>CM053624.1:102205091-102296460 GCA_028646595.1 Phalanger gymnotis | reverse complement strand
ATAAACTCCTTCCATCTTCCTCTCCCTTGCCACAGTATTTTTCTCCTTTGGTCTAGATTATTAATTCATCAATCAATTAACATTAATTATATTTCTACTACTTAGATTTCAATAACCATTTAGGATATACTATATGCATGCATGTACACACATATATGATACACACATGTCTATGTCTATGCATGGGTGCATGGGGAAGAGAGAGAGAGAGAAAGACAGAGAGAGAGAGAGAGAGAGAGAGAGAGAGAGAGAGAGAGAGAGAGAGAATTGATTGAAGGAAATTAATTAATCAGGGCAGAGAGGGAATAGGTTCTCATTTCTTGAAAAAAAAAGAATATTTTTCTTTTCTCTTCTTTGACCCCAGATGACAAACTGTTTCCTCTCAAGAGCTCTCTTCTCTACTGCCAGTGGTAACATTCCTTAGAGATTTTTTTAAAGGGGTCTTTTTAAAGGGTCATCAGAAAAGGAGCCAATCCAGCTAGTAGCTAGCTATCTTTTAATTCCATCAAGGGGAATTTCTTTACATCTAGTAAAGGCATAAAAATGTTTTTTTCCCATTTTGTGCCTTTAATGGCACATCATTAAGATTTTACCACATTATTGTTTCTGTTACCTGCTCCCTATTTTCTGTGATTTCATCAACTGGGCTTTATTAGAAATCTTGATCAATTCCTCCCTTCCTTCCCCTCACTCCATCTACACACACACTCACACACACACACACACACATATGCACACACACACACACACACACACAGGAAATGCATCTATATATATATATATACATACATTTATGAAGAGATGGAGAGAATTGGGAAATGTAATATATATGTGTGTATGCATATATATTACATACATATGTATTACACATATATGTATATATATGTATATATATATATGTGTGTGTGACTGTGTGTGTATATACACACACAGTCACACATACACACACAATACAATATCTACACTATATGTGTGAGTAGCTAGATGACACACTGGATAAAGTGCCAGGTCTGGAGTCAGGAAGACCTGAGTTCAAATGTGACCTCAGATATTTACTGAGTGACCCTGAGCAAGTCACTTAACCCCATTTGCCTCAGTTTCCTTGTCTGTAAAATGAGCTGGAGAAGTAAATGACAAACTACTAGAGTATCTTTGCCAAGAAAACCCCAAATTAGATCATGCAGAGTCAGATGCCACTGAAACAACTGAGAGATGACAACAATAAAACACTATATGTATATGTCTATGTGTATATATATTTAACATACACTCTCCAACTTTTACGTCTCTTTTCCTTGAAGTTCTGTTTCACTCATCCTCTACTGCCAATTCTGTTTTAATCAGTTTTTATATGTATATATGACCTGCCTATGTAACCAGATCTCACCCCTTTTAAGAACAAGAACCCTGCTAATACTTCTTTGTATCCCTTATAGTAGCTAGATCAATATTATAGTAGATCGGCCAGGTTGTTCAATGAAAAGTGCTCTAGACTTGGAGTTACAAGAAATATATTAGAACATGTCTGAATCCATATTCTTGTTCAGATAGGAACTGACTGTATGCCCATACACCAGTCCCTTAACTTTCATGAGCATCAGTTTCCTCATCTGTAAAATAGATATATTTGTGCTACCTATTTCATAATGTTGTAAATAAAGTGCTTTGGAAACTTTCAAAGGCTTTATAAATGTGAGACAGCATTGATTACTAGCTAGAGAGTTGACTTTGGAATGAGGAGATACCTAGGTAAAACTATACATAAACTTCTAGTCTGAATGTATCTGAATACACACATATACACATACATATATACACATTCATTACACACACACACACACACAAAATATATGTATATGCATGTATTCTGAATGGACCTATGATTTCATCAGTGAGTGTATTCTTAATGAAAAATTTTCTCTACCAATATAGATGGTCACTTTCTCTGTAATTTATAATTTTAAAAGCTTGCCTGAGGTAATAAGAGGTTTAGTGACTTGCGCAGGATGTCACATAGCCAATATGTGTCAGAGGTAGAATTTTAACACACACACATACCCATATATATACGTATACAATACATACATATATGCACAATACGCACGCATGTAAAATACACACATATCATACACTTATGCATATGCATATTCATATACAGAGATATATGCATAAGTAGACATATAAACATCTACATATACTCATATACACATTATACATTTACATACACACGCATATGGAGTAGTGGGAGAGTTCATTAAGATACTTCTAATCATCCAAGTTGTTGAGACATAAAGTTTAGAGATAGGAATGTTTAAGTTAATTTTATAGGTATGTGTACATATATTTATATCATAGCTAGCATTTATATAGTACTTTAAAGTTTCCAGATCACTTTATAAATATTTTCTCATTTATTACCTCTTGGGAGGCAGATACTATTATTATCCTCATCTTACAGAGAGGGAAACTGAGTCTGACAGAGGTTAAATGTCTTGCCCAAAGTCACAAGTTTGCTTGTGTGTAGATATGTATAAAACTCATTCCTATCTCTACATTACTACAAATACATTAGAACACACAATTGTATATAAAATAATTTTATATAGCACTATATATAATTTTAAATTATATATCTGTATATGCATGTACACACATAGTAGTAAACTTATGAGGTAAGGAGTAAAATTATTATTTTTTCCATTTTAAAAATGATGAAACTGAGATTCATAGAAGTTAAGAGACTTATTGTGCATGGCCAAACAAGCAGTTAGTATCAGGGCCAGGTTTGAATCCACACCTTTTTATTCCAAGTCCGTTTCTCTTTCTATTGAACCATACTGCTTCTTTACTGTGCCACTATAGTAGTTGCTGTGAGAGATTTTTTAAAAGTATAATTTTCATTCCCTTAAAAAATTTATAAGTCTTAAATCTAGTTGTGCTGAACCAAATAAAAACCACTCTACCTCCATGATCTCAAACCTCTAAAGTTCCCTTCTCTGACCTTCCCTGTCTTTTACTCCCTCACATATTTCAAACCTGTTTTTTGCCCTTATGATGACTTCTAGTCTCTTGACCTCGTCTCATTCTCCCAATCTTTCAATCAGCCACCTCCCCTTTACTTGCTTTCCTACCTAACCATGGTCAACAATTTCAACACCACTCTTTATTCCCCTGTACTCCCTCCCCTCTTTCACTACTCCCTGTGCGCTTTCCCCCTATTTCCAACACTGAATCATCTCCATTCTTGGCTCTCAGTCCCATAGTTAGGTGTCTATCACAAACTGGAAATCATCTGAGGAAGTTAGGGTATAGTGGGAAAAGCTCATAAACAGGGGTCTAGAGAGCAGTTTCAGTCTTGCCTTTTCCACTAACTTGTTCTGTGACATAGGCACCAGTTTCCTCATGGATAAGACTAGTGTTGGAATTGGACTAAGTTGGACTAAATGATTTTTAAGGTCTTTTCCAGTTCAAAACTTATGTGAACTATGTCTGTTCTGTGATTCCCCTCTAACAAGTTTTAAGGGTCCTCCTTTGCCTTCCCAGGTAATATTACTCATTAAATCTAAAGAGGATAGGAACATATGAATAGAATATTTATGTATAGGGCCAATACTCTTTCATAAGATGGAAGTACTTGCTTCCAAATCTCTGGGTGATCATTTGTTGTTCATCCAAAGTAAAGACCCCAAGACTAGGAGGAAGAGAATTAAACACAATTATAATGCCTTGGCTTATAAACATTTTTTTTCTTTTACAGATTCAAAATTTTCACATTTATTAGAAGGCAAACATTATTTTTTTATAAGAAAAAAGTATTGTGTCTAGAAGTTAAACTTCTTTCCTAAGGTTACTGAATTACTGAATCACAGGATAAGAATTGAAGTGTTCTAAAGAATTTTTTTTCCTACCAGGTGACATAGCCTCTACCACTATTACTAATCTTAATTTCAGAGAGTAATAATAAAATAATAATATAATATAAATATAATTTATAATAAAATAATAATATGATTATGTGACACTAAAAAAGAAAAGTCCTCAAATTTATCTGATTCTTTCACAATTTGTTATTGATAACCGATTAGCCTATGTTTTTTCCTTTATTGGACCAACCACGCAACCCAGCTTGTGGTGTGTTGGGCACAGCAAGATCTCAGTAAAGACTTACTCATTCCCCCACTTTCTCCACCAAGCTCTACTACAAAGAAGCATCTAGAGAAACCTAGGGCTATGGATAAATCATAAGATCAGAGATTAGAACTAGAAAGGACTTAAAGGTTATCTTGGGGACCAAAATGGGAACCTTCACCCTTGTGGCATTATGGCACATCTCCAATGAATATGGGATTGACCAATTTCAGTGTGAGAATCTTCGTACTCTCCTTGAAATAGCTAAAAGTGGAGCTTGTGTCCAAGACAACCATACCTATCCTACATCAGTTATAGCCAAACATTCCCCTAATTGACCTTCTTTCCTCAGCTGTACAAATTGCCAATATCCCCTCCTTTGCAGGAAGTCTCCCTTTAAAGTTATGACTTAACCTAGAACCAGGTAAACATAGCACCATAGGTGCCACTGGGAAAATTATCTCCCCTGAGCCCATTCCTTTGCATTACTTCCTTTCCTGTTATACGCTCCATCCAAACTGTCCTTCTTGTTGCTCCTCATGCTTATACAAAACATTAAGATATACAGTCATAAACAGGAAATTAAGGTATGATACCATCCATTAAGCAGAGCTGTATAAATAAGGAAGAATGGATTTATATTGAAGACTTTCTGTTGAGTTAAAATTAGAGCGAATTTACTTTTGTTTATTGTTTCTGTACTATATATGTGAATATCTATACTCAGAAAAGCATGACTATTGCTAAAAAGTTGTTATGTTCACTGACTGCTCTATTATTCGTTGGTTGTAGTTTTTCTTTCAATAAATGCATCTAAAAGTAAATTCACCTGTTTAGCTAGTTACATTGACAAAATAACCGAATAGCTAATCACTAAATAAGCAATTATGAAAAGTCCACTATCTATGTAACAGGACATAAACAAGGAATTTTCCAAAATAATGAAGCTTTTTGGGTTTTTTTAAGAGAAAAGGGGCTTTTTGTACTGCTAGGAAGATTTAGAAATCTTTTAAAACTATTGTTTATTTTATCTTTTACTTGTTATTACCTATTTTCTGTGTTTTATAATCCATAATCCATAATATATTAGTATAAGAGTGCATGTATATAATTTACCATTTAAAATACTTTATTTTCAGTTCATGGAACAAAGCAAGCAATACAATACAATAAGAAAGATGATTACACATGAAACTGCAAATATACCACGTACAATTGCTATTCCCTCCAAATATACAACAAAGTTATCATGTATAGTTTTTCTTTTTTGCTGCCGTTAAATGCAAATAGGTATATCTATGTAAAATTATTCTATATGTGCTTATTTATCAGTTCTCCAGATGTAGATAGCATCTTCACATGTCCTTTATTTTTAATTTGTACCTTTGTGCTTGTGACAAAATACAGCACTACTCCTATTAAAAACACTAGAGCATAAGAATAAATGAAGTTTTCCTTAAAATAATAAATGTCTATCTAAAACTATCAGCAAGCATTATATGTAATATGGATAAGCTAGAAGCATTCCCAATAAGATCACGTGTGAAACAAGCATGCCCATTATCACCACTATTATTCAATATTTCACTAGAAATGTTAGCTTTTGCAATAAGAGAAGAAAAAGAAACAAAAGAAATAGAATAGACAAAGAGGAAACAAAACTATCAGTCTTTGCAGATGACATAATGGTGTACTTAGAGAACCCTAGAGAACCAACTGAAAAACTACTTGAAACAATTAACAACTTTAGCAAAGTTCCAGGATATAAAATAAACCCACATAAATCATCAGCATTTCTGTTTATTATCAACAAAACCCAGCAGCAAGAGACAGAAAGATGAATTCTTTTTTAAAATAGTTGTAGATAATATAAAATATTTGAGAGCCTACCTGCCAAGACAAACTCAGGCACCATATGAGCACAATTACAGAACACTTTTCACACAAATAAAAGTCAGATCTAAACAACTGGAAAAAATATCAATTGCTTATGTGTAGGCTGAGTTAATACAATAAAAATGACAACTATACCTAAATTAATTTATTTATTCAGTGCCATACCAAACTACCAAAAATTATTTTATAGAGCTAGAAAAAATAATAACAAAATTCATCTGAAAGAATAAAAAGTCAAGAAAATCAAAGGAATTAATGAAAAAAACATGCAAAGGAAGGTGGCCTAGTTGTACCAGATATAAAACTATATCATAAAGTGGCAATCATCAGAACTATTTGGTACTGGCTAAGAAATAGAGTGGTGGACCAGTGGAATAGGAACCTAACTGTTAGGTATGAAAGATACAGTAATCTAGTGTTTGACAAACCCAAAGACCTCAACTTTTGAGATAAGAACTCACTATTTGAGAAAACAGCTGGGAAATCTTGAAAATAGTATACTAGAAACTGGGCATAGACCAACATCTCATGTTGGTAGATAAAGTCAAAATGGGTACATGATTTAAGCATAAGGCAATTGAGAATGGCTGAACAAATTATGGTATGTGAATATGTGTGTGGAATATGTGAGTATGTGAGTATGTGGAATACTGTTGTTCTGTAAGAAATAATGAACAGGAAGATTTCACAAAAACCTGGAAAGACTTACATGAACTGATGCTGAGCAAAGCGAGCAGAACCAGGAGAATATTGTACACAGAAATAGCAACATAGCGCGATAATCAACTTTGATTGACTTAACTCTTCTCAGCAATACAACGATCCCTCAAGATAATTCCAAAAGATTTGTGGTAGAAAACACTAACCACACCCAGAGAAAGAACTATGGAGTCTGAATGCATATCAAAATATATTACTTTCACTTTTTGTTTTTGCTTTCTAGTGGTTTTTCCCTTTTCTTCTGATTCATCTTTCAAAACATGACTAATGTGGAAATATGTTTAACATGATTGTACATGTATAACCTATATAAGATTGCTTGCTCTCTTGCAGGGGAGGGAAGGAAAGGAGGGAGAGAAATTTGGAACTCAAAATTTTATAAAAATGAATGTTGAAAACTATCTTTACATTTAATTGGAAAAAATAAAATTGTATTAAGGAAAAAATAATTTGCATATTTATAATAGTCAAAATGACTTATTCATTCAAAGCCATTCTTAAAACAATATTGTTGCTACCATATATAATGTACATGTACATAATTTACAAACAAATCGATTTGCCTGTTTTAAGATCCATGCTCATTTTTTTTTTACTGATTGGAATTCATGATTTAAAAAGTTTGGAGACCATTGATTTTAATCCCATCCCCTCATTTTATAGATGAGAAAACAAAGGCCCACCCAAAAGTTCTTTGCAAAAGGTTATACAAGTAGTAAGCAATGATCGAATTTCAGTCAGTAAATTCTGACTCAGAATCTTGAGTTCTCCTCATTCTCCCACCTAGGAATTTTTCTTCCTCCAGAGATCAAATCACAAATGAATGATGGTGAGAGATGGGGAGCAGAGAATCAAGGTACTTAATGTTAGTGAACAGAGTGGCCTGGCCTAGCATGGGGTAGATGGAAGGATGTTTGAAGGAGATATGAATAGAGGGGCCTGAGAGGGAGAGATGTTATTGCCGAACTCTGAAGAGGAACCCTTGGTCCCCCGCTGCTTGTTTTCTGCCACATGAGAACATGAATAAACAGAAGGCTAGCAGTTCAAACCTTTTATTTTTTTATTATACTGGGGAAGGAGGAGAAAGCAAGTGAGCTGACTGCTATGTCCAAGTCTTGGGAGTTTTTATTTGTGGGCAAGGGGTACGGAAACTTCTACCCTCTCATGTTATAGATTTAGAGCTATAACATATCTTAAGACCCTCTGATCTAACTTTTTACAGGTATAGAGATGTTAAGACATTTCCTCAAGATCACACAGGTAAAACCTGAGACCTCTGACTCCAAGTACATCTTTCTTCTCATTGTACCGCGCTAACTCCCTACCTTCCAGACGCAAATGATCATAAACCCTGGCTATTCTTGTCCCAATTTGTACTCCCCACTTCCCCAAATTACTTTTATAATGGAAAAAGAGGGTCCCAAAATCATATAGTATCAAAGAAAGTATTTTATTCCTAAAGTCAGTGGCCCTAATCTATAATGAATCTCATTTCATTTTAAGCCACACACACACACACACACACACACACACACACACACAATGTTAATGCAGTCGTTTATCTTTATTTAGTTATTTCTTTAGTTTTGCCTGTTGACTGTATTGATCTCATGTGTATTTTATAGGCCTTGAGATTATTTTTTAACATATGCACACGTAGTTACGTGCTTAAATAGAGGAAAATAAAACTGATTCAGAAAAACAGGCCCTGTGGGCATATCACTATCTTTCATTGTGCAGGATTTCAAAGCACACAATATTTCACTCCATGCAAAGACTCCTCTTCTCCCTCTACTGTCTGTATAATTAGTTTAAATCTTTTTTGAGCCTGAACTATCTTGTTTGGCTATATACATGGCCAGAATTCTTTGGACATTTATTTAGTTTTACTTTAGCAATTCCTTTTGCAATTCTCTTTGAAAGCGTAGATGATCACTCCATGTAGATCACATTAAGATGACTCTCTATTTAATATTTATCAAGTGTATTGCTTATACCCTATTGTAAGTGCCAAAAGGAAGTTATAGGAAAATATAATTCCTCTTTTTTGTCCTCTAGTAGCAGCAACATACCTTCTAAGAGACTCTCCATCCATCACTCTATTTAAATTTTCTTTCCTTGGGTTCTATTTCCTTACTTAGAAAGAAAAATTAGGAACCATTACAGTGCACATACTGTGACTCACACATAGTAGGGATTTAATATATTTTGAATTTTGGGTTTGTAGGAATTCATACTTAAGTGCAAATGTACCCAGTGAGTGGGCAAATTTGATGAGAAATCACTTTCACCTTTGGGCTTTGCAAGATTGACGCCAGGACTTGTAAAATGACAAAGATTCTGAGATTAAGAAGCTACTTACAGCAAAGCTAGAAATTAGTCATCATCATTACTTCGTATAAATGAACGAAACAGTACCTATATTGTATAGTACACTTAAGGTCAAAGGAAACAGCATTTGTGATCAATGGTAGGACATTGATGCTGATGAAATAAAGGGATTCTGTCATACTAAAACTTTTGTGTGGTCCTTACTAATGGTCTGGATCATCATGGATCCCTACAACTTGGCTGAACACCAAGAGTAGTTTCTAGCTCATCTGACCCATCTGACTGAGGTAATCACAAAAATATTTTGGCATCTATATATGACTAAAATGTAACTTACACCACTTCTGATAGAAAATCAATATAATTCAGAGAACCTTTACATAGTAATAAGTTCTATAGAAAGGAACAGCTGACACTAGGAAAACATATAAAGTAGGCAAATTCATCAGGTTTTCCCCTCCCTACTGCTACTTTCTTCACCCCCAAAGCCTTCAAATTCCATCCCCTAATTTTCTTACCTCAGCTTTATTCTCTGTTATTTCATTGATATTAATAATTCCTTAACTGGCCTAAAACTCAAACACTATATGCTTTAAAAGATGGTCTCTGTGCTGTTTAACACCTTTTTTATTAATGATATCTGTCATTCTTATCAAATTTGTAGATAATTCAAAGGTAAAATGGCGGTTGTTTGTCCTTTGTTTTTAAAGAGGACCAGTGATATCATGGAGTAATTTCTTGACTTATGTGGGAATTGGATTTAATTGAGGCAGAGTTGCAAAGTTGTCAGCCTCATTCTCTTTTCCAGAATCATTGAAGTCTAGTGGCAAGACAAAATTCCCGACTGGTGATGGCCTGGGATGTAGTGGATGACCTCGGCATCTTAGATGTCTGACCAAGCTCTTGGAGCTCCATATCACCTACATCAGCAGAGTTCATGGCCCTTGGAACAGATTGTCTTCATCTCCCCATTCTGCCAGGGGAAGTCTTCACACACTTGAGGTAAGTATTCCCCTAACTCGCCAAGGGGTTTGAAGCCTGGTGGTTACCCTCAACCTGGTTTAGCCCATCTGCTGAGACGGTTTAACTAGGTTGTAGCCATGGCACACGCTAGCTTGGAACCACGTATAAGAGGTAGACACCATAAAGGGATGAATTGTAAAGGGCTTGGCAAGCCCTCACACTGGAAGTACTAGTGAAGCAGTTAATGTATGGAATGTCAGAATCTAGAGGATTTTGACAGGGTAAAAATTGGGCTGACTCTAATGATGTGAAATGTGATGGAGACAAAGGTAAAATATCATTTTCCTCCCGCAAATTTGACTTTACAAGTTCAAGACAGAAAGCTTGCTCAATCAGAAATTTGTATGAAAAAGAGCTGGGGGTTTTAGTCAACTTCAAGGTCAATATGAGTCAACGATGTGATATGTCAGTCAGAAAAGCTTGGGTTGCATTAAGAGAGGCTTAGCTTCCAGGAATAAGGAGATGATAGACCCATTATATTCTGCCCCTGTCAGAGTGTATGTGGATTGTGTTCATTTCTGGGTATCCTATTTTAGGAAGTACATGATAAGGTAGAGAGCATTCAGAGGAGGGCAATCAGAATGATGAAGGGCTTCTAGTCCATGCCACAAAAGGGCCTGTTGAAATAATCAGGGATGTCCAGACTGGAGAAGGCTAATGGAGAATTTAAAGGTATATTCAAAAAATTAAAGAGCTATCATGTTGAAGAGGAGTTAATCTCATTTGGTTTAGCTTTAATGGTAAGAATTAGGTATTATAGGTGGAAATCGCAAAGAAGCAATTTTAGGCTTATATAAAGAAAATTTCTTAACCATTAAAACTATAGAAAATAGTTTGCCTAGGGATGCAATGGATTTCCTTTCCCCCCTTCCCACTTTGGAGGTCTTCAAGCAAAAGGCTGGATAACCTCTTTCCAGATTGAGTGCAGTGGGGATTCTTTTTCAGGTATGAGATGAACTACATGGCTGTTAAAGACCCTTCTAACTCTGAAATTCTCTGATCCTATGAATTTCTATACTTGAAAAAGTTTATCACCTGACAGCAACATCTCTGGTTATGAGCCTTTTGAACTTAACTAGGCAGATCCTTAATGATAGATGACATATAGTCCATCTCCAATTCCATAGGCGAAACTTTTCCAACTCAGTACCTGTCAGAGGTTATGTTTTGCTAGTATAACGTGTGGGTTGCCGCTGTGGCATGATGAAGCATCAGAGTAGAAATTTATTGAAGGACTTCATATTACATGTAAATTACTAATAACAGATTAACAAAGAATCAAAGCATTTGATTCTAAGAGAATTTTGAATGTCAGAAGATGGCAAGAGCTTTTCTGTGAAGGAAAGTTAGTTGGTTTTTGGGATGCAGGTGGATTGTGGAGGTCTTACCTTTGTTTTTCAAAATATCCTTCTTGATTCAATTCTTATAGTTGACCAGTCTGGAACTTTTTCTATAAATAATGGTTTAGGATACTGAAAGGATTATTAAAATTTTGCTCTCATTTTCCTTCCGAAAATGTGTGTGTATGTGTATGTGTTTGTGTATGCACACACGTGTGTGCGATTTGTAGGTGCACAAAAATACACATGTGCAATACTGCAGCAAAAGGAAGAAATTATGGTAAAGTAGCAAAGCTTTGACTTTGAACTGAGAGTGAAACTACATGGTCTTGTCTTCTCAGTAGGCTTTAGAAGATGGGATTCTACTCTTTAAAATACTGACATGATGCACATACTGTTTCCTTGGCAGAAAGATTTCATGCCCATCTGTTAAGGAGCAACATGCCAACCAAATGTGGGCTTAGCAGGATAGCCATTGGAATGCTGAAAGTTCCATCTAATCAGTATTAAGATTCCCTTAGTGCCAAGCAATCCCTACAGTAAGAGCACATGCTTGAGTACAAGAGATCACATTTGTTGATATCTGTGAATAAAGTAAATCAACAAACATTCAGATCATGTGTTCATTATATTTTTCAATTCACCTCTATTCCGAGAATTTGGTAGGTAGTACAGTAAATATTGACAAACTTGGAGGACTATTAATTTACCCTTAGGCATCCATTCTTTTAAAAATTATATTTATATATACATACATACACACACGTGTATATATGTGTACATACACATATATGTATGCATATATATGTGTTTACAAGTAGTAGGGCAGCTAGGTGGTGTAGTGGATAGAATGCTAGTTCTAGAATCAGAAAAATTTGTCTTCTTGAGTTCAAATCTGGCCTCAGACATTTAGTAGATGTGGGACCCTGAGCAAGTCACTTAACCTTGTTTGCCTCAGTGTCCTCATCTGTAAAACAGCTGGAGAAGGAAATGGAAAGCCACTCCAATATCTTTGCTAAGAAAACCCCAAGTGGGGTCATAGAGAATCAGACATGACTGAAAACAATAACAATATAATATACCTTATAATGCATATATATTTGTTTATATGTGTATAAATAATATTTCTTTTTTACCAATATTAATTCCACTAGTCAAACAGACAAATTATCCTGATTCTTTTTTATTCATAATTTGTTTTTAAGAGTGGGAGCAAAGTTAGCCATCATAGAGATAAGGAAAATCAAGCATATTATATAACTTTTTTTTTACTGATGTTTTCCCATTTAATTTTTGTGAAGAGGTACAAATCTGAATATATTAACTTCATGCAGTTGTTTTATGTTTTCTTAGACTAGGGGAAAATGTGGTGAAGGGTTATTGGAGGCATTCAGGATTGAGCAATATTTGGGAATTATGAGAAAATATAATATGTGAGATGTAGTCTTTCTATGCTGTCTGCATACGCTATAAATCTATATAATGCAACATAATATATTTATACGCCATACAAAATGTGTACATGCACATATAATACATCCTATTATATATTTACATAAGTAGAATCATAATGAGGTAAATATATAAAAAATTATAAGCTGTGGAACAGTTGCCAATCTGTATTGATAGAGGGAGTTTCTTCACTAGAAATTCCTTATACCAAAGACTTTTATAAACCAACGTAAACTGAAGTAAGCAGAACTGTGTAAAGGAGGAAGGATCAGTTAGTGTGGTTCACAAAGCAAAGAGTAGATAACATGTGTTAACATGTTAACGAGATACTAGCACCCAGGCATAGCTTTATAATTGTGTGAATACTTTCTTCTGACAGAATAAAGTGGTGCAGTCTCATTGGACAAATGAAAATTGGACATGCTTCAGCAAATACTGAAATCCTCATTGAATTTAGGTAAATTTCACCTGAGAGCTAGACGTGGAACTTGATCTCTGAGAAGGAATTGTTCTCTTTTCCCTCACCTCCATCTGTCACATTGCTTTGAGTCAGAGCTGTTCTATCAGTAGAGAGTCTTTTATGGAGCAGAGATAGATATTTCAGACAGACAGAAATATAGAGAGGCCAAGTCCAGAAGCAACTTCAAGAAGTGGGACTTCTGGCAGCAGAGAAGGGAGTTGGCTATGGTCTCATGAGAAAGTTAGCTCTGACAATCAAGAGATGAACTTCAGAAAGGAACAGACCTGGGGAGCCCAGCTAATCAACTTGACCAGCAGAAATGCTATGCTTGGGGGGAGCTTTATGAAGACTCTGTAAGAGAGATAGGACCTTGAGACTCTATGGTACTTGAATGTAAATTGTTTTGGCTATCTGCTTCCTCCGTGTACACCTTACTACCATTTCCCACTGAAAATATATGTATTTGAGGGAAGGTGAAATCTAGGTTGTGGGAGGGGTGATTGTTTCATAGCTATTGTTCTTACTATACTATTTTAATGTATTTGCTAAGATCTAATTGTACCTACTAAATGACTGTTAATAGGAAACATAACTGTGGGGGGTTTGTAAACTATCATTTTTAGAGGTGGCCACGCACAGAGTAACCCTAGAAACTCTGAGGTAACAATTACCCTTTGGGAGAACCAAACATCTAGTATAAATGTAATGCCAGGGGTATGTGTATATATACAATAAATAGAACCATAGAAATGGAAAGCACAACAAAAACAAAAACAAAAAAACGCTAAACCTAAACACTGATTATAATGACCAAAGTTAGCCCAGGAGAAGAGATAAGAAAATGTATCCCTCTACCTTCTGTAAGAGTTGGGGAATGATAGGAATAGAATATTCTACATACTCTCAGACATATATTCTCATATCATTAGTATGATATGTAGGTTAGTTTTGAATTTCTTTCTTAAAAAATTCTTTGTTATAAGGGATAGCTCTCTGAGGGAGAGGGAAGAGAGACATACATTTGGAAATGAAGATTACGAGAAAACAAAAGATGTAGGAGAAAGTGTGGTAGTCCCATGGAGTCAGAGGACCCGAGTTCACAAGCTACCTCTGATAATGGCTGTCTGTATGACCTTAAGTAAGTCACTTAATTTTCCTGGGCTTTTGTTTCCTCATCTGTAAAATAAAGGGCAGGCACTATTTGTCCTCTGAGGTAGGTCCCTTCTGGCTCTTGATCTGTAATTTTATGCTCAATAAAAATATTTTTAAAATTAGAAAAGTATTCTCTATGCCAAAAATGTATAAATCCTGACCAAAAAACCCTACATACGTATGAAGTGACATATACATACATACACACATATATATACATACATACACACATGCATATATATACACACAAACACATGTTATAGGTATATGAAGGTATGTGTGTGTGTGTGCGTGTGTGTGTGTGTTAGTCTCTCAGTAGAATGTGAGCTCCTTGGGAACAGGTACTATCTTTTCCTTTTGTATCCTCCACATTAAGCATGGTGCTTTGCACATAATAAGTACTTAAGAAATGCTTTTTCATTTATTCATTCAATCATTCATTCACTTCAGCCTTCATTTATTAATTTATTCTTTCATTCATGCATACTCACCAGGACTCTAATATAGGACTAGGAGCAGCTGTGTCAAAGTCTTTCTTTTCTGATCCTTAAGCAATCAGGACTAATGCTAACTTGTTCACCCTTATGCCGATGCTGCCCCAGTTTCTAAGGTGTCATTATCTAAGGTGTCCCTTTCCGTTGCAGGTACCATAGTGAGATATGCCCGTTGGAGATTCTGAAGGAGGGCCTAAAAGACCCAGAGAACGTAGCTAAGACTACAAATAAGAGCTTCTTCCCCGGAGCATAAATTCATTAAAAGGAAAAAAAATTAGGATCAGTTAGGCTAGGATTAGTAAGTTCCCCAAGTACAGACACTATGCAAAGCAAAAAAAAAAATCACATATCTGCTTATTAGAGCTCTTAATGATTAAATGAAGTTTTTAAAATGGGTACATCAAAGAACCACAAATCAGGTATCTGGTCTACAATTTGGTCCATTATACATGTTATGCTACTCAAACCCTCCTGCAAACTGTCTTGAGTCCAAGAATTTATTTCATCATTATTAACTAAAAACATGTTAGTGCATTCCAAATGTATTTTGGAAACAGTGGATTTTTGATGTGCATAGCTACTTCTACCATTTTGATAAACTTGTATTAGGAAGCAGGTGGTGCCTGCAAGTGTAAATGGCAAAACTAGTGTTTATAGATGAGAGTGATAATTCTGCCATTTGTTTACAAGATTGCACTTAGTGGAGAGATTTAACCTAAACATGTCTCAGTGAAAACTGAGGAAATGTACAAACTTGGAAATTTAGGAGGCATGTATGTATACATCATATTGTGTTAGAGGGTTGTAATAAACTACTACTAAGTGGATGTATACATGGAGCAAAGGTTCCCGATAGATAATAAGCCTGTGTGTACTTTAGGCATGATATAGACTGATTAATATGTAGTAAAAATAGCTCAGCTCATCTCTACTAGGAAAATGTCTACGGGAAATTTTGACTTCTTAATCTCTTTTGCATCATTTCTGTTGAAATCATACTTTATATGGTGGGATAATGAAGCTAATAGGCTTTTAAACTTCTAAACTCTGTAATCACCAAGTAGAACCCATCTAAAATATAGCTGCATTTGAATAGGGTTGATAATCAATAGTACAGTCTTATTCATAGAGTTAGAGTGGGGAGGGCCCTGAAAACGTAGCTGGTAACACATCATCCTTTTACAGGTCAAAAAATTGAAGCCTAGAAAAGATATGCTCAAAGTTATACAGATGACCAGTGACTAAACTGCGATTTGAACCTGAGTTCATTTACTCCAAATTTAGTGCTCTTTTCACTTCCTCCAAAACCCTTGCCTCAGTATATAAATTTTCCTTCTAACTTTACAAAATTTGACATCAGGGTAAATAGTCTCTAGTTTGACTGGGTGGTGAGGTGGATGGAGTGCCGAGCCTGGAATCAGGAAGACTCCTCTTCTTAAGTTCGAATGACCTTAAACACTTAATAGCTGTGTGACCAGGCCTAGTCACTTAACCCTGTTTACCTCAGTTTTTCTCATCTGTAAAATGAGACGGAGAAGGAAATAGCAACCACTTCGGTGTCTTTGCCAAGAAAACCCCAAATGGTGTCACAGAGAGCTGGACATTATTGAAAAACAATTGGACAAAAGAATCTTTATTTTCAAACATGTAATTTTTTAAAAAGCATAATCCATTATTATGAGACATTTTCCTATGAATTAGAGACTTATTTAACAGAAATTGGTATTTTCCCTTCTGCCTTTCTTCCTAGTGAGAGAATCAGAAAAATGTATGGTGACCTCTCCAGGACATGCAGGTTAAAACTGTGTCCTCAAACTTTTTTTTTTTTATCATGTATGCCTATCATTAAAAAGTTTTGAGTCCTTACCCCCTCCCAATATACAGTATGTATATGTATATATATATTTATATGTATTTATACATAAATATACATGTACCATTGCACTAATATGTTATATACATATATGTAAATATGTATATATATTATTAAAAAACAAAAATGTGAACTTAAATGGATAAGATAAAGATGAAATAAACTAGATTTTAAAATAGCATTCCATGTTACTTAACTATTTGAAAACCTTTTTACTTTCAAATTTGAAAGCAATATAATTAAATATATTTCATTATGTTTTAAAATTTCAGTGTAACAATTTCTGATGGAGCAATTCAAAGGCCTGGTTCAGTTTATTTTGATTTTGTGTTTTCATGGTTGTGATAGCTGAAAAAAAGACCTCACCAAAAAAAAAAAAAACAACAAAAAAACCCAGAGATCCAAATGGAAGAAGTACAATGGCACTTGCATTTAATACATTATGATACTCATTTTTCAATATTTCCCACTAACTATACAAAGATTTTTGTTAAAACTCAGTAAATTTCCATCTTCCTTGATGTCATTCAAAAACTTGTTCTTGCAAACTAATAGGAAGGTGTTACATTTTTATATTTTAAACAAATGGCACTGAAACCCTTTTAAATGAGAGTTTGTATAGGTAACACATTAGATTTTGGGTTTTATATGTATGTATATATATATATAATACAAGTTTAGATTTTAAATGTCTTACTAATAATAATGGCTTCCTACTATCATGAATAAATATCTATAGGAATTCTGCAAATTTCTCAAAAGGCTCATCATTAGTGATAGCATATATAATCTGTATTTCAATAATTTTGAGAATTTTTATTGTTTTTTTACCAATATCTTGTCAGATCTGATTAGATCATTATTGTTTTAACTCAAAATTTGATTGATAAAGAAAAAAAGCATCAGCTTTACCATTTTATACTTTGCTTACTAGTTTTATCTTCAATCTGTGGTTTCTTTGTAGGACGATTTTTAAGCCCTTTGTCCTTTTACTTAGGGGCGTTTGAGTTGAAACTTGGTAGCATAATCTGCAAATTCACTAACCCAGGAAAATATAAACTGTAATAAGTTGCAATATTCTGAAAGCTAACAAGTAAGGGTTCCATTATCAACCTCTACACATTGTGGAGATCACACTTTCCCCTGAGGATACCTTGAAGAGTGGATTTAACATGTGACAGGCTGACATGGATTAAATGAAGGAGCCAGTGCCAATCTATATATTAAATATTAGCAAAACAATTTCCTTATTTTTTTTTGAAAAAGGCACCACTGACATTTTTTTCTCATACCCCAGGAGATTGTCTTGTGTCCCCGGCTTTGGAGACTACTGTGTTAGAGAGTGGAGACTAGAGAGAAAGGAAAAGAGAATGTGAGAGAAGAGAGTGTTGATATCCTGGAAAAGTTGTAGGATTCTGTTTAACTTCATCTTATGGGGAGAAAACTACTATAAACTAGAGAATGCTAAAGAGGTGGCCTGAGAAACCGTATGTTTTAGGTCATATTATAGAGTTGGAGAAAGCTGTGAAGAACAGCAAAACATCAAGAAGATGGGGGAAAAAACACCACACTATTATTTTTGATCTTCTTGACCCCTTTGACTCATCAATAACTAAATCATAGGCTTGTAGTTCTAGAGAGGGAAAGGATCTTGGAAGCCACTTAGTATAATCATCTTATTTTACACAAGGAAACTGACTGAGATGAAAAGGGAGGTGAAAGGATTTGCCCATGGTCACATAGGTAGTAAGCAACAGTATAAAATTTGAACCCAGGTCCTCTGACCTCTGAGCCAGGTCTCGTCCCACTGTACCATACTGCCCCCACAATCAATCACATGCATTTATTAAGCACCTACTAGGTGTTAATCAATGTTCTAGGTACTGGGTCCAAGAATAGAAAAGTAGGAAGGGTAGTGCCTTCAAGAAGCTTATATTCATTCTACTGTGTGGATGCACCATATTTTTATAGGCGTGAGTGTGAGGTTGGAAGCTTTTGTCCTAACTAAAGATATAGAAGAAACAGACTTTTAATTGTATCAATATTGTATTTCAATTGTATCAAAAGCAGATAATAGATACAGACTTTCAAGTTTTTCAATAGATCAATTAAAGGTATAAAATAGGTGCAAACAAGTTAATAATCAATTGGGAGGAGTGAAGCACTTTGGTAGATAAAACCAGAAGAGGCCCCATGGGAAAATGTTGAGATTGATTTAAAGAATCAGACATACCGCTGAATATAACTATCTATCTATCTATCTATCTATCTATCTATCTATCTATCTATCTATCTATCTATCTCCCTATCTCCAAAAGAGATGGGTAGATAGATACATCTATATATAAATGTATATATATATGAATGTATGTATATATGCATGCACACACTGTATGATGTATGTAGATATGTATATGAGACAGACAGACTAGCTAGCTAGATCATTCCACCTGCAGTCAGCTGAATAGAGAAAGAGGGAATTGCCCTGGAGCAGAGGGTCGAGTTTCTCCCCAACCTCTTCTCCCCTTCATGGACCAGGTGATGACCTTTTGAATTTTGAAAGATTTCAAGATTTGGTTTTCCCATTAGCTACATGGGTAGTAGTGACTACAGCAGTGGCTGATAACAACATCTGCATTGGAAACTAAGAGACTCTTCGATGACAAACTAGACAATTGTGGGAGGATGGCATCAGAATTCTCAGAGAATAATAGAAAACCATACCTGTGGCAGACCTAAGGACTGCACAGAGGGGAAAAAAAGGGCTTCCAGTATTAGGAGCCATGAGTTACACTTTGGCTACATGTGCTCTCTAAATTTGAATCCACTTTCCCCAGGGACCTTGTGTTAGAGAATATGTCCTTGGTTTGAGGGGAATGAATGTTTTGTGCCACCTGTCTCACTATATCAGTATTGAGGAGGGATTAAGCATGTATATAGCACCTACTTGAAAAAGGACTGAGTGACAACTATGTGCCAGGCACTGTGCTAAGTGCTTTTTACCAATGTTATTTCATTTGATCCTTGCAACAACCCTGTGAGATAGTTTTATGTAAATCACATCAAAAATGTTTTTTTTTTCCTGTTTTTTTCTTTTTGGTAAAAACTTAGTATATCAACTGGCTAATGGATATTAGAGAGTATACAAGATGGAGACCTATAAGCAATTGTACTATAAAGCTTGTAGCCCCTCAGGGTTATCTCAGAACTGTGTGGGTAGAAGTAGTCAACTGGCCTCTAGAGACCCAATGTGCCAAATGTGAGTGGGAGCTAGGAAAATGGGCCCAGGAGGAGATTGATTATGGAGCAGACAATGATAGCAGCACTAATGACTGGGGTATTCAGGAAAGATCTTTTGAAGGAGGTTTAACTTCATTGCAGTCTCAAAGGGAGCTAGAGATTCCAAGGGGTATAGTTGAAGAGTCCATGTACTCCAATGTACTGGGGGTGGGGGGAACACAATCTATGCAAAGACATGGAGTTGGGAGAGGAATGTCATGTTTGGGGAACAGAAAGAAGGCCAATTAGGCTAGCACATAGTTTGTGGAGGAGGTTAATGTATGGTCTGCTTGGAAAGATAGGGCAGAAACAGATTGTTAAGGGATTTAAATGCCAAACAGAGGGATTTGTATTTTGTCAAAAGCACTGTAGTTTTTTGAGTAGAAGAGTAACATAGGCAGACCCACACTTTTGGACTATTAATTTGCCAGCTGTGTATGCCAGCTGAGGACAGATTAGAGAAGGAGAAATTGCAAGCAGGGACACTGATTAGGAAAATATTACAGTAGTTTAGATGAGAAATGAGGGTGGCCTGGAGTAGGGTTGTTATGGTATAAATAGAGAGAAGGCTGCTAACGTAAGAAATGTGGAGGGTTGGAATAGAGAAGACTTGACAACTGACTGTCTATGGGAGGTGCTGGTAGTGACTGTGAGGTGACGAGAGTGAGAAGTCAAGGATGCCTCCTAGATCACAAACCGGGGTGACTAGAAGAATGGAGATGTCCTCAACAGTCTAGAGAAGTCAGGAGGAAGGGGGTGGTCATAAGGAAAGATTTTAACTTCTGTTTTGGATTTGTGAGCATCTCTGCCAAAAGAACCCATATATTAAGTGGGACTAGGAGGTATCACAAAGTAGTAAGAGACCACAAAGGTCACCTAGTTAAATACCCTCATTTTAGAGATGAACAAATTTGTGCACAGTTTAATAGAACTAGGACTTAAACCCCAAGTTTTTAACACCAAATCCAGAGTCTTCCGACTATATCATGATTTACATCAGTGGTGTGAAAGAAAGGGATCACAATGGGTGGCACATTGACTTAGAAAACCATAAATGAATATCACCTATGTTTTATTGTATTTTTATTTATTTCATTAAACATTTCCTAATTATATTTTAGTCTGGTCCCCAGTGAATATAGTGGTACATCTAGGGGAAGGAAGGGGTTGTGGACTTTGACACCTCTCTGTCTCTCTCTATCTCTGTCTCTGTATCTCTGTCTCTATCTCTTTTTCTGTATTATCTATCATCTATCTATCTTTGGAACCATTGATTACTCATTCAAAGTTTTCTGTTTTACTTTCTTCCTTCTTTTAATAAAACTGCCTTCTATAATATTATGAAGTGTGATTTTATAAGTGGGAAGTTGGGCACAATGTATGGGAGAGGGTACTAAACATTCATGCATATATTTTCCAAGATTTCCAGGGTGGGCAGCATAAGTCAAGACAGTGAAAAAAATCACCCAACATTTAACCCTTGGTAGAGATTCTCATGACACAAAGAACTGTAGCATGCTTTGGAGGACTTTGCACATTTATTTATGATTAAAAGACTCACATAACATACAAAAGCAATTTCTGCATCAACCAATTTATCACATACTGGTTTAGGACAGCAAAGTGGCAAAAGATTGATGCCCATCAGCTTGTGCTACTGTCAGGTCAAGGTACCCTGGTACAACCTGGTAGAAAGAATGACTACTAAGGTATTATTGCCTTGGTTCTTCTTTTACTCTTACTGTAAAGCTGATAATCAAGTCTGTCTGTAACTTATCTCACTAGGATATTGTAAACATAAAGTAGAAGCTTTTAATCACCTAAAATTTGTCATGTCAACTTTTAAAATCATATTTTTTCTTAGTTCTTTGTTGTCTTCGACTTTACTTCCCAAACTTTTCAGGCAATAAGACAAATACACAATACTCAACGAATATTTATAATATACCTGCTATGGGTAGAACATTGTGTTAAAGTACTATGGGACATACTCTGTTTCAATAAGAAAGAGCCTCTGTCCTCATGAAGTTTATAAGTCTATTAAGGTAAAAACAGGAGTAGCAAGGTGGCACAGTGGATTGAGCACCAGGTCTGAGTCAGGAAGACGTGAGTTCAAATTCAACCTCAGATATTTACTAGCTGTGTGACCCTGGACAAGTCACTTAGCCCTGTTTGCTTCACTTTTCTCATCTGTAAATTAAACTAGAAAAAAATGGCAAATCACTCTAGTGTCTTTGCCAAGAAAACCGGAAAAGGGGTCATGAAGAGTCAGACAGGACTGAAAGAGTGAATAACGAAAGGAGTGAAAACACACATATACATAAATAAGTATAATATAAAGCAATACATAATAAGTGCCTAAGAGAGATACAAATAAGTATTATCAAGCCTGAGGATAATGTAGTCTCAGGCCTTGTGCTTTGCTTAGCTTCCCCAGCTTTGGGGGGATTATAGCTCTGCTTAGGAGCGGATCCTTTGGTTTGAGGACTTTGAACTTTTTTTTTTCTAATCATTGAACCTCATCTGAAAGCATCATGCCTTCTGGATTCTCTTGGCTCCTGAGGCATCTTGACTCTCTGAGTTAAAAAAGTCCAGGGTTCTTGCAGCCAAGTAGGCACCTGATGCCATTTCAGCCTGAATAACCTTGTATTCACTTTGCATATATTTTGTGCATATATTTTGTGTGTAATTTATGTACGTATTGTTTCAATTATTAGAATGTAAGTTCCTTGAAGGCAGGGATTACTACACTTTTGTCATTATATCTTGGCACATAATAAGAGTTTAATAAACGTTCCTTGATTAATTTCCTCTGCCATACGCACACTGATTTGTTTTTGCTCCTTCTGCTAATAGCTGGATGTCCTCATCTTTCATTCATTACCATTCTCTTGTCTCTTCCTTGCCTTTAAAAGACTCCAGATAGTACTAATATATTGACAAGAAAGAATACATACACACACACAACACACACACACACACACACACACACACATATTCAGAAATAATGCACAAGAGTAAAGTAAATAGAAATGTGACTAAAAGACTACCTCAGCCCTGATTAGGTAGCACTTCACTTTTCTGACAATTTTTCTAGCTACACCCTGTACCAAACTTTACCCATCCTAACTCTCTTTAGGCCGAAGTGTTTAGATCCAAAGAAAATGGCACCACCCCTTCTCCAAGAGCTTCCTATCTCCCTCTTGCTCTCAACATTTGTTAACCTGGGCACTTTGGATCAATCCTATGGTCTCGGTCCCAGTCTTAGTCAATCAGGAGGGATTTCTATTTATATTGCTACATAGTCACTTAGTTTTTTCCCCTCCCCTTTGATCTAAGGTGAAGTTGATGGATAGACAGCATCATCACATGTCATGATAGTAACAGACAATAATAATAATAGATAATAATAATAATTTATATGTGCCTACTAAGTGTTAAGGACTGTGCTAAGCTTTTTACAAATATTTCATTTGATCCTCACAACGACCTTAGGAGGTAGGCACTGCTAGTATGTTCATTTTGCAATTGAGGAAACTGAAGCAAACATATTAGGTGATTTGCCTAGGGTCACACAGCTAGTAAGACTCTGAGGTCAGATTTGAACTCGGGTCTTCCTGTAGTTTAACATTGATATCATCACCTCAAAAGCAGAATTAAACATCTCTCCAAAAGAAGTAATAAGTTCCTTATATAAAACATTAAGTTTCAGGCACTTAAGGCCTATGGGCCTCAGTAAAAAGAGGGATTAAACTCAATGACCTGGGTAGGAAAAGTAAGTGGGAGCCATTGAAGAGTTTTGAGTAGAGGAATGACATAATTACTTAAAAGAAGATTAGTCTGGAAGTGGTATGAAGTATGGATTGGAGGCAGGAAGACATGTCAAGAGGATCATTTGCTATAGTCCAGGAACACCATAATGAAGGCCCATATTACGCTTCTGGCCATAGCTGTGGAAAGGCGCAGACAGATGCAGCTGAGTAGATGATTTAGAGGCAGAGTTGGTGTGGTGGACAGAACACAGGCTTTGGAATGAGAAAAACTGAACTTGACTCCTAGATCACCTACTTCCTATCTTAGGCCAGCCAATTAATCTTTGGGGAGAGTCTTAGTTTCCTTCTATGATAAAGGGTGGGGTTGAACTAGAATAATCTCTAAAGTCTCTTTCATCTCTAAACCTTATGATTCTATGATCATCTGATAGGATTTTATTGAATAAGACAGTCTGGTAGATGTTTACACTGTCAGAAGTGAGTTTTGGGAGAAATAAAATGAATTTATAGCAGTAGTATAGCTAATTAGGAAGAGTGCTGGGATTGGAGTCTTGAAGATCTTGGTTCAGATTCTATCTCTGACACTAGCTTTGTGACCCTGGGCAAGTCACTTAATCTTTTGAGAAACTTCCTAGGGCTTATCTACCAAATCATAAGTGGGTTGTTGATTGTAATGGCAGAAGGAATTACCACATTAAATATACCGCACAGTGACAAAAACATAGACCTTTTGCATATTTGGGCTTCATAAATTTGGTTTTGCTTATGTTGAGTCTGAAGCGCTAATGGAGTATTCAATTTGTAGTCAGAGATAGATCAGGGCTGGAGATGTAGATTTGAGAATCATTTACACAGAAGCAATATTTTAAGTCAGGGAAGTAAATATGATTGCCATAGATGATCATGCAGAAAAAAAGAAAATTGAAGGGGAGGTAAGAAAAGATTGGGGTGGGGGTAGTCATTTTAAGAGACTGGGAAGAAAATGAGAAGAGAGTTTGTAAAATTTTTATTGGTCTAGCCACTTGCATTTTAAAATATCTCACTCAGATGCCCATTATTGTCCTAGTCTGATTGATGCCTCATTGTGCTGTGGCAATGACCTTGGACTTTAAATGAGATAGAAAAATTAACACATTTCTTGAAAAATCAGTATGTACAATTAGATAGATTTTTCATGTAATTCCAAAAAAAAATATCGTAGATAAGAAGTTTCATTTCTAGTAAGATGAGTGAAATCAAACAGTATCTCTCGCTATAGTTTGTTTCTTTTATCCCATCATTAATATAACGAATACAGAGGTTTTTCAAAATTTTATGGAAGGAAAGCATAGCACTTAATTCAATAACTGCTTATAGAGTATTTACAGTTTTGTTGTGTTTGTGGCACTTTGACAGAACATAACTTATTAAATTCCTCACAGCTCAGGATGAATGGATGTATCAAATCATTTCCAGCAACTACGTAGTGTGTGTGTGTGCGTGCGTGTGTGTGTGTGTGTGTGTGTGTGTGTGGTAGATGGATTGTTGGGTTGGGGTTGGAGATAGCGGGAACAGTTGAAAGAGGAGAAAAACAAAAAGTGTGGTTAGGATGGGGTCACTGAAGACAAAGTTTGCCCTCTTCCTCATTTCACCCAGGGCCAACCTTGGGGTCAGGATTGGTTTCTTCCATGAATCCTACTTCCTAAAAAGAGGTGAGAATGGCAAATGATTATGTGACCTCCACTGAAAAAATAACACATGTGATGAGAAAGCAACAAATATTGCAAGAGTCAGTGTTATTTAAATAGGGCTCAGATAGATCTAAAGTACTGTAATCATGTTCCCATAGGATCTCTTATATCCTTGATCTCCTAAGCTATATGACAACTATTTTAAATATTTCATTTGTATTGCCCCATTGTATCAAGTACAATGTTGTACAACTCAATAATTGTTGACTGATTGGAAATTTGGTCATTTTTAATGAGGGGAAATTATCATCTTCTGATTTGGTTTGTAAAGTTGAGGTGAAGTTGAGTTGAAGAGTTGCGGCAAAAGGTGGAAGAGGGGATCTCAGGTTGAGGTATTCACAAATGTAAAATATGTGTCAGGTTGATAGTATGGGTATGATGGTCCTATTATAGCCTATTTAGTCCAGAACATTTTTTTTCTGGACCAGGAACATTTTCTCAAATCTATGTAACCTTTTTTAAAAAAAGTTTGCTCACATAATAACTTTAAGAAATGCCTGGAATTAATTTGTTTATAGGAAATAGGTTTGTAGAGAATGCTTTTGAGGACATATTTCTCTAAGTGTGGTACAAGTTTCAAGTATCCTGATTTTTTAAGTTACGATTTATTCTCCTTGAAGACTTTAATAGAAATGCACAAATGAACCATAGTATAATCATTTAAATGACTGATATGAGGAGTTTATAAGTAAAAAAAATATTTTTCTCACAATTACCTGTTGACTAAAGAAAAAATTAAAAGTGAATTGTGATAATAATTACTAAAAGGCCTTGAGTAAATGACCTGTGGAGTAAGAATGAGAAACATTGCAGTTTCATAGCTAATTACATTGTTAAAATACTAAAAATTTCTTCAACTAAGAACCATTTGTAGGCTTGGGCTAAGCCATAAATTGAAAAGTGACAAATATATTTAAATGTGAAAAATTCTAATAAACCATATGTGCAACAATTGAATTTTTAAAAAAATAATCCTTTTGACTTGGCTAATTGGACATATCTGACTGGATACATGGCACTGAGAAGACAAAAAAAAAATTGGCTCAAGAAGAAGCCTATTTTATGACCCTAGAAACACTGAGCCAGAAATGAGGCACTGACCCTTAAAAAGAAAATCAAGAACTTATTACTCTCTTACTATTTTATTATCTTTCCTGCTCATAAGTAAATTTAGTTGAAAGCATATGGTGTTGATCTCAGCTGAGGGTAAAGGATGGACAGAGATCACAGATCGGAGATCTAGAGTTGGATGAAACCTCACAGGTCATCTAGTCCAAATTCTTCATTTTAAAAATGAGGAAACTGAGGCCCAAGGGGGGGGGCAAGTGACTTTCCCAGGTTACATAGATAAGTATCGAAGGTATGAAAGTTCTTTAACTCCAGAACCAATGATCCTTCCATGATTAATAGAAGAGAGTGTTGATATAGAAAGTTGGTCTGCTGAAGATTTTTGTGGACTGACACATTTTTAGCCCAGATCAACATAGCTATAATGAAAATGATCATTTAAAGCAAACGAATATAGAGCTGTTAATGTCAGGCTGACAAACCATTTTAACCTCCAAGCCATCTTTGAAATGCTGTTTGAATTCATATATCTGAACTTTGTACAGGTCTGCTAGTTTCATCTCTCTGTAAGAATTGCCTAATATATCATTTTCTTTTTCTCTCCCTCTCAAGCTCCTAGCATAACTCTACTATTGCCAGGAAAGAGGTAGGAGCTCCATCACTCTTTGCTTTCAAGACTACAACATCAGTGATGATGTAGTAGAGGTAAAAATCCTAAACTTACACTTAAGTTGTTTCTACAGGAAGTACAATAATGCATTCAGGTCACTGCTAGAGTCCAGCCAGAACGCCAGAGCAGAGGAGAGAAGTTAGCAAATTCATTAAGTAGGGAGTGCTTTGCACTTCTGCTGTCAACTCTAATCATTCCTCTGGGTCTATAGTCTTCTGCCTTCATTAGTGCCTGTCAGTAAAGTATAATGTGTTTGAATTTCTACAAGTACATTAGAATTTCAATGAAGGGTTTGGTGACGTTTTTATCCATTGGCACATAATCAAAGCATGGGACTTTATTGGAAGTGATTATTTTTCATCTAAAACTGTTAACAGAACTGTACCACCTAGCATTGTAGTAGATGCTTCACAAGTATTCATTGAGTCAAACTGATCTCTAACTCTCATTAATTCTCTAATGCCTCTTTCATGTTTTGGACATTAGGTTTTCAGTCATAATATCCATATCTATTGTATGACTTATCCCAACTCTCTGGGGAAGAAAGGATTTAAGAGAGATATTGATAGCTTGACGGTCTTCAAATATTTGAAGGGCTGGCACGTGGAAGAGTGATAAAACATATACTGCTTGGACCTAGTAGGCAGGATGAGATTTGATGGTTGGAAGCTGAAGAGAGGCAAATTTGGAATGTAAGGAAAAATTTCCTAGCAATCAGTTATCTAAAAGTGGAATGAGTTCCCTTAGAAGATGGTGACTTCTCTCTTGAGGTCTTCTTGTAGAGATTGGACCAAGGTCACTCAGGTAACTGTAAAAAGTGGGATCTAAATTGAGGTGTTTTGACTCCAGAGGCTAGTGTCCACTCCTCCTCTCCCACTGTCCCTGCCACAGTGTTTACAGGGACTATGTATGTCTGTGTACACATCAGCATATGTGTGTTCTATGTCCTCAGCTGGAATGTGAACTTCTTGAGGTCAGGCAGTATGTTTTCTGTTTCTTTTGTTTCATTCTATAATGCTACACTCAGGGTATACAAATCTTGACCAATTTGGTGTTATTTATATTTTTATTCACAATAGACATTTCAATAAAATCTGCTGTAAACTTCCAATCTACTGTGTATCATAGGCATTGGAAATTTGAAGGAAATTCTCTTAAATACATACTTATAGAAGAAGGAAAGTCATATTGTTCATTATTTAGAAAAGATTCTAACTTCTATCAAATAAGACTTAATGGAAAGTACTAAGCATAGTGCAATTCCTCTAATTGATACTCATTTAAAATACTTATGTTTAATGTAATTTTACTTACTGTATGAGCTATGTTTATAAAATAACATATTAGCGATAGAAACAATAGTTTACATTTCTATACAAAAACCTGTTAAAGCTAATTAAAATAATTTCACATTTTTAAAAAGTGCATGGAGTTGAGGGAATTTTAAAATTAATGATAGTAAAATTGTCATTAAAGAAATATGTAAGATATAAAATACTAAATTTTAATTTTATAGAACAAATAAATATAAAACCTAATATGATTTTTTGCATGTATAAATTATTTAATTATTATGCTACAGTTTGGAAACACAAATAGAGACTTCATTACTTTATCTAAACGGAACCTAAATATATCAGCCTAATTCATTGTATGTAAACATGTTAAAATATTTTCTTACTCAAACTATATAATCAATACTTGCAACATCATCTGAGGAACTCAGAATGTTCCCATCTATGCTTTCTTATTTGGCCTCACAAAATCTTTTGAGTTAGATAAGGAGTATTTTCATGTACTACCAGTACAGAAACTGAGGCAAGGAGAGGTAAGATAATTGGGTAAATGCTCTCTTCAGTTTGCAAAGTGGAAAAATAATTTTTTTGCCTTGTCTTTTGCTTTATTTGGAGTTATTTCTGTTTGACTAGTTGGAGCATGAAAAGGATTATGGGATTCCAAGTCTGTTGATCTTTAAATGAAATGTGTGTATGAAATAATCAGCACTGAGGTGGATCTTGAGGGAAGTCTGAAGAATCTACTAGGCCAGGCCCTTAGCCAAGTAAGCTCTTTCTGTTTCTTCTCAGCTTTACATTGAGAATAGACAGCTGCTGTTTGCTGGTTAAATACTGAGTTGCAAGGACGATATTAAAAAAAAAAAAGACTTTAAAAATTTTCCCCACTTTTCCTAACATGGAAAGTTAGTTGAAACAAACGTTTTTAGATTCAAAAAAGAAATCAGGGGAAAAACACTAAGTAAAACAGAAACTTAAAAGGCTGACTTTATTGTATTAAATTTCTCAGAGAGTTCAAGGGGATTTGGATATGTGATTCATCCTCATGATAAATAAGTTCTTCTCAAGCTGTAGAAGACATCATCCTTTAAAGAACACAGATTTCTAGTAACCAAGTCACTTAAAAGTGACTTACATTTTTGTTTGGTTTATTTTTTCAAAGAAGAGGGCATCTCAATGAAACCTATTACTGACCTTCTCACCTTGCCCTGGAACAACCATCAGCAGCCAATTATAGGCTCAGTTGTATCATGAGGTGGTAAATGTATAAGGTAAATGTATAAGATGCATACAGATGTCTGGTTCTCTCTCTCTCTCCCTCTCCCTCCCCCCGCCCCTTTCCTCCTTTGTCTTTCTTTTTCTTTCTTTCTTTTTTTCTTCTTAGGGCTAGAGGATAAGAGGGCCAATACTGGAAAATCCATCATCTTTCTGGAAGGTTGAAACAAGATGACTTGAAGTCAATTAAAAATATGAAGAGAAAAAAAAAGAAAAATTGCCACCCAATATTTGCCTCTTCAAAATGGTCCCACTCATGATCTGAAATGAAAGTGGTAAGGTTTTTAAGGTTGGATTGGATAACTGGGCTTTTAAAGACAATCTTTAACTCCAGTGACTCTTATCTTCTCATTCCCTTCCCTCTCCTCCGCCCCACCCCCCACCTAAGGGCAACCTCTCTCAAGTTATCAAAGTGTCATTAACTGGGGACAGCTGAGGGTAAACAAGGGCGATGTCAACACAAGTGCCTTGGTCAACAGGAATTTAACTTTAATCTGTTCATTACTTAAAGAAACATTACCTACTTTCTATCATGCATCATTTATTTATCTGCCTCATGCTCAGACAGAAGCAGATAACAAATCCGTACAGGAGAAACTCACCGGGAGAGTAGTTCGTAATTTTCTGTGGATACTCACTATAGGTCAATTTCAGGGAATGAGGGGTGGGGTTGAAGGGATACAAAGAGAAAGCAAACTTTTATCAAAAGTTTCTTGTTTAGCTGAAAACTGATACTACATATTTATAAATGTAAACTTGGAGGGCTGCCAAACTCCTGCATTTAAGTGATTAACAAATGTTTCCCTTTAAGTGGACACCTCTTGTTCTAAATATATTTGACAAGAATGCAAAGAGTCAACTGGAGGGTAGAAAGGGCATCCCACAAACATTCTCTTTGGAGGCTGGCAGGATTACCAGGCCCAGGCTTAGGCCTGTATGTCTGTTTGCTTGGTGCCAGCTGAGTTCATGTTGCTGGTGGGCAGGCTGCCAGCAGAAAGCAGCCTCCCTGCTGTTTAACGACAATGGATTTACTGCTTCTCTGCATATTGGTGTTATTTTGTATAAACAAGGTTAACACTCCTTTTAAATTAAATACACCACCTGGTGACTGAATGTGTGACCTTGCCAGCTCTCTTCACCTGGTCTCCAGAAAAGCAGATGCTTTTGCTCTGACTTCAACCTTTTTATCTCTTCTTAGAATCTCTTTTCTTCATAATTTAAGTAATACTCTGGGAAAGAGTTGGGATGACCCATGCCCTAGAAAAGCCCTTTCGACCTCACCATGTGAGAAAAAAAATGCTGTAGATATTGTATGTACTCTGCAGAAGTGTTCGTGTCCATATCACCTTACAGATGGAGTTTGTAGTCAGGGCCTACCTCAAATGTTACCCTAACAAGAAACTCTGATAGCTGATTTGGACATAGCATAGACTAGCATCTAAGAGTCTCGTGGCTTTCTGCTCCTTCATCTCCACAATGTAGGTTTTCAGAGGTGATGGTCTTGTAACAGCTGGAATTCTTTGTGTTTGCACAATTGTATGTGCATGTATTGTCCCAAATATAGGGCTAGGCATTTCCCCTCTCCCCTCAGGAATTTTGACACCTGGAAAAATTTTGCTGGCTTTACATTTGAAGAAACTTAATAGTGTAAACAAACTCAGCTGGAAGGCCCCTTTGATATGAAAAAGGTGGTGATATGTAGGGCAGAACAGAAGTGACTTGGAAACTACTTCGCTGTGGGACTTTGGCCCTCCTAACAATTCCTTAGCTGGGAAGTAAGACTTGGGAGACAGCCATAGACATAGAGCTGCTTAAGTAGAAAACAGAGAAAATCTTGAAACTTCTAATCAAGTAGACTTTAATTATCTATTTAATTAAAAGCATTTTTTCCCCTTTTTACTTGCAACCAACTGAATAGTCCCAGTAGATTAGTGGAATCTCTGCTGGTATTACATTAAGCCCAATGAAATTTAGAAATTTCTTTGTTATTATTTTTTAGCAACATAATTTACTAAGGGACATCCTCAGAATTTTAGAGCTAGAATTAACTTTAGAGAGACAAATCTAGCCCCACTTCTTTACTTCACAAGTGAGCAAGTAGAGGTTAAGTGGTTTACCTGGAATGACAGAGCTGAGACCAGAGCACAAGGCTTCAGACTTCTACTGCAATACCCTTTTCAACACATCACACTATATATATCAAAGATACTACTTTCTTCATAGTTTTAAAAAATATGCCCAGCAGTATACTGGTAAAAGTGTAACAACTGGCTCTGGGGGTAAGGGTGGGGCAGGGGAGAAGGTGAGGGGAACAAAGACAGGAAACCTTTTAAGTTTAATCTACATCATAAATATTTTCACCACTGCTTTAATTCTACTTCATCGATGAAGTAATAAATTAAGACCTAATTTGTAGTGTTTGCCATTTTCCAAGGTGTAAGTGCTCCCACTGAAAATTTAACAATCAGCTCTTGGCAGAAAGTATGAGCTGGCTCCAGCACACTCCTGGACATGCCTTACTTTTCCAGTGCAGAAACACACGTACTATGCAGCTTCCCCTTAAGGTTTTATAAATAACTGGCTTTCAAATAATTATAAAGTTCTGTACATATATGTGATAGAAAGTAATAGCAGAAATTCCCCCAAACATCTATCCTTAATTTTTGGAATACGATAAATATAAAGAAATAGGAATAGGGGATAGGACTAAAGCTATGATTTCAGTGGCAAAGAGAACTCCTGGATAAGAAAACTCCATCTACCAGCATGAATCAGTACCCTCCCTACAATTTATAGTCTTTAAGATTTCCCTGCCTGAAACACTGAGAGTTTAATTAACTTTCTCAAAGTCACACAGCTAGTATGTGTCAGAGGTGGAACTTGGCCCAAGGCTTCCTGATTTGGGGGCAAGTCCTCTATCTACTACACCATGCTTCTCTTTAGAGAGATAATATTTTTGAATACTTGTATAAACAACAGGTGATGCTATCATAGGTGGTTTGGCTAAGGATGGCTTCCTCCCTTTCCTCCTGCATCTCCAACCCTCAACAGAAAAGGAGTAGAGCTAATTTTCCTAGATCACACCTATCTTCTGTCACTGCCCTCTCTACCTACTACCCATCTCTACTTTCAGAGGCTGGATATTTATTCCTAAAGTATCAGTACTTAAAGTGATGCAGCCTATTTGTCTTAACTCAGGTGGGGAGATGGGGGAAAAGAATAGACTAATAATAGTAATACTTTAGGGAAAAAAAAGAGCCATTGAAGTATTTTTAAATGCACAGAAGGGAATGGCAGGCATTTCAGAAGGAAATACAAACAGGGCAGTTTGAAAGTAATATGTGTCATTATTATATGCTTTTTTTTAAACATCAGAAGTTTCCATATAATTCTCTTTCTATGTTCCATGTATAGAAAGTGATTTTTTTTTTGGGGGGGGGATGTTTAATTTCCAAAGAAAAACGAAATTAAACATGATAAAATTAATTTTAAAAAGTGATCTATTCTGGCTGCAAAAAAGAGAGAGGGCTTATGGTTGTTAGTCTAGGAGAAATGATCCTCCTTCTCTACTCTTTTGAAATGCTTTTTGAAATGCTTAAAAATATAAATATTACATTTATAAAAATTATAAATAATAAAAACCGTTGTAGCTCATCAAATCTAAAGTTAGGGAAATCTCATATAATTTGGCTAGAGATCCAACTCAAACCTTTATATATTCTATGCATTAAAACTAGCCACTACTGTCTACCTATTGCTTTCTCCATACACAATTAAAGATATATACAATTTCAAAAGCAATCAAAATCTATCATCTTTATCTAGATATATCTGACTTTCAAGAACTGTTGAAAATAGCAAATTAATAGCTTAAAATATTATCAGAAATAATCATATAACACAACAGTTAGCACACAAAGGCGTGGGGAAAGAAAATTGAGAGGAACTGAAAAGTTTTCTCCAATTTTCTGTAGTTTGTAAGAGATGGTCACCACTGACAGATATAGAATTCACAGAGCAGAGGAGGGTGGGAGAACAAACATTCCCCCTGTGACCACCTTGCTACTCTTATTCTTTAGATCTGGCACATACACTAGCACAGATCTTTGAGGACCCAGGTGCCAAAGCAATGCTACAGTTTCTTCCTAGCTGTAGCTCTTCTAATTTCATCTTCTAGCTGCTTCTATGTCCACTCTGTCCTTCTTTCTCTGTCTCCCGTGATTTAAAACTCCACTGGGACAGAAACTCTGGCCTTTGGTTCAAACCTGGGATAGAAAAATCTCTTCCCTGGTTGGGAAGACTTCAAATTCCATTATTACTAGGGAAGACTTGGACCCTAAATTTGCCTCTAGGACAGTCAATCTAAGTTCTGGTTACATGTTGAAAACTATAAGATGTTATGCAGATATAAAGATTTGAGTTAAAACATATACTTCCAACTTTTTTACAGTGGAGTGTTTTGGCAGATACTCTATCTTTGTGGTTAATCATTCCATAAATGCAGAAAGCATAATTTTAATACCATCTTATCCTGAAGGTTTTACTTGAATATGGTTTTACTTCAAATGATTTACAAAATGCACCGGAGGCCTTCTTCTTTTAGTATCTCAAGAGTTCCAATACCGCATCTAAGATGGTTGACGTTATCTCTTGTTTTTAATACATGACCAGCCCATCTCCTTTTCTGGTGATACACATGCTCAATAATATATTTTATGTTTTTTCTTACAACCACATGATCATTGGTAATATCTTGAACTTTGTTTAAACTCATCTTGTGTCTTTACATTCTTATCTTTTGGGTTGTGATTTTATTTTCAAGATCATGAGATTCTTTGATTTGTATCCATGCTTGTTGATCTATTGGCCTGTAAACACCCATGCTATGACTTTGAACTGACTATATCTTGCACCTGTTAGACTGGATTGTGGGTGAAACTAAATGGGGAGTAAACTAAGAAACATCCAATTAGGCCTGTCTTACGGTGTAGATGCCAAGAATAGTTGCTTAACTCAGTGTCTTTGATTTACCTTGTGCTGTGCTTGCCTCACTTATCTATCTCAATGAAGACTTGGTGAATCAGTTCAACTCTTTACTCTCCTGTCCTTGAATCCCTTGTTTCTTTGTCTTGTTGATCACATCTTCCCAAATGCCAACCTTGGATTACTCCACTATCCGTCACCTTCACTGCTATTCATGTGTTGATGAACAGATCTGGAGGAAATCATGAAATCATGCTGTCTGGATGTGTGAGAAATTTATGTTAAATAGGCTCAACTGGGCTTTCACCATAGCAAGGCAATTCTTTTACACCTTTCTAATTGATTCACTACTCCACTCACCAGAGCAACTGTTCCAAATCTTTTCATCTCTCCTTACATCTCCCATAGCATCCCTTCCCCTCACTTTCCCAGATGAGGATGCTACTTCATATTTTGCTGAAAAAATTTAAAGCCATTCTCTTCATAAGTGCTCAATCTTCTTCCTTTTTTCACATCCCTCCAATGTCTTCTTCCACATATCATTTGTCTCTCATAAAGAGCTAGCTCTTTTTTTTTTTTTTTGCCAAGGCAACCCCCTCTATATTCATCTTTGACATCATCACGTCCTGCCTTCCTTAGCAGATTTTCTACTCCTTCATCCCCAACCTTTTTGTAGGCTTCTTTCATTATCCACTGACACCACTGACACTTTCTCTGATGCCTACTAACACACCTATGTTTCTCTCATCCTTAAAAAAAACCCTTCATTTTTTTGTTTCCATCTCTGTTTACTGTCATCTATTTCTTGTCCAATTCCTTGAGAAAGCCATCTACAATTAGTGCCCTCATTTCCTCTCCTACCACTTAAATCTAAAACCTCTGCAAATTAATTTCTAACTTCATATTTTGCCTGGACCTGATTTCTTAATTGCCAAATTGAATGGGCTTTTCTTAATCCTCATTCTTTTTAACCGCTTTTAAACCTTTGCCATTGTCTATCACCTTCTCTTTCTGGATACTCTGTTTAGATTTTCCTGGCATTCTTCCCTGTTAGTTCTCCTACTTCTTGTCTGACAATTCCTTCTCACTCTCCTTTATTACATCTTTTTTTTAAATCACAACCAATAACAACAGATATCTCCCAAGACAGTCCTGGGCCTTGTCTTCTCTATATATATTATCTTGCTTGTGGATCTCATCAGCTCCAGTGCAGTCACCTTCTATTCAGATCATTCTCAGATCTACATATTTTACCATAATCTCTCTCCTGATTAGTCTCACATCACCAACTCAGTTTTGTATACCTGAACTGAATGTCCCATAGACACCTCAAACTTAATGTGTCCAAAACAGTACTTGTTATCTTTCCCCCAAACAGTCCTTTCTTTTGAACATAACTGTTACTGTTGATGACATCATCATCCTTCCAGTCACCCAGGCTTGCAACTTTGGGGTAATCCTTGACTCTTCTCTCACACTCACTCCACATATCCAATCTATTGCCAAATCTTGTCATTTCTACCTTCGCAATTCATAGATCCCTTGTCTCTACTCATATAACCAGCACCATAGCACTTACCTCATGCATGGACTCTTGTCCTCTTCCTCAATTCTTTCCCTACTCCAGTTCAGCCTCCACTCAACTATCAAAGTGAATTTTCTAAAACACAGGGATGTCTGTGTCACCCCTTAGTCAATAAACTCAATTGCCTCCCTATTATCACCAGGGTCAATTATAAAATGCTCTTTTTGGCATTTGGAGTCCTTCACAACCTTGCCCCTTTATTTTGCCAAACGTTCTTATACTTTACTCCATTCTATATACTTTATTATACAGCAACCCGAGTTTTTGACTGTTCCCCAGATCAGATATACTATTCCTCTTCACCTTCACCTGCTGAATCTCATCTTCTGCAGGAGGCCTTTCTTGACCCCCTACCCCCACCCTATTGCATTGCTGGTACCATTCATATGAGATTATTTTCTGTCTTCTCTGAATAGACCTTGTTTGAACATAATTGCTTGCTCCTTGATGTAGTGGACAATATTTTTTCTTTTGTTTTTCTCTTTCTCTTTTCTTCTTCTTCTTTTCTCTCCCTAGCACTTAGCATAGTGCCTGGCATGTGGTAAGAAATTAATATTTGCTGCTTGATGGACTGATGATATTAGTTTGAATTTTTTCACTATTCCTGGACATGTCCATCTTTATGGTTATACATCCATAACTAAGCAGCATACTGCAGATATGATCTGACTAGTGCTAAAATGCTGTGGGACTATTAACTTCTTTGTCCTAGACACCATATTTATATAAGTGGAGTTTAAGTTTGCATATACTTTTTGGCACCATTGCCATGTTGCACCATTTGATTATTTTTTTCATTTTGTCTGTAATAATTATCATAATAATAGCTAGCATTTCTATAGCTCTTTAATATTTACAAAGGTTTGTACACATCATCTAATTTTATTTGCACAACAACCCAAGATTCTATTTATTATCTCTGTTTCACAGATGAGGAAACTGAGAGTGAGGGAAGATAAGTAACTTGCACAGGGTCATATACAACTCATGTCTTAGGCTGCTTTGAATTCATGTCTTTGTGCCTCCAGGTCTTTTACTCTTTATCACCTAGTTTTTGTAGTCAACTTAGAATCCTAAAGTCTTTTTATATAACCTGCTTTCTAGTCAAGGGTCAGCTATCCTGTATTTTTACCTGTGCTTTTTTGCTTTGAAACCCTAGTCCCCGGACTTTGCAATTACCCTATTAAGTCTCTCTCTCTCTGTCTCTGTCTCTTTCTGCCTCTGTCTCTCTCTGTCTCTGTGTGTGTGTGTGTGTGTGTATGTATGTATGCCTTTGCAAACCTTAAAGTGGTACATAAGTGATAGTTATCATTGTCATCATCATCATTTAGCTAGTTATAGAGCTATCCAACATTTGGCCCACCATCCCTGGACTATCAAGAGCTTTTTGGTTCCTGAAAGGTAATAAGGACTTCCTGACCTAGTGAAGCCTTCATAAAAATGATCCTGACCTTGTGACCAAGAATACATATTTGAAGTAAAAATAGGCTAAGGAAAGACATAGATGATACTAAGGGTATGATCATGCCTTCTACTAGATTATTCTGTGATATCAGTACTTCAAATGTCTGAAATGATTCTTTGCCTGTAGTATGTCTGCATTTGTCATAATTTAATTTGGCAGAGAAAAGAACCAGCTTTGGTCCTATCTCCTCCACAAAGTCTCACCTATCCACTCCATCCTTAGGCTTTTCTTCTGAATTGCATAGTTAGTGCTTAGCACCTATATGTTTTATTAATCGAACACATGGCCCTGGAGGTAGAGGGGAAGTACAAAGGAATGAACTAAGATAAGGAAGAGCAAAAGACATTGAATTTGCCCCTTGCCACTGCCCTGAGTTACTTGGACAGGGTTGGTCCAATGCGGAAGGAGGATGCCTTTCTAGCAACCCCAAGATTGTTAGTTTCCAAGGGGAGTCTAAGCCCTTAGGATAGTACTATAAGGTTGGAGGCCTATATAGGTCCCTAGGATGAAGAAGGGAATCATTAGAATGTCAGGGGGGTTACTCTAACAGGTACAATTTTCTGAAAGAAGTCCAAACCCTTAGGATAGTTCTGTGAGTTCTATATAAGGATATAATCTTCTATAGATCATTGTGGGATAGGGAAGTGGAGGTGAAGGTAAAACTCACCAGAAAGTAAAGGGGAATTAAATAGCTTGTTTATGGGCTGGTAAGTCCTTCGTGTTGTTTTTCATTTACTTTGGGAAGAGAATAAAGACCTGATATACATTATTACCTGGAGTTTTTCCATGGGAAGTAGGTCTTTTTATTTTTTTTTTAACCTTCATCTATGGAAACTTAGTATGTGTTTTATTATAAGGTCCCCAGATGGAACTCTGGATAGGGGCAAATAGGTCAGAATTATGTTTTTTTGAGAAAAGACTTCAAGATTTGCCTTCATCTGTATAAGCACAGAATTTGGGCCATACTAAACAAACAAACAAACAAAAAAACACTTCCTCAAAAGTTGTAAAGCTTAGAAAAATTTTAATTATTTGTCCTTTCTTGGTGGCTTTTTTGCTTCCTAAGAAAGTTAGGAAGATTTTAGCTAATAAGTATGGCTGTGTAGGTAGATAATGAGGGAAAACAGATTCAGTGGTTGAGAAGATATTCCTTAGGCAAGTGTGTTACAGTACCAACCAGAGAGATGCTACTAAAGCCTGGACTTAGCTTCCCTCTGATACTCTCACTGGAAAATTCTAGTTAGCTAAGAGTACCTGATAAGTTTCTCTTTTGTGAGGGCAAGATAAGAAGGAAAAGAGACTGACATTTAAGTATTGAAGTTGTGATTTAAGTAGTACTATTGTGGCCAAGAATAAGTTAAAAAAGACACTAATGTACTTAATATATTCCCAGGGTTCACTACTTTATATACCTTAAGGAATTTGGATGGCTATCTTGCTTCTATTTGTTGTTCCATGTCTGAAGAAATTAATTTCTCCAAAGAGTGGGAAGAAAAGGATCTGCTTGGATTAGGGATGGGAGAATAAAGGCCTTCTTTAGTAGGTGACCTGCTCTTTCTTTTTCCCCTAGCCTTCTGATTTCATGGGTCTAGGGGGACTACTGTTGAAGAAATTCTTCATCACCGAGGATCAAATGGTGTCTTGAAATAATCTTAGAAAGTAATCTGGGGCCCCAAGAGGTTAAGTGACTTACTCAGGGTCACGAAGACAGAGGGGAGACTGGAATCCAGGTCTTCTTTATTCCTAGTCTAACATTCTATCCAATATATTGTCCTGCCTTTGGTTTAGATCATTCCTTTTTCTTTTGAATAAGAAGCACGTGTCCCTAAAATGGTTATTTTTAAAAAGAAATTTAATGTTGGCTTCAGCATCTAGTGACTAGTCCTGGAATAAACACTGGGTTCTATATGTCTGAGCAAAACCAGTGTTTGAGAACTGAGATGCTGTACTTAACTATGAGCTAGTTGAATGGATTTTGCTTTAATGAGATTAAATGGAGCATGCATTTATCTGATTTTGGTAATGTGTGAAGTCAGTGGAGAGAAGGAAAGGCAGCTCTAGGGGAGTAAAGGGATGACAAACTAGTAAAGACAAATATACAATTCAGATTTTTGAATTTTTCCCTCCCTCCTCCATAGGGACTTTGTTCTTAATACAGAAGAATATATTCTTCATTCTGTAGATGAAAAAAACAGATTTGCTTATGAGCCTGAGGAAGACCTTCTTTAGGCAAGATGGAAATTCGCTTCTCTTTTTCAGGAGCAGAATGGCTCTCAATCTGACTCCAGGCTACTACTTTGGACCCACAAAGAGGAAAAAGGGGAGCAGAGTCAGAATACAGTACCATTTTCTCACTCACTTATTCCCCTGACAATATCATTCCTTCAAATAAAGAGGTGGCACATGATTTGAGGGGTGTGGCAAAATATTATTACTTAAAAACATTGTTGTCCACAAATATCTTTACCACCAGCACAACATAGTGGTATTTTCCCACTTGTCTTGAAATCTATAACATTCTCATAAACTTAGCTAGTGATATACTGTTTAAATAAAGCTGTACGTAAAATGCTCAGTTGTTTCCTGAGTTCAGCCTTTTTTTTTTAAACCAAAACTGATTAATTTATATTATTAGCTAATGTAACAACAATGCTGCTTGCAGCTACTGTGACTATGTAAGGCCAATAACACCAGCACACAGGAGGGCTGCCAGCACAGGTCCTTTGATCTGCTTTTCTAAGGAAAGCAACTTTAAGGGGTTAACAATCTCACTTTAATTAAACATACATTTATCATTCACTTAGTTCAGGGGAAAAAGTCAGCACCCTGAACTTCAGAGCAAATACAAACAGAAATTACAAGCAGAACTTATATAAACAGAGCAAATTATCACAAATCAGCAGACAGGCTTCTAGCTATCTGTCCAAGACATTACATACATAGTTACCAGAAAGAGAAGCACCAACATCTGGGTTTTTCAAAGCTGGAGACTCCAACAGCTACCCAGAGTCTTCTCTGGTCAAATCACATGACACTCTTTCAGTGAGTGAGCCCCAAACAAAATGCTAACCTCATAGTATATATACACTTCTTCAGGGTCAGAGTGCTTCACACCTTTCCAGGGCTTCACACCTCTTGTGACCTAATTAGCAAAGTGTGTGGGCCTTCCTACAAAGGCCAGACTCTATCAAAGGCACTGATTGCCTTGGTGCTGAGAAGCACTCCCAAAGAAAAAACAATAAAAAGTCCCACTTTGCTTGCCCTAACAGCTAGTTGATAATTTGGACTCTGAGAAAATGAGCCAATGGACAAATATATTAATGAATGGGAATACTAAAATAAGGGGGCAGAAAGAACAAGGCCTAGGGTAAGGTATTAAAGGTAAATTTTACCTTTTCTATAATTTCATTCATTTGCTCATTCGACTATAACCCCTGGCTCTGGTAAACTCTAGGGTCACACCACTGGGTTCATCATGAGGGCTTCTCGTGAATTTTTTTAGTCTGTGCCATCATACAGAATTTCCCCTGGGAATATCTTAATTTGGTTTGTGTCTATGTCACTTAAAAAAAGGAAAAGGGTTTTTAACTACCATGTGAGCCCTCTGGCTACCAAAAAAATAGAAAAGTGACCTCTAGGAATTTCTTTTATCCAACAGATAATACAAAGGACTTGTACCCAAATGCACTAATAATTAAAACCACAATAATAAATATGCCTGGCTTTATGTAGCCAGCTCGTACAGCCTTGTACCAATTACCTCGTTTGATTCTGACAATCTTGTGAGGTCAGTAATACAGGATGATCTGGGTTCAAATTCTGCCTCAGACACTTCCTAGCTATGTAGGACTCTGGGCAAATCACGTAACCTCATTTATAAAATGAGAAATTGGACAGAAATTGGACCTCTAATGTCCCTTCCTGCTTTAAATATATGATCCCATCACTCCTGGTCCGGTACTCTATCCACCATACTTTGCTGTGTCTTAACATATTCTTCCTTCTCCAGTTAATCTTAGCCTTTCTCAGAGTCCCTAGTCCTGTTGATTTGCAATATTATCCTAGGTGGGGTTGTTACACTGAATATCAGACCACTGGGCCCAGATGGCTCTGGAGGAGAAAGTGAGGCTAGTGACCTTGCACAGCCCTCCCTCACTCAAATCAAAGTCAACTGCAAGTCATGTCATAGTCCTCTTTGAGAATGAAGGGCAAGTACAACACTGCTCAGCGGTCTTCCCCTCCAGTCACTCCTACCCCCTTTCTTGACCTGACACAGTGCTATAGAAGGGATAGGTCCAGATTTTTCTTTCACATTATAATTCCCTGCTATGCTGATCTTTCTTCACTTTCATGTCTCTAGTGGGCAACATCTTCTCTACTAGAGATCTAGTGGATCTGATGGCCTCCCGTGTGTGTGCATGTGTGTGTGTGTGTGTGTGTGTGTGTGCGCACATCGGTGCAGGTGCATATTCACGTACACGCGTGTTGGTCTCTTCCCTATTTGGTGCAATTTCCTCTTCTGTAGGGTCCATATAGACATGTAGGCTTTACCCTAGGGAAGTGAGTTAGTTGTATGATTGTATGTAGACCTTTCCCATTTTTTACCCTCCCTCCCCCACCCAGCTCTCTTTTAATGGCCAAGCCCAAGGGCAAGCCGTAATTTGTGAATTTCACCAGTCAATAAGTACCCCTTTAGCGATCCAGTACCTGCCAGTGGTACAGTGGATGGAGTGCCAGGCTTGGAGTCAGGAAGACTCATCTTCCTGAATTCAAATGCTACCTCAGACACTTCTTAGAAGTGTGACCTTGAGCAAGCACTTAACCCTCTTTGCCTCAGTTTCCTCATCTGCAGAATGACCTGGAGAAAGAAATGGTAAACCACTTTAGTATCTAGGCCACAAAAACCCCAGATGGGATAAGGAAGAGTTGAACATGACTGAGATGTCTGAAGAACAAAAACCGAAAGGTCAAGCTATAATTTGTGAATTTCATCAGGAAATGAAGGGTCCCCTTATCAATCCAGTGCCTATGGGGCACAGTGTCTGATAATGGCAGCCACTTAAGGAATGCTAACTGATACCACTGGGGGGAATTTAAGTCAATTGTCCCTAAAAAGTCATATAATGGGGTAACAAAGATTGGGGCAAGTTGAATTATCATGTTTTAAAAGAGTTAATTTCAACTAAAAATAAAATAAAAAAATAAAAAAATTAATATAAAAGACTTAATTTCTTGTTAAAGAGAGATAAGAGAGAGGAGGGGCTTACTCTGCTCTTCCAGGGGCATGTTGTGGCATAAACATTACACATACACACATGCACACAAACACACATTTTTTCATTTGGCAGCCAACCTTCAAGATGTTTGATGTTTTTATCATTTGATCAGGGATAAATTAAGAATAAGCATAGAATTTGGGAATACAGGAAGCATTTTCTACTGTTGGTTTTCTGATGAGGATGCTCAGGCCCACAGAAAGTGAAGTAATTTGCCTAATTTCACATAGCAAGTCAGTGGTATGATCAGGAGTTAGAAACCAGATTTCCTGACTCCCAGGAAAGTTTCCTTCCCAGTATACCATAAATTAGACATAGACTTTCCTGTTTTATAGTTAAAATTAGCAAAGCTAAATGACCTACCTATTTATGATCCTAAAACTAATCAGTGGAGAAATCCAAATTAGGCTTTATAAATGTTGATTTCTAAGGCTTTACCATTTGTATTTAATTGCCTATATGGACGGTGTATGCTCTAGTGGACATAGTGCTTCTTAGGGCCAGGAGACTTAGGATTTATTCCCAGCTCTGATACTTTGTGGTTCTGGGCAAATCATTTAACTTATTTGTGCTTCTATTTTCTCACCTATACAAGGGAATAATAAGACTTCACTGCCATAGGGAAGGGGGTGGGTTGCAGAAAATACTTTGAAAAATTGAAGGTGCTATACAAATATGAGCTATTATATTCTCCTGGAAGCGATGGCATTTAACCCATGAGTAGCTAATTATCAAGCATTACCACTGTAACCTAATTTAGTTTATCAGATTGTCAGAAAGCCTGATGAAAAACATGACCAGATTTTCTTGACCAAAAAACTAGATACTTGGTCTGATAAAACCTCATTTGTCAAACTTCATTAAAATTCTACTTTCTTTTCTTGAAGTAGGAGCCTTTCTGGAAAATGGAGAGGCAATGCAGGGTAGCAGAAGTGAATCAATCAATTGGTCAGTATCTATTAAGTAGCTACTATGTGACGTGCTACATTTTGGAAATAAAAGGACAAAAAGGAAATAGTTCTTGTCCTCAAGGGCCTTACTTCTATTGGGGAAGACAAAATGCACACCTGTAAATGTAAATATATGATGTAAAAACAAACAGAAATTATTTTTCCAAAGACATGCATGACAATTTGATAAGGAAATAGGAAGAAAGCTCTGAATTGGGATTTATTAGCCTTGGATTTATTGGGCAGTGGATAAAGTGATGGTCTGGAGGGCAGAAGACCTTAGTTCAAATCTGATCTCATATATTTACTAGCTGTGTGACCCTGTTCAATTTACTTAACCTTTGCCTCAGTTTTCTCATCTATAAAATGGGAATGATAGCAGCACCTCCCTCTCAGGGTTGTTGTGAGGATCAAAAAGGATAATAATTGTGAAGCCCTTAGCACAGTACCTGGCTAAATAAGTCATACATAGAGCTTACATAAGATGTGCTAGATAAACATTGTAGTTGTTATAACTGCTATCACTTGTTACTTCTGTCGTAGAGGGTTAGTTACTTCTATGGACCTCCATTTTCTCATCTGTAAAAGCCAAGATATGTGATCTCTGAAGATGTGGGACAAGTACATTTTGATAGTGAATTTAGAAATAACTGAGTCATGAATTACTGATGGGAGGGTAATGACTGATAGAGCATTAAAGAAGGCCACTCTGTGTAGCATATGGTCACTATTTACCTTAAGGCAGAATAGTGGATGGTAATGAAGCCAAAACTGGATGGATGGTGGATCGGGGTAATAAAAAAAAAGGCAAGCATTTCATCTACTTCATAATTTGGCTAAAAGCAACTTCACTTCTTTGTAAAGAAAAATAGGAAAAAAAACAATGGTGCTGTTTCAAAGAGAAAAAATGGATTCCATCTCCTTCAATAACCTTTAATAATATCAAGCCATGGGATCTGAAACTGAAAGACCTGGGTTCAAGTTCTAGATTCAGCATTTACTAGATGTGCGATAGCTTTGGGTCTAGTTCATGGTGCCAGGATGATGGAAAAAACACTATGTCATCAAGGTTAGTGAAATAATGAATAAATTCTTTCCACCTTTGGGATCTGCTCAGTCAGGAAATCCTGTCTACTCTCTCCTTAGCATGAAAATAACATCTCACATTAATGTGTCCTTACTTCCACTTTTACCCACCAATATATGCATATCACACCTGTCTGGCATTGACATTATTAAATGAGCCTCATCCAGATAAATTTTTACTAAGACCATAAAGATCAAAAGTGTATACTAAAGTATCTCCTATAGGCAAGGCGATTACTAATTAAAAGGCCAAAACAAAATTGCAGAAGGAAGGGAGATATTGCCTCATTTTCACCAACCCTCAGGCAACCTAAATGCCACCTGGGTAGCTAGGCAGGAAGCCACCAACTACAGTGGGTGCCTTTGGACCTCCAATATGTTCTACTTCGGCAACATGGGTCTTAGTGGACATTTTTGCTTTTTAGTCCTCTCTTTGGGGACACTTCTCTTGGGTCCCTGATTCTCGATTTTCACTTTTGACTTTGTGGCATTGTAATTGCTGAGAAGATAAATGGATGAATCCATGAGTGAGAAAGTATTTCTCCACTGTCTCTGCTATCTTTACTGTCAGGGAGTTCAAACGCTAATTGAGGAAGATAACATATACAAGAATTCATTGCAGGACAGATGGATGTTCTAAGGATGTTTCAGACAGAAGTGCCTGAGGTTCTGGAAGGTGGAGGAGCAGTAAGGCCCAGAGGATTTTAGGATACAGTGGCGGATAAGGTGATAATTCCTAATGGTCCTTTTCATCAGAAAGATTGTACTGAGGATCTCACAGTTCCTTACTATCTACCTCAGATGAGATTTTGATGGACTGAGGGTTGGGTGAGATGATGTCATATGTTTGTTCCTTCCACAAATTTATTTTCAGATCTTTCAACATTTTAACTGGTCTTAGTCTCAATTATAAGATGGTCTTTTACCCTATGACCTCAGTCTTTATGGGCTTGGCAAAATTTCTAATATTTTATAGGACCTGGCTCATTCAGTAATATGTCAAGGATATTGCCAGCAAGTAAAAGCTTTATGTATGTATATGCACAGTACTTTTTCTGGTGGGAAGGTTAAGATGTTATTTACCAAATGAGGGTTTTGCATCTGTGGTTGCATCAGATACAACAGAATTTTCTGAAGTTGCAGGGTAGAGCAGAGTATTTATACAAACAAACATTTATTAGGATTTCTAATTTTTAAATAGTAATCTTTTTAATGGAGTACTCACCTATACATAGATGTAAACTATTCAAACCTTCTATGATTCTGGACTGATCTAATAATCATCTTTTGGACTTTAATAAGCCATTCATTACAGCATCTATGAGTGATACATATCTATGGACAATTCTATCTTTGCATAAGTTGACCATTCAGGAGACCTCTATGTAAAGTTATTTTTTTAGTAATGAAGGTAGGAAGGGATTGGAGCCCATGGAGGTAGGAGTAGGCACAACGCTCAAGGGCACTTTGAGGCCTGGAAAGAGAAGTGGGAGAAGGAGGAGGGTCTGGGGCCAGCCTCTTCAGGGCCTGGCCTAACCTAGACGAAGAACACAGGACAGGGCAGTTGCATGGGGATGGTCATGGACACAGACAGGAGAGGCCAGCTGACACATGGGGCTGGGCACAGACATAGGGTGGGTTGAACAGGGCAAAGGCCTCCTCTTTTGGTGCTGGAGGTCTCACTCATGAGGATCTCCATGCCTCTATTCTTCTTTCACTTGGAGGATTTATTTTTATTTATTTACTCATTTATTTATTTTTGGGGGATGGTGGTGGTGGTAGTGATGTGAGAGAGTACCTCTCTGCTGGACAGGAGCTGAGAGAGAGCACAATACTGAGCAGTAAAGTTAACATAGGTACTTTTTCAGAATGTGAAGTTGAATTTGCATAATGCAAATTTATGTAAAGTAAGAACTGTCTGATATATAGATAATATACATATATGTATGCATGTATACATAAATTTTTATCATGTTAAAATGTCCCTTCTGTGCCTATGTTTTGAAGGACTTTTAGCATTAATAAATGTTATACTTTGTCAATGGTTTTGTCTGCTTCTATTTATACTGGGCATCCCGAAAGTCTTAGTTCCGTTTTAAGCCGTTAAAGCTTAATACTACATTAAGATTCGTGGGACATCCTCTATAATCACATGCTTTTGGGATTTTTATATGATTAATTATATTAATTTTTTTTCTAATGTTAAATCATCATTGCATCCTGGTATAAATCCAACTAGATCATACTGACTTTATTTTTTTTTAGTCTGTAATAGAATGTTATTTAACATTTTAAAATTAGTATTCAGTTTTATTTCTTTTATTTAACCCTTTCCTGGTCTGTGTATTGAGAATATGTTTGTTCTGTAAAAGCAGTCTGGTAAAATGTTCTTTCTGGATTTTTGAAAATAAATTGTGTAGTATTTCTAGCAATTATCCTCTAAATATTTGACATAATGTACAAATTTTTCTGGAGCAGGGTTTTTTTTTCAATTTGCTTTTGTTCTTGCTTTTTAGTAATTCCATTACAAATAGTTTGATTTTCCCCTCTGAAAGTGGATTATTCAAGACCTCCATTTCTTGTTCTATTAATTTATATATTTTATTATTTTATAGCTATTCCTCTATCTCTTTTAAGTTTTCAGTTTTGAGTCAAGACTGACTTGACTCAGGCCTAGCTGACCAATAGTCAATATACCAACAGACAATAGTCCTATTCTTACAGAGAAACCCTTCCTACTGTGGACCAAGACTTAGCTGCCTCATCACACTGCTGAATCACACTGAGCTTGTGTTCCACTAAATCCCCAGATCCTTTTCACAATAATCCTTTTTTAGAATAGATGTTGTCTACCCATGCCATTCTAGATTTGTGGGTTTATTTTTTGTACCCAAGTGCAAGACTTAACATTTATTCCTAATAAATTTTGTCTTATTACATTCTACTCAACACTAGGCTAAGGGCTGGCAAACTATTACCTATGGAACACATTTAATCCCGTGGCCGTTTTTGTACAGCTTGTGAGCTAAGAATGGTTTTTATTGTTGACTCCCACTTTTGCCTGTCAAAATCTTTTTGAATGCTAACTTTGTCATGTCAACATTTTAGCTTTCCTCCATGCTTTGTGTCTTCTACCTATATAAAGATCATACCATCTAATCCCTTTATCTAACTCATTGATAAAATGTTCAGTAGCATATTAAATATTGAGCCTTGGGGTAGCCCACTGACTACCTACTGCCAGACCTTAGCACAGTGCGTTATACAGAGTGGGCACTTAACAAATGCCAGCCACAAAAATTACTCTTCGAATCCAGTCATCTAACCTGTTCTGAATCCATTTCTTTTCAAACTACTAGCCAATAACACACATTTGTGTGTTTCTATTTATCTACTATCTTTTGTACAACTTTTTTCATCCAAATCATTCATCATTGATAACATTGTAGTCCATGTACACATCCTTCCACTGCTTTATGGGTACTTTGTGAATTCAGTTTTTTAGTTCTTAATTGACTAAGATATGAATAGCAACGGCTTAATTCAGTGAAAGATGGCCACTCCAGTTGCATTTCATAGTCTCAGCAAGATGCGTTTTTATTTATTTTATTTTTACGGTATGGATGGTCAGACATGTATTTTTCAGTGCTGTGGATTTCTAAAGTGGAATTGGCTTCTTCAGGTGGCGTTGAGCTGCCGCTTTAATCAAAAGCCAGCTGACCACCTGGATGTTATAGAGGGCACACTTGCTCAGTAACAAACAAACAAACAAGAACTGGAATAGATGGCCAAAATTCTATGATTCACCGAGGAGCCTTTATATTGTTCTGAGGCTTTGTGCAATTAGTACTGTGTCATCTGGGAATCTTGTGGCAGTTAGGTGGTAAAGTGGTTAGAGCACTGGCTTAGGAATCAGGAAAACTAATCTTCCTGAATTCAAATCTGGCCTCAGACAGTAGCTGTGTGGCCTTGGGCAAATCATTAATGCTATTTGCCTCAGTGCCTTGTCTATAAAATGAACTGGAGAAAGAAATGGCAAACCACTCTAGTATCTTTGTCGAGAAAGCCTCCAAATAAGGTCACAAAGAGTTAGACATGATTGAAACTACCAAACAACAACAAACATCTGGGAATCATAGAATTTGGGGAACTCTGCTATCAGTGGAAAATTCTTCTTTTTTGGACATTATATGGGATATATTTCATGTTATTTGTAAAAATATCTTTAATAAATACACAATTTCCCTTTTTAATACCTTGCTTGAAGACACTATGCAGCAAATAGTTAACTAAAATTATCTCTGTAGTCTTTTTGATTTTGATGTTTATGCAGGAGATACCTGATCTCAGGAAAGCTTTCAGGGCTTCATTCTACTCTACCTAGTGAAATGTATTGTTGAAAAATACACACACACACACACACACACACACACACACATACACACACACAGAATGGAGATTTTATACATTCAGTACCTCTTAGTCAGTTTTGTTACAATGTAGTGAGCATACTTTGGCTCAGTCTTCCACAACCAGGATAGTTACATCTTCCCTTTAAGGTTCAACGGTATCCTGAGGGATTTAAGGTAGCTTTTCCTCAACTGCTATCAGCCCAAGCTCCAGTGTGCCTATTGCTCTATTTCCATTAGCTTTAACAAAGGGAAATTTATTTCCAAGAAAGCAAGAAAGAATGTATAAACATTTCTTCTTCATCAACACCTTGTGGGAGATATACTCTTCATTATACCACCTGGCAGTAGGGTAGGGATTATGTTCAGAACTTGGCTCAGTTCCTACATAGCACTGGCCTACTAAGTTCATGTCCAAAGGCAGCATCTCTACCGGTTGCAGCTTTGTCTCATCTATTACTGGGCTGGAGTTCCCAAGGTCATGTTACATAGATGTAACACCCAAATTAGCTGGCTAGATTCTAGGGTGCTATGATACCTTATCGACCATTCAATATCGTAAAACCTCAGAAGCAACTTTCCCTTCATCTAGGATGAAAAACAAAATAAAATTAAAAAAAAAACCAGAGGTCAAGGACTAAGACTAAGGCCTCATTCATCTGGTCATTCCAAAAAGTGGAAAAAATCTGCAAAGCTTTTCCCCCTTATAGCATGGTAATCCACCAGATGCTATGTACAATTCACTGAGATCCCCCAAGAACAAATACGGCAAAAGAGAAAAGGGTAGAGAGAAGAGATTGCTTTTTTAAATGCCTCCATAGCTAATTAAAGAATATCCTCAGAGTTAGCTGACCAGAAATGTTTACTTTTGCCCCTTGGTCTCTCCAATGAACCTCTTTTAGACATCATTACTACTATTCTGGAAGCAAGCAACCTAGCTTCTTCATGTGGAAAAATACCATCTCAGATACTCTATGTATGTACCAGACCCCCCATTACAACTATAAAAATATACAAAAAGACTTGTAAAACCTCGTTATTTTCTTTTCATTTTTTTTAAAACTAAAAATACCTTAAAACCTGCATAAACATTTCTCAAAAGAATTTTATCTAGTCTTCTGCTCAAAAAATTTTGGTAACTCTATTATTTACTGAGTAACTTTCACCCTAGCATTAAAAAGCCTCTACAGTATGGAACCATCCCTTCTCAAAAATTTTTTCTAACATCTTAACCTTCCAGAATCTGCTGCTTCTCTCCCCTCCCCAACATTCTTTGTATTTTACCCCTTTAGTGCTTTTGCTCATATGCCTAGAACATATTCCTTCCCCTTCTTTTCCCTACTGAATTATTACTTATCCTTTTGTAAATGCAATCAGTGAATGGGAAGATCTTCCCCACCCATTTGAATGGGCTTTGAGGGTGGGGCTTTGAGGGTCCTAGGGGGAGTGGCTAGGACTGGAGCCAATGCAAGGCTGTGGTGCGAGGAGCTTGCTGAACAGTTGGAGCAGAGGGAAGAGGCAGTTGGTGAGAGCAGTTAAAAGCTGAAGGAGAGAGGAAGCAGTCAGCTAGCTGGAACACGGCTTGGAGATTGTGGCGGAAGCAGCAGCAATGGCGGCAGGTGCTACATAAAATCAGGATTGACCCTCATGGAGACTGGAGAGTGCTGAGCAGGGGCTTGAGGCCAGTGGGTGGTCTTCTTGCTGGAGAGCCCTGACATTGGTGGGGAGGTAGCACCAGTATGACTTGGCTTGTTGCCATAGTGTTTTTCTGTGGTCACTATTGTGAGATGGGCATACTGGTCTTGGAGGGTTCTTGCCAGGATGTCGAATTGGGGACACTGGTCTGTGGGTCTGCTACTTTTGAGTTATGATAAATGCTTTAACTCCTCTGCCTTCTACTTAGAGAATTCCTTATATCCTGCAATTCTGGACCATTCGGGCATATTCATGGTTATCTTTGAAGTCATGAATTCTGCCTTAATGATATACCTTTAAAGTGCCACGCCATGAGGGCTTCTTTGGACCTCTTGGTCAGTAATGACTTTTCCCCTCAACCTCACATAGCACTTTGTTTTAGAGTCCTCTAATGAACTAACCATGTAACAAGGTGAATTATAGTTATCTGTGTATTTTATCCCCCTACTAGACTGAAAACTCCATGAGGCCTGGGACTATATTTTACCTAAACTTTACATCTCCCATAACACTAATATAGTGCTCTGTACAAGTAGATACTTAATAAATTTTTTTTGCATAAATAAATGAGTTGTTAGTGAAGATTTACATTTACATTGTACATTAAGTTTAAAAATGTTTTCCTCACAACAGCCCTGTGAGATAAGTAGTGTAAGTATTATGTTCCCATTTAGAAGTTAGGAAATAGTCATAGAAAGGTAAAACGACTTTCCCACAAAGTCATACAAACTGGTAAGTATCAGAGCTGAAATAGCTGGTGAGCTCTCATTGTCTTTTTTATTAAGAACATTCGTAATCAACTTTTCTATTCTTTTGGAATATTTTGCTCCTTGAGGTATCTTGAGAATCAGTCCTCAAGTGCCCTTAAAATTACATTGCTTCTAGTATAGATTGCCTTTATATATACTTAGGTCTAACTATTCTTCCTAATTCTGCCTTTAGCTGAATTCAGAAAGCCTTAACTGAGCATCTGCTGTGTATAGGATACAAAACGTATAGGTTAAAAGGCTAAAAAACAAATAGCCCCCGCTCTTAAGGAGCTTCCATCCCATTGGAAAACCTGTTACAATTTCTCCTCATTGGTCATTGGTTTAGGAGGTGTTACAATTAAATATGATGTTTTGCTATTGGCGGCAGTAAGAACTGATTGTTCTAAAAATACTAACTAATCTGGTCCATTTTACCTCTATTTTCTATTGTTCTTTTTTTTTCTATAAATGTTCTTGCAATAAGTTGGATCTCACACCAAACTTTCTTTTCCAAATTTCTTTTTACTATTTCATGAGATAAAGTTGCTCACCATCTTCCCCACAATTTTGTTCTGTGGGTGGGAAATATAGCTCTTTCTTGGGTAAGGAGATTGTTTCTTGGCTGAACTGAACTTTTACCCTCCTTCTTGTGCTGGCTATTTGCATCGCCTAAATTTTTCCAAGAAATTATGACAGAAGCAATATTTTTTTCATTTCACCAATTTTTCCAGTCAACAACTTGTTTAAATTGGTTGGATACTAGTTCCTCTAATTCTACAAGGTATTATTAAACATATATTTTTGTGGGTACTTAGAAAGAGAAATGACAAACACTATAAAGCAGCACAAATTCACTAAAAAGTTCTCATTGTCAGACATGACTGTATTACAGACTGATAGAACAAAGAAAAGTAGAGCTAAGCCTAGATTCTAGAATCTAGAATTTCTAAAATCTAGAGCTTAGATTTTTTTTTTAGCGAGGCTTAATAAAGTCTCTCATGGCATCTATGAGATGGAGAAATATTGATTTGTGAAGTACAGCTAAGTAGACCTGTAACTGGATAATAACATATTCAGTATACAGAAGAACTTCCTAACTATGGGTGGACTAGTCAGCTAGTGATTTCCCCATCAGTGGAGGTATTCAATCTAGCGACTCAATGGGTACTTTTTGGGGACACCATTTAAAGATTTTATGAATTGGGTAAGGAACTTCCTAAAGAATGATAGGATCATAGATCTAGAGTTGAAAGTGATCTCAGATCAATGACTTCAAGCGAGTAAGTCATTTTGCTTATTACAAATACCCAAATTAACTACAAAGGAAATATGAAGGAAGATGCTATATGCATCCAGAGAAAGAACTGATAAATAGAAGCATGTATAAAATGATTTCTCATGTATATACGTGTGTACATATATGTGTGTTTATGTATGTGTGTATATATATATATGTATATATACATACACATATATTTGTGTCTAATGATAGCCATCTCTAAGGTGGGGGGGAGGGAAAAAAGGAAAAAAAGAAATTTACAAAGTAACTTTAATTATATGTTTAAAAGGAATAGCAATAATTTTGCAGTTTCACGTTCAACCGTCTTTTTTATTATGCTATATTATAGAAATGCTTGTTTTATTCCATAAAATAAATAAAAATTAAAAAAGAAAGCTATCTCAGAAGTCAAATTGCTAAACTCCTCATTTTATAGAGGAAAGAACTGAAGCCCAAGAGGTTGAGTGACCTACCCAAAATCACACAGTAAGTGGTAGAAGCTGAGATCCTTTGACTTCAAAGCTAACATTCATTCTGCTATGACTACATTGCTTTTAAGTCAGACTAGGTTTTCTTTAAGCACCCTTATGATTCTAATATTTAAAATAATCACAAATTAACTAAAGGTAACTTCTTATCCCAGTTTCCTTCTGAATGTAACAATCTAACAATTTAGTACAAATGTAGGAGAGGCCCAGAACCTTTATTACTTTGTTTTATATTTTCTTAAAAAGCTCAATCAAATGCAGATTTCTGAAACTGTTTCCCACAGTGTTCTTTCCCTCAACAGGATGCCTTCCCACCTCTACCAGAAGTGAATCAGGGAGGCCAAGCACTCACACACACCTAAGCCACCCAAGTTCAACTACAAATTTCTCATGCAGACCACAGTTCATGCAGGGGATTATATGGCAATAGCCCAACAATGGACAAGTTTGAGGTCAGATGCTTCCTCAACTGTTTCCAAAACAAACAGTTACAGGAAACACACTGCTCTGCATTAAAGCTCTGGGAAAAAAAAAAGTGTGTGGGGTGGATGGTAGGTGGGTGTGGGGGAAGCTTTATTATACTACATACACTATAGGAGATGTAGGAGCAAATCAATATGTGGTTAAGTGTTTTAGCCCCACTTTTATTGTGTTTGACAGTGACGACAACATAGTATGCACTGAATAAAATGACTAATGCACATATTTCTCTCTCTCACACACAGAACTTCCATTTTTCTCATGAACCAACAACATGAAAGAGTCACATAAAAGCATGCAGTGGGAGTTCAGGTTGGCCAGGGTAAAAATTCCCATGAATTCCAGACTTCCAGAGCAGCAAAAGGCAACTTAACCTGCCTGAAACTTGAAGAAAGGGTGAAAAAAGGGGAAGAAGAGTGGGGACCTAGGTTTAGTAGTTAGTCAAATTAACTGGGCGATAACTGCTTCATTACACAATCAGAACCAAGCAGAAAGTAGGAGGGAAAGGGGTGGGAAGTATAGCTTATTGGAGCATTAGAAGAAAAGGAGATAGAGCAAGACTTCCTTAAGCACATTGTAATTTTATTCACTATTGCTATCTCTAGGGTGAAAAATTTCTTAGTCAAGCATTTGGTATAAAGCAGTGTCTATAGATGGCTCAGCAGTGACACACACAGAGTTCCATCTCCTTGCTGGCAGACAGATGTTCGAGCTTTTATTTGAATGAAGGCAGGCAGTAGCCAGATGTTCTAAGGGGCAGGGAGAAGGTCTTCTTTGCATTCTAAAAAGTGAAGATTCCTTGACACAAATGATATTAATCTTGCTACACAAGAAATCTTGAGTCGAGTATTATCCTGACATTCCCCATTAGGCACATCGTCGTGTTACTGGGGAGGAAGAGGCCATTTTGGCTGGAATTTCTGTACAGATGGCATCAAGTTGCAAAACACCTACCATAAAGTTATGTGGTTTTCAGTTCTCTCTACAATAACTCTTCTTGTCCTTTTAACAGTTTATTCAATGGAAGAACAACTCAGGGCTCTTTCTGGAGGCATTCCATATAAGTTATTGTTATTAGAGTGCTAACACTGCTTGGATGCCTTTCATGGGATGGTCTCTCTGTTTGACTTGTGATCTATGAACCTGGCACATAATAGGCACTTAATAAATGTTTATTGATTGTCTGACTGACCTCATTGATATGGATTGTCCCTCCCATGTTGCAGTCACCAGCCCATCATTCCTATAATGATGCCTATATGACTTTTGACCACATTTATCTTTGTTTGGATTGAGCCAAAAACAGGTTCAAATTCATTCAAAAAGCATATCATGACAGGGTTGAGAAGGAAGCAAGGAAGAAAGAAAGGAAGAGAAGGAGGGAGGAAGGAAAGAAGCAATAATTAAGCACCTACAATGTTCTAATTTGTGCCCTGTGCATTGTGAATTGAAGTATTTTTTTTTAATTCATCTTTGGAAAATCTTTTTATTCTTAGGTATATAGGCTTCCAATCAATTTTTAACAGATCAAATGATAATAAATAAAACAAATATTGAGTATTTTCCTAAAACTAAATTATAAAATGCTTTGATTTACATGAGATCCTTCAGACAAGTGCAAAAAGTTTCTTTGCTTCTTTACAATTCAGGTTTTTGGCCTGCTGGTATTACTTAATTCTTAATGAATACCTTCTTGATGCATTATTAAAATCCATTTGGCCAGGAAAATACTTTACATTACAAAAAACCTAAGTGTCATTTTTACCTCTTGAGATTATATGATTTTGGTTTTTTCTTTGTGTTTTAAAATATAAGAAGAAATCAGATTATATATGGTTTTTTTTTACCTTTTAAGATGATAAGGTTTTTCTTTTTGTCTCAAAATATAAGAAATCAAGTTCTTTTACTTTTGATTCTAATATTCGAAATCTTCAGGCTATCAGGATTTCTTAAGACTTTGTGCTCTTAGAATGAGCTTCTTTGACGATAAGATAAGGTTTCTTCTAAGATTCTTGCTCAGTGTGCTGTACCTTTGTGAGGCTATTTAAGTCTTGATTTTGTCATGATAATAGTTTAAGCCTGATAACATCTCTACCAAGTGAAAAATGGTGGCTTGACTCTACTTAATGATTTATACAGATCACTGATATTTTTTAAAATTTTTTTTGGCAAATGACTGGTGCAGTGTAGGAAGCAACAGTGTTCTATAATGGAAGGAACACTGAATCTGTAGACAGAAGACCTTCCCTGACATTTACTGATTATTAATCTATCAGTAAGCATGTTTCAAGTACTTAATACATCCTAGACACTGTGCTAAACTCTGTGGATACAAGAGAAAGTAAAAACCCTCCCTGTTTTCAAAGATCTTACATTTTAATGGGGAGGAATATAAATAAATAGGTATAGACAAGTTGTATAGAGAGAAGGAAGGTGGCCTTACAAGGAAAGTCACTAGCACCTGGGAAGAGGGGGAAAGGAGAAGGATGGGTAGGAAAGTCTTCCCGTAGAAGGTGGGAACCTGAGACTTGAAAGGAACCTAAGCATTCTGGATAGTGAGAAGTGAGAAAGACAAGCATACTTGGAATTAAGGACAGGCACAGCCAGAGTAAATGTATAGAGAAAGAAGAGACGTTGCCGGTGAGGAATGAGAAGTAGGACAACATGACCAGACTTAGAGTTTGTGGAGAGGAATAATGTATAAGAAGACAGAAAAGATAGGAAGGTTCCAGGTTCTGAAGACCTTTAAATTCCATAGGAATTTATATTTCATCCTAGAGATAATGGGAAGCCATCAATATGGTCAGCCATGTACTTTAGGAAAATTACTTTGCCCGTTTTATAGATGTGAATGAGGAGAGACAGAAGAAGACCCAGTTTAATCTCTCTAGGCTTCCCTTTTTTGATCTGTAAAATGAGATAATTGGATTGAATGGTCATTAAAGTCCCTTACAGCTCTAAATTCTATCATTCTAAAAGAGTTTTCCCATTTCCTAGAGGAGAGTCATTTAGTCCCTGGTGACTATTTTATTATGTTGGGATTATTTTATTATGTTGACAAAGGGTAAATCTTGAGGACTCCTTAGCAAAGAGATGTCCATTGTGAAAATATTTTCTGCAGCATATGAAAAGTAGCATGGGTTCCTTTGGAATATATGTTAATACCCTCAATTGAGGTGAGCCAAGTAAACACAAATTGTGAAGGCATTGACCCTGACCCTTTCAATTGCATGTGTTAGTAATGCCCTTCCATATCTTCATCACTATTGACACTGAAATCTTGGATACAGAGACACACAAAAGTAATACCTTTTTGTGCTGTAGACTACACTTGACAGCTGTTTTTCAAGAATAGTGAAAATCTAAATCAATGTCCTTGGTTGAAAAGATAACTCAGATGAAAGCAAAATGAGATCTTCTTTGCATCAAGCAATCTTAATTTCTCAAGTTAAACAGTGAAAGCAGATATATGCAATTGGTAATCCAAGGTCATCCATTTCTAAATAATGTCTCTAGGAAAGCAATTATTTATATTCTCAGATTACTCAAGTCTTGTTTCAACAATAGAGCAACATATACATCTTTTCATTTTCAGACCTTGATGGTATAAATGGAAGTATTGTGTAGTCTATTTTTAAGAGCCTAGTCAATAGCCTATGTATTATTTTGAATTTTCAGAGTCTAATTGATTTTCTTTTGTTGTTGATGACAAATCTGGAATTTAAAAATGCTGCTTCTATCACCAAATAATCTTTAAATGATGCCTTCTTTTACTTAATTGTGTTTTTGTAAATCAGATGTGTAAAACCTTTTGTTGTTTGTTCCACGATCTCTTTTGTTGAAACACCGGGGTCCTGTAATTGTTTGAGTATAGCTATCCAGTCTGAGAGGTTGACCTTTAGCACTCTGCCCGAAAAGAGCACTATAGAAAGAGAGATGTGGTAATCTGGGTTAAAGGCATCTTACTAACATGTTGAGGGCTTGTTTCTAATACACACAAACAGTTGCAAGGAAACCCAGGCCTGTTGATAACTCTACATGTTAGCATGTTGCTCTTGAGAAAACCCACTTCTAGGAAAGAAAGGAGCCCTGCTTCATTGGCCTGAAATGCAGGCCTACAGCTCTTCGTAACCACTAATAGGCAACTGTTATGAGGGGGGAAAGAAAAAAGAGATTAAAACACAAAGAAACCAGCCTGTTACTAAGGTCTGTCTCAAGAAAGGCAAGACTCTCACCTATTAATTCATTTGCAAGGCAGATAGGGCCCTTCTTTGGAACCAGAAATGTCAGTTTCTCAGTAAATTTTCTTAACAATTTGAAGAGATCATTCATGAATTTATGAGCATAATTTTAAAAAGAGGAAAATTTTGACTGCTGGAAATAAATTAGCCATGAACTCAAATCAGTACACAAAACTGAGCGCTGTGCAATTGTCTTTGAAAAGGTATTTAATATTATATAAATAAAATAGGTTGATTACCAAGTAAATATTAAATAAAAATACTCCAAATTGAGGGACAGTTCTAATTTTGGAGGAAAAATCACTTTGCTAATATTGAAAGATAGGGTCCTATTTTCATGTTACTCATTAGAGATGTAGAGTATATTTTATATAGCTAGGAGGAACAGCTGATAGAATACTGGACCTAAAGTCAGAGAGACCTGAGTTCAAATTCAGCCATCCATATTTACTAGCTCTGTGATCTTGGGTAAATCACAACCTGTTTGCCTCAGCTTTTTCAACAGTAGAATAGTATAATGATAGCACCTAACTTCCATGCCTGTTGTGAGGATCAAATGAAATATTATTCATAAAGCACTTAGAATATAATAGACACATAATCAGACTTGTTTCCCTTGTTCTTTCATATGGCATAAGTGAACAGTGACTGATAGTGAAGACAGTTCTGGTTTTGGAATCAGGAAGACCTTTGTTTAAATCTTGTTTAGTCGTTTCAGTTTTGTCTGACTCTTTGGGCCACCATTTGGGGTTTTCTTGGTAGTGATAGCACAGTGGTTTGCCATTTCCTTCTCCAGCTCATTTTACAGATAAGGAAACTGAGGCAAACAGGGTAAAGTGACTTACTCAGGGTCACACAACTACTAAGTATCTGAGTCTGGATTTGCACTCAAGTCTTCCCAACTACAGGTTTGGCACTCTGTCCATTGCACCACCTAGCTAGTTGCCTCTTGTGCAAACCTACTTTAAACTTTTTCTAGCTTTATGACAATGGGGACATCAATTAACCTCACCGAGTTTCAGCTTCCTCATCTGTAAAATTACCCAGTATGCAAGGTTGTCTTGATCAAACAAAAAAATGCACATAAAGTGCTTTGCAAACCTTTAAAGCACTACATAAATGTTAGCTACTATTATCTTTACCTGGCATAAAACAAAAGCTCTTCATTTTCAATAATGTTATCTCGTATTTTAATGAATACTATATCCCATTAAACACACATGTACCAAAGGTAAATAATAATTGAAATATAAAACTTATTGGGAGAGTAAAATATGGCTCACTGTTTTTGGCCATATGGAAAAAAAAACAATCAGTATCCTGGTTTGAATTAAAAGATATAGGTCAGAGGGGTGGGGAACCTGTGGCCTTGAGGCCATAAGTGGCCTTCTAGGTCCTTGGGTGTAGCCTTTTGATTTGAGTCCAAATTTTATAGAACAAATCTTTTTATTAAGGGGATTTGTTCTGTGAAGTTTAGATTTAATCAAAGGGCTGCCCTTGAGGACCTATAGGGCCATCTCACCCCAGGTACTGGAAGCAAGTCCTTGAGAGGGTTAGAATTATGTAAGGAAGTGAAACTTATTGGGAGGATCAACAAAAGCAAGTGACCTTCAGCTGTCCCCTTTATAATGGATACAGCCACAGTCTGAATCTTCATCTCATTTCTTAGGCTCCAGATTATTAGGAATAGAAGGGTCCATAGTACTTGTACCCTCTCCAAAGATTACATTCCTCTTCCTATTCCTTCTATGAGTCCTCCTATGTTTTTTTTTTTTTACCAACACTTAGCACAGTGCCTAGCATATAGTAGGAGTATAATAAATACTTGTTGACCTCAACTTTCTAATTAACTAAAAGGAAAATTAAAATGTTAAATAGGTTATCCTGATATTGTGTAGTATTGGGGAACATTGTATTGTAGTATGGGTATGAACATTGGGAAAATGTTAGAGACCCAATGTGAGGCCTATTATGAACATTATCGGATTTATCAGAGATCTCACAGAAATTTTCTCTTATGAAAATCAGTGACTACCACACGTTAAAAATAATAAAAATAGGTAATTGGTATTTTGCAAACATTTTTTAAAATATAAAGGAAAATGTTACATTAGGTGAGAAAGTCTGCATTTTTAATGCTTAATATAATGATAACTATAATATTAAATTAAAATGAATCCAATATTTAGTTAGATAATTAAATATAACTTATATTTAATTTAATTTTAATTAGTTACCTTTTCTTTATTTTTTATTATGGAAGTGGCATCTGAAAAGAAATTCAGTACAGTAAAAAGCCAGGAAAGCATATGACTTGGGATTTCTTTCTGCAAATTCTATCAAAATATATATACTGTCTCTCCAGTAAGATTATAAGTTGCTTTAGGACAAAAATGATATTCAACTCATCTTGTTATCATAACCAACATTTAGCATAGTGTCTAGAAAATAATCTGCTTAAAATTCTGTTATGCTGAGAGCTAGCATTCAATAGATTTTTGTTAATGATGACAGTCTTGAGAGATTGAGAGTGGGTCAAATAGAGTTATTGATATCTAGTCTAGAGAAAGTTTTTCACATCTATTATAGGTCTCCTGATGTTGACTCATATTTTCATTCTTAGGGAGATTGGGGTCATATCTTGCTTTTAGATATTTATACTCTAATTGTCCATGGACAACTTACTCTGTCAGAGCAGTATTAGAGAAGGAGTAAAAGAAGGCTTAACAGCATAGATCTAGATGTAGGGAACTTTTCTTCTCTATGGAAATGGCCCAGGCAAATTATTTATTTAAATAAAATTTGAAATACCTAATAAGGTACACAGTCATCCAAGTCACCCAAAGAACTGGTATGAGATACACTGAAGTTGAGACATTATTCATTTAGACTCCAAACTCCTTTGATCTGAAATGTTTGAATAATCAAAGGACAATATTTTTGTTTCCTAAGCATCTCAGTTCACTGCTTGACATTACATGTGTATAGGCACTACTAGTATGATAAAGCTCATTTCTAAATCAATTAGACTTAAAAATAGATGCATTTAGTGAATAGTGGGTTCACGCATATTATTTACACCTGGCCTCTGTCTCTCTTTGTTCAAGAATATTAGCATAGGGGGAGGACAGAGGAATTATTGACAAATGAGGTGCTTGTCATGGTTGTTACAGGTCATTGTCTCTACATTTTCTAACCCTATCAATCAACCAGTATTTGTTGAGGGCCAATAAGATGCACAAAAGTGTTCTAGCTGCTCAGGATAGAGAATTAAGATTAAGCATAATTCTCCTCAAAGAAGTTTTGTGCTCCATTCTTAGGGAAGGGATAGTCTCTGCTGTTGAACTCTTTCAGCCATGGGAGATATCTGGCAGCTCCATTTGACTAAGGCCTTTCTTACACAACAGAAGGGCTGTATTCTAGTGCTGACAAAGTTACATGAAGCACTCTTTTATTGGGATGCAGGGGAAAGGGCAGTTTCATTAGAAATTCTGAAAGGCCTTAGAACATGAAACATCAAATAATTCACATCAGTTGGCAGCATCTTCCAAAGACTGTCTACTAATAAATAGGAAAGAATCATGACTGTAAGCATTGATAGTCTCTGGCATAATTACAAGGGAATTTTTATTAGTTGTGACAGGTACTATTTACTCCCACTAGAACCTTAGGCTTTGTACCTGGGACAGCAGGTCTTGAGAGGTGAGACTTCACTTTATCTTGAACGGAATCAGGATGATAGATCACTTACTGGCCATTTCAAACCATGCCACCACTAGCGTACGGGTACTCTCACTCCCTTACTGGTTATTAGCTTTTTTCTCTCATTATGATAGATCTCCTTGAGTATAGAGACTGTCTTGTTTGCTTATAATGGTATACCTAGTGCTTGTCACAGTGCATGAAACATAATAAGTACCTAATAGTCTATTTATCTGTCTATTTATCTGCCACTTATTTATCATGCAGTCCCCAATGTGTTGGAGCATACAAAAATTCTTTAATTAAACATGTACAGTGTAAATGAATTGAAGTTCTCATGCCATGGAAACCAACAAAGATAAGATGAAATTTAAAATTTAGTTTTAATCATTCCCAAGATGTTTAATTAGTTCATTAAATTAGAAAAGTCAAACTTTTTTTTTTACCATTATAGAAAAAAATTTACATGTAAAGGCACACTACATAATATAAATAAATATATGTTGATAATTAGATGTAGGATTTGGATTTTATTTTGAAATTCTCATATACTTAGGTAAAATTTAAAATACTAACCAAAATGAATACACCTTTCTATTTAAATGATGATCTTTTCAGTTGCAAAAATTGCCAGGACTTTGGTTCTCTGTGCATTGGTTAAATGTGCTTTCAACCAGTTTTACCAGGTTGGAGGTAAAATGATATTCTAACCAATGCCAAAAGGATTGTCTAAATATTTAAATGGCATTAGCATTTTTTGCACCAGAAATTTCTCAAAATAAGTGGACCTTAGATTTTATCTTGGCAACATTTTTATTTGGCTCATAAAGCTCTAAATTTAGCTCAATCAATAGGTTTTGTAACTTAAAAAAAATGGTATTTCACCTGTCCTCCAACGTTAAAGTGATGATCAGTCAATACGAATTGAGAGCACTCATTCTGTGTAACACACAGAATCTGGGGGTATGTAAAGAAGTCTGAATATAAATATACATAAGTATAAATAGCATAAAAATGTCAGGAATTGTAAAATAAAATTATTCTTCTCCTCCTCCTCTGCACCTCCGTGGAGCTGTTGATCCATTTGAGGGGACTAAGCCATAGTCAAGAAAAAAACAAAGCAATATAAGTTGTGGCCTGCTGGAAAAGATCATGCTAATTTGGAATTAGAACCCTTGGATTCAAGTTCTGTGACTTTGAACAAGTCATTTAACAATCTGTGGATCTCTTTTTTCTCTCATATATAATATAGGAATAATACTCATTCCATTACCTTCCTTACAGGGATTTTATGAGGTAAGTACTTTATCAACTGTAAGACAAGTGACATTTGTCAATTGTTGTGGTTGCTGCTTTTATCAATGGAACCTATTCTCCTTGTGGGCAGGAACAGTCCGTGTATTGATTATAGCTCTTGTTACAGCTTTTAAAGTTGTTTATTTTTATATTTGTTGTTGTTATTTTATAATTTTTTTCTATTATTTTCATTATTTTTCAAGTTGCTTTCATTCTAATCTTAACTTTATTGGATTTGTTGGTTTATGTAATCAAAATTATTCATTTTATCTTTTGTGATCCTCTCTATCCCTTGTTTGCTCATGAACTTTTCTCCTATATATAGATCTGATAGGTAATGTCCCCATGTTTTTCTGATTTGTTATGTGACCTTTTTATCTAGGTCACATATTCATTTGCATTTAATCTTCATATTAGATGGGAGGTGTTGGTGTAAATCTAATTTCTTCCATGCTGCTGTCTAATTTTCCAAGCAGTTTTTGTCAAATGAGTCTTTATCCTAGTAGCTGGGATCTTTGTGTTTTCTTGTTGATCAGGCTCATGTTACTATCACCCATAGAGGGTTTTTTATTCTACATTAGTGTGTAATCTATTTCATAGGCTATATCCAGAGGCAAACTGCTTTCAGTCACTTCGAACAAACATAGTGGTATATGCTGATTGTCAGCCTTTCCTATTGCTCAGTGAAATGATAACTACCTGTTCCAAAAGGTTTTCTGTTTATCACTTGTCTTGAGACTATCTATCAATCTCTTCCTTCTTAGTTAATGAGGAAATGCTAATACAATTATAGTTGTTGTAGGGTGATGGGCTGGGTTTTGCTAATAGCATAGGAGTTTTTCCTAGGGCACTTTCCAAATCTTTTATTATATAGTTCCAAAAGGATGCAGTAAGAGTTATATTGCATAGGCGTTAATTGTTTTAAATGTATTCTACCCAATGAGCTTTGATCTCACGATTTCATGAATAGGTTTCTTGACATGTACGGTCAGTCATGGCTTTCTCCATAACTTTATGCTTAGTGTTACTTGTCTTGAGGAGATCAAGGTATTTATCAGTATCACATTCATCTATTTGTACAAGTTGACCTCCTAATTGAATCTTGAAGCATTCGGTTTCTATTTTTCTTTGGTGTATTTTAAGAATTTTATACTTATTTTCTCCAAAAGACAGATTGATATAATTGGAAAAGGATTCCACACAATGAATAAGGTATTTAATGTGTTTTGGGTCATGTCTTATAATTTTATGTCATATATCAAGTGATTAAAAAGATGTTTTTGCGTGATTTCTTTTTTAATTTGGAAACTATGCTCATTTCTGTTTAGGAGAGATGATAATGAGTTTAAGGCTAAACAGAATTAAATGGGCATCTCTTTGAAGTATGTCACATTTTATATCAGTTGTTCTTGATCGTATTGCATTTGCGCCATTGTTGAAATAGAGAATATTTTTCTTGTTGTCAATAAATTATTATCAAATTCTCATCCTACTTTGGCCTATTCTACATATTTGCTCTAATAAATAAGCCATGAATGCAGAACTGAGTCAGAGTAACATAAATATTACATCACTTTCAGGCAGCTTCTTCAGAAGTTACTGAAGCAATGATTAGTTGTCCTTTTCACCACTTCGGACTTTTGGTGTGCCATTTTCACATCTTCAACTAACATATTTTTTTTCTTTGTTCTCAGTCTTATAAACTATGAATGCTTTTATATGAAGTACATAATGATATGATTGCCCTGTATTTCATAGCAACATTAATGTCGTCTTCTTTTAGCAGTTGATGAGTGCTGCCTTTTGTTATGAAAGGTAGGATCAGGTGTGTATCTAAAAAGAAACTAGTAATATACTTTGTTAATAAATCATATTTCATTGTGAAGCCTTTGGTATATTGATGGATAATTGAGCTTTGCCATTTTTCAGTTTTGATGAGAACTTAGAACTTCACTCACCTTTCTGGACAAAGTATTTATGTTGTTCATTACATTAATGTTGAGCAAAGTTTCTCTTTTGTATTTGATACAACTTGTACTTGTGTTGGATATCTTGCAACTATATAGATCGCCAGAAAACTTCTACTTCTTTCTTCAGAAATCCTCTCTCCTATAATTTATTTCTCAGGCCTTCAAAGTAAAGTTTTTGATTGATATTGAATTTGTTCATTTTTTTCTTTGTGCTACTTTGTTTTATTATATCCACTTGAATCCTTGAATTTCTCTTTTACTTGCTGATGAAAGGAATCTAGAATTTCTGACATGTTTTTTTTTCCACCTACAATACTATATGTTTCTTTATTGTTGACTTTAATTGGGTAATCTGGTGTTCAAGTTTTCTGTTACATTTGCCAGCTAGCTATTGATGCAATCTTGCAAAGTCTTTCCACAGGTTTTCATTAGCTTTCTTAAGCTGCTTCTACTATGTAGTTGTTTAACACTTGTGTTTCTTTCCCCTCATTATGAAAGTGGCTTCTGCATATATAAGTGAGTGTATGTCCTGAACTGTTTTTATACTTTCTGTCAATTTTTATGGGAGAATGTGTCAATCTGTTATGATTACAGCAGGAGTCACCTTTTAAAAAAATTGCTGTGTTTTGGTATAGTTGGTCGACTAGTTGATTTCATGACGTCAAACTAAAAATTGTCTAGTTATGATCTGGTTAAAGGGTTACAATGCAGACAAGAAAAAAATCCCTAAACTTAATAATCCAAAGCAGTATTGTCAGTGTCATCTCCTTCTCCTTCTTCTCTTCCTTCCCCTTATTAAATTGTAAACTACAAATGAATGTTAAGCTGATATTAATATTTCCCAAAGGAAATGCAATTTTTTGTGGGGAAGTGGGAAAAACAATGTATGTATACATAAACAAAATATTTAATATAACTATTTTCCATGTTATTATTCTCTTTCCTATGTTCTTACTATTTAGCTGATCAATGCATATGCCATGTGTGACTCCTCTGGACTTCCAACCTTTACAAAAGGGTTTGGGGGTATTTTCTCTGTCTCTTCACTCAAATTCCACCTAATGTTTATAATTTTGTTACATTTACTTTTGATTTTCTGGTGTATATATTTTTTCATTTACATTGTTATAATTATTTGTGTATATTGCTTTCTTAAATCTGATTGCTTCACTCTGCACGAGTTCATATAGATCTTTCCATGCTTCTTTATATACATTTTTCCATGTTTCTCTTTATTCGTCATACACATAATTTCCTACAGCATAATGATATTCCATTACATTCATGTACTGTGATTAATCTAGACATTTCCCAGTTGATAGGCATCTATTTTGTTTCCAATTCTCAGCTATCACAAAAGTGATGCTATTAATATTTTGGTGTATATTGGGACTTTCTTTTTGTTGGCTTCCTTGGGGTATAAGCCAAGTAATGGAGTCTCTGGTTCAAATGGTGTGGATATTTTAGTTTGTATTTTAGTCTATGGAATTATTTGCATAATTTCAAGTTGTTTTCTGAAATGGTCATACCATTTCACAGGTTCACTAACAACGTATTAGAGTGCCTACTACTCCACAACCTCTTCAAGACTGACTATTCCCATTTTTTGACATTTTTGCCAATTTGTAGGGTATGAGGTAAACCCCAAGGTTGTTTTCATTTGCATTGTTTTATTATTGGTCATTTAGAACTTTTTTCATGTGATTGTGAATACTTTGCAATTCTTCTTTTGAGAAGCATTTGTTCATATCCTTTGAACATTCATCTATTGGGGAATGGCTATTAGCATGTGTGCATGAGAGAGATTTTTTATATATATACATATATACATGTATGTACATATACATATATATACATGTATATATATACATATCAAATCTTTTTCAGAAAAAAAATTACATAAGGATTTTTTTTCTCATTCAACTACTTCCTTCTTATCCTAAGTGCATTGTCTAAGGTTAGTGATGTTTTGCATGCAAGTAGTGGTATCAAAGATATCTTACAGAAAATGAATGATTGGAAAAGGACTTAGGTAATTTAGTATTAATGTTAATAAATGTATAGCCAAAGTACTGTATTGGTAACTACAGAGCATGAAAAAGACCATGAAGAAAACTTCCAACATGTTGGACAGATTAAGTTCTAGAGGATTTATGGGAAGACATTGACAAAAATTACCTAAGATGAACAAGTAGGGATAGGTTTTGATCCATTGGAGGGAATACTTACATCAATGCAATCATAGATCCTTTGAAAGAGCATACTTTTGTTATAGCTCACTCATAAACAACATATAGTTTGAATATAGATATTCCTATTTTAAAATTTGAGATCCAAATACATCTATGGAATCATTTACATTTTGAAGGAGAACCAGTATTGATGGAAATATTAAGTCAAAAGTGACTTGAAATGAGCATAAAAAATCCAATCTATAGGGAAACTAGATTTTCAAAGTCATTGAAGGAAAGGTCTTCACTAAAATTCCCCCTGATGAAAGAAGTCTTTCCTGATCTTTCTTAATGCTTGTGCTTTCCCCCTAAGATTACCTCAATTGCATCTCATAGATATATATGTATGTATAAATAGGCAGATTCTTTCATAATAATTTTTTAAAAAAATACTTGCTCTCTTGTTTCTATTGAATTTTGTCATTAATTTCTGAGTCCATATGTTTATGTGAATGCTTGTCATGTGTATTTTTCACTCCAAAATGAAGCCAGTGGGAGAATGTAGTTGAATCAGAGCAAATTCAAAACCAGTTTGGGAAAAAGAATTGTAAGTTTATATCATATTGACATTGGGAAAAAAGACAGCAAATAACATTCAATCAAATTCAGCAAATCATTTTTAAGTGTCTTCTATCTTCCAAGGCATTTTGCTAGGCACTGGAAATATGAGACAGAAACAAAACAGTTCTACTTTCAAGGAGCTAACATTCTATTGAGGTGAAACAAATTATGCACAAATAAGTAAATACATGATATACACACATATATTTGCTCCTCATTTAAATTTACATGTACATATTTTACAAATGTCCAAAGAAATTTATATATGTATATAAATTTGCATATCCACAAATAAATAATTTACATATATATGTAAGAAACTTACCTACATTCACACATATACATAAATTTTAGGTGAGAAGCGCCGACTTGGAGAATTCTCTCAGAGAAGACACACTTGAGCAGAGCCTTGAAGGAAGTGAGGGGTTCTAAGAATAGGACAGGAAGGAGAGCAGCCAGGAATTAAGGACAAGTCTATTCAAATGTGTGGAGAAGGGAGATGAAATATGACATGCGATGACCAGCAAGTAGGCCAGTTTGGTTGAAATTTAGGGTGTATGAGGAAAGAAAATGTATATTCAACCTGAAAAAATAGGTTGGAACTATGATATGAAATGCCAACATGAACATATTTTCATCTATTCATACACAAACACATGTTATGCACATGTATGGAATCTCATATGATGATGGACATTTTAAGTGGCTAAAAGAAGCAGGTGTGTGCTCACATTTTCGAGGCATCTATTTGATTTGAGACGAAACAATTATTAGTTTGTAAGTTTATATTGGCAATGATATGGTCCATTTTTCAGTCTTCAAGTAATGTCCATTGCATTTGACTGGAGCCATAGTTATGGTTATGTTTATTTGGATCAGTAAAACTTTTTTGTTAAAATATTATGTTACAGAGAAAAAAGGTTGGGAAAAGTACTTTCGAGGAGAAAAGTGTGAAAATGTAGATTATTCCATTGATCACATCTGTTACTTTTTAAGTCATTGCCAGTGTTTTCCCACTACATATTATTAGTAATTTTAAAAAATCATTGAATATTAGTTCTGAGATGTTAGAATTTGTATCTTAAGTATGTAAATTCCACACCATAGTATTTTTAGATTCACATGATCCTAGGGTCATAGATCCAGCTGTGTAAGGGACCTCAAACACCATCTTTTCAACTCTCTCACTTTTTAAATGAGGAAACTAAGGCCTGAGAGCTTAAGAGACTTGCCCAAGGTGAGACAGGCAGTAAAAGTCAGAGGTAGGATTTGACTCTGGTCCTCTGACTCTGGAGTATGTATTTGTTCTATTGTATTATATTAAAAGGACAGATTCTTTGTGGAATCATTAAGTGTTAAATAAACTTTAAAAATTAATTATAGAAGATACAAAAGGAACAAAATAGACATTCTGATTAATAATCTTTAAGTATATAACTGTTATAAGGATTTAATTTTAAAATTTTATGATAATTTCTACTAGCATCCTGATATACAGAATATAGAAAGGGCGGAATATAATTCTAGATCTGGAAAACAAGTCACATTTTTTTCTAGAATTTTATGCTTTCTAAAGCACTTTCCTCACAACAAACCTCAGATATCTCTCCATTTTCCGTTAGCAGCTCTGCTTGGCCTTGACTCCACAGAACATCATACCCTCATGCAGGTAGGTACCCCTTGGTGATCTCCTCCTCCACCTTTTAGATTCTTTTTGTGTATTCTCTTCTCTGTTACATTGCAAAGTCCTTGAGGGCAAGAACTTTTTCTCTTTTTCTCTTATTTTTGTCCTCAGAGCTTAGCACAGTGTCTATCATATAAGAGGTCCTTAAATGTTTATTGAATTGAAATAGAATTGAATCAAACAACCCTCTGAAGAAAATACTAAAGCATTATCATACCCATTTTGCAGACAAGGAAACTGGCTCTAGAAGATTGTATTTTGTCTATGTTCACATGGCTAACATGTCAGGACTGGGTATTCCAAATACAAGTCTTCTAACTTCATCATCAGGGCTCTTTAAATTCCTCCTTTATTTGAAAATTAAATTCACATGTCTCTTTTCTCCCCCTAGACATTGATGGGAGCTAATGTGTTACTTTTTCATTCTGGAATGCATACTGGTTTCATTCTCCCACTTATTGGGTGACCTCAGGCAAGGCAACTAAAACCTCAGTTTCCTCTTTTGTAAAATGAGGTTTTACTAGGTCAGGGATTGTTAACCAAGGACATAAGGCATCCATGGATAGATTACAGGGTGTCCTTGAACTTGGATGAAAAAAAAATTCTTTTTCAATATAATTGGATTCCTTCTGTAATCCTATGTATTTTATTTTATACTTTTAAAAACATTTTAAGAAAGGCTCCATCAGCTTTACCAGATTGTCAAAGGGGTCCATGATCCAAAAAAAAAACTTAAGAACCCCCAGACTGGGTGATCACTAGGATCCCTCCTTCCTCTAAATCCTATGATCTTTTGTAACCTTTTTCATTGTTGCAGTTATTAATATTATAATAATTATTATAGCTGGCATTGTCAGAAGGAGTGTTTTTCTTGTGTGTATTTTTATCAATAGATTAATATTTTCCTTGCCAGCACCTGAATCCAAAAGGGTGTTCCCATGGCTTTTAGGCTTTTGTTTGCATCATTAGTCAGAAATCCCTTTAAATATGGGTGAATTAATTTGGTGGAGTTGGTTTAACAAGTCATATCTGCACTGTACAGGTTTACATTGTGGTTTGTGGTAAGTTTGTAGAGGTTTTTTGAGAAAACTCATCGTGGTGAAAGGAAACCCTTCCCAGACCATAGAGCCTTTATGTGCTAAGCACAGAATTTCCTTTTGTGGTCTGGGCTGACGTGACTTTGGATAATAAATATCTGTAAAAAGATTTCCTGAGGTTGACTGGAAGGCATCATCGGGTGCCTTAAGTGGCCGATTTCACAGCTTTTCACTGTGGAATGAAAAGACTCTTTCTTATTAAAGTCATATCACTTTGTAATCATCTCCTAATAGTCAGTCACTCATAATCTAATCCTCTTAGTCGCTCAAATACTCACACACCTTTAAGGTTTGAGGGCCAAGAACATATGTATCATCAGAAACTTTGCCATTTTTCCTCTCTCCCTTTGCCATTTCTCTATCTTTGCTTCCAAATCCAGGAAAAGGCCAACTTTCCATTCTAGGACCTAAAACCAATGTTTGGAAAGAAAAAGAAAGCAAACCCCACTGCTTGGTCCCATTAACTGTGGAAAGTGGTTTCCATTAATGTGAAATCAAGAAGCAAATAGCCGATTGACTTTGGGGAGAAAAAATATTCCAAACCCCCCAACATGTTGTTAAACTCAGACTCCCAAAGAATAAATTCTCTTTTGTTAGGGACTGGTAACAAATCAGTAAAAATTGAGTCCTGTAATGAGTTAAAATATTCCAAAAGCTTAAGGCTCCTATCGCCAGGTGACCTTTAAGGCATGTAACAGCAAAGAAGTTAATACACTCTGCACATGTTACAGAGCGACAGGTGGTAGACAACCATCGGGGGCTGCTTACATTCCTCCGTTTTCAAACTCCTGGCCCCTGGTATTCTGGGATTTACACTACCTCCCCCAGGCTCTGACTGACAAGCTAATCGGTGTGCTGGGAAGCCCTAAGCTATTGATTCCACTGTAACAGAACACCTCCCAGTCAATGAAATGCTTCAACAACGAAGAAAGGGAGGCATTAGACTGTTGAGCAACTGGAAGAAATTTGCTTGTAGGGAGTGCGGCAGAAATGAAAAGGCTCTCAGGGGCAAGGACTTGAAAAGCCAGGTTATTAAAAAAGCCACAAAGCTGGAGTCTGGCTGAGTGGAGAAAAATAGTTATGGCTCAGTTAGGCGTATCTAAAAGGAGGAGGAAGGGTGGGTGGGTGGCTGGCTGGGGGGGGCCGGCCAGCTTTCAAAATTGCGTTAATCCCCCGAGTCCTTAATTTCTTTTCTTTTATGGCAGCTTGTAGTATAGCAACAAGTATTCGAGCAGTTAATAATTTTAAACAGTTTAGCTTACCGTAGGCAATATATCTTTAGCCTTAATTAAAATTTTATTTTAGTAAGAAAAATATTAAAATGACATTAAGATCCATCCACGAAGATGGGAAATATATGATAATATAAATATTTTATTATACAAACGATTATTAAGCAGCTGCTGAAGGAACCTCTTTCCATTCATTGTTTTGAAATGCAGGTCACTATTTCTTAATAATGCCCTGACAGTTTTCTTTTGAAATATTGAAAATGGCCAAATTAATTAGAAACAAGGGCCATATTCTGAGGAGCCTTGCTAATCAATTAAAGAGTTATTTTCAAACTAGATGCAAAGGATGACTTTATGACATAAAAATTCATTATGATAACAAATAATCATCATACACCAATAACCAAATATATATATGTGTATATGTATGTATGTGTGTATATGTATATATACATACACACACACACACACACACACACACACACACATATATATATATATACACACACATATATATCTCATAATAGGTTTCATGCCATTTAGATCATTCACAGGTTTCCCTAATCACATCTGCATGAAACTTAAGAGAAAAATGTGGAAGGTCTGAGTTGCTTAGTCACAAATTTTGTAGAAATTAGTCAACCTTTATGCTTACAACATTACACATACTACATATACTATTCCAACAATGTTCAAAGTCCAGGGTGTTGTTCCTTTTAAAGAGTTTACAGAATTATGCAGTTGGTTCTCATATATTTACCAACATATAGATTTTTAATGATAAACCAAATCTTGGAAAACTATCCTTAAATTAGAACTGGCCAGAAAATAACCATCAATTTTCATCTGCTACACTTTCATCTCAGCATCTAGTGGCTATCACCATGGTATTAAAGGGCTCATTCCAACTAATTAGGTTAATTTTAAATTCCTTTGTGTCTGAGACAGACACACTTATCTCTCTTCATGCTAAAGTCAATAATGGTGACAGGTCGGTAAGATATTCCTAGGGAACAGGTTTTTTTTATGTACCTTCTGCCCAGGTAAAAAGAGAAGATTTGGCAAATTTCTGCATTATTTCTTGAAGGTGAAGTCACTGGACTTTGTTATAACTACAAGTCTTTATTATGTAGTGTTCTCCTTTTAGTTTCTGCCATATTCTTCCTGGTGAGTTACATGCAGTGAGCCTTTGAAAATATTGTGTGCTTTTAGTGAGTATATATAATACACGAATGAGGATAGATGTGTGCTTAGAGAGACCATGAATAATTTGAAATTAACAGTTGGTTTTATTGTGGCTGATCTAGTCTATGTCTTATGCAATGATTTAAAGCCAGCCTGATTACATTCTATCCCTTATGGTTCTTTGAAAAATACCTTACACATGACATAGAGTTTCCTGGGATGAGATGATAGTTCGTATTGAGGAACAGCAGTCTTCATTGAGATCAGGAACTGTTCTTTATACCCCTTTCTATTTCCTAGGGCCTAGCTCAGTGCTTATTTGTAGTGAGAACTCAATAAATTAGTAGCAAATAAAGATGTGATGAAGAGAAGCGTCAAGGCTTGACTGAAGCTTCATCTGAGGACACCATAAACTTAAGCATATGGTTTGAGATATTTAGGATATGATGGAAAACTTACTGCAAGAGAAATTATTAGTAGCCCCATAAGAAACTTATTCCTTGAGACAAAAAGTGGTAGAGGTGAGGTTGAATTTTTTTTAAAAATATTTTTGAAAATAATCTGGGTACTTAAAAAAGTTCAAAATCCTTAGTATCTAGAAATTTTGTTTTAAATGAAATAGAGCCTGAAAAACCTACAGTGGTTCTTCTACCATCTGGATTTTGTAGATTAAATAATCCAGAGATGGAGTAAAATCTAGTTTAATTAGTCAACAGACAACTTAAACATACCAGTATTTCATTTCTAATCTATACAATACTATAAATGTTTTGTTTACTTTAATATCTTTACTATTAAGAATTCTTTACTGTTACTAATAATAACATTTATACAACACTTCATGGTTTACAAAGTGCTTTGGTCACAAGAACCTGGTGAAATAGGTCATGCAAATATTATTCTCCCCATTTTACAGATGAGAAAACAGAGACTCGGAGAGCTGAAGTGACTTGCCTGTGATTGCATACCTACTAAGTATCAGAACAGGAACTTGTAACCAGGTTATCTGCCCCCAAATCCAATATTCTTTACACACAAAAAAACAAACTTCCATTTCACCCCAGACAATGTTTTATCAATAGTGTTTTATTGTGTCCTCTTTCTCTCTTAGTTGGCTTCAGCAAAATCTTTTATATTCATTGATGAAAGTGAGACCATATATAAAATCTACTGTGATAATACTTGTTAAAACTGGAAAATATATTTCTCCCACATGCTTAATAATCATCTAAAGAGGTCATAATCTGGGAAATAATCTTTATATTTGCTGAAGTTGGTTATACTGAGTTTGAGAGACTAACTTAAAGGCTATAAACACCGGAAATTTTAGGGGAAGGAGTCTAAAGTACTTGTGATTAAAAAATAAGAATGTTGAGGAAAGAATACTGGTCTTAGAATCAGGAAAGATCTTGGTTAGAATTCTTCTTTAGGGTAGGAGCTGTTTTCCATTTCTGTCTTTGCATTCACAATGGTTTGTTCAGTTCTTAATAAATACCTGTCTTTTAGAATTCAAATCCCAATTTTGATACTTATTAATTGTGTGATCTGGGATGTCACTTAATTTTTATGATTCTCAGTTTCTTCATTTTGAAAATGTAGGTATTATACCTAATATATCTAATTCAAAAGGTTATTAGGAGAGTAAACTGAGGCATTTTATGTAAAGCTCTTTGCAGACTTGAAAAGTATCATAGCTATTTGATATATATATGTATATATATGTATGTATATATAGTGCCAGCTATTAGAATTAATAATAATAGTAGCAAAATCAGGCACATCTTTCTATTGCAAAAAGTGAGATAGGAAAGTCTAAATATTGCATAAGTAGATTTGATGTGGAAGAAAAACTCAAAGACTTAAAAGTAAAGTTATTAATGCTTCCAAGTGGAATTCTACATATTTATTTTGCTTTAATTCCTAGAGTATAATCAATTAATGACTATCTGTATTAATGGACAATAAGAATAGTGCAAATAAATAACATTCTAGTGAATTATTGCAAACTTTATCATTGAAAGTACTGAAAAAAGGAAAACTTATCCTTTTGTAATATTTCTTAGTTGCTAGGTGGTGCAGTGGATAGAATACTGGGCCTGGAGTAAGAAGGACCAGAATTCAAATTCAGTCTCAGATATTTCTTAGCTGTGTGACCATGGGCAAGTCACTTAACCCTGTTTGCCTTGGTTTTCTCATCTGTAAAATGAGCTGCAAAAGGAAATGGTAAACCACTCCAGTATCTTTGCCAAGAAAACCCCAAATGGGGTAATGAAGAGTAGGATATGTCTAATCAACTAAACAACAGCAAAACATTTCTTTACTCTAGAATTGAAGTGAACAGACAGAAGAAAGTAGGAAGGTGAATGGAAAGAACTGATACATGGATACCTTAAGTATCTATTCCTTTGCTACTCTAAGCATTCTCTTCATATCTTAGTAGAGTAACTTTTATGAATTACTCTACCCTTGACCCCTTCAAAAACCATCCAGTGGGTCAACATTGTGGTGATGAATTTCTTGAAGCCTGCTTTGAGACTATACGCTAATGACACTCTCAAAGTTACCACCCTACCACATCAGGGGACAACAATGTAGAACATCCATAATTTGGATATAATAATAAACATGTTGTAGGGATACTGACCTTTTTTTTTTTTTTAAGATGATAGGTTTCTTTGAGGGGTTGGCTATTTTTTCTCTTTAATCTTTATTCTGAGAAGTCATTCTTGAAATATACTATGATGGGAAACCAAAATCAAATATTATTCTTAATAATACATGGATTTGTGCCATTCATAGAATAAAGCTCTATCTTAAATACTATTATTTATGCTTGTATTTTATGATTAACTAAAAACAACAATAAAAACTAAACTTAAATTTCTGCCCATTAGAATTAGGTTATCAGCTTCATTTGTCACTGCCAATTTTCTTTTTCCTGCAGATTCTCTCCTTCCTTTATTCCTATGACATAATGCATTGCTAGCTCTCTACTACACTTTTAAAAGTTCTTTCTTAATCTCCTTCATGGAGTCTCTTCTTCTTACTCTATGACATTGACAAAGCCTCCCTCTTAGACTTCCGCTCTTTTCCTTTTGCATTCACTCCCTTAGAAAATTTTTTCCTTTCCTCCATATTTAGCTGTTATTTCTACATCCATGACTTTCAAAGCTTTCTTTTTAGACTTTACATCTCTTACTGTATCTCTAAATCCAAAATCACTAGTAGGATGTTGCTCTATCATTTGTCTCATTACTCTTAATTTGAGATCTTTGAGTTATTTTATTACATAAGATGACATATGATACACAATTATTTTATTATAAATTATATCTGTTATAGTTATATATCACATATCATAGAATTATTCTATATCACATATATACACATATAATATAACATATGCTATGTACATATGTATATCATATTTGATATAATATAGCTCATCTATTATGTTATAGTAAATAATGCAATACAAGTGCTATTTTACTGTATATGACTATAGATATATACTATATTACATGCATATATATTTATATGAATGACAGTTTTTCATTATTAGTGACAAAATCTCTCCAGCTCTCAGATTTTTCCTTTTCTTTCCATTTCAAGTCACTGTCCTAGTCTATCTTTTCATCCCTTTTTACCTAGATTCCCAGAATAATTCATCCTCTCTTCTTACTTTCATCTTCTCCCTATGAATGTCATTTTGGGAGATTTAGAGCTGGAAGTTTCCTTAAAGATGAGAAACTACTTTAACCTTTCATTTTATACAGATGAGTAAACTGAGATTCAGTGAATTTAGCTGGATTGCTGAAAGTAGTACTTATAGTATCCCAGAGTTGGAAGTGACCCTCAGAGGCTGTGTAACTCATGTATTCCTAACCAAGAATAAGTGGTCACCCATCCTTCATTTTAAGACAGAACCCCTAGCTTATGTACTCTAAATCTAATCTTTCCATTCTACCATGCTTCCTAAAACCAGGTAAATCTTCCTTAAAAAACAGAAAAAAACAATGTAACATTTTAATATCATATCCGCTTTCTACTCAGATCTACATATTTTGTTCATGCCCATTGGATCATACCCACATTCAGCCACCAAAATCATTTTCTTTAAGTAAGAACTGACCATATCACTGTTCTACAAAGTAAACTGCAGTGGCTTCCTACTACCTCTAGAAAAATCTAAACTCTGCTAGCTTTTAAAGTCAACTACAACCTGGAAACCAAGGCTGACAAAAGTTAAGGGATGTGGCTAGAGAAGGATCACACAATTCCTAAATATCTAAAGCAGCATTTGACCTCAGGCCTTCCTAACATCACATTGAGTCCTTAATCCACTAAGCTAAGCTTCCTTCTTTACCTGCATAGGAGTCACCTATAATAAGCAATAATAGCTAACATTTATACAACATTTACTTGGTGCCAGGAACTAGGTTAAACATTTTAGGACTATTGTCTCATTCAATTCTCATGAAACCCCTGGGATGTAGGTGTTATTATTAGTGCCATTTTACAAATGATGAAACTGAGGAAAAAAGAAGTTGTAACTTAGCCAAGGTTACACGGCTAATAAGTTCCTGAGATTGGATTTGAACTTAAGTCTTCCTGACTCTAGGTCCAGTGCTTTATCCACTATCTAGCTGCCTCTATAGGGAATGTATGTAGTGAAGGCATCTCACCTGTCTAGTCTTTCAGGACTTCTGATGTTACCTAGTGAGGCCATTGCACTGTTCCCACTAGGCCTGTGCCATCTTGGTCTCAGAGCCTCTGAGTGACATTGATGGGAAGGGCTGCTGTTCCACTGGGTGCTGTTTCACCATGGGATGCTGTCCTGTTGGACTCAAACTGCTATATGAGTTCCTCCTGGATGTTGCTCAGCTATTCTACTTTTATATATACATATATACATGTGTGTATGTATATTACACATATACAAATGCACACATATACATATATACATACATTACACATATATACATATACATGTATATACATATACACACATATATGTGTGTGTATATATATACATATATATATACACACACATATATATATTCTAAAGTCTCAGTGGGTCTTGAGTTATACCTTTACCAACTAGCTAAATTTGACATTCTATCCAGGATCTAGCATACTCTGATGCACACAGTCAGCATTTAATAAACATTTATAGAATAGAATTTAAGCAAATCATGTTGAATTTCTAGGCAGTTTTTTCTCAGCCACCAATCACATCACTAATATTTTCCTTTGGAGAGAATAGGCCATGAATGCATATGAAAAGGTTAAAGCAAGTGCAACTTGAATAGCCCTAGATCCACTGAAACAGCAAAAGGCCATGCCCAAAGTAAAATAGATATCAAGATTCTTGAAAATAACCAAGAAAAGTGAGGAACCTTGCAGATGAAAATTAATTTTTGTTTATTTTAAACATTGCTCAACCAGTGATCATGATTAATAATGAAAATTTAGACATAACTAATTTTATGTTATTTAAAACTATGCCAGGTTTCATCCAAACTGGGTTGATGCCTTTGCAATCAGTGGCCTTTTAGACTTGATCTAAACTGTGATGGAAGGGTTGGCATAGATTATGGAAAATACTAATGGAACACATGCCTATCACTTGCTGTTGACAGGCATTAATAAAAAACTAATCTGAGAAAATTTAGAAAAACCTTCTTATTATACAATCTGGTTTACGTTTTGGCATGAGGCAATTATTGCTTTCAGATAGGGGAAACCATCCTTCGTAACTCTTTACTACCATTATTCCAATTCCCCCCATTCCTTGTTTGGACTTATTAAGTGCTTACAGGCATGTACTTTACTTACATATGCAGACATATATGTAAAATTTTTTTTTGATCCAGACCTGTTCTTTAGTAGATAGGAGTCTCCAATGAGGAAATCCCTTCTCCCAATGTAGGTTATTCAAAACAGGCAATGTTTTTATAGTTTTAGAAAATTGCTCGAGTCACTGAGAAGTTAAATGACTTACTTGGGGTCACATAGCCTGTATATATCAGAGGCTGGCCTTCTTTCTATTTTTTCCACATTGTCTTTCAGCCACCTGTTTATTTTTCTATCTTTATCTGCCTACTTTAGGACCTGATTGGTGAGTCCTTGCCCTGAATTGATATACTATGAGTAGCATGCTTCATTTTCAGCTCTTTAAGCAGTTTGCTCCACCTACATGCCATCTGCCTCATCCCACCCCCTCCTTTCTCCTCTCCCCAACTTTTTTATATTTTGTCTTACTCTATTGGAATATAAGCTTCTTCAGATGTGGCCTATCATATTTTCTTGTTGCTGTACCCCCTAATCCTTCACACAGAATAAATGTTATAGATATTCATCTATCATCTACATATGCATCAATCTTCTTATCTAGTCTATCTATTCATCTACTATCATTTACTTATCATCTATCTATTCATCTATCATTTGCCTTTCTGTTGATCTATCTAGTCTTATCTATCCAACTGCTTATCATTTATCTTTCATGTATTTGTCTATCTAACTATCAACTACTTGGGCAGCTGGGTGGTGCAGTAGATAGGGTGCTGGATCTGGATTCAGGAACACCCATCTTCCAGAGTTGAAATCTAGCCTCAGACACTTACTTGCTGTGTGACCCTGAGCAAGTCACTTATTCCTGTTTGCCTCAGTTTCCTCATCTGTAAAATGAGCTGGAGAAGGAAATGACAAACCACTTGAGTATCTTTGCCAAGTAAACCCCAAATGGGGTTGTAAAGAGTTGGACATGACTGAAACAACTGAACAATAACAAGATCATCTATTTATCTCTTTCATCTATCTGTCTGTCTGTCTCTCTATCTGCCTTTTTATGTATCATATCTATCTGGGTACTGTTAACCTGAACTGGTCTCCTAAGTAAACAAGAATTACCTACTCTAGTCTATCCCTACACCTTAGTAATGGCTGCTTGGTGGTTATTCAATGCCTTTGTCTGGCCTGTCCATCAATGTCACTTCCCCACAATCCCTAGGTGCACCCCATCCCCCACCTTGATCTAAGTATCTTTTCTGAAATGAGAATTCAAGGTGGAAAATGTTACTATATTTACATCCACTATTTAAGAGAATCAGTTCCTCTTATTGGCCTCTCACTGATAGAGACATCATAAAAGTTTCTAGACAAACAACGATGGCAAACTATAGCCTTAAGCTAAGCAAATAGAACTGTTCCACACAGAGATTAGTTTATCCCTCTGGTTTATCTTCCTTATCCTTCTCTGACTGTAGTCACATGTTAAACTGGTGCTGCTGCACTATTGTTTCCCCCCTTTCTCACAGAGCCTCTACTGTGATTTCCCTTTTTCTTTCCTGTACATTTAATTTTATTTCACTTTGACATTTTTCTGGTTCTCCATTTAAGTCTATAAGCATAGAGGTTTAAAATTGAAAAGAACAAAAAATCAGACATCCATTTTTCCCATAGCATTAGAATGATTTATTCTCAATTTCCTCTTTATTTACTATACTGTTGGTAATTTCAGCACAAACCCACGGGCAAGTGTCAGGATATTACTTTATTGGTATGGTTGATAGAATAAAGTTGCAACCTACATGGTTATTATTTTGATAGAAAGGTTTTCCTCCCCTCTCTCCCAAAATATTCACTGGTTAGGTATGGGTTTCTGAAATCTCAACATTTATTCCCTGTTTAAATACAAACATCCCTGGGAAGGATAATACACTAAGACTTCCCAGTAATCTAAATCTTATAAGGTATGAATGAATTTATAGATCAATCACTAATGATTTTTTTCATATGAGAAATAATTACAACACTTTGAACTAGTATTACTTACAAAGCACTATGCTAAAAATATGCTCTCATCTTCAAGAAGATATTCTCATTGCAAAGAAAAATCAAACACATTTGAAAACAGGAGTATATCACTGAGCTCTTTTTACCAAGTTTTTGTCCAAGTTATATAAATGGAACAACTCTTCCTCTCCTCTTCTCTACTGTATATTCTTCTTTAAATTGCAGCCCAGGTACAGATTCTACTCTCTTCAGGAAGCTTTCTCTCAGTAAACCCTGCTTGGTTTAGCACTTTGAGCAAACTTACTGAATCTGTTCAGAAAGTCAGTCCATTTTCTGTCATTAATAGACTTCCTTTCATCCTAGATTTCTTCTTTTCACACTTTTATCTTTTTTTGCTAATGGGGACCAGGCTCTCCCTATGGAATACTCTGCAAACTGGCACACTGTGTCCATTGCTGGTTGCTTTTCTTTCACATAAGTCATGTTGTCCACCAATGTTATTTAGCAGCCTCACCTCCCTTGAGATCCATTCCATCCACTTACAATATCCAGTCTAGATCCTTGTTACAATTTATTGGCCTCCTACTCATTCTTCTTCCTTTCTCAAGGAGTTTAGTAGTTGGCTCACAGTTTTTCTCTAGTCTGCCCATTGCCCTCATATTTGATACTTCAGGAATACATTTTGATATTCTTCTCAATTACCCAACAGTCTCAGATATGCAGATGATACCACTTGGGTGGCAGAAAGTGAAGAAGAATTAAGAAGCCTTTGGATAAAGGTAAAAGAGGAGAGTATAAAAGCTGGCTTGAAGCTTAACATTGAAAAAAAGAGACCAAACTAAGATCAAGGCCATTGGTCCCATCATTCCCTGGCAAATAGAGGGAGAAGAAATGGAAGCAAAATCAGATTTTATATTCTTGGCCTCAAAGATCAATGCAGTTGGTGACAGCAGTCATAAACCCTTGCTCTTTGGAAGGAAAGCTATGGCCGATCTGGACAGCATACTAAAAAGTATAGATGTCACCTTGCCAACAAAGACATGTTTAGTCAAAGGTATCCATTTTCCAGTGGCAATGCATGGCTGTAAAATTGGACTATAAGGAAAGCTGAGTGCCTCAGAACTGATCCTTTTGAATTGTGGTTCTAGGGAAGACTTTTGAGAGGCCCTTGGATAGCAAGGAGGTCAGATCAGTCAATATTTAAATAAATTAATTCAGGCTATTCATTGAAAGGTCAAATATTGAAGTTGAAGCTTGAATATTTTGTCCACTTAATAAGAAGATGGGACTCATTGGAAAAGACCCTAATGTTGAGGAGGATTGAAGACAAAATGAAAAGGAGATAGCAGAGGATGAAATGGATAGATAGTATCATGGAAACAATGAACATAAACTTGGACAGACTTCAAGAGGTAATGTAGGATAGAAGGGTCTGGCCCATGGGTTCACGAAGAGTTAGATAGAATTGAAGAACTGAATAATAAGAAACATTACTATCTGTCATAGAAAAAATGTAAAAAGTACTCGCCTTTTTTCTTTCATATTTTCATCAAGTATACCCTCAATATGTGCATAGACCATTTATAATTTTTGATAACTTTTTATTTTTTAACATTACTGACATTTTGTAACAATTCCTGTACTCCTTCTCAGCCATTCTTATAACAAATAGTTATAATTAAGCAAAGACAAACTTATATATGGACCATCCCTGTAAAGTTGGCCCCATTTGGTGCTTGTAATCCACTTCCTTTGTGCCACAGGGGTGGGAAGCATGCTTCTTCATTGGTCCTTTCTACTAATGATTGGTCACGCATTGATCAGAGCTCTAAAGCCTTTTAGTATTATTTTCTTTTATATTGTATTATTGTGATCACTATTAAAATTATCTTCTTGGATCTGCTTACTTATTTCTATATTAATTCATATCCTTCTGGGTTACTCCCTCAATTTGCACTTACACTAGTGGGTTGAGGGTCTAGGAAATCAACTACCTTCCGGTCCTAGGGTAACTTTGTAGGTTCGTACTGCTATCACTCTTACTAACAACCTCTGCTCCCTCCCCATTCCACACACACAGAAGGAAGGAAATGATTATTTATTAAATGCCTATTGCATTCTAGAAACTGTGCTAAGTATTTTTTTTTACAGATATTATGTAAAATATTGACCTTCACAACAATCCTATGAGGTAGGTGCTATTATTATCCCCATTTCACAGTTGAAGAAACTGAGGCAGACAGAAATTAAGTAACTTGCTCAGTGGCACACAGCTAATTAGCATCTGGGTCAGGTATCCCTGACTCTGGCCTCAGCCACCTAGTTGCCCACTGGCGTCTTTCCACCAACAACAATGCAGTAGACACAATTTGATGTTAGCAAAATATCTACTAAGAGGGTATAATAAGAAGAGTAGCTATAAAATATTCCCTCCTTCCCCAGTTCTCCTCCAAAACAACCTGTGGTTTACTGCCTAACAAATAAATATTATCTGTAGGAAGAAGGGGTACAAACTTAAAGTGGTAGTGATGGAGAAGACTTTTGAGATTCCCTTGGAGAACAAGGAAATCAAATCAGTCAATACTTAAGTAAATTAATTCAGGCTATTCGCTGGCAGGTCAAATACTGAAGCTGAAGCTTAAATACTTTGGCCACATAATGAGAAGATAGGACTCACTGGAAAAGACCCTGATATTGGGAAAGATGGAAGGCAAAAGGAAAAGAGGATGGCAGAGGATGAGATGGATAGATAGTGTCATGGAAGCAATGAACATAAACACGGACAGACTTCAGGAGATAATAGAGGACAAGAGGGCCTAGAGTGTTATGGTCCATGAGACATGAGGAGCTGGCAGGATTGAAATGACTAAAAAACAAAAACAACTGTGTTAGGTGGCAGGGCATGGGGCAGGCATAGAAGAATAGAAGATATGGTCTTGTCTTGAAGAGGTTAATATCATTACTGAGACAACTATTAACATGAATGAAAATATGCAACACTAGCGACAGTGCTAGGGACTACTGAGTAGGACAGTTCAGAAGATAGAAGTATCAATGAAATGTGGAATGGTTAAGGAAGGATAGATGGAGGCCATGGGATTTTAGCTGGGCTTTGAAGTATTGTGCAGAAGCCAGTCCAACTAGCTTTTGTTAAGTGCCTGCTTTGTAAAATGCACTGTTCAAGGTGCTGGGGATATATAGGCAAAATGAAAAGTAGTCCTTGCTGACAAGGTATTATATTCTAATAGAGAGGGCTAGGAATGTGGAGTACAACACATAAACAAATGTATAGGCACATGATTATTTGAGGAGGGAGAGAAGAGTAACAATTTGGTGAATCAGTAAAGATTTCCCATAAAAGAAGGAGGAACATGAGATGAGCCTTGGAGAAAAACCAGGGTTTCTAAGAGGCAGAGGTGAGGAGAAAATATGTTCTAGGCATGGAGGTGAGAGATGGAGCATTAAATTCAGGGAATAACAAGTAGATTAGTTTGGCCAAATCACAGAGTATACGAAGATTTCTCAAATACTCAAACAGAACTCACTGAGATGGGAACTCCCTCCAACAATGCAGTCACAATCCATTCATGGCTGCCCATCCTGTGACTCTGGTCCTTAGCCTCTTGTTAATTCACCATAGGGGTGTCCACCCAAATTTTATATTAGATCTTCCTCACTTTCTCTAGAAATTGTGAGGATAACAGTAGAGCACAAAAGTTGTCCAAGTTTATTCTCTGTTTTTATCATTTGACTTGCCTATTTTTTTCACATATTTCTTTTATGACATCTTTTACTCTAGTGTTCCTTCATTATTCCTGTTTTGTAATGTCACAACGTTACAAACTCCTGTCTACCATGTACCTTTCCATTGCCCATTTAGGTGATTTAGAAGATGAAGAGTCTGGAAGCTGGAACTCCAATTAAGAGGTATTAGCAATATTTAGGAAAGAGGAGATGAAGACATGAACTAGAATGATGAACCTTATGAGTAGGAATGAGAATAGATAATAAGATATATTGTGGGGGTAGAATCTCCAAGATTGGGCAACTGATTTGATATGGTGGGGGGGGGGAAGGAAATGCATTTTAAAAAGAAAGTGGAATATTTTGTTTGGTCTCTGGTTCTCTGTAAATATAAAGGATGTATCTAGATCCTCTGAGACACTCACAGTGGTTTTAAATGACTCAAGAATGCTGAGATGAAAATGGAAGAAAACAAGACAACAAAATTATTCAAACACTGACAACATGAGGATATTGTCACATGAAAATTTGAGGAATCAGTGAACTCATATGTATTGATTGATTACACACAATATGGAAGCACAGTACTATATCCCTTCAGGGATACAATACCATGAGGGTCATGGTTATCACTCTGAATGATCTTAGAAACTTGTCGGGAAGACAGAACTAACATATGAGAGACAATGAGAGAACAATAATCTATAGTAATCTATGGCTTTGGGGGCAACACGTGTTTGAGATCTGGGTTGGCTGTAATGAGCAGGGAAAGCCTGAACAGAGGAGATGGGACTTCATTTTAAGCCCTTATTACAGGAATTTCAGCCAGATTCAATCTAGCCTAAATAAATTTAGAATTAAGATTGGGCCAGATTTAGAATCGATTTACTAGGTTGAGATTAGGCACCTTATTAGATCCTGGTTATGTGTGAGTCACACACAAAATTTTTGTCTCCCTATTTCTTTTGTCTATACTTTCATTTGAATGACCATTACCCATTATAAAATGTCAATATCACTTTGATGTGAGAAAATGTCCAACTTCAATCCTTTTACAATGATTTTAATAGGTTAATAAATATCTACAATTTCTTTTATGGAAGGCAGTCAACATTAAAAGAAGAGAAGAGATTTAGGAATGGGGGGTGTTGGAATTCAATAGACCATTCACAGTTGAAATGTGAATACTAAGGCCAGTCTTTGGACAAATTCAACCCAGATTTGGCCTGCAGCTCTAGCTTGGTCATTCCCAGACGAGAGCAGGCCTTTAGCCTGTGGTGAAGAAATTCAGAATAATGCCTCTTTGAATTAGTTTCAAAATACTGCTTCAATACAGACTGAGGGCTTCTGATGACAAAATACAATACAGTCACATAATAGCAGGAGGTTAAGGCACATACATTTCCATTAAATGATGTGATTATTAATGAAATTAAAAATCACAAACAGAAATCAGGATAAATTGGCATCAGCTGTCTGACCTTGCAGTGAGAGACTATATTTTAAAAATAAAACATTGATGAAATTAAGACCATAGGAAAAATAAATGTGTATATATTCTATGTCATTCATTGCCTATAGAATGAATATTTAACACAATTGCTATAAATGATGGCATTTCTGGGTTTCGGCAAATATTATATATCCTATATAATATCAATAGGATATTAATGCTTACTGAAATACTCTCATTTGCTTTATTATGGTATGTCTTCTTCCTTAATTTGTTCCTTTATTTTTAGCATTTTGTTAGTTTTCTGGTATGTTTTATGTTGTTATTGTATATAAATACACATGGGTGTATTTAAATATGCACAGACCTGATCTCTCCTCTGAACTTTAGTACATCACCAGCTTCCTATTAGTCATTTCAGAGACATTTTAAACTCAAATGTGAAAAATAGAACTTATTACCCCAACCTTGACCACTGCCCCCCAAATCTATTCCTCTTCTAGACTTCTCAATTTTCATCAAAGTCACTATCACTCTTCTAGTCTCTTAGGCTCACAACCTGAGCATCATCCTGAACTCCTCACTCACTTCACATATCCAATCATAAAATCTTACCATTTCTACCTCCATAGGACTTCTTGAATTTCACCCTTTCTCAACCTTCTTATAGCTACTGCTTTAATTTACGCCTTTATCACCTTCCACCTAGATTATTGCAAACGCCTCCCAATTGACCATGTTTCAAGTCACTCCATGCTGTAAAATATCCTTTCCAAAGCTATCAAAGGAATTTTCTCTAAATGTAGATATAAAGTCATCATTCCTCTACTCATTAAACTCCACTGGCTCCCTATTGCTTCTAGGATAAAAGATAAAGCCCTCCTGTTCAATTTTTAAAGCCCTTCACAACTTGGCCCCAACTCATTTTTCCAGTCTCATTATATGATAATCCACTTTCCATACTCCACTATCCAGCCATTAATAAGGAGTAGTAGTAGTAGTAGTAGTAGCAGTAGTAGTAGTAGTAGTACAATGTATATATGTCCTAAAGCTCACATATCTAATTATATATCATGTTAAATTACTATGACACTAATATTGCAGTATCAATATATATCAACAATGCATGTTAATATTATATATATATTAAGCTATATGTAAGTGAAATATAAGATATATTACACGTGTTATTACTACTTGTTACTGTGTTCCACTGATTCTCTGTGATATCCTTGAATTCTTCCCTCTCTTTCCATTGCCATTACCCTAATTCAGGCCTTTATTACTTATCACCTAAAATATTGTAATGATATCCTAGATGGTTTTTCTACCTCCATTCTCTTCCTTCTCTATTTCATCCTTCTCTCTCCTACCTGTATACTCATCCTAATGTACTACTATTCAGATAATATCAAAACTCTGCTTAAAAACCTTTAGTATGATGATTATTAAATAAAAACACACATATTTTGCACTTTCCTTATATTTTAGTAGGTATTGAAGGTATTGTTACTTGATTTTTTGTAGATGACTAAACTGAGGCTGAGAGAGATTAAGTGATTTGCCCATAGTCTCATAAACAGTAAGAGCATTAACCAGAACTCCAATACTCTTATACAGGTCTTATGACTCCAATTCAGAATGTGGAGGATAAATAAGAAGAAAGAGGCAAAAATACCTCCACAATTTTAAGTCTAGGTAAAGTAAGATTTTTGCCACAAATAAATTGGAATATTAGAAGGGGAGGGAATTGGGGGTTAAAGGGAATTGAGTCCAGTTCTGGACCATAATAAGTAGCAAATACTCTCATATTTGTTATACTAACTGCCTATGTAAGAGAAATAATAGAATATATATGAGAAAAAATAAAGATGTCTGTGCAAGTAATGAAAACTGATAAAAATATATTTTTTGAATATAATACAGACACATTTTAATTGCTTGGCTATGTCATTTATAAAATGTTTCACCTTGGTTGATGCTATAGAAAGCGATATTTTTGTCTTTTTGCCTGTATAATTCAGCAAAATGACACTCTAGAGGTAAAGTTAAAATCGAAGATTAATAAATACCCTGTAACAAAAAAGTGGGGCTCAGCAAGAAATATGAGTGATTACACATACTTAATAAAAAAATCACATTTGCTAAAAATATGTCAAGGTAAAAATAATTGGACATATTCCTTTTAGGTAACCAATTCATGGAGAAGAGATAGTATTTACTCAGCACGTATTGTCACTGAAGCAATTGAATGATTTAATAAGTATGGTTCATTTATACTTTGCTACTAGACTCATAAAATCGGATATTGTAAAAGACCTTAGGAAACATATAGTCTATTCTTTCGTTTTACAGATGAGTAAATTGAGGCCCCAAAGGGCCTAACCTAACTTGCCTCCACTCACACTACTAGTTGGTGAGAGAGGATTAAAAGTGAAGTCTTCTGACTTCCTTTTTAGCCCTAAATCTAACCCAAAAAAGAAATTACTATATTAAATCCAGAATTATGCTAAGACATATTTGGTAAAAGAGACATTAATGTATCATCACCATCCCTACTTACATTTAACTTACTCATGAGGAAAGTAAGACATAAAAACAGTGATATATCTGTTTAGTACTGGACAGTTTACAAAGTGTTTCTCATATGTATTTTCTTGCCTAATTTGCTCTTAAAACAACCCTTTGGGATAGGCAGAATAGCTATTTCGAATCTTATTCGGAAGATGACAAAACTAGGTTCCAAGCTGCTGGCACACTTAATAATATAGGGCTCATAAGAGTCAGAGCCATGCTTAGAACCTAAGTAGTCAAACACCTATTCAAGTCCCCTTTCTAGCACATGGTACATAAAACATGTGAAATAGTTGTGAATATAATCTTATATAATAAAGCACTCAATTGTCCAGGAAGCCTAGACCATCTGAGAATAAAATAGAATACATGTGATAAGGCACTAATTATGAGGCCTAGACAATTTATGGAGAGTTAGAAAAGGAACAGATCAGTATGAGCCAAAGTCAGCATGAAGTAAATAAGACTTAAGCTGGGAAGAATGAGTGAGATATAAATATGTAGACATAAAGGGCATTCTTTATAGGGGTGGACAGGAGCCTAAAACATTCAGCCTTATTGGAACACAGGGCAGATGTTGAGGAGTAGAAGAAGATAATGGGACCATATGATAGAGGATTTTGAAAGTACTCAAGTAGTATTAACATACATGGCAGGTTCAATAACACAACCTCTCCTTCCCCATTAAAACCAAGTGAAGGAAATGTGATTTTGAATTTTCTTCTCCCTCATGCCTTGACACAACCACTATGATCCTACTTGAACCTCATGACTACTGCATTGAGTCTGACTTCATCCTTTAGAAATACTACAGAGAGGAAAAGATAGTAAGTGTGTGCAGGGGAAGGGTGTGCATGGCAAAAAGGGAGAAGACCTTATGAAGGGCTATCTAGAGATGCTTTGGGGCTGCTAAGAAAGGGAAGATGGCTATCCTTTTAGTCCTTTCTCTTCACCATATTTGAGGATTTGAGATATGACACTGGAAAACCATGTCCAAGTTTTCTACTATCACCAGCCCTCCTGTCATTCTACACTGTGTATCCAATGCCTGGCAGAAATAACTTTCAGTTTATATTTTTAAATTTAAAATTCCCCAGTGGTCTACATGCTTTTTCTTCATTCACAGTTCTCAATGTAGTCAATGATCACAGAGCTCCATCTACATTGGCTCAACCATTCATTTGCTGACTCATGAAATCAGAGTTTCCTCATATATAAAATGAAAAGATGATTAGACTAGATGTTCTCTAAGACCTGTTCCATCTCCAGGGCTCACAGGATAATGTAGTTGTGGATTTTTCACTCTTTTCTTGATCTTTTCACCATAGAGCAAAACTAGTTTAGTAGTTAGCCGTTTGGAGTAAATGTGGGATATGGGAATGAAGAGAGAAGAAAGTGAAAGTTGCAATTACTAGCCAAATATAGTGGTTTACTTTATCTGAGGATTTCATTGACACGTAATACTCCTTTTCTCTATTGAAAACAATAAAAAAGATGTCTGCTGCTTAAATAGATAATAACTCATATTTATAGAGTATTTTTTTCAGTTTACAAAATGATTTTCTCATAACAGCTCTCTTAGGTAGGTACACCAGTATTATTTCCATTTTGCAGATGAAGGGCCTGAGGCTCAGAGAGATTAAATGACTTTCCCATAATTACATAGTTAGAATCAGAACCAAGCCAGTTAGGTAACATAATAGAGTGTAAGACTTGGAGTGAGGACATCTTGAATTCAAATCTTGCCTCAGAGGCTTACCAGTTGAGTGACCCTGGGCGAATCACTTAACCTCCCAACCTTAACAAGAGTTTAGATTCCTCATCCGTAAAATGGCAACAATAGTACCCATCTCCCAGGATTGTTTTTTGAGTTTTAATTTTTATTATTTATTTAATATTTTTAGTTTTCAGCATTGATTTCCACAAGATTTTGAATTACAAATTTTTTCCCCATTTCTGCCCTCCCCCCACTACAAGATTGCATATATTCTGATTGCCCCATTCCCCAATCAGCCCTCTCTTCTGTCACTCTACTCCCCCTCATCCCCTTTTCTCTTACTTTCTTGTAGGGCAAAATAGATTTCTATTCCCCATTGCCTGTATATCTTATTTCCCAGTTGCATGCAAAAACAACGGTTTTTTTTGAGCATCTCCTTTTAAAACATTGAATTCCAAATTCTCTCCCCTCTTTCCTCCCC
>CM053624.1:102175022-102204991 GCA_028646595.1 Phalanger gymnotis | reverse complement strand
TCCTTCTTTCCTGTGGGCTAAGATATCCAGCTGAGTGTGTATGTTATTCCCTCCTCAAGACAAATCTGATGAGAGCAAGATTCACTCATTCCCCCTCACCTGCCCCCTCTTCCCCTCCAACAGAATTGCTTTTTCTTGCCACTTTTATGTGAGATAATTTACCCCATTCTATCTCTCCTTTTCTCCCTCTCTCAATATATTCCTCTCTCATGCCTTAATTTGATTTTATTGTTTTTTAGATATCATCCCTTCATATTCAACTCATCCTGCGCCCTCTGTCTGTATATGTAGATATTCCCTTCAGCTACCCTAATACATGAGGTCCTATGAATTACATACATCATCTTTCCATGCAGAAATGCAAACAAAACAGTTCAACTTTAGTAAGTCCTTTATGATTTCTCTTTCTTGTTTACCTTTTCATGCTTCTCTTGATGCTTGTCTTTGAAAATCAAATTTTCTATTCAGCTCTGCTCTTTTCGCTGAGAAAGCTTGAAAGTCCTCTATTTTATTGAAAATCCATATTTTGCCTTGGAGCATGATACTCAGTTTTGCTGGGTAGGTGATTCTTGGTTTTAATCCTAGCTCCATTGACCTCCAGAATATCATATTCCAAGCTCTTAATGTAGAAGCTGCTAGATCTTGGGTTATTCTGATTGTGTTTCCACAATACTGAAATTGTTTTTTTCTGGCTACTTGCAGTATTTTCTCCTTGATCTGGGAGGTCTGGAATTTGGCAACAATATTCTTAGGAGATTTCTTTTTGGGATCTATTTGAGGAGGCAATTGGTGGATTCTTTCAATTTCTATTTTGCCCTGTGGCTCTAGAATATCAGGGCAGTTCTCCTTGATAATTTCTTGAAAGATGATATCTAGGCTATTTTTTTGATCATGGCTTTCAGGTAGTCCAATAATTTTTAAATTCTCTCTCCTGGATCTATTTTCTAGGTCAGTGGTTTTTCCAATGAGATATTTCATGCTCTCTTCCATTTTTTTCACTCCCTTGGTTCTCTTTTGTAGTATCTTGATTTCTCATCAAGTCACTAGCTTCCACTTGCTCCAGTCTGATTTTTAAGGTAGCATTTTCTTCAGTGGTCTTTTGGACCTCCTTTTCCATTTGGCTAATTCTACCTTTCAAGGCATTCTTCTCCTCATTGGCTTTTTGGAGCTCTTTTGCCATTCGAGTTAGTCTATTTTTTAAGATGTTATTTTCTTCATTATTTTTTTGGGTCTCCTTTAGCAAGTCATTGACTTGTTTTCATGATTTTTTGCATCACTCTTATTTCTCTTCCCAATTTTTCCTGTACTTCTCTTGGTTTTCCAAATCCTTTTTGAGCTCTTCCATGGCTAGAGACCAGTTCATATTTTTCTTGGAGGCTTTTGATGTAGGCTGTTTGACTTTGTTGACTTCTTCTGGCTGTGTGTTTTAGTCTTCTTTGTCACCAAAGAAAGATTCCAAAGTCTGAGTCTGAATCTGAGACCATTTTTGCTTCCTGTTCATCTTCCCAGCCAACTACTTTACCCATGAGTTTTTTTGTAGGGGTATGACTGCTTGTAGAGTAAAGAGTACTTTGTCCCAAGCTTGAGGGGCTGCGCTGCTATTTTCAGAGCTACTTCAACACAGCAAGCTCTGCCACACTAGTGCTCCTTCTCCCCCAAGAACCACCAGCCAGGACTGCTGCCCAGATTCAGGCTGGGCAAAGCAGGTTTTGCATTCCCGCTCTAATCTGTTGGTCAATTCCTCCCACCAGGTGGGCCTGGGTCCAGAGGCAACTGCAGCTGTAGCTCTGGAAGCAGCCTCAGAGCTGCACCACCTCCACCGCACCTGGAGCAGCAGCCAACCCCAAACTCATTTCACTCTGTCCCAGCAGCTTTTCCCACTAACCTGCTCTATTGTCTTTGGCATTTGTGGGTTGAGAAGTCTGGTAACTGCCACATCTCACTGATTCAAGGCACTACACCTGTTCTACTTGGTTCCTGGTCTGGTTGGTCCTGGCGCCGCCCACCCTGGGCTCTGCTCTGCTCCCAGCTCCATGGGATAGAACCTTCCCAGAGACCATCCAGGCTGTCCTGGGCAGGAGCCCTGCTTCCTTTTGCTATTTTGTGGGTTCTGCAGCTCTAGAATTTGTTCAGAGCCATTTTTTATAGGTGTTTGGAGGGACCTGGTGGAGAGCTTATGCAAGTCACTGCTTTCCAGCCTCCATCTTGGCTCTGCCTCCCATCTCCCAGGATTGTTGTTAGACTTGAATGACAGAATATATGTAGAGTGCTTCGCAAACTTCAAAATGTTATGTAGATGTCATTATTGTTATATTATTCTAACTCAGGTCTGTTGTCTAGAAGCCCCGTATATTCTCAACCAAATTCTGATACTCATATTAAAGCAGAAAAGGAACTTTTTCAGTCATGAATAAACAAATATTTGCTCTCCTTGCCTTGCTGAATCTGTGCCTTTCCTTCAGAGACTCTTAACAAATGGTACCATTTGAATCGGGAGGGTTGTCTGATGCTTATCAACTAGAACATTCATTTGTTTATCTAGCTTTTGGTGATTTTGTGGATGTGAGGTCATAAAATGCTACATACTGTGTTGGAAGGGACTTCAGAGGCCATCTAGGCAAATCTCTTCATTTTATATTTAAGGAAACTGAGGATCAGGAAGGTTAAATCACTTGTTCAAGGTCCCATGGAGAGCCTCAGAGGCAGAATTGAAAGCCAAGTCATATGACTCCAGACCTAGTGTTCTTTTTCACTGATTCATGTTGTCTTCCTTACTGAGACCACTAATTCATTTTCAAATATCCAATTCAAGAACCATCAAATGATAACCTTTGGTCCTTGCTGATTAGAAAAACTGCATTTAACACAAACTTCTAAAACCAAAGAGTCATTTATTATATTATGCTGTGGGTTTAGAAGTGGGAAGATAAGTTTTAAACAAAAACTTAATTACTAATTTTTAAAATTTTGAATATTTGAAAAAAGAATAGTAATAAAATAGAGTAAAATAGACACTTAAAGCACAACGTACAAGGTTTCTTAAAATCACATCCAGTTATTTAATGCCCTTATGTCTGAATTGTGAAATAAACTTCTCATAATAGCCACCACACCATCCTCCCCAGCCCCACTCCCCTCTTCCCAACCCTGCTGATCCATGGTTATGCACATATGGCAATATGTACCTTTTATTTTGCTATCCCTAATGAAAAAAAATAAAATAAAAATAAAATCAAACCCTTAATCAGTTTATGATCCAGAGGATTTTCCAGCAAAACTTATTGGAAGAAGTAATGTAAGCAGGAAGATGCAAACAAAGTCAGTTAAGTGGAATTTTAGCTGTCAAGCTACACTGTAGAACTCCATTACCATATCTTCCTGTGTTTTTTTAATAGTATTCTCTGAAAAGCACTAGATGTAATAAAGTCAATTTAAAATTTGTTCTACCAATCTTTTGCATCTGTAATTTTCCCATTAAACGTAAATGCCCATGAGGCAAGCTATTTGCATTACATTGCATTTGCAGTCTTTAAAACAAACTATAAATCCTCTCCTTGTTTCATGTGATTGATGCTGTGTGTATAAATACCACCATAAACCTCAAAGGGGGCTAACAGTGACAGTAAATTAAAGTTTTCAAGTCTGGCAGCATCTCAGCACTCCAGCCCTTGATCTTAAGCAGCGTTGTTAACCCCCGCCTCATTGCCCTCCTGAACTCACCTTTTTTTTTTTCTCCTTCCCTGTTCTGCCCCCATTCTGATTTCCTTGGGAAACACCTTCTCGGCCGTGCAAGCCATACCAAGGCAGGGATATGCAGTTAATTAAAATGAAGCTGCAGCTGCTTGCCAGATAGGAGCAGCTCTTAACTTGTAGCCTTCCAAGATTTGAGCTCAAGAATCTTTGGGCCCCTTCACTCAGTAAACAATAGTCAGCCACAGAGATACTGATTAACCATCAAGGACCGCACGATCAGCTGCTTTCTGGGGGATCCTCTTCTGTTGGTGGACTTTCAGGTTACACACACACACACACACACACACACACACACACACACACACACACACACCGAGGAAAGAGAAATGACTTAGTTGAAGGGGGTATGGGTGAGGGTAAGAGGAGGAAGAATGTGTTCTAGCTTAATTATTTAATTTCAGGTTATTAAACAGGCTCTCTACCCTATTTATTAACTCTCAGTTTTAACACTACATAATTGTTGTAATTACTTTTTATTAAAACTTAGAGGGGGACAAAGGAAATTCCTTAACTGTAAGCCATAGCCTACCTTAAGCATAAAGTTAACATCTCTTTGGTGTTTTAGGTAATCCTGCAGCCCTCATGATTCATGGTGAGTTGGTGAATTCCTCTCTTCTCTTTTAAAGCAGTAAAATTACATTTGGAAGAAACTCATAATTATGGTTATGTAGGAGAAAACCCAAACATGTACTTGCTTTTCTCCCATCTCAGTATGAGGTGAGTCTTCTATGAACATGTACCCTAGACCATCTCAAGGCTGAAATCATTCTTCATCCTCCACAAATATAGCTAACCTAATTGATTCAAGGCACATTAGGCTTCTACTTGTTATCTTGAGTTCTCTCTATAATTCTTTTTTTTTCTATTTCACCCAATATTCAAGTGGAAATAACTGTAAAATCCCATGATGTGCTCATTCTAGCTGTACGTTTTACATATGATATCAAAACAGTAATGTAAATTAAAAGAACTTCACAGCTCATATATGCCAAAATCTTGAGGGAATGACAAATTCTTTGAGTATGTGTAAATTATCCTTCCAGAAGGGAAAGGAAAGAAGCAGAGGGAAAGAAATTGGAAGTGGGAGGGGGGAGAGAAGGAAGAGAGGTGAAGGGAAAGAGGAAAATGAAGCTAATTAATTAATTTAGGCTATTAATCTAGACCAGTCTCAGAATCAGTGGTACATCCCATGTGAATATTGACTGGGACATAGAAATACATTTGAATAAAAAAAATAACTCATCTAGCTCTTCACTTCTTTCCATCTCATTTTTTCCCCAACTGTTAAGTGGGATAACCCAAGAACCATCCATACTAGAAATGCTGCTTTCAAAGGATATCAGAAGTTCACCATGCCTATTATATGCCAAAGACCAAGCCATGAAAATTATTTTATTTTTCTGACCGGCTGATTTTTTTGTCTATAAAATAATTAAAGAGCTTATGATGATTAATGTGTTTTTCTAATGTTGAGGTTTTCATTTTCATGCTTTAACAAACAAGAAGATTCATGATATCATGTTTGAAATAATTATACCGCTTACCTATCAGAAGCCTTGATCTTTTTTACCCGAGTCAAGTTGGACAAGTCAATTCCCCTCTGTGAGTCTGTGTTAGATACAGAGACTGGCCTAGATGATTGCTAAAGGGCCCTTTCAGAGCTAACTAGTCTATTTGAATGATCCCATAGGGCATATTGATCAAATTTGAAGGAACAATTTATACAAATATAAGATAAATGTTTTGATCTTTTTGTTTTTTGTTAAAGTTTGAATCAGGCCCTGGTCAAGAATATAAAGGTGAGCTCTCAAAGAAACATATATCTACAATCTGTTAAATAGGTATGAATCTTACGTTTATATATACATATAATATACATATACTTCATAGCTTATACAACTATTCTTCCTATGCACATATGTATATGTGTATATATTTAATTGTGTGTGTATATATTTCGTGTATATATGTTTAATAAATATTATTTAATAAACTATAACATTTCCTTCCTTCTCCCCTGACCTCTAACACACATATGTATATTTATATACACAGACACAGACATCCATATGTATATGTATATGTGGGTGTATCAGACCATAAATACATATATATATATATATATATGTATATATATATATATATATATTTCCTTAAGGGCTTCACATTTATATTAATGACCAAATCTTATTTCGTTCATGCACACACATAGGTAAATACATATATGTATACTCACATATGCAATGTATATATGTGCACATGCACAATAGACTATGAGTATAGGTGCACATACATGTTCATATATATCTACATTATGCATACATATGCCAGGATCTGATCAAACTTTGACAAACAATGAGGTTATTGAAACATTTATCCTGTATTTGTACAAATTGTTCCCTTGAATATGATCAAAATGTCCTATAGGATCATGCTGTTATATATCTGTATGTATATGTCTACACATATATGCATATACTATATACGTGTTATACATGTGTATATAACACATATAGGTATATATATATACATATATATATATGCATACACACAAACACATATGTATCTAATGGTGAGAATTTCTTTGGCAACCTTGATCTAAGAATATTTCCTACCTAGCTTTACAAACACAATCTGGATAATTTGGAAAAAGATTTGAATGTTCGATGATCTTCTATCACTGTTGTAGGAAATAAACAGACCATTTCTGTGCTTAACAAATATTCAGGTCATAGGGAGGCAGAATAGATAGATGATGATGGTGGGAAGAAGGTCTAGGAGAAGAGGAAAAGAGATAGAGTATTGAGATAGGGCTTAGGAGTTCAGGATGCACCCCAAATTGTGAGAAATGAAAAGTTTTGTCACAATTATTTCACTTATTTTTCTGCCTCTTTCCTCTCATTTGTTTTCATCTCAATCCACCTGTCTTCCTTTCCCCAATATCCACAGCCTTTATGTTTCTTCCTGGTGGGCCAGATCCCTGATCCGTTATAACCCAATCCAGGTTTGTCTTCCCCCTGTAAGAAATCACTATGCTATTTCCTCCCTCCCTCCCAAAATAACAACTAACCTGTTCAATCATTCAGTTGTATCTGACTCTTTATGACCTTGTGGACCATATATAGCATAATAATACTGTCCGTGGCATTTTCTTGGCAAAAATATTGGAGTGGCCTGCCATTTCCATCACATTTTACAAACAAGGAAACTGAGGTAAGTAGGGTTATGTGACTTGCCCAGAGTCACACAGCTAGTAAATATCTGAGACTAGATTTAAACTTAGGTCTTCCTGACTCCAGGCCCAGCTCTCTTATGCATTGAGCCACCTAGTTGTCTAAATAACTAATCTAGGAGTATTCTGTTCCTATATGGCTATGTGTCCCCATAGTTAATCTGATAAGATAATTTGTTATAGTTATTATGTGATAAAGTTTTCATGTTACTTATTCCAAATTTATGTATGCTTCCCTGGATTATTTCAGTATCTTAGACCAAAGCTACAAATGATGAGAACAGGAATCATGCTTTTGCCTTTCTTTATGTCTCCAGTGATTACACATAGTAAGCATTTAATAAATGCTTGTTGACTAATAGTATGAATTTTAAATAGCCTTTCTGTTTTCTTAGCCTCCTCTTCCAAACATCTCCTTTTTAATAGCTACAGAACTCAAATGTACAGGGAGATTGGGCTGGTTGAGGAATGGTGGCAGTGGTCTTATATGTGTATGTCTTTGCACATATGCACTCATTCGGGGCACACACACAGAACTCTTGGGGTGGGTGTTACTACATATCATTAATATAATTTTCTTCAATATCTATGCCTCTATGTGCTACCTATCCATATAGATTTCAAACTGGGGACTTTCTAGGCTACCCATGGTGAGCACTGATTAGACAGAAACATTTGACATGAATCTTGAACAGAGGGATTTTAAAAGTTCCAGATCGTTTCCAGTTAGTAATCTATTGTCTGCTATGTTCTACTATGAAGATGCACCATGGAAATCGGAAAGAGCTCTACATTTGGAAAGTCAGAGAACCTAGGGATAAATCCTGTCTCATTATTTATTTGTGATCATATGGAAATCACTAACCTCTGTTTTCTCATCTGTAAAATGGTAGAATTGGACTAAATAGTCTCTAATGTCCCATCTAGTTTTAACAAAGATAATAATATTAATGATAGTTACCATTCATATAATTATTTGAAGTTTATAAGGAATTTTACAAATATCATTTCATTTTATCCTCATGACAGCACTGAAAAGTAGATGCTGTTATTATCCCCATTTTATACATTGGAAACCTGAGGTAGGCAGAAGTTAAGGGACTTTCCCAGGATCACACAGCAAGTTTCTGGCTTAACTATTTCTGACTCCAGGTCTAATGCTCTAGTCACTATAACAAAGAACTACCTTTTAGAACTTACAATAATAATTAATAGCATTTGGGAAATGAAAGAAAAATGTAAAATATAATTATTGGTATGCCAACCTTACGTCCGTTCCCTCCCAACACTTTTCACCTGTTTTAGGAATTGATATTAAATCAACAATGCTATCCCTGCTGTGAAGAGCATGATAGCCTATTGTCACATGACTTCTCTCAGTATCTCTGTACTTCTAGGTGAGCTACTGGAGGGCAAAGACTATTTAATTTTACCTTTGCATCCCCAGTGCCTAAAACAGTTTCTGGAAAATGTAGGTACTCAATAATTGCTCGTTGAATTGAATTCTAGATTATATGAATATAGAGGGCAGGGACCATATCTCGTGTTCTATGGATACCTACAGCAGTGGCTATCAGGGTGTCTTGCACATAGTAATATGTGCTCAACAAATGATTGCTGAATAAATGATTGAAGCATAGAAATGTAGAAGGTAGTTGGAATAAAGGAATAAAATGGCCTTATTGAAATTAAAGCTAATTGAAGAAGGCTCCATGGGGAGATAACTGTTTATTAAGGTGTTGATGAAAGAAAGGGATACCAATGAATGAACAGAAAGGTCATTTCAGATAAGGGGAATGACAAGGGAGAAGATGGGCAATTTGGTGGCACAGTGGACAGAGAGCCAGGCCCGGAGTCAGGAAGGCTCATTTTCCTGTGTTCAAATCTGGCCTCAGTTACTTACTAGCAATCCTGGACAAGAAACTTAATGCTGTTTGCCTCAGGTTCCTCATCTGTAAAATTAACTGGAGGAGGAAATGGTGAACCACTCCAGTATTTTTGCCAAGAAAACCCCAAATAGAGTCATGAAGAGTCAGACATGATTGAAAAAAGACTGAACAAAGGAAAAGACAATAAAATTATGACAATTATTTTAGTAACACGAATTCATTAAAAAAGTGAATTGATAGATGTTTTCAGAGCCAGGATAAATAAGTTAACATCACACAGAAATACTTTTGGAAGAAACAGACATCATTTCACCAAGCAAATGTTAAGGCTGGCAGTAGATTTATTGAATGTAACTTGAAATGGGCATATGAAATGGCTGAGATGCAAGACTAGAATCAAGATTCTCAAAGGACAACATCCACATGAACTCAAAACATTGATAAAAAAGTTTCAGATAAATGATTGTCATGTATTTGTTTATAGGGATTAGGAATTTTATGGGAATAGGATTTTTAATGCAATTCAGAATCAGATCATTTCTATGAAAAATTATGTAAGGTTTATCCTTAAATAGCTCAGATTTGTTCATCTCTCACACTCAAAATTCAGCATTTTATCCATTGGCAAAGGAAGAGTAAGTTTAATGGTTCGACAAGAGTGGAGAAGCTATCCTTGGGACGATTTTGACTGTATCAGTTTGCATAGTACATATCAGCTGAGGAGAGGACATTGTGGGTTGGAGAGGGTACAGGGGAAAGAGAAATATTTGGGAAAGGATAGGAAAGGCCAGACTGGTAAGGAATATGTTTCCCTTGTTATATAGTTTCATAATTTTAAGTGCTTGAAGACCAAAGACAAACTAGAATGTATTTCTGAAAATGTCAACTCTACTTTTCCTGTATATTCATCCATAGAGGGATAGTCATACTCTTTTGGTTTGATTAATTTTATTCAGTCTGAATGTTTCATTCACTCATGCTTGCAGGATGAAGTAGATGGGAAAATTAGAAATGGGAAGAAAATATATATCTTCCACTCTGAAAAATGCAACTAGGAATTCTAACTTACTAAGTTCAGAACCAAGGATAGGGCAATGGGGAATTTGTAAATTTAGAGGGCACTGACAACACTGTCCTGGAACTAAGGTTCTTCCTTCCCTGCCTTTCTTGCCTCAGCTCCCCAGTGCCTGGGGAACTTCTCCTTCAACAACTTAAAAATCTTGACCCCAGGACACCTCTTGATCCCAGGACAGTTCTCCCAGTGGCCTTACTTCAGGTGCGCTACCTGTATCTCCACCCAATAACTAATTCTTGTCCTTGGTATAGAATTTGCTAGTTATTTCTATGAAAAGATTTGAATTTTTGTAGATAACCAAGAATAATGGCAAGGTATCCTGTATTTGATATGGGAACTGTTGAACACCACTCTCAAGGTATAATTGATTTAAATTCTCAAAGAATACTTTTGCCCTGAATCCTTTTCATTATCTCTGTCTCTATCTCTATCCCTATCCTCCCTATCTCTATCTATCCACATACACACATAAATGTATATGAATGTATGTATATATATATATATATACATAGGCATACTTGAATCTTAACATTGTGTTAGATTTTCTGTTATGCATATTATGTCTTCTCCTGAAGAATCTATCTATATACACGCATATATATATATGTATATATATATATATATGTATATATATATATATGTATATATATATATATATATATATATATATAATCTTTTATGTAAAACCAGGAAAAATGTGTTTCACTTTACTGGGAAAATTAAGTGCCAGAGATATTCATGTGAGCCACTTAATCAAACCTTACTACTGACATGGACTCTTCAAACTGAAGAAGTCCCATGATCAATGATTACCCAGTAACACCTGAGGAATCTGTCAGGAGAATTTTCTAAGAAATTATTCTTTTTTACTTCAGAGCATTTAAATGTTTAACTCTTTGTAGTTTTCCTCTAAATTTATTTCCTTTCCATTGGACAATTCCAAAGTCTTGTTACTTTCTCTCATCATTTGGCTATTAACATTCTTTGGAAATTAATGGATTACAGCAGATTAGCTACTACAGTCAAAAGAAATCACAGGTGTTTTCTAGCTATCTATCTCTGAGACAACAGGAAAAATAATATTGGTTGACTACATAGCATACATATAGTACCAAGGATTTTGTCAATAGCCATTTCTGGTCAAACGGATTATAAATATGCTCTCTCTCTTCATCCCACTATTAATTTGAAGGCACTTGGATCTGAAATTCAGTATAGGAATCCACACCTCCTGCCAATTAGAATAAGCCACCTTGTCCCACTGAAACTGGCACCAGTATTGTTTGGTTTTGAAAAGATAATGATAATTTAACTCTGGGAAACCTTGTCATTGTAAAAGGAATTAAAATTATAACTCTTCTCTGGCTTTGGTATGTTGCTTTGTATAGACTGTGCTCTACTGATTATCAAATAATGTTCCTCTTTTGCCCCATATCCCCAGCTCCTGGATAAAAATGAAATGTGTGTTTCATAAGGAGATCCCAGTGAGCAGTAATAAGAAAAAAATACTCAATCACAGTCAATTGGTTAAAGCTTTGGGGATGGGGGCACAAGCCACCATCTTTTTCTTATTTTATAAGGACATGAGTATAAAAAAATTAAACTGAATCATATCTCATCCTTTCACCAGATCCATACTAGCCAGGGAAATAGATGGAATTTTGTCTGTGGCATTATAAAAAGGTAATTTCCAACCAATTACTTACTAACTTAATGGAAACAGCACCCACTGTCTTCACTTCCTCAGCCATAATGGATAATGCAGTCCAATCAAAATGAGGATTCTTTTTAGCTCTAGATGTCTAGCTTATGGTGACTTTAACTGGGATGCAGCTAACACAAATACTTTTTGTGCCATTATTTCAAGAAGAAGCTGAAAACTGAGGTTGCTTCTCCATGTATGTGTGGCAAAGAAACAGTGAAAGTAAGTTTTCTGTTTCAAAAATGAAACCATCATGGCTCTCTTATGTATGATGGCCCTCTTTCTGAAAGTTTTTGATTTACTCAAGTCTCAAAGTGCAATTTGCCCACCCTATCTACTTTACAAAATTACTTTACATGTTTCTTATGCTGTTAGAAAATGCAATCATGTTTCTACTTTTTTAGAAAGTGTTTTTTAAAAACAACAATTCATTTTATTTTGCAAAGCTAAACTAATAAAAATCCCTGAAATTTCAATGTTAAAAAAATCTCAGAATGCCTGAATATGGCAAAATATTTTCTAATTCCTTCATCCATGTATGTTTGTGTATGTGTCCAAATATAAATTTTTTTTTCAGAATTTTAAAATCCAAGGAACTAAATATAATGTTTTGGCAGGCATCTTTTGATGGAGTCTATAGTAAAAAAATTTCCTACAGAACAATTTCGCTATAGCTGATATCACAGTTAGCACATTATGCTGCAACTGAAACAGTTGGGGACTTTCATTCATTCTGTTTCACTATAAAAAGCATTTCACTGTGTCCAAATTCATTACAAGCAGGTGCCACAGAATATAGTGGGGGGGGCAGGAATTTCAATGATACAAAAAACACTAATATTAAAAAAATGTGCTTTAAACAATGGTTGTTTAGAGAGACATCAGTAGATCCCAGTGCTCAAGAATCTTCTCCTGGGTTGTGAACAATCAAAGATTTATTTGAGCTTTCTGCACACTGGGAAATGAAAACCCAGAAGCTCATTATCATGTCTATTAAAAAGCAGAAACTGGGGTACATCTAAGGAAAGATGTATTACTTTTTAAACCACACTGCAAACTGCAGTCCAACAGGGACTTGAACTATATAAAAATACTCTCAGCAGAGGGGGTGGAGGCAAGAATCACTTTCCCAAACAGCATGAAAATATGGTGCCATTAAGTTCTATTGTTGTTATGGCTTTGAAAATGAGACTATGTCCATTTTTTTGAAACAATTTTGGAAGTCATATTTTGGTTTTGATCTGGGGACTCATGGGCTACTAGAATAACTGGGGACCATGCTCTAGGGGGGTAGGAGGGGGTGTGTGGAGAGCAATGACCAGTTAAATTCTAGTTAACCTCAATTATAAACCTTCACCTTTGCTAATTGAATTAATTTGTCAGCAGGCAATATACTTATAATGTGTATTAGAGCCAATTTTTCACCATTTTATTACAAGATAAAATCTGTGTTATGTGGCATGGCTCATTTCTGAGGAGTGGATATATGACCCGTTTCTGCAAAGGTAAAATAAAGTTAAATTTACCTATAAAGTTGGGAGAGCCATTTATTACAGGTGCTCTTCTCAGAGCTGAAAAATATGCCTTGCAAGCAAATTCTTTCACTATTAAAGCTCTCCAAATTCAAGTGTCTAATGAGAGCTTAATTAAAGCCAATGGAAAAGTCATGTCCAGAAAAAAAGGTCCCAAATGTGGTATTTCTCTCTGAAACCCTCCAGTGTCCTTTTCTTATTGACTCTTCTTGGCTCTTTGTAATATATTAGTGAATTTCCTGTGTTCCTACTTCAAAGACTGATACCAGAAACTGGGATGAGTGGGGATAAGTAAAAATGTGCAGTCCAACCTACCTGTAAATCACATTTCAGATAAAGAGTAATGCAAGGGACTAGGGTTTTAGATACACAACAACAACAACAATATTTCCTGTTCTTCAGGAGCTTACATTTTGGGAAGGAAATGGGGGAATATGATATGGAAACAAATGTTTGTATTGCTATGAAAAGCTGAGATGGGAGAGAGCATTAACAATTAGGGGTATCCAAAAAGGCTTCCAATAACAGGTGATGTGTAGACAGAGGGATTCTAAGGAAGTTGAGGTATTCTGAGGAAGCAAGGGAGTCTAAGGAGAGGTGAGGAATGACCTATGCAAAAGCATGGAAGCATTATGAAACACTAAGTTTGGGGAAAAGCAAATAAGTCAGTTTGATTGGAATTGTAGAGTGTATGAAGAAGAATAAATTAGATTAAGTCTAGAAATGCCAACTGGAGTCATATTTGGAAAGGTCTTAAATATGAAGGTGAGAAATTTGGTTTTTTTTGTCCTAACTCCTGGTTCATGAACTTTCAAAATATAATTTACTAGATGCATTTCAATATAATTGGTTTCTATATCTTTTTATGTATTGGAAAACTTTATCCCGAGAAGGGATCTGTACTAGATTGCCAGAAGTGTTCATGAAACAAAAAGAGGTTAAGAATCCCAGGCCTGGAGGCAAAATGGAAGCACTGACACTTTTTGGCCAGTGGTGTGACATTCAGACTTATACTTTAGCAATATTAACTTGGCAGTTGTATGGAGGATAGATTAGAAGAAGGAAGCATATAGAAGCTGAGAGCCCAATTAGGAGACTGTTACGATGATCTAGACAAGAGGTGGTGGGGCAATGAATTAATGTTGTAGCTATGTGAGTGAATAAATCACTATGTGGACAAGATACTTCTTCCAGGTAAGATTAGCAGACAATTGGAGATCAAGGGTAGATAGGAATAAGAGAGAGGGAAGAGTTGAAGATGCTTGAGAGGTTGTGAATTTGAATGATTTGAAGGAAGAGGGTCACTTTACCTATGGCTAACTTAAATTTTTGAGTCTCCACAAGTGAATAACTTCTACGAATGGATATAATTAAGGTCAATAAGCTTGAATTCTCCTGAATGAACTTTGAGTCATTTATTTTATTAAGAATCTAAACTATTTTTTCCATCTCATAATAACGATCCTGAGAATGGTACCTTTAGTGATTAAATGGCTCTCAGGAAGGAGACAGTGAAGGTGACTAGATTATGGAAATTAATTACAACATACAATCCTTCTTTGTTTTTCCATGTCTTTTTTTAAGTACTAAAAAGCTTTAGGATTATATTACCTAAGACTTGGGCATTTAGTATTCTTTCTGTATAACCCAAATCTAAATCTTGTTGCTCTCATCACCTGTTGACAATGAATAGTAACAAAACCAAGTGTATGGATCAGGGCACAATAATGCATGTTGACAATAAATTATCAAAACAATAATCATGTTTAGCCAATCCCTTTGTGTAAAACTGTTATTATGATTCCAGTGCCAGCTGTCTGAAACTTTAATTTAAGTGCTTGCTTGAGGCGAGACATTTGGAATGCTAGTTGAGAATGTTTTATAGCTCAAGCAATATGTTTTACTAACCTCAAATACTGTGATGATGGTTTTAATGGTAACTATAATTTGTACGTGGGGGTTCCAGGGTTGAGTTCTGTTTTTATCCAGGAAATGTCTGCCGGTTTCAAACTCAGCAATTTCTGACCTACCTGGAGCATTGTGCCCCGGATTGCCCTTATGCCATTGTTTAGGTACCTGCAGGTAATTTTCAGGAATTATACCAAGTCCCTGCAAAGGGGGAGACTTTTCAGGCTGATTTGTCCAATTGATTAAGACAGGGTTCTAATGAGGCTAAAGCCAGGGGTGTGATCCTCATGTGGGCCAATTAGGCTGGTTGTCGTCCATGGTCCTACAATCTATCACTAACCCCAGCTAACCACCTTGCCCTTGGTCGCAAAGGGGATAGGGCAAAAGTATGAATAAATTAGTGCAAACCATATGCAAAGTCAGAAAAAAAATGACTCAAAGCAATGCCCTATTGATGTTCTATAAATAGCATCATTTGGGGGTATATTTTGGTAGAGAATTAATTATTATATTTTTAACATAGCAGGGCTCTAAATAAAATCACTCGGCTGGAATTAATTATAAAACATTTTTAAAAACCTATCAAGAATTAGGAGTCTTAAAGAGAAAATGGTTGTTATAGATCATTTGAAACTATTTTCTTTTGAAAGATTGTTGAGGTGGTGTGTGTAGGAAGGGGATCTGCAGTATTACTCAGCAACACTCATACCAGTAGCAAAGGAATTCGACTGTAACTTTTTGTGTCTACTTTTTATAGACTGAGCCATCATATAACCCTTTAAATAATCTATAATAGATTTTGACTTCCTTTGTAGGAAAGTAGAAAAATTTAGAAAAAGTTCTTTGGTTTTAGATTCTTTAAGAATTAAAGAAGAAATTAAAGAAAGAATTAAATTAAAATTAAATAGAGAATTAAAGAAAAAAATATTGCAATATCTCTCATTTTCCTGCTCTAGAGATTTCATTAATCTGAGACTTCAACATTTCTACATGGATACCAGGTACACAATAAGTACTTAGTAAATATTTTTTGGTCAGTTGAATCATAGAGTCTCGGAGTTATGTGGTATTATTGAGTTCATTGAGTCCAACTTCTCATGCAATGTAGGAATGACCTTGACAACATTTGTGACAGTTTTATCTGGTTTTGGAAACATCCTATTGTAGTAACTTATTGTATTGCAAGGAAGCCTGTTTCACTACATAATGAGTACTTGTTATGTAATTCCTTCTTATACTGAACTGAATCCATACTTTCTGCAATTACTCATTGATCCTAGCTCTGTCCTTTGTAATAATATAAATTAAATCAAATCCCCCTTCCACATCATCGGCCCTCTCATATTTTAAGGCAGAAAGTATGTCTCCCTTTAGTTTTCTCCAGGATAAACATTCCTATCCTTTGGATGTTTCTCATAAAACATGGTTTCAAGATCCTCACCCATCATTCCCACTTTGCTCTGGATATACTACATTTTGTCAGCATTTCTCTTAAAACTTGGTGCGCAGTTCTGGACATTATACTTCTGGTAATGGTCTAACCAGTGAAAAATACATTGGAACTATTAACTCCCTTGTTCAGGACAATATTGATTGAAGTATAAACCACAAAAATGACCCATATATTTTTCCAATATATAATTATCATGAGATTACATCAAATTGAGAGTTGGGACATTTGGGTTCTTGTCTCAATTTTATGAATAAGTAATTGTGTGATATTGGGCAAATCATTTGACCTCTGGGTCTCATTTTTCTAATCTGTAAAATGAGGGGTTTGGATAAGATGATATCCAAGGCTTTTTCCAGCCCTGACCTTTTATGATTCTGTGCAATTAAAATAATACTAATTCACTTAAATTCTATGAAAAAAATGGTAGAAGAGATAAATAGACTGATATACTGATTTCATGGCAAATATTTACTTTATAAACACTTACTCTACATTACGAAGGTTTTTTTAGTCCTTATAATGAAAAATATACTGCTTTTTGCCAGGTTCAAAAGTCTTTTCATCCAAGGAATTTATGGTCAGCACAAAGATGCTATAGCATATAAGTAAAGCCAAATTATATGAAGGAGAACAAAACAACAAAAATGTTGAAGTGATGAACAAAAGAGGAAATGGATCCGTCATATTGGGGATAATAGTACAAGAGAAAATGAGACATTCCATTTCTGCCCTAGTATCCACATGAGTAAAGAGATCTAGATAAAGGCTAGAGCACATTTGGTCCAATGCTTAGCACAGTGCCTAGCACATGGCAGGTGCTAAATAAATGTTTATTGACTAGCCTAACTGACATCCCTCTGGAGAACTTTTGGAAGAACAAGAGTTGTTCTGGATGAGGAAGTGTGAATGAGTTGCAGTTTATACCATATTGATAAGCTCACTAAAATATTCAGGTCACAACTGAAATAACAATGGGGATTTGCTCAATTGTAAAGACTGTAAAAATATTTTCCTTGAGAAATTGGGCAAAAGAGAAGCATAGAAACAAATAAGCAATGGCTGTTAGGGGCATAGGCAAAATGAAACAGAGAGTAAAGCAATTATTCAGTTGAAACTAGATTAAAATAAAAAACCTAACAAAGCATCTACTTTGTTTTGAGAATCCAGATTGCCTCTACAGAGTATTTCCTATCCAGAAGTTCACTTTGGGCTCTGTCAAAATGGTGTGACTGAAAAAATAGGGTAGAATAAAATTAATTCTAACTATTTTATTATATCAATTTCAATAAGATTCAAATACATCAGTACTCAATCATCCAAATTGGTTTTTAATATGGTAAGATAAATCCAAGTGATTATACCTCAAGCTTGTGTTTTGGTTGTATTAAAATATTCTTTATCTTTTTTTTAATCAGCTCTAAGATACAGGCTGTTTGTGTCAATCACCCACTTCTTTTCACTTTAGAAGTACAACATTCTCCAGTTCATTTGACAGGTGTTTATTGAATAAATATAGACCTGTGATTTCATTAGAATGGTGAACTCCCCCCTCTCTCATTAGTAAAGAGGAGTGACACCAAAGTAGGCTGGCAACATCTCCACAGATGATGGTCTTAGAAAGTTGATTAGAACTACATGTGATTTTCCTAATGTCACCTAGCCAGTGTATGTCAGAATCAAGACTTGAACTCAGGCCTTCCTGGCTTCAAGGCTGATTCTCCACTGACATACTGCCTTTCTTAGTTCTTGCTGTTTATTGGGCTCTGCAGTGTATCATACTATGGAGAAAACAAAGATGTATAAGACATATTCTTTGTCCTTCTAAGACCTTATATTCCAGGTGTAAAAATAAGATATGTATGAATAATTAAGATAATTAACATTTTAAAACACTTTAAGATTTACTAAGTAGTTTACATATGTCATCTCATTTTGTCTTTTCCAATCATTAGCTTACATTTTCAATGATCAAGAATTCACTTTTCCCCTCCCACCTTCTTCCACCCACTAAAACTCAATCCAGACAAATAGAGAACCCCTGTATCACATAAGCAGAATCAAACAAAATATATTTTCTCATTGATTGTGTCCAAAAAGGCATTTCTTATTCTGCTGATTAGTCCATCATTTCTCCATCAAGAGGTGGGCAGTATTCTTTGAACTTTACAATACCCCTGTTAGGTAACAGATTTTACTGTTCCCATTTGAGAGACAAGGAAACAGAATCAGAGAAGTGAAGCCTATGGTCATAGAGCTAGTGTATGTTGGGGTGAGATTAGAATTAATGTCTTAGTAACTTCAAGTCCAACACTGTTTACTCGGACATGTTGCCTCAAATGCTTATGATGGAAAATAGTGTTTGTACTTACATTATACAGACCCTCGAGCAGTGAAGGTACTAAGTAAATGAAAGACATATAAAATTGTTTCTTGGGATCGTAAGAAGGAAAGAGAACTTCTAGCTGGAAGAATCAGGAAAGATCATGAAAGGTATGGTATTTTAGCTGTGCTTTGAAAGATGATTAAGATGGTTAGCAAATATGTTGATGCTTGGACATTCCAGACATTCCATAATGGCTTAAATTGGGGTCTAGAAAATGGAAAGCATAAGGCATGTCTGAAGAATAGAAAATAATCCAGTTTGGCTGGTGTATAGTATGTAGATTTGGAGCAGCAGTAAGTTGGAATCAATATATACCTTTATTCCATATACATGTCAGAGTATACTGACTGTCTAATATTTTGTAAAGGATTTAACAATTCCATTTTTTCCCTAATAACTCCTAGTATTTTTCCCATGAAATTACCCACTGATTTGGGAGTAGGAGTGGCTGAATGAATTCCATTCTTTAAATATGCTGAAAATATTCTGATAAGTCTCCTCTGGAACTTTAAGAGGAAACCACGTGAACCCATTACTGAGTCATCAAGAGAAAGAACTCTAAATGTATTTGGGAATACAATGCTTTTGGTAGCAATCTTTTGATCTATCAACAGATTTAATGGCAAAATGTTAATTAGCTACATTTTAACTTCCTTTCACTTCATAACTAGTAGAGCACCTTTGAACAAAATTAAGTTGTTTGGGCTTGGGTGGGAGAGGAGAACCTGAGTTGGTATGGCAGTGGGAAAAACACAGAGAAAAGTTACTGAAACCAGGCAACATTCTTTCTGTGACTGTAGAACTAATGAACTGGGAAGGAAAGAGGGCCTAAGTGTCTCCTTCTATAAAAAGGTCCTCTATTCCTACTGTTCTCTGTTTGATGCTCCACGAAGGAATGTGAACCTGTATTTCCTCCTATTCAAAACATGATATTTTGGCTTCTCAATTTTTTCAGTCACCTGTGCTTAGACCTTCAGGCCCATTCTTGACTTCAACGTCTATATCTTTCTATCTCTCTGTGTCTCTCTTTCTCTGTCTCTCTCTCTGTCTTACTCTCATTTGTTACTCCTCCATATTCCATCAGTTTAATTCAATTCAACAAATACTATTCACTCACTTCGTATAAAGCACTGTGCCTTAGGACCTGGGGACTCAAAGACAAAACTGAAAAAGTCCATACTTGATATAGTGAATAGAATGCTGGACATGGAGTCAGGAACAACTGAGTTCAAATCCAGCCTCAGATACTTATTAGTTGTGTGTCCCTGGGCGAGTCACTTAACCTCAACTGAAATTGAGAAGTTTCAAGGAGGAGTAGGTTTTGAGGGAAAGATGAATTCCATTTTGGACAGGCTGTTTGAGATACCTATGCGACATTAGCTAGACCAAAATGTCCAGTTTGAAATGTCCAATAGACAGTTGGCAATGTGGGACTGCTGCTCAGGAGAGAGAACAGAGTTAAAAATAAAGATCCAGGATTTATCAGTATAGAGATGAAAATTAAAACCATGGGAACGTATAAAGTCACCAAGAGAAAGTATAGGGGAAGGAAAAAGCAGGACCCAGGAAAGAACCTTTGTGGACATGCCCAGAGGAGTTGACACGGATGATTATCTACCAAAGGAGACAGAGAAAGTTTGATTTGAAAGACAGAGGGACAACTAAAACAGACAAACATCCCCAAACCCCAAAAGCGAGGCTTGCCAATTGTATCAAATGCTGTAGAGAAGTCATTGAAGATAAGGACTGAAAAATGGCCATCAGATTTGACAATTAAAGCATCTTTGGTGATGGAAGAAAGGTGTTTTAGTTGAGTGATGAGGTTGGATGCCAGATTGCAAAGTGTTGAGAAGAGAGTGATCAGAAAGGATGTGGAAGAAATGAATGTAAACAGGTTTTTCTAGCTGTTTGGTTGGGAAAAGGAGGAGAGATATAGGCCAATAGATGGTTGGTTCTAGTAAGGCTTTTTCAGGTGGGGAAGCCTAGGTATGTTTATTGGTGGCTGTGAAGGAATCAGTAAGTACAGGAAAATTGAAAGTGATGAGGGGAGGAATAACCCTGGAGGCAATTGGCTGGAGAAGATAGGAGGAGAAGAGACCAAGGGAACATGTAGGGGGATTGGCCTTGGTCAAGAAAAGAATCCATCTTTATCAGAGACTAGAGCAAAAGAGGAGAGAATGGGAAATGGTATCAAAGGGTTACAAAACGAAGAGACAACAAGAGAGAAATCATGGTAAATGGCCTTTATTTTCTCAGACTTTAGAATGAGGAGAGGTCTTCAGCTATGAAATTGAGGAGATGGCTGGCATGGGAAGTTTAAGGAGAAAGAGAAGGTTTGGAACAACTGGTGAGGAGTAGTATAGAAAATCAATTAGGGAGGGCCTCATTGAAATTAGGTAACATAAGTTGGAAGTGAACTTGGTCTCTACCATTGCATGATTTTATGGAGGAGGTAGATGGTGGGAGTGAAATAGGGTTAAAACTTATCAAAGTGTGAATGGTGATAAGGCAAGGAAGCAAAGGATTATAAATCTGTGATTCTGGGACAGGTACAAGGTAACTGGAGCAGGGATAATACCAGGGGATCAGGGAAGACCTCATAGAGAAAGTAGTGCCTGAATTGAGCCTTGAAGGATGGATTGCTAAGTCACGTTGATTCAGAAATTACTATCTTTCTCTGTCTCCTTTTCCATTTATACTGAACCTAGTTCAGGCTCTTGCTGTCTTTCAAATGGAATATTGAAATAACCTTCTGATCTGACTTTCTGGCTTTAGTCTATCCACCTTCAAATATGTCCTTCACATTGCTACCAAAGTAATTTTTCTAAGCATATATCTGAGCATGTCCCTCTATAGCTGGCAGTGACTTCCTATTGCCTACCATACACATGTAAATTCTTTATCTTGGCAATCAAGGTCTCTTTCCACACCCCTGTACCAACCTGTATTGTCAGTTTTATCTCACACCACTCTCTTTTATTTAATTTGTACTCCATTTGAGGTCACTGTTCCCTACATACATCCCTCACTTCTTCACCTCTGTTCTTTTGCAATGTCATTACCTAAGACTGGAATGACCTCTTCTCTACCCAAACCTGGATAGTTGAAATACAGGTTTGATGTCTGTTGAAATCCTGTCATTCAAAGTGTAACTCAAGTACATAAAGAATCTTCTTGACCTTGTTTTTTTTTTCCTGGTGGTAAGTGACTTCTTCTGAATACACATGGTACTTAGTACCTCTTTCATGAACTTATTATTTTCTATTTTGTATCATAATTGTTTGTCTTTGCCTCTGTAATAGGTGATAATTTCTGGGAGGTAATGCACCATATCTTGAACATTTCTCTCAGTGCCTAGGAGAGTGCTTTGCATGTGGTAGGTACTTAATAAATTAGTTGAATTGCTGAGTTCCTTGTTTCTGGTCCTTGAAGTAGTCAGATTTCATAGGACCCTATGCAAATCCCATGTAATCTCTAAACAAGCTTCGTCCTCTGGAAAAAAAGTGAAATTTCAGGGTTTTTTTTGGTATTATCTCACTCTTCTTACTTTTTCTCCTTCATTTCTTCCTTTAATCATCCCATTGCACTCATTTAACACACTATTATTATATATACCCAAATTGTGTTCTAAAATAAGTGTTAATGAATAAGTAATTGAAGAATTATGTATTATGTTTCTACGTGCTAAGAGCTGTGTTAAACATAGGAGATACAGGCAACTAGGTGGCACAGTAGATAGGTCTGGATCTGGAGTCAGGAAGACCTAATATCAATTCCAGCCTAATTATGTGAATTGGGGCAAGTATCAGTTTCCTCATCTGCAAAATGGGGATAATAATAGCACCAAATGTTGCAAAGATAAAATAAGATTGCAAAATGAGTTGCAAAGATAAAATGAGTAAAAAGCTTTGAAAAATCTAACACGGCATATAAATACTAGTTATTTATATATACAGAAATTATGAATGCATCTATAGGGCTGTGGATTGTTAGGCCCTTTCCAGCATCAATAGCAATATTGATTTGCTTACTGTTCTCAGAGCCAGAGTTGGAAAGGGGGGAAGGTACAAAGTAATATGGCAACAATATGGTGTGGTCAGGTGACTGGGGTCAGCTAGGTGCAGTAAATGCTTGCCAGGTAACCTTATAACTAAGTTCCAAAGAGATAAAAACTTAGAACATGACCTCTTCGGTGGGGTATTTTTATAAAGGCATCTTAAAGACTTTTAATAAAAGCCTTACATGATTGAAAAGAGTGAAGCTATAGTAGAATCAAGAGATGAGGATCTTTTAGGGATTCCTTTCAATCACACTACATAAATCATAACCTATTATAATTATTTATAAGAAAACCTCTAAATCTAAAGTCACTGGGCCTGAAGTTCTTTAAATTCTCAAAAAATATCTCACTGTTTTTGATTGCTTTATTAAATCCATCATTAAGTAATGCTGCTGTTTCTATTATTTTAATTAACCTGAACATTGTACCAAGTGCTAGATTTAATTTTTATTAAAGCTGTCTAATAGCCTGTAATCTTTTGGTCAACTTATTTTCTTTGTTTCTTTGCTACAATATAGGTAAAAAAAGAAAAAAAAACACATTTCTTCCCTCAACCATTCTCTCTTTGCTTAGGTATTTGAATAGGAAAAATATGTATGACAAGGGCAAAGTAAAAGAAAATGTATTGAATACAAAATATTTCAGGCTCCATTATTTCTTAGAGATGATGGATCTCAAGTAGTTTCTTCTACTTGAAATAAGTCACTAATGCCTCTCAGAGAGGAAGAGAAATTATATTTTTGCCACTGAGGTCAAAATTACATCGAAGAATTTTGATTCTTGGATTGATTTATATCATTTTAAAATTCACTTCCCTTGGTTTCTTTCTTTCCTTCTTTCCTTGACCTAGAGAAAAAAAATACAACTAACAAAAGCGTTGATAGTATTGAAACTCTGAAGGAGTAATGCTGACCCACTTTAGCATGGTGAGAAGCCTGTCTCTTTCTCCACTTCATGATAAAAAATTTATATGTTAAAAAATCGGGGTTATCAGTCATACAATTTGTCTTCTCCTGTGATGCAGATTAAATTGTTATAACTTGTTCTGAACTCCAATCTACTTGACGTCTGTCAGAAAGCTCAGGTCATCTTTATTCCATTAACAAGAGTCTCCACTGCAACAGCCCCTTCCATACTCATATTCATGTCAGGTGTAATTGTCTACTTCGTGTCAGTCTTCCTTGTTAATGGGATCAGCAAGTGCTGATACTAGCCATCCTTTCCCCGCATGAAGATCAAAGATAGCATGCATGATATTTCAAGGGCCACCAGGGGAAAAAGGAAAAAGGGAAAAGAAAAAAAAAACATTTAGACTCCATGTAATCATAGATATTTTCATTCCACTTCCAAATAGATAGTTATGTTCGCTTTTATCCCAAACTATAGGTCCCCAAATTGATTTACAGCCAAGTCTGCTGGAATGATTGGATAGCATGGACATTCATTTGGGGAAAATATGTATTTCCTCAGAATTAGCTACCATAAGTGAAAAAAAAAACCTCATGAATCTACAAAATAAGTCCAGAAAATCACAAGAATTGCTTGCTCTTTCAAAAATTTCCTATGGTTTTTGTATCTAGTCGAGCAGAGTCAGAGGATATTTACTGACTATTCACAAGCCCATTTTGTTCTGTAGACTTCAAAATATTCAGTGGTTACAACTTTGTGATGTCTAGAATTGAGAGTTTCAATTGATTTTTATCTGCAATTGGTTGTAGGATGTCTTGCTTGAGGTGAAATTTGATTCTTCTTTGGGCACAGTCAGGTACCTCGACACTAGATGCAGTGATATTGAAGTTTAAGGTTTATTTTATTCCATTTATTCTTTCCCAAAATGCATTTTTAAGGCTTAGCATTTGGTTGGAGAGCTACAAAATCAATAACACATGATAAAGGGTGTGGTTATACTAGGGAAACCGCATGCCCTGGCCACATTTTAAGACAAAAGTTCAACATTCAACCACTAAAGAACAGTGGGTACCCCATTTCTCCAGAATCTTTTACTAAAACAAGTTCCTATTTTCCTTAATGTTTCTTGACTGTTTTAAAAATTATTATTATTATAGCAAAGATAAAGTAAATATAAACTCTTATCCAGGAAGTTAAAGTGACTATCTACTCAAACAGGAGTTTGAAAGGCTTAAAATAATGTTAATATGAGTTCCCTCTGCTCCTTCCCTTTCCTTTCCTTTCCTTTTGCCTTGCCATCCCTTGACTTCCCTTGCCTTCTGTTCCCTTCCCTTCTCATTCCTTCTTTTCTTTCAGATTTTTTTTAAAGGAAACAGTGAAATATTACTTACTAAAGAACATAGATCTCAAAGCTTATAATAGACTCCTTATCATCACTAATAGGTTATTGTTAAAACACACAGCATAGTAAAATAAACATTTATATAGCAATTCAAAGTTTGCAAAGTGTTTTACAGATATTATCTTTGCTTGACCTTTACAACCCTGAAGGTAGAGGTAGTTATTACCCCCATTTTACAGATAATAAAACTGAGGTAAGCTGAGGTTAAGTCATTTGCCCAGGATCATACGGTGAACAAATGTCTGAGGCAGGATTTCATTGCAAGACTCCCTGAGTTCAGTTTTAGCACTCTATTAATTATCCCATACCACCTAGCTGCCATACCCCATAGTATTATAGTGAAGTTATTTACATTTTTTAAAATTCGCATATTTTGATTTGCTGCGTTTCCTTCTTTGCCAGATTATTTTAAAATCTTAGTGTCATCATTATTCCATTTATTTTTTTAAGTGTCAAGTTGATAGGTCATGCTATTCTTTTTTCTTCTCAACTCTGGCAGGTTGCATTTCTGAAGTAAAGCATAAATAAATACCTTACATTAGTACTTTGCCCTCTTGGTAAATTTTGACTGTATCTCCTTTCACTATTTGCAGCCCAGACTTTAAAATATCCCTTTCTGAATTTTCTGGTTTTCTCATTCTCTTTCCTCACAGAATCTGTTTGCAAAACATTTTATGGAACTGGCAAGTTATTTGCACTGCTTTCACATTGCAGACTGCCTAATTCAATTGCAATTATTTGTAAACTGCTGCTGTAACTCTTCCTTGGCTAATGTCTGCAAACTGTTTGCTAAACAATAAACTTAATCATGCATTCATTGTTGCAAATGTCTTCAAACAGCTTCAGAAGAGAGCTGACTTGACATTTTTGCCTATTTGCAAAGCCATGAATGATGTTTTCTGAATAGTCCCCAAGTTCTATAACATTTAACTTGCAGCATATCTTTTGATTTGGTTTGTTTGTTTTAGTAACTGTAATGGACTAGCTGATAAACATGAGTATGGCATTGTAGCTGTTGACGCAATTAATGGACTTTTTCAATACAGGTAGATATAGAAATGGACACAAGTGAAAAACATCAGAGAGGGAAAATACAAATGAATTGTAAGTGAAGGGATTATATGAAAATTATTCATTCAGTTCAACAAATACGTGCTTATTGAGTGAGATTGCTGTAAGGAGACAAGTTAAAAGAACTAATTGTAACAATCTAGGGAAAAGGTGACACAGTCCCAAAAGGAGAAAAGGAGGTGTAGAGATGGACATGAGAGATTTTCTGGAGGTAGACTGGAAGGCCTTCCCTAAGGTCTTACTTGTGAAATTAAAATGACTCTGGGTTCTCAAATGCAATCCCTGAAGAGTGTACATTCTGGTAGGCTCTAATCAACTGGAAATGCTTCAAGTTTTGGCCTAGTAGTATGCTTTCCAGGGACCAGTCTAGGGAATTTTAAGAGACATAATAATACTGTATTTCCTGAAGCGTGATCAAGTTTTTGTCAATGGGAACTCTTGAAAACTGTCTACCAATTCATAGACAGGTTGAGCTATGCATTAGCAGGGGGAGTTTCCATGTCAGCAAAAATCATGAATTCCCGAAATATTCAAGACACAAAAAATTTAGGAATTGTTTGGATGTGGTGGCGTGAGTAAGCATCAAAGATGATCAAAGGGATTTTGAGCCTAGTTGACAAGAAAGAAGGTAGCATAATGCTGGGCAGCTACGTAGAACAGCAGTGGATAGAGTGCCAGGCCTAGAGTCAGGAAGACTCCTCCTCCTGAGTTGATATCCTGCCTCAGATACTTACGAGCTGTGTGACCCTGGACACATGATTTGACCCTGCTTGCCTCAGTTCCTTATCTGTAAAATGAACTGGAGAAGCAAATGGCAAACCACTCTAGTATCTTTGCTAAGAAAACCCCAAATGGGGTGACAAAGAGTCAAACACAACTGAAAAGTGACTGACAGCAACAACAAAACACGATGCTATTTATTCTTTGTCAGTAAACAAACATTTTTATACCTGTTCTCTAGAGAACACAGTGCAAATCAATTAAGGAGACCATAAAGACTAAATAAAATAGTCTCTGCCCTCTTGGAGCTTATAATCTAAGAAGAAAGCATATACTCTTTCAGTTAAATTATCTACTGATGCTAGAGGTGCTATGTCAGTCGGGGGAAGCAAATATCTAAAAGACATAGTCTTCTTCTTCTAAGAATATGGTTAGGGAAACAAACTATACACAGATAACTACAATACAAAGCAATGTTTGAGATTTGCACAAATAAATATATTTTTTAATTCAGAAGAAGACAAAGTCATTTGCATTGGGTGTTAACAGAACCTTAATAAAGAAGGTATTTTGGATATGTATTTGGTTAGATGGGTAAGATTTCAATGGGAAGGACAACAAAAGAGACTAGAAGGAATAATATGAGCAAAGGTATAATGGCTGAAGAGTATAAATCACATGATTTAGTGAATTGTGAATAGTCCAGTTTGGATGGAGGAAAGTGTTTAAAGGAGATGAGCCTGGAAAAGAAAATGGTGGACAGGTTGTCAAAGGTATTAAAAGTCAGAATAAAGAGTTAGGACTTTTAGGTTCAAAGATGTTGGATTATGTGTGTGTGTGTGTGTGTGTGTGTGTGTGTGTGTGTGTAACTAAATCTAAAAGTAGTGTATAGGATGACTCAGAAGAGCAATAGGCTGGAAGCCTAGGGAATCAAAAGGCTAGGGAAGCAACAGGCAATGAGAGCCTGAACTAGTTTGTTTACAATGAGAATGAAAAGGTAGGGATGGATAGGAATTAAGGAGGTAGGATGAACAGGACTTTGCAATTGTTTGGATGATGTTAAGATGGAGGGAGAGAAAAGAAGAGAAATTTCCTGTGATCTCTCAAGCATGAGGGACTGGGAAAATGATAGCATCATTAAAGAGAGAATCCAGTAGGAAGATCTGGCTTGGGTTAGAATTGAGTAATATAGATTCAAACTTATAGATTTTAAAGGTGGTCTCTGGGACATTCAGACAGAAAAAAGTAAGCAGGCAATTAGAAATGTAGAATTAGAGCTCAAGAGAGAAATCAAGGCTAGAGATATAATTTGCAGAACCATCCTTAAAGAGGCGATAGTTGAAAGATGAGAGTTGAGGACAGAGTACTAGGGATTACCTAGGAGGTGGGAAGATACAATAAAACAAACAGGGAAAGGTGGTGAAAAAGAATGAGGAGAAACAGGTTAATTTAATGTCATAGGAAGTATCAAAAGGAAATAGATGGCCCACAGTGTCATGTTGAAGAAAGGTTAAGGAAAATAAGGCCTAAGGAAAAAAAAAAAGAAAGAAAGTGAGGCCCAAAGAAAAAGATTCTGGGTGCCAATGAGGGGAATATTAGTGGTTAATGAGAGAGAATAGTTCTAGTATACATGTCCCAAGACTTTCTCAACTCTGATCCATCTCATACAGTTCCCAAAGGGATTCTCCTAAAGCACATGTCTGATCGTGTTATCTAATAAACTTCAGGGGTTCTTTGTTACCTTCTAGATTAAATATGAAGTCATCTGTTTGAAGGCTCTTCACAACTTGGCCTCTTCCCATCTTTTCAGTTTCCCCAAAGTTTACACTCCTTCACAAATCTGTAATTCAGTGATGTTGGCTACTTGTTGCTCCTCACATGGGAGTCACTCTTTGTGTGTCTTTTTACTGACTGCATTACGATATTCTTCCTCTTCACCTTGACTCTTCAACATCCCTGGATTCCTTCATGACACAGGTCAAACATCACCTTTTGTAGGAAACCTTTCTGGTTCCTCCAGATGCTAATGCCTTCTTCTCTAAAATTAGCATCTTTCTACTCTGTATGTATCTTGCTCATACCTATGTATTTATATATTCTCTCCCTTATTATTATGTAAGCTACTCAAGGGAAGGGCCTGCTTTTTGTTTTTTTCTTTTCTTTTGTTTGTTTTTGGTCTTCTTTTGTGTCTTGAGCTTAACAAATAGTAAGCAAATTGCTTGTGGATTGATTGAACACAAGATAGATTTCAAAAGATTAAGAGGACTGAGTATGATGAGTTACTGTATGTGACTTATTAAAAATTATTAGCGCTATAAGGGAAAAAAGGAAGTAGGTGATAACTTGTGAAGGTAGAAAAGTTGAATTGAGTTGTTGTTTTTCAAAATAGAGGAAACTCGTGTGTATATTCATAGACCAAAGGGAAGCAATCACTAGAGAGGAGTATGTATTGTAAATTAGTGATGAAAATCAGGTCTGTCTTGTGTTGGTAAGCAAAATGGGCTCCTTAGCACTTAGTTCAACAAGTGCCCTTGAAGAGTTCATCTTTTGTTTGCTTTGAGTAATTCAGTGTATTTCATTGAGTCTTACTAAGTGCTAAGCCCCAGGCCCAAACCCCTATTAGGTGTAAAACCTATGTTGGTGTGTATTGGCAACTAAGGTGGGGCCCAAGGCGGGGCTAACTCCAGGGAGGGCCTAGTTTACATGTCTGGGACAGCAGAGGCTTTTAGACCACGTGGGTTTAAGTAGCCTCTTTGTGACAATTCTAGGTCATGTGGGTGAGTCACATGTGTGACTCACCCCTGACCCTGAAAAAGATATAAAACCAGGGGTTAGCTGTCTCTTCTTTGGAGCTCTTTGCCACAGCAGTGGTGGCACGTG
>CM053624.1:102136054-102174522 GCA_028646595.1 Phalanger gymnotis | reverse complement strand
CTAGGGCACGATCCACTCAGCTCCTGGTCTCATTGGTCTGTGCTGCCCACGCTGGGCTCTGCTCCGCTTAGCTCCACTCCCCTCTGGTCGAGCTCAGTGTGGGATAGACCTTACCCAGAGACCATCCAGGCTGTCCTGGGCTAGATCCCTGCTTCCCTCTGCTACCCTGTGGGTTCTGTAGTTCTAGAATTGGTTCAGAGCCATTTTTTATAGGTTTTTGGAGGGACTTGGCAGGGAGCTCATGCTAGTCCCTGCTTTCCAGCTGCCATCTTGGCTCCACCCCTGCTTTTTCATTTCAATCAGACTATCTTATCTCAGGTTCCTGGGCATCTGTTCTGCTGTTATCCTCCCAGTTCACACTTTTCCAATCTTCCTTGACAATGACTTTTCTCTGGTTGTGGCTTGATTCTCAGCCTGGGCTCCCATAAATAAGAAACACTCTTCTTTGTCTGTTTTTAGTTCTGATATCTGACATCTCCCTTCCTGTCTTTCTACTCACCCTACAAAACATAGCTACCTCTGGTCTACTGGGGCCTCAACAATAAACTGTCGTCTGATGCTAATGCTGGCGTGTTATATATGACAGATAAAATCCTGGGACATCAGAAAGTAATGAACACTTCATGTGTCCAAGGTTTTTCTAATACCTCCATGAGAGGTTTATTTAGAACTTTTATTTCCACTTAGAGAAAAGAATTAAAATAGTTTGGACTGTATAGCAGCAAAATTTTTATTGGACCATGTTCTTGGTCCTTTATTTAAAAACATTTTATTGATATATTTTATTTTTACATAATTTTTCAAACAGAACCCTTTTCCTCCCCTACCTAGCAAGTCATCCTTTGCATAAAGAAATAAAAAAAGCAGAATACAAGCAGTTCAGCAAAACTAAATAATATATCAACCAAATTGTCCAACACATGAAAAGTTGTATACATTTGTTGTTGTTGAGTCATTTCAGTTGTGACTTACCCTCTGTGACCTCATTTGGGGTTTTCTTGGCAAAGATACTGGAATATGTTTTGGCATCTCCTTCTCTAGCTCATTTTACTGATGATAAACTACGGTAGACAGGGTTAAGTGACATCCCAGGATCACACAACTAATAAGTGCTTGAGGCCAGATTTGAATTTAGGAATATGTGTCCCCCTGAATCTAGGCCCAGCATTCTATACACCCTACTACCTAGCTGCCCTGGTTGTGAACATAGTCCCCCACAATTGTAAAGAAGAGATTGGCCTTTAATTTTAAAACCTAGGCTCAGCCAGCATGGCATGCCTATAAATAATCGCTAGTGGGGGCTGAAGTTGGTACATCACGTGACCTGGGGTGTTCTGAGCTTGTTGTTTTTCAGCCATGTCTAACTCTTCATGACCCAATGGACCATAGCACTCTAGGCCCTCTTGTCTTCTACTATCTCCTAAAGTCTGTCCAAGTTTGTGTTCATTGCTTCCATGACGCTATCTATCCATCTCATTCCCTGCTATCCCCTTTTGCCTTTTGTCTTCAATCTTTCCCAACATCGGGGTCTTTTCCCATGAGTCCTGTCTTCTCATTATGTGGACAAAGTATTTAAGCTTCAATGTCAGTATTTGGCCTTCCAGTGAATACCCTGAATTAATTTTTTTAGGTAGTGAATGATTTGATCTCCTTCTTGTCTGAGGAACTCTTAAAAGTCTTCTCTAGCACCACAACTTGAAGGTGTCAATTCTGAAGTGCTTAGCTTTCTTATACTGCAACTCTCACAGCCATACTTTGCTATTGGAAAAACCATAGTTTTAACTACATGGATATTTATTGGTAAGGTGATATCTCTGATTTTTTTTAGTATGCTGTCCAGATTTTCCATAGCTTTCCTTCCAAGGAGCAAGTGTCTTTTAATTTCATGATTTAAGTTGTCATCTGCAGTGATCTTTGAGTCCAAGAGTATAAAATCTGACACAGCTTCCATTTCTTCTCCCTGTATTCACCAGGAAGTGATGTCATCAGTTGCCAGGATGTTTTTATTTTTTATTTTTTGATATTAAGTTTCAAGCCAGCTTTGGTACTCCTCCCTTTATCTTCATTGATACACTTCTTAACTCTTCTTCACTTTATGCCATCTGAATTGTATCATCTGTATATCTGAGATTATTGGTATTTCTCCCAGCAACCTGAATTCTGGCTTTTGATTTATCCAGCCTCACATTTTGCATAATGTATTCTGCCTATAAGTTAAATAAATAAGGTGACAACATAAAGCCTTGTCATATTCCTTTTCGTATCTTAAACCAATCAGTTGTTACACGCTTGGTTCTAACTGTTGTTTCTTGGCCAACATACAGGTTCCTCAGGAGAACATTGAGATGTTCTGGTATTCCTATCTCTTTGAGGCCTTGTCACATTTTGTTGTGATACACATAGTCAAAGGCTTTAGTGTAGTCAATGAAGCAGAAATAGATGTTTTTTTTTTCCGGAACTCCCTCATTTCTCCATAATCCAGTGAATAATGGCAATTTGGTCTCTAGTTCCTCTATCTCTTTGATTTTTTTTGAGGCCATCAGGGTTAAGTGACTTGTCCAGGGTAACACAGTTAGTGTCTGTGCCTTTTCGAAAACTTTCCTGCTCTTTTGGCAATTTTTGATTCATGTATTACTGAAGCCTAGCTTGCAGAATCTTAAGTATAACTGTGCTGGATGTGAAATGAGCACAATTGTTTGGTAATTTGAAAATTCTTTGGCATTGCCCTTCTTTGAGATTGCTACATAAATTGATCTTTTCCAATCCAGTGGCTACTGTTAAGTTTTCTAAATTTGCTAGCATAGTGAGTATACATCATTTTTTTAGATTTGTGAAAAATAAGTCAGAATTCAGTCACCTCTACTAGCCTTAGCAATGTTTTCTAAGGCTCACTTGACTTCATTCTGTAAGATGTCTAGTTCTAAATCAGTAACCGCACCATCATGGTGATAGGTGATGTTAAGATTTTTCTTATATAGCTCTTTTGCATATTCTTGACACCCCTTCTTAATCTCTTCTACTTCTGTTAAGTCCCTACCATTTTTGTCTTTTATTATGCCCATTTTTGAATGAAAAATTCCTTTGATATATATCACACGCTTAACTTTAAAGAAATCTGGTCTCTATATTTTGTGTTTCTTTCTACTTTACTTATCAAAACTTACCTGGCAAGGGATATTTTATATTTAAGGTGGCCTCTGAGCTTATCTAAACCAAGTTTACTTAGTAGAAATATTCACGAGAGTAACAAATATGAGCCTCAAAGTACATTTACTTCAATCTTAGAATTAACAATTCTTCAATGGCTCTAAACTGGTAATGTGTTCTTTGTACATTCAAGTCAGACAAAACTTACAGCCATGCCTCTGAGTCTTCTGAATTGAGCAGTGTTTGTGACTCTCTTAAATGACAGATTGACTGTGCTGTGATCTCAGTCAATGGTGAATATAACTGAAAACAATGAATAGATTGTATTTTGATCCATTATCACTAGATAACGTCTGTTATATCAGGCTGAGTATTTAAAAGAATTTTAAATTTTTGTTGAGTCTGAAATGGGTTTCTGTTCTCCACTTCCTCCTTTTTACTTACTAAAACAATCACTAATGGCCAAGTCAATATTCCTTCCTTCACAATGTTAATAATATCTTTTCTTTTTTAATTATGCATTACAATTCAGCAGAGACTGTCAGACTTTCTAGTGCTGCCTGCTACACCCCTTTCAGAAAAGAATTAAGTAACAAAATCACCTAATATTATTCAGCTAAGCAACGCTAGTGCCTGGCTCTGACATCAGAGTAGAACTATCAGTTGCTCCCTGCACTGATACAGGCTGAGTTTGTGTGGTCTTGGTAGCAACAGAACACATAAGCTTGACCATAATGCTAATAGAGCTGGATAAATAAAATGTATTTCTCTTTTTGCTTATGGTATAGTATTCTACACTGTGAGGAATGTTTTCATACTGAATTTGTTTTTCAGTTAGAAACACTATAAAAAAGTTGTGAGACAAGCACATATACTGGTTCACTTAAATAAGAGGGTCTATTTTGTTGTTGTTATTGCTGCTGAGGTTGTTGAGCTCTTCGTTATCTGTTTTGATATTAGAACCTACAGGCAAGTTTATTTTATGACTACAATTCAAACCCTACCACGTATGGTTGGTAAATAAATATTTTCTTTTACGTACAATATCATTATATCAAAAAGTTCATAGACATTTGGCAACATTTTATAGAGATCGATATATAGCAAACCCTTTGAGAATCACTGATTTAGATCAATACTCTTATTTGCCATCCCTCTGTACCTCTTGATCTCTCCTCTTACTCTGCCATAAGATTTTTTTTTTTTCATGAACTGCTCCACCTATGAGCACCAACTCTCATTTGATACTTGAAGACCACTTTACTCTCTTCACAACAGTGCTAGTCTCATTCATCCACTGGCAATCACCATACACAAATAACCTGTCCAATTCCTGGATCCCCAGACACTTCCACAGATCTGCAATCAATTTTTCTGCTGTAAAGCTGCTTCTATGATAGTGAGATCAATGGAGGGAACTTTATCTGGACCGTCTCCAGAGATACCAACCATTTGGCCCATATTTTTCATAAACATTTTATATTTTCCTCTCAGATTTTCTTTTTTATTTACTTGATTTTTGTAGAGATGAATTGGAATCATTCAACTAGGACTTATTAAGAGCCTACTATGTACCAGGCACTATTATGCTAAGCATTGAGGATTCAAAGAAATGTAAAAGCATATTCCCTGCTCTCAAGTTGCTCAGTCTAGTGAGGGAGACAACATGTAAACATGATATATATTAGGTAAATTAGCAGTAGTCCTTGAAGAAAGGAATAAGATTGAAGAAGACTAGAACAGGCTTCTTTCATAAATTAGAACTTTGGTTGAGACTTGAAGAAAGCTAGGGAGGTTAGAGGTTAAAATGAGGAGGAACAAAGTTCCCTTGTAGGAGACAGTCAGTGAAAGAAGTCAGAAGATGGAATATTATGTGTGATAAATAGTAAGAAGGCCAATGTGACTGGATCACAGAGTGTGTGGAGGAGAATAAGGTGTAAGAAGACTGGAAGGGAAGAAAAAGGAAGGTAGCTGAAAAGGCAGGAATAATGTCACATTTTTATATAATTTAAAATAATTTTATATTTTAAATGAGGTATGGATATAGATAGATATGCATCTGTGTGTGTGTGTGTGTGTCCACCAATGGGGGGAGGGGAACATATTACAAATATATCCCATATGATGTGTGTATGTCATGTGCGTGGTATGTGTATGTATGTATCTCCCATTTTATAGAGAAGATGCTCTTTAAAGATATTAAGAGACTTGCTAAGGGGACAAAGCAAAGCTAGGACTATTCTTTACCTTAAGACTTCTTGACTTCCACATACAATATCTCTCCCACCATGATTATCTCTCAAAAGTAAAGTGGATTGATAATTAGGGGAAAGAAAAAATATCCAGGTTCCAGGGGAAATGGAATAGAAAAATGGTAGAAAGTCAGTGAGAAGGAGTAACATATACCTAAGGAGAACAGGCAACCATGAGGTAAATTATGGCATTTGAGAAGCTTTCAATTCATTGAGCATACCATACATGCCTTATGGATAGAAACCAAACTTACTTCCTGTTTTTGGTTTTCCTGTCTCAGGGCAGTAGGGCCAGTGAAGAAAGAGGAAAGAAAAAAAACTCAGGCTTTGTATATACTTTCAACTTTCACCCACTTTCTCTGTTTCTATAATGGTTTAGATTCATCAGGTACTGTTCTTCTGCCAATATCACCAATCCTCTCTTCAGCATTTAGATAAGAGGACAAGGGAACAGGAAATATGCATACTTTTTTATTCTTGTGAAGCAAAAGGGCCTTTGAAATAATGGAGTAGGTAATTTCTTCATTTTACTCAGTTACGTTATAAGGGTATCCATCCCATCTGATTTCCAGAATTAAGATTGAGGTATTAGGCGTCAATACTCAACCAGTCAATCATTAATTGTTTATTAAGTGGTTATTATGTGGCAGGCATTATGCTAGGTACTGGAGATGAAAATCCAATGATAAAAATTAAAAACAAAGTATTCTCTGTTTACAAGAAAATTAGGTTCTAATGGAGGAGACAATAAGTACAGATTTAAGCATATAGAGAGTAAATATAGGGAAAATAAATGCATATATATATATATATATATATATATATATATATATATATATATATATATATATATATACAAAGTAGTTAAGGACAAAACAGTTTGGGTATAAGGGTATTAGCAGTTGGAGGGAATTCATAAAGCTCACGTTCTCCTTACACTGCCCCCTACTCTCTCCTCACCCCCAACTAAACCTGTTGAGAATAGACAAACTTTTGAATTCAAGATCTGGGTTCAAGTTCTGACTTTTCCATTTGCTAGTTGGGAAACCATGGACAAATCACTTATTATTTTAAACATCATTTTGGAGATAATGGAGATAATGATTTTTCCATATTACGTCATACCGCATCCAGGGCCATCTTCAGTTGTCCTGATCTATATCTTGCCACTGGACCCAGATGGCTCCAGAGGAAAGAGTGAGGCTGGTGACTTTATACAGCCCTCCCTCACTTATATCCAATTCACTTCCATGTCATGGTATTGCCTCCCTGATGTCATTGGTCATCTTTGATAACAAAGGACAAGCAACAAGAACAATGCTCACCCCACATTGATAAACTCTCTGCCAGTGCTCTAGACCGTCTCTTACCACCCTTCTCGGAGCTTGTTTTGTAAGGAGCAAAAGAAATACATGCAAAAACTAGATGAAGGATAAAACATTAAGCAAATAGAAGAGGTTCTTATTACCAGCCATTAAGAGAAAGCCTGACCAATAAATTCCAAATTTCAAAACTCAACGTATCTGTCTCTTCCTTCCTTGGAAACAGGGGACTGCTATGAGTCTGTGACTTTCTGGTAATCATAACTGTGCTATCCCTTTGGTGATATTGTGTATAATGGAGTTGATACCTGTTGCATTACTCAAGAGCATTCCATCACTTGGCTGGTTAAAAAGGTGGGAGTGGGGGGGGTTGTAGGAGGGAGGAAGCTGTACTTGATCCTTATGGAAGCCAGTTAAAATTAATTGGAAAAAGCTTTTAAAGACCCAAGATGTAGACCAAATGTATCTCCAACCTGCGGCCTCATCCCTGTACTGATCGCGAAGGTCACTGCAAAGCTGTAGATTTATGCGGAAGGCTTGGGTGATGGAAAATGAGACAAAAGCATTTGGATTTTATTATTCCATTTACTCTGACCCTGGGCCATAAAGGGTTTGGAGAGCCTGTTTTATGTATTCAGCTGGTTGCCACACTGTCAAGCATTTGGAGCCACTTAAATAAACCACCCCAACCCACAGCTGCAACAACACCATATCAAATATAGGTTAGAGTTGAAATGTGGAACCAGCAACACAGCGTCTCCAGCAGGTGCATGTGGAAGATTTTTTTTTTTACCACCCCCCCTTGTTTTGCGAATAGCTTCCTCATTTATCTAGTGACTTTGATTTAAGGCTGATTTAGATACTGAAACTGATTTAGGTCCTGTATTAAAGTGCTTGCACATTAGGGGCTGGCCTCTGCTTTCCCAAGCCACCCTTTGTTGTTGAATTTGAGTTAGGTTTCAGAAAATATACTTGCTGGGGGAAGGCTGATGAAATGTTTGCCTGACTTCCCCTGACCCACACACATCTTTCTTCCCTACCCCCCTAATTCATTGGACTCTTTGAAATCTGGCTGGCCATTATTGGGCCTGTTGCAATGAAAAACAGGCAAGGGCAGAGAAAGATTGGGGACTGGGGGTAGAAAGAGTTCCACATGGGAAAGAATCAAATAAAAACCACAAGTTTGTCCTAGTGATAGCAAAACCATGTGTCCAAGATGACTTAAAAAGTCAACTATCAAGATATTTGATAGGGCATGGACATGCTCTCATTCATGCAGTACAGGGAAGAAACCTTGAAGGCCACAGCTTCCACCACATGCAGCCTAACCAATGTCTCTATTCTTTATAAAAAACAGCCAGTTACCACTGTAATTCATAATCCCTCAGTTAGAACTAGGATCGCCCCAAACTGTGGTAAAGTATTAAATAGATTTGGACTAGAAATACCATTTCACCCTGATAGAAGATGCCTTCCAAACAGTGGAGAGGAATGTAGGGAGTGTAATGGAGGAAACCTGCCTTGTCCCTATCCAGGATGTGTCTGTTCTTCATATAAAATATCTCAGCATTTGACTATTAATCACTTTGCACTAAATCTGACTCTCTCTTCATCCCCTCTACCTTCTAAAACTCAAACTCTCACCTTGGAAACACCAAAACATCCTATAACTGAGTTAAAATTCTTTGATATCTCTCCCATTCATTGAAAGTTATATAAATCAAGTATGGTCCAAGGAATGTGGGAATCATTTCTTTTCATTGCAGACTTTGTGGGGTCTGAATAGTTAAGTACCTTAAAATTTAAAGGTATACTGACCAGCTATCAAACGCTTCTAAGAACAGACTAGAATGTGAAAAGTGCTTAGATCCAAATGTAGCCATCCAAGTTAGAAAGTCACTTAAGAATGTCTTTTGTAGTTAATTTTATTACCATATTTTCAAACTGTTGCAGGGGAAAAAAACCAAATGCTTTACTTTAGCCAGAATTTCTTAGCTTCTTTAAATTCAGAAGGATTATCAAGAAAGTCAATCACAAATCTAAATTCAACAAATATTTACTGTGTGCCTACTATGTATGTACAAAGAACTGTAGTGGGCATTGGAGGGGTGAGAAAATGAATGACAGAGAATTTAACCTTGAAGGGGCTAACAATTTATTGTAGGAAATAAGACACAAATACCAAATAAACACAATACCAGAAGAGGTACTGTCATTCCATCCTGGCCATTCAGAAGTGAAGGAGGTGAGGGAATGGTGTAGGAAAAGCTGGCCAGTGTCCCAGCTAAGGGTGAAGCAGAGGAGGTGGAGGAAGAAGAAAGTGCATAATTATTTGGTAAATGGGCCTTGTCTGAGCCTGGGGCAAAGCAAAAGTCAGGCTAGAGGAACAAAACAGACTTCTTTCTCAGCAAGGTAAGAAACATTCTAGAAATATGGAACCAAGCACAGAGTACCAGGGGTTCTTAACTTGTTTTGTGTCATGTACCCCATTTGGTGTTCTGGTGAAACCCAAAGACACCTTCTCGGAATAATGGTTTTAAATCCATATGGTAAAGTAAATAGGAATACAAAGGTAACCAATTATATTGAAAATTAGTTATCTGAATTATTTTTTAAAAGTTCATGGACTCCATTAGGACTTAACTCCAGGTTAAGAACCCCTACAGACTCAAGAGACTATATTTTGAGCTACTTATTACCTTACTATTGCATTATGTGTTATGCTGGAGCAGTACTCCCATACTTGAAGCATGGACAGCACAAACATCGTTATAAAACAAAAAAACCTAGAGGGATGACTTCTAGACATATAGGCTCATAGATTTATGTATAGAGAACTGAAAGGAACCTTAGGAATCACTTGGTTTAACCTCTACATTTTATATATGAGGAAACGATGTCCCTGAGAAGTTAAGTAAATTGCCTGAGAACAAAGCAATAGAACTTGGCCGAGCTAGGATACAAACCCATGTCTAAATCTAGACCTCTTTATGCTACACGCATGCTGGCAGAGAATGAAGCATGGAAAAGGTGGTATTTGAACTGAGAAAGCAATATTGTCATACTTAGGATTCGGTCAAAAGCCAAGATTCTTTTTTTATCTCGAATCGATAATTCTTCACTTTTATTCTTTTTAATATAATTAGAACTGAATTAATTATAGACATTCTTGATCCTTAATAATAAGTGCTACGGTTGAGGACTTTCATTTAAGGTCAACCTGATGTTCTACCTCAGTTACTCTGTAGACCAAAGATTTGCAGTACATGTTATGTGTGCTCCAGATAGCATGAGACTGATTTTTAGAGGCATGTGGGTACCACATCCTTCTCCCTGGAAATTAGAGTTCACTGTAGAAATACACTATCCTACTCCACCTCAACCTTCCAAAAAACAAGGATGAACAACTTGGCATGCCACTTTTAAAAAATTCTATTGCTAATACAGACTATGATTGCAAAAGACTATCATACTCCCCCAAACACTTTTCACTTTGATTCATCAAATGATTAATATTTTTTTGTCAGCACAGATGCTTTATCAATGCAGATCCCAAATTCACCATCCCTTTAATAGCTAATTTATGATGCTGCGTCAAAAAATGAATAATTTAAACTTTTTGGTGATTAGCTCCTCTAAACTTAGGTAGGCTGGTCCTTGGATAATGGGGGAGGGGGGCTCTTGGCCCGTATTATTAGCCTTTCCAGCTGAATAGGACTCTTTAGTGCTTTCATTTGGGTAGGGTCATCTGCACCATTTTGAGGAATCAAGAGAGGAATAACGGTACAAGGAGTTGATAATTTCTAATTTCAGCCAACTATTTTTTTTAACATATCAATCAAAAGCAGCTTATGGAACCTTCCTGTTAGTTGAGAAGACTGCTTCTCTCTCTCCTAAGTCCTGCTATAAATTTGCAAAGCAGGTAGAATTGTTTTATACCCAATTTGACTTCCTTTTCTCTTTGTAACTCCCAAATCTTAGTAGTCCTTTTCCCCTTTCTCAGGCAGACTGTGTACTTGCTGCATTTTATTTTTAATAGATTTTTGTCAATGCCTTTTGTTTTTATATTGCCTATATTTTCTCCTCTCCTCTTCTGAGACTCATCCATTATATTTTTAAAAAATATATTTATGTCAAATATTTTTAAGTTTTTTAAAAGAGGAAGAAAAAACCAGCAAAATAGCTAAACACATGGAAAAATCTGACAATATTAGAATATTTCAATCATTGACCCCCAACCTCTGAAAAATATAGGAAGAGTTAATCCCATATATCTCTTCTTTGGGGGCCAATGCTGTTTTTTTATATTTCGACAACATTTAGTTTCAATTATTTTGTGGTTGTTCTTTCCGTTTACATTATTATAGTTAGTGTGCATGTTGCCTTCTTGGTTCTTAACTTCATTTTGCAACAGTTCATGTAAGTATTTCCATACTACTCTGTTTTCAAAATGTTTATAACTTCTTAGAACAGAGTAATAGTGCATTAAATTCATTTACCACAATTTACTCAGCCGTTCCCCCAATAAAATGGCCTTCGCTTTGTTTCTAATGTCTTACCACCATGAGAAGTGCTGGTATAAATACTTTTGTTTATTATGGAGGCTTTCTTTTTGTTGTCAAAGTTTGTCGAGTATGTGCCTAGCCATGGAGTTTCTGGGTCAAAGAATATGGACATTTTAGTCACTTTCTTCCAGCAATTTCGAATTATTTTCCAGAATGGTTGTACCAATTCACAATTCCAGCAGCAAGCTGCATTGTATTTTAAAATATCTTGTTAATTCATTAGCCAAAGTAAAACTGTTTGATGGATGATGCCAAGGAGATATTTTTGAGCATTTGCCTCAACCTAGTCTGGAAGTCACCAACATCTCCAATTAACCTCATGACAATCAATATCATTAAGCACCTACTATGTTCCAGGCACTGTACTAAACCAGAATAAATTGTCAGCAACTTAGTACTCTACTTCTGAAAGTATGCTAATATATGGTTCAAGATTGGAATTGTATTTCATCTTTACCATTTTAAATGAATATTTTGCTGATCACTTTTATTTTTTTACACTATAGCCATTTCCTGATACCTCTCCTCTGTTATCTTGACATTGAAGCCACCCTTGCACCAAGGCTAAAACAGTTAAGGAAATGAAAGTCGATGCTTGATAAAACATACATCATTCTACTCCCATTGTACCCTTCCCCATTATGATGAAAAGTGTGCTTTATCATTTATTGCCCAAGATCAAGATCTGACTCACATGTTTTACTAAATTGCTTACTTTTTTTTTACTGAATTTTCCTTAACTGATCAATTATTTCGTTGTTGTAATAGCTATTTTGGCCCAAATTCTCCCTTCCCTCTCCCTAATACAATAACTAAGAACAACAGAATGGGCCTGCTGAGATAATAAAACAACATTGTTAGTATAATATTGCACTGTTAGAATAACATTGCAGATGGTATGGTCTTGGTTCCTGGGATGATAGGATTTGGAATTGGAAGCTATATTAGAGGTCTAGTCCAATCCCTTCATTTACAGATTTGGAAAAACTGAGCCCCAAAAAGCTAATGTGTCTTGGTGAATGTCATAATGATAGTCAATCTATAGTGAAGGGGACCTGAAATATGAGGTTGGACATTTAGTAATTGTCATAGTTACTCTGAAAGTTGTCTGGGTTTTTTTAAATTTTTAAACAATGCTATTGCCAGTCATGGTGGCACATTCCTATAAACCCTTCTACTTCAGAGATTGATATCAGTGGGTCACATGAGCTAAGGACTTCAGAACTGCAGTGGGCTAAGGTGATTGGTTATCTCCATGCCCAAGATGGTGAACCCCTGGGAGTAGGGGGTACCACCAGATCATTTAAAGAGCAGCTAATGGACCCAGGTAGGAAATGCTGATCATCAGTGGGATCTGCCAATGAGAGGCTAATACACTTCAGTCTAGGGGAGATAGGGAGACTTAGTCTCAAAAAAAAATTCTCACAAAGCTATTAGCTAGGCTCTTGGATTGTTTTGGTTTCCATATCATAAAAACATTTATGTAAATACATATATGTATATACACATACATATATATGCATACATACAGTATAATAAAAGGAAATAGTGTTTCTTGAAGACTTTTGTTGAAGTCAAAGTATCTGAATTTTAATTAAGTCCCCTCCACCCCCACCCCCAACATAGCTTACAGCAACATAGCAGGAGGGTGGAAAATAGTAGAATTCTTGTCTTACTTCTCCAGTCATCAGATGGAATTCATTTGTAGTGGCACTCTGATGGCTCAACTGCAGACTTGTTTTCTGAAGTTTCCAGGGGAAATCTTCTGAACTATACAGGGATTTTATACTGTCTAAATTTAGAAATGTATGGAACTTGATACAAAGCTTCCTTTACCCTCTATTGTGACATTTCTAGGAAATATTACATCAAGGAGAGAACAGAAGAAAAAAATAAGTAGACTTCATAATTTAAACTAGGAAGATCTATCTTATCATAGAAATAAAATTCTATAGAAAATGTACTCCCTGCCAATCTGTGCCAAGAGAACTGAATCATACAGTCTGTTGGCCCCAGGCCTTCCAAACAAAGAATCAGGGAAAATATGTAAATTTAAAATAAAAGGAATTCACACTTTTCTGAAAGTAAAAAGCTTTAATGTAATTTGGAGCCACCAGTCTGCTAGAGTAATGTTCTTACATATAAGTGGAAATCCTTTTGGATATTTACACTACTGATTTCTTTAATCTCCACTTTCGAATTAATAGACAATAACACAGGATTCCTTCTTTGGCTCACTCAGCACTAGTGCATATTTACCCAAGTGTCTAGAGTGGAGATTGTACACATATCTCTAATCCACCTGCCTGTGTTAGTTAAAAGCCCAGATAAAATCAGCAGTGCTTAGATCTTAACCTTTTAAGTCTGAAATGTTTTTAACGTCTGGCTCATGGCAACTGAAGGCAGGGTGTGCAAAGGGAAGGAGGAGGAGGGGAAGGGGAACAGTGGGAGAAAGTGGTTTCTACATATGTATACATATCTACGTAGATACATACATATATACATACCCGCACCCATACAAGTTTTACAGCTTAAATGCATTTATTTCCAATAAATTCAAATTCTCATAATAAATGTAAAAATGTAAAAATACTCATTCAAAAACCCGCAACAGTATAATGCTAAATAGATACTTAGAATATGAGGCATATGATACTTAGAGTATGGGGCATGGGATCTGGTTATCCAACTGTTTTCAAAAACAGTTTGATTTCTTTTTCAACTCCTCCTCCACCCCCACCCTCCACGCGCCACCAAGTGAGTTTAGCACTAGGGAAATGAGGTGACAATAATGCTGGCCAAGATTGTAGGCCCTCATAGTAAATATTGCATCTTCTATAAAAGTACTGAAAAAATGCATCTACCTTGTTCAGTGTTCTTGTCTTCTACACAGCAATTTCAAGTGTTACCCAAGATGCTTTTCCCTGATGAAGCTCTAAATAACTCTCCAAGTAGGGAAAAGAAAATTACCTACTTTGAACTTCCTTTTCGAAAAAATTGTATATTCTTGTACTTGACTGTCAAAATTCTTGTCCTGTGTAGTTCTTGAACTACTGGACAAAGAAAAGTCAGTTATTATTGACATTAGTTCTAAATTGGAAGATCACTTTTATCTCTCTTATCAATTTCACTGTATGGACATTTAAAAAAAATATTAATTTACTACAAGCCCCAAATCAAACCCAGTGCCTTCACGGATTGTTTTATTTTTGTTTTTGTATTCCCAAAACATAACATAGAACCTGGCCCATGACGGGTGCTTATTAGATGCTTATTAATAGATTGAGTGATTATAGTCTAATGGTATAGCTTGAGGATAAGCTCCAGGATGCCCAAAAAGCTAATGGAAGAGCACAAATATTAATATCAATACTAATAATTAATAGTAATTGGTTGATTTTATCTAGAGTAGAAAAAAGAGTGCTTTTCTGAATACAGTTATTTATTTTTTAAAGCGAGTTCAACCGTTTGTGCTGTAGACTCAATTTTACTCTAGGAAATTGTGAATTATACGATTCCAAAAACTTGTTAATTGCAAATTAAGGTAGTCCTAAGGCTTCATACTTACTCGGCCCTGGGAAAAATGTTCTCTGATGGTCACCAGATATTCTTTCCCTCAAGAATTCCTTTGTGGTAGGATGATGCAATTATTAATTTAGAATTTAAATACTGCCTACTTTCAATATAGTTTAAGTGAATAAATACTTATTGGGCAATAAATACTTATTGGCTACATACATATTGCATTTTGCTATGTACCATGGAGTGGGGAAAGGAAAGAAGATTCAAATATTATCTTTTTGCATTCAAATATATTGAGATATTCTAATACCTCAAGTAACATTGAAGCAGTTGTGCTATAATTGGGGTAAGGATTGAGATTGAATTTAAATCCTAGCTGTGCTACATACTAACTCGTGTGCTTTTGGACATATCACTTGATTTCCCTGGGCCTCAGTTTCCCACTCTTGTAAAATGATAGTGTCAAACTGGCTGATCTCTAATATCCTTCCTAGGTTCCATTCTATAATCCTGGTTTTGCATTAATCTTTAGAGGAAGGATAAGAAAATACCACCATCACACTACAGCCAACTGTAATACAAGGCAAAAAGAATATTATACGTGTTCAGAGGAAGAAAACATCACACCCAGTTGGGAGAATCAGGAAAGGATTAGTTGGAGAAGATGACCTTTGAGCGGAATCCAGAAAGATGATGAGAATTGCCAGGGGCAGAGATGCAGGAGAAGGGCCTTCTAGGATCAGGGAACAGCATGAAGCAAAGGTTTGGAATCTGAAAAGAATGATGTATATTTAACAAAAAAAGAATGATTGGTCCATTTTATCTGGATTGTAGAGTACCTATAGGAGAGTAATGGGAGATAAGGCTAGAAATAAAAGTTGGGGCTTTATCATGGATGGTCTTGAATAGCAGCTTTCAGAATTGGGATGCTATTCTGTGGCACAGAGGAGACAATGAAGCTTTTGAGCATGAGAATAACATGATTAGATTTGTGCTCTAGAAATATCCACCTGGCAGTGATGTGGATTAGAGGAGAACGATATTGGAGGTAGGGAGACCAGTAAGGAAGTTGTTCTAATAGCTCAGGTTAAAGGTAGAGAGGATATAAACTCAGAGTATACTTTGCTGAATACATGGGGTAAAACATTTCTTTCACTCCTGTCTCACCATTGCCTTCCAGTTCAGATTTTCACGTGGAAGGAAGGCAGAATTGCTTGGAAGTCACACTGAACAGCTGACAGTAGAGCAGCCTTGCTAATTTCACTAAGTGAACTAAGTAATGCTCTCCCCTGGGGAGAGCAGGAGGGCCAGCCATGTGGGTGGCAAGACTGATGTCTATGCATCTAATCATTCCTCTTTACTCCACTTTGCTCAATGCTTCTTGTAGAGGTGTGTGGCCCAATAGAGCCTGGAAGTTCTGATGTTGCATCAGCAAATATGCATGGTGGGGAAGCAATAAAGCTCGTCCCTCCCATATTCTCTGCCCTGACATAAAACATGCAAATACAAAGAGAGTCCTGAGAGAACTGAGCTTATGGCATATATACAAAGGACAAAAATGGCTTATGAAAGTCTGTTTTTATGCAAACCCAAGCAGAAGAAATGTCAGTGATCAAAACTCCGGGATAGGCTTTAAAATCTGCATCTTGCCTCACTATTAAAATAATGAATAGATTTCCAAGTTGATAGCCTTTTGTACACATTTTTACATCTTTTGGGACATGTTGATACTGGGATCTAATCTCATTGTGAATGTTTATATCTGATATATTGTCATTTTTAAGAGCAAAGTAAATCTAACAAATGCGAAAAATGTCCTTTCAATTTTTTCCCTCTCTCATTTTCTCTTTCTCCCCCTCCCTCTCATCTTCTCCCTCCCTCTGACTTTCTCTCTCAATCTAGGCTCAACAAGGGTCCCCATAGATATAGTATAATGCTGTATTGTTTGGTTAGGGATTTAATTTCACTCCATCACGAGCTACCATCACAGCCCTGTCATTGCAATTGGTCACACTTTTTTGTGTGCTATATCTTACTGAAGTCTCATCTCCTTCTCAGACCATTGCATAATCTCCTACTCTGAGACAAAGCTCTCCAATATAATGAAAGAGGTGGAATTGGCAAAGGGAAAGTCAATGGACACAGTTATCATTCTCTAGGTCTCACTCCCATTGAGTCCTCAGGTTTAGTCACAGCAACCAGAGGCAGAGGAGCATGCTGTGTAAGGGGAGAAAACCCACAACGAAGTTTACTGAGACCAAAGGAAGCACTGGTGGCTGCTGGGAGATGTAATCCAATGCTGTCCTGAGCAGACCACCATATAGAGGAATGCTAAAGGATGCCCCTTCAGCTCAGCAGGGTGTGGGCAGGGAGGAAGGGGGAGGGGAGCTACCCTCCCCAAGGCACTTGTGTAAGTAACAGGAGGAAGGGCAATTCGATCTAATATGGAGAACTGATTCTAAATTTGACTGAGCCCAAATCTTTGGGAAATCCAGAGAAGTACTTCAAGATTTGAATACCTTTGTCCTTCCTGCTCTCAGCAATTATTTAACCACACTGTTAGCTCAGGATAAACAGGATAAATTACAGTAATAATTCTGTTCAAAAAAAACTTGTAGAATCTCAAGACTCATTTTTTAAATCAAAGAATTTAGGATAAAATTGGTTTTATCATTAAGAACTTAGCTAAACTCATGTTATTACTCCTGTTGTTGAGACCCCCTTTTTAAACATTTATGCCTTCCACTTGTCCATTTATCCCCTCTACTTCCACAATCCTTCTCAGTCCTGCCTTCATTTCTCTTCTCTCTCTCTCTCTCTCTCTCTCTCTCTCTCTCTCTCTCTCTCTCTCTCTCTCTCTGTCTCTCCCTCTCTGTCTCTGTCTCTTTCTCTCTGAAAGGTTTTTTCTCTATTTTCTTTGTTCCAGATGTTACCCATGTTTTTCCCCTAGAGGGGTTTCACGGTCAAATAATTTCTTACGTGTGAGAGTGGCCTTTCCCACAGCCAAAGACCAAAGTCAATTGTACCAAAAGCTTAACTTTCTGCCAATTTGGTGAAGACAAGCCATTCCACCAGCATTGCAGATGACAATCTTGTTTTCATAATGCTCATGCGAACAAAGATATTGTTTGGGAGACTAAAGATGACTTGCTTTCCCACTTTACCTGTGAATCTTTTGGGCATTGAAATGATGAAGCCAGAACTAATCTTCCTTGCTAAAAAAGTTTCATCCATAAAATTTAATCACTTGCCTCAATAAATATGAATTAAAATGAGTTAAAAATAATTTTCCAATAATTATTAGAAAAGGGTGAGAAATATGATGAAATAATCCTTATAGAGAAAAATGTGATGTTATAATATATGCATTATAAAATTTGCAATAATGGTTATAAATAAGATACATACATGATATACCTATGTATATAATCTTCCTAATATATAACCCTTCCAATCTTATTTTATGTCACCTCTTTTCATATACACTCTATTCCATTCAAACCAGTCAAACTGCACTGCTAGCAGATGGCTCTTTGCATAAAAGCACTGAGTTCAGAGTCAGGAAGAACCAAGTTCAAATCTAGACCCTATGCTTACTAGCTGTATGGCCCTAGATGATCCATTAGCCTCTGTCTGCCTCAGTTTCCTCAACTGCAAAGTGGAGATAATAACAGCATCTACCTCACAGAGAGATTATGAGAATCAAATAAGATAATTTTTGTAACATGCTTAACATAATACCTGGCATATAGCTGGTACTTAATGAATACTTTCCCCTTCCCAACAGAATACTCCATTTCCCCTATCCATACCTTCAGATAGTTAGTCTGAAATGATCTCCTTCCTCATCTCAGCATCTTGGAATTCCTGTTGTCGTCAAGACGTACCTCCAGTACTACTGCCTATACAAGGCTGTTCTTGATAATTCGAGTTGTGAATGTTCTATCTCTCTTAAAATTATTTTGCATTATTTTGTCTGTGCTTTGTATTTATTTATCTGTGTAGATTTTTTGTCACTATACCTTTCCTCACCCCTAGTAGAATTTAAATTTGTGGGAACATTTCCTCTTTGTGGTTGTAACCTCAGTGACTGATGAATGGTAGGTACTAAATGAATCTTTAGGGTAAATTTAATTCACCAAAGAAAGAGGGTCTAAATGGGGCTGAGGAGGACTCTGGGTCATCTTAACTCCTGAGTGAGGACAATGGTGTAAAGACATCTAGTCAGTATATATCCAGTATTACAGAGCAGATTTTGCAAGAGAAAAGCCATATGATGATTGGTGTAGGTTCCAAGCCATATGGAAAAAAATGGGGCCTAGATCACAGAACACAAAGCCCCAGTACTATAGCTCAATAGAACAAAGAAGGCCAGTTAGCTGAGATGTGGGGGCACCAAGAGAGAAGTTGTATTTAAGAGTTCTGAGGAGTATACCTACTTTGCTCTATTCTTGTATTTCTTACAGAAAAAGAGAAAAATAAGACTTCAATTGCTAGTATTTGAGACTAGTCTTTGTAATATTGTTTATACAGTGAATCAGGTGAAAGTTATCAGAACAGACTTCTGGAGTGCTTTCCATGTCTATCTATATGTAGGTTTTCCCTTTGCTGCTTATATTCTGTGGGAGACTCTTGTGTGCTGCCAAGCTACAGGGATTTGGTGGCAATGATTCTATGTTCCAAGTTCTGTTACTGTGTGATAGTATCTTCTAAACTATTTGCTTATTCTAGGGCATGTCAATGTTAGAGGCTAGGGGACCCTGACTTTTCAGGTTAACAGTGATTTAATTATGAAGTGTCAAGACCATCAAGAAAGATCCATTTTATATATTTTACTCTTGCTAAACTAACCAGAATTGAATTCAAATCAAGTAAATAAGCTTTTATTAACCACTTACTATGTGACAGACACTGTTCCAAGTGCTGAGAATAGAAATAGAAGCAAAAGAAAGATGGTCCTTGCTCTAAAGAAACTTTTATTCTAATGGGAAGACAATGCATACAAGGAAGCTGGATAGAGGAGAGAGAGAAAAAGGTACCTGTACAAGGACATGGTAGAACAAGAGTCAAGAGCTGAGTCTGGAGAGGAATGAAGAGAATGTGCCTGGCCTGGGCCATTAAAGCAGAGATTCTAGAAGCAACTAACCAATTAGGAGAAGGGACCAGAGAGGCAGAGGGACCTTCCAGATTGATACAAACATTTATTTATACATTGTTGTGGGGTTGTAAGAAAACTCCTTAATATTTTTTATGCTTTGTGATTATATTCTAGGGTCTTCTATGATTATATCAACTGAGAGGGGGAGGAGGAAATCTCTCCTATAAACCTACATTATAATTGTGAGTTGCAATTGTAAAGAATTTGCTAAGAGTTTCTTCCAAAAATGTTTACTATGAAATGCATCCAAAGTAACAAAATTAGTTGGTTATAAGAGCTAAGACTAAAACTTGGGTCTTTCTTTTTCCTCTAACACAGTGATCTTTCCATTATATTGTCCCTAGTTCCTGTTGACAGAATTACTGGAACTATTCAGAAGTCTGGACATACTAAATCTGCCTTTGGTGCCATGTGACTTGTAGTCTAGAGGGAGACCCACTGCTAGCTTCTGCCAACCCCTAAGCCATACCTCACTACTCAGGTTTGAGTGGAGATCCATCTAAGTCTATAATGTGCTGTCTTCTACCAGGTTGCAGCTGCCTAGTTTTTTTTTTTTTTTCTGAATTGGCTACTACTAAGACCCCTTAGCCATAAAATTACTTTCCTTCCCCCATGCTCCTCTACCCTCCAAATCCTACTTTAGAAAAGTTAGACAGTCTCTTAGGTGTCACAATAAGGGATACACAACAAAATGGCTACAAAGAACAGGAAGAAGAGGAGAAGCAAGAGGTGCCACAGGCATGAAGATGCTCTGATGAGAGGATGAAACTTTCTTTCCTCTTCCTGCAAAATGAGGGGTTTGGACCAGATGATTGCCCTTTTAGTTGTGAATCCAATATAACAGGTAAAGTAACAACTGATGAGGTGATTAGTTGGGTACATGAATAGATGGAAAAGGAAATGCCTCAAAAGATACAAAGGTTATTAGAATTCCACCTTGGTCTTCCATAGTAATTATCAGACAGTGCTTAGTTTCTTCTTTCCTACTGACTAAACTTCTCCTGCCTGACCATTACTATTACCTCATTTGGGGATTTGCATGGATAGGCTACTGTGTTTCATATCTTGGAATCTGTTTCCTGGTATGCCAATTATGGGAGTGGGATGGTAGAGCATGAGGAAGTAAGTATCCTTTTTCCTATAGTACTACCCTTAGGGTTTTTACAGAATTCTTTAGCCAGACCTAGTACTAGTGTGATAATCTGGACAACATAGTCCTGCTCTTTGACTCTTCACAAGGATCAGTTATCTGGATCTTAGTTATCTGGATGCAAAGCCATCTAATGTTGGTTTTCAGGTCTTACCTCCTAGATCATCCCATCTGTGGAGATGATGATGTTGTAGTAATCTGTAATTGCTCTCTACCTTTTTTCCTTCCTCCTTCATTCCTCTGTGAATTCTATCCCCAACTCTTCAGACTTCTTTACTCACCATTTCCAACAACCTTTTTACCTGTAAGATGCAATTACCACCATGGTTCAACAGCCATCTCACCGCCTCTCTGGCCCCTTTCTCTTATTGATCAATTCCTTCTGGAACATCCATTTTTAAGCAAGGGCCATCCAAGCTGAGTTCTTTTTTCTCCAGGCCCAGCTCTTGACTCTCCAGACTTCTTGCTCTGCCATTCAACTACCCTCTCCTACTTTTGCCTTTTTAGCTTTTTTATGCATTATCTGCTACCATTAGAGCTTAATATCATTCTTTTTGGTTCTATCTCTATTTCCAGTGCTTAGAATAGTGCCCAGCACATTGTAAGTCCTTAATGAGTACTTAATGACTTTCATAGACTTCTATTTTGATTAGGAGTATAAGGGCTGGGCCATTGGACAAAACCAAGTGATACCACACAGGAAACATTTTGTGATTGGCTGACAGTCATGATTTGGGGACCTATTTATAAAAATGCAAGTCATTCAGCAGTTGAAAAGCTCAGAATTAGACACTTGTTGAAGATACCTCTGGAAAAGGAGAGAAAGAGGGAAGAAATAAAAAGGAAGGAGAAAAAGAGGAAAAGGAGAAGGAAGGAACAGGAAGAGGAAGACAAACAAGAAAAGGGAGTTGACGATGAAGATGCTGTGATGAGCATGAAACTTTTTTCTCTCATTATCTATAAAATAAAGAGCTTGGACTAGACTATTTCCCTATCAGCTCTAAATCTGAGTCTTAAAATCATCTTAGTTTCCTTGCCTGTATTCACATGGTATCTCTTGCCATGAACCTACTTCCTTCTTTCTTTCTTACATGGAAATCCTGCCCATTGTTTAAATCTTCAATTAAGTGCCAACCTCTCTTCATGAGGCACTTCCTGGTTACCTTGGGCCACTTTGATCTAGCCCTTCTTTTGCCTTTAATAACTGATATTAAGCTATGCGGCACTATCATTTACATTCAAACATACGTATTAATTGTTCCATGTCTAATCTTTTAAGGAGTAACAATATAAATAATTTATATGAGCTTTAAGATCTTCAAATATAGGTTTTCTGCCTCCTTGATTTTCTAAAATGATTTTGATTTGAGGCGAAAATTTCTTAGCTGTTGTATTATATTTTGTTTTGTTTTGTTTTGATTTGCTTTGATTTTTTTAAGGTGTGTGTGTGTGTGTGTGTGTGTGTGTGTGTGTGTGCGCATGTGTGTGTGTATAATCTGGAGAATGCTAGGGCTCTATATTTTTCCATCAAGCTTCACACTGTGAGCTGAACTGCTGCATAGACCCAAATCACAAGCTGACATTCTGATCCATGGAAACTTAGGAAATTGCATTTAAAGGTTTATTAGGATTAGAGATTTAGGCTCATTCTGTATGTGTCCCTTGCTCTATGATAGTATCCTAACAAAAAGCATAATAATATTGTCTTCTGTCTCAAAGATATGATGTAAAGGTGTTCAAAAGTTCAAGGCTGCATAAATATTGAGCCTTATTAGAGGTTCTCATAACAGAGAAATGTGTTTATGCATACATTTGATATAAGTGTAGTCATTCCATATATATATGATCATGATAACCATCAGTCGAACTATATTTCCAAAACATAATATCCATTTTCAGACATTATGTAAACTTATTTTTCTATTATATTTCCGAATTTCCAGATGTCACTAAGTTCTGCCTATTCAATGATATCACTGTTTCAATAGTAATAAATGTAGTTGACAGAGAGGAGAAGGAAGAGGAGAATGAGAGGAGAGAAGAGTCAAGAGAGAGAGAGAGAGAGAGAGTGCACTCAGGGAAATTTTTTTTAAAAAAAATAATATAAACAGGAAACTTAGTTTTGTAACTATGTAGGATTCTCTTGTTGTGGTCATGTATGAAAGAAAATGGCCTGTATAATAAACTTGTGGCTTCTTCCTTATATTATGCTTTAAAGTTTTATTGTGGCAGAAACTTTGTATCTGAGAAAACCTAAAAAAGGCATATCATCATATTCACCATGGGCCTATCCATGAATATTGAGTGGACTTACTCTACCAGTGAAATAGACTAATACATTTGCCTTGAGAGGTAACACTAAATTTCAGTGCATCTATCCACAAAGAGATTCTTAAATTTCTCTTGTGACGTGACAGAGACATATTATGCTTACTCAAGGGGTCTGGATTATCAGTTAGGCTGGAACTGTCTAGATTGCAACTGGTAACAACTAGGAAAACATCTGAAAGTGAAGACATCTTTTGGTGGTCAGAAGGCAGAGTGAAATGGAAATAGTATGAAGTATAATGCCAATAAAATCATAATTCTTTAAAGTTACATTTGTCACTGACTAAAGGAGACATTTGAGGTAACCTATTTTAAAGGAAGATCAAGGAAGTTTAACTTACTTAATGAATAAAGGAAATGTCTCGGTTGCCATCAAAAATTGGTGAAGAGAATCTGAAAAAAAGGTTAACTAAAGTATTTATTGACTTAATAAGTTGTTTAAATTGATAACACTTTAGCAACAAAGTATCAGGATGAAGGAATGGAAAGGATAAATTTGGATTGATTTCTAACTCTATTTTTGTCTGGTTTCATACTATCCAAGTTAATCTTTTCTATTTTCAATGTTGGGTGAGTTGTCAATTTCACTGTGCTCTCTGGGCCAATTTGAGGCCTCTTGGCCAAATAGTTGGTGTAATATTTCTTCAGGCAAATCTCTGGGTGGTCTTGTCTTGTGCAGAGTGAAAGGCAGATAGCAGGAGTCTTTCCAGATTTCTGTTCCAAGCATCAGTCTTCAAAAAGAAAATGACCCACCTGGGAAGACACTGCTTTTCTGAGGGACTGGGGGAAGGGAGAAGAAAGAGGGTCAGCCAAGCCTAGATATTATCCTGTAACATCTGCACTGATGATCAAATTTTCTAATAAACATTAGAGAAGAAATTTCTTTGCATTGTAGTTTTCTTGTATTATTACATTTCTGACATAAGATATATTCAATTTAGAGGAAAAAATTAAGTGTTCAAAATACAAGTCTTTTGGAGGCAGAAAATCTCAAATCCTTCCCTTTTAATTTTAAAATAATTTTTCCCATTTCTTCTAATATTCAAATTCTATTGTAAACCATAAAGACATGATGTGAGAAGCTGATCTCATGGATATTATAGTCAACAGAAAAGTTTAAGGAAAAAAACAAACTTTGTTGGCATTCCCAGTACTTTTGAAAGTGGACCCCCAATTCATATTGTGAAGTCTAAGATGAGTCCATATAGCAAAAAGGTTACTCACTGTTCCCTAATAAAGGCCTCTGCCACTCCCCTAGATTGAACCCTTAGTATTTAAGAAAGGAATAAAGAATGGGAGATGAATGAGTACAATGGCAGTATGCATTTAGATATAGTAGAGAGAAAAGGAGTTCTTTTTCATCCAATTTCAGAGATCCCTTCTCAAAGGTTTCCTAAAAATATGATTTTCTGCTGTGAACACAACATTTATCATGGGGTCTCTAAATAAATGAATCTTGGTTGAAGTGATGATGATAATGGTGATACTTTAGTATCTATTTTAGTAACGCCAGGGGAAGGGTGCGAAAGCAATGTTTCAGTCTCCAAAGTGAGTTCTCAGGTTGCTTGGGTTTCATTGTTCTCTCTCTTTTGGAAGTGACTTCCATATTCTTTGAAAGGTAGCTTGAGCTGCAAGTATTCTTTAAAAAAATTGTTTCACATCAGCATATTCTCTACTGGCAGAAGAGGGTGGCAAATTTGTAGATGCTGAATTCCTTTGTGAGTCTTTTGACTAATACTTCTTTCTATCCCTCAACTGATTGTACAAAATTGTGTTGGCTGTACCTGAGGAGGGCTGGTCCTTCTTCTCACTGTGAATGGTGTGACATGATATTTTTGAGATGAAAATGAAACATGAAAAAGTACTCAAAAGGGAGCATAGAGGAACACCTCTAAACTCAGTTCCCTTTCAACTTTGAGCAAAAGAAAAAGAAGATAGGAACTTAGAGAATCCAACATTTGCTTAGAGAAGTTCTTTTGTAATTCAAAGCACCGGGCAAAAATGATTTCTCAATATGAATAGTCAAAGGTAAAGACAGTCTCCTGAATAGCCATTGAAAAAGAGAATATGCCATGAGACCTTCCAAAAGTTTAGGATAACGACCATATTCAGGAGGAGTATTGTTTCTCGAAATATAAATTAAAATTCTGTTCGAGTGTTACTTATGATATCACTCAGCTTGTCAGAAGATTTCTACATCTCTAGAAAGCTGAAGGAGAATGAATGTAGCTAGCTAAAGAGCCAAGAAATGATGTGTTTTTGTACTTCTTAGAAGTATAAAAATGACAGAACCTGTAGGTTAATCTCTCTGATAGGCCAGATGACCTGAAGAATAATGGAGACAGATTGCACTAAGGGAAGAGAGATGGGGGAGAAAAAACCTTTCCTGTGAATGAGATAGTTGGTACCTTGTAAGTAAAAGTATAGATTCATAAGTCTAAAATATCTTAAAAATAAATATTCATGTCAATGTAGTTTGTAGAAAGCAGTGTGCACTTTAGAGCGACCTTAGACTCATGGGAAGTTTATGATTCCAGTAACGATATATTAAAGTGGTATTTTACTCTTATGGTTAGTTGATGAGATGGATATTTGCAGCTTTGTAGATCTAGTTAAGACTGCTACTGAATGACAAAGTGTCCTTGAGCACTTTTTGTTACCAATGTCTCTAGTTCTAAACCAAAAAACTGACGTAAGGATGCATGTGTAATGGGGTTGCCATAGTAAGGGAAAGGATTTTCCCAGGATGCCTGTGCCCAGAGCACAAATGCTCATTTGTAAATTGTGGTTCTGATTGGTTGCCACAGCATGGAGTAATGGGGTTCTCTGTTGGGATTCCCGATCAAGGAGAGAGCTGAATAGGGGTAGCGTGGAGATGACTGCATCTGGGACCTATGAGTAGTGCCTGTTGCAAGCCAACACAGGAGCTTCATGGAAACTGGGAGTGGCTGCAGTGATAAATAGCTGACAGAAGACACTGGCAAGAGTAGTTTTCAGGCAAGGAGGCCAAGGCTGTCTGCACTGAAAGCTCCAACTCCCTCATTCTGGTTGCAGAAAGAAAACTTGTCCTATTTTACTTGTGAGTCCTTTGGAGGATCTAATATCCTAGGCTATTGGGGGTCGGAGGGAAGGGGAACAAAACTGCACTTACTTGGGAAAATAGTGGAGATTGTTTTCTGTTGCTCATTCATCTCTTTCTCACTGGATTCTTTTACTATTTCATTGCTGTTCTTTGGCTGTGGCTTTTAGTCTAGTGAGCAACTGAATACTTAGACTTGAGTCAACTTCAGGAGTTTCAGGTTTTCAAAGTAGATAGAAGTAAAGAGCAAACCAGAAAGGCAAATTACTAAGGACAGTTCATATAATTTAAACTATTATTCATGAGGGTCCAAAGGACATTCAGGTTGCACTTATATGGGGAAAGTGCATTAGTTAATACTTTTGCTCTTAATTGTCAGAGTACAGGCACTATGGGTTAAGGAATTTCAATGAACTGTGATTGCACAGGCTTATTCTGTGCCTCTAAAGAACTATATTCTGAATTGATGCCAATCTGATAGGTACCTAATAAATAAATGTTTATATGGATGTATGCATATATATATATGTTTACATACATACACACATATACACATAGAACTAGAAGAACTAGATTTTGCAGAAATACTGATTTCACTCCCTTCCGGGAGTCAGGAAGACCTGTGTTCAAATTCAGCCTCAGACACTTATTAGTTGTATGATTCTGAGCAAGTCAGTTAATGACTATCTGCCTCAGTTTCCTCAACTATAAAATGGGGATAACAACAGCACATTCCTCCCAGAGTTGTTGTGGGGATCAAATGAGATATTCGTAAAGTGCTTAGCACAGTACCTGGTGCACAGTAGGTACTTAATAAATGCTTATTCCCTTTCATTTCTCTCCCTTCCCTACTCCTCCTACTCATCATTGGAATATATAGAAACCACTCTTTAACAACCAAAATGTATGAAAGAGGAAATACTGTCTTCCAAAAGTTCAGTGTTAAGCTAACATAGCTTACAGGTTTCTCAAAAGTTTTCGTGTGATTTTAAGTTTCGTTAGCTTAAAATCTTGGTGCAGTTTTGTAAAACTGCACTAAGATTTTTGGGACACAGTATATGGAAAAGTTTTTGGGGGGAGACTCCTTTTGTCTTTGATACCTGATACATATTAGGAAGTGAATAGATGATTGTTAAATCGAAGTGCTTTGCCAAACTTAAAGCACTATTTAAACATAAGCGATGTTTAAATGGCAATGATGTGTATACTTCTTTTCTAGTAGGTCTTTCATGGGCTATAGAACATCTAAACATTACAGTCACTTACAAATGGTTTCTAATAAATTTTGATTTACCTACGTGTGATGGTATTCAGGATTGGGCTTCTGTAGTAGATATTTGATGGATAGCTTGAAGTTTCCCAAGGAAGGAATTGGAAGAATTAATGGTGACTTCATAAATGAAAGTCTAGAAGTTTTAGTATGACATGTCTCTTCTGGTACCTCCACATAATAGTTTGACATCAGTTTTTGTCCTACCTTGAAGAAATGGTAACATTTTAAAATGAGATAATGCATAAAATGCAAGTTGTAATATTAGAATATTGCATTTTTATTTAGAATTTAGGCAACATTTCTATGTGGGTGGAATGATGCGATATAGTACACCATATATAAATTACAAATATACAGGCAGTTAGTCAACTGGGGTTTTTGTGAGATACATTGGGAAGAGGCCCTAAACGTGGAGACAGAAGAAAGTTCAAGTGTTCTCTCTCCTGCTTTCTAGCCATGGGATCAACTACAAAAGATTATTTAAATGTATATGTCAAGTTTAGGATTATATTTTCACGAAGGTTCAGAAAATAGCAGATTTTAATGGAATATCAAAAAGAAAACTGAAAAGAATGCAGATTCAGGATATATCTACATACAAACTGGATTGATAATCTCTAGAGGTTCTTAGAAGTAAAAAGAGTTGTTTCAATTAAATCAGTCTAATATCTGAGAGGAAGTATGGCCCCACTGAAGAGAAGGGCTGGTCTTGGAGTCAGGTAAGTTGGGTTCGAGGTTTGTTTCTGAGACATACCAGCTTTACGATCCAAGCCAAGTCATTTAACTTCTCAGTGCCCTAGGCAATATTTTAAGACTATACATTATATGTAAATATTAATGCTGGGAGTTTTAACAATGGGAATTCTCTATAATGGTCACAGGTGCAGACAAAAAGACAATAACCAAATTGATCAACTGACTACACTAGTCCTTATTCTTATTTGTTTATTTTTACTGAATTGGGCTAGATATTTAGTCAATTAAATTAAAATACTTCAACTGGTTATGAAATAGTTTCACATTCCACATAGACATGTTGAATTTGGGGAATTAAAATAGAAAAAAAAATCCTTTGAGAAATATTTTAGCTTGACTGGTAACGATAGTAGGTTTAAAAAAAATAAAACAATACCAGATTTTTGGCAAATAAGCAATTATTCCATTTCTACCTGAAACTAGTCCAAAGCCATTGTTAGATTTTGATCAGTATTATTTATTCTTTTCTAATCATTTCCACAAATTTGCCACCCTGAATTTAATTTGTACTCTAAGTAGATAGCCCAAGGATTCTTGGAGTCAACTAAGGTCCTATTTCTAATGAAGTGGCCCAAGGGCAGTATTGAGAAACATGGGTGGAATAATGGATAAAGAATCTTCTTTTAACATCCACAGGACAGTAATTTCTTGGACTTGGTAGGAATATTCTATTGTCAATGCTCTCAGTTTAGCCTGTTGCCTTCTTAATTAAAATTACTTATTTACTATGCCAAAGGGAAGTTTTCAGGTTGGAAACTAAGTACATAGATACCAAATCACCCCAAGTTCTACACCATTTCATTTTTGATACCATACAGCAAAGTTGGTGTGGGGTGTGTGTGTGGGTGTGTGTGTGTGTGTGTGTATGTATGTATGTGTATGTGTGTGTGGTTATGTTCTTGTTTGGAAGGGAAGAGGGAATAGAGAGTGGGATCGGGGTAGCCTTCTGTCCTTTAACAAATAGTTCAAGGGAGTGACATTTGACCAGAAAGAAATATACAAATTTTCCCAAAATCATGATGATGGAACTGAGAATTTTCCCTGGGACACCCAGTGCCGGGAAATATGTGCATCTGCATAAAGTCTACTCCATTAGAGACCAAACAGAACATTCAGCCTCTCCCACGGTCTGAAGGGAACACTTTTCTTTTGTGTGGCCCACTCTTTTCTAAACTTGAAATCCAATTGGCCAACAATTAAAGCCAATTAGCACGTGAGGAAAATAAACCAAAGACTCCACTCCTATGTATTTCATGGCTATTAGAAAAGCTAGTTAGCTCAAGGCATTAGCATAGCTCCCTATCGGTCTAGGCACACAACAGAGACTAGTTGGCTTAAAGTATTAGAAGACTGGGATGGCGGCTTGGCTGAGCAGCAGTGTTATTCTGAGCTAACAGCTGCCAAACATTCTTGACAGGAGATGAGGCAGATGTCCAAGGACAATCAAAGAGAGAAGAAAGTTTAAGCCAACGTTTGCCTATCTCATATTCTCCACTTGATCCTCTGCCTCAAAGACAACGCACAGCTGTTGTACTTCAAGGTCTATCTAGCTGATTCGAACTCCCACAACCCTTCTCTTGATATTTCTCTTGCCCCATTGGGTTTTGGTGTAGTATCAGTCTCCACTGACTCCCTGCAGGTCACTTAATTGTAAAGAGTGGGTTTTATTTGGGACCTTTTTTTCTTGAAGAAACAGAATGTTTTGGTCAAAATTCCCCAGCGTGATAATAATAATGCATTGTGTTAAGAGATGCTCCAGGTCAAACTGCAGGCGGGTTTATCAGGAGACATTACATTGTTCCTGAACTAGTAAGTTCTTAGAACTAAGCAGTAATCACAATGTCAAATAAAAAGCCAACAGAAAAAAAAATTACCATTGAAATCGAAATGTAGCAGATTTACTACTTAAGCTTCAGACACTGGCCTTTGTCTAAACTGCTGTTTAGAATGTTAGGATGACTTGAATTTCTACTCAAAGTCTTTGCTTGAAATAGGCGTTTATTCCTTCCCGATCGGTGAGTGTAATTCCCATGAATGGCACTTAATCCAAGCATTCTATGTCATGTATTAGACAATAGGATAGTTAAATGAAATCTTCTAGTTATGTTCCCTATTCTATGAAGCATGCATGCCAAGAATAGGAAACTTCCTTTACTTATGTGTAACTTTGCTAAATGCATTAAATAGTATAATCAAATTTTCTAATACAACAGTCTGGTAAAATCAGCAAAACTGATAATGAGCAAAACTCCAGAGATATTTTTTTCACAGACAATTACCAATCTATTAACTACTATTTTTTAAAGGAGATGTTTAGAGGGGAATTTATTTACATGTCAATATAACATAACTAACATGCTAGCAAGGAAAAGGCCTTGATATGTAGGCAAATGATGGCCCTATATTTGATGTACATGTGGAAACACTTGAATGCTATGCTTTTAGCTGATTAACTTAAAAGAAAGGAAAGAAAAAAAAAAGAAACCCTCAGTGTAGAATCTTTTTTTAAAGAAGTAATTAGTTAGTAGCTTTTTTACAAAATATCTATTTTTAAATAACTCAATATAGAACTAGGGAGCTTTTTGAAAATTACTTCTATTTCTACCCCCACAGCCTAATTACAGGGATAACTTTCACACATACTACTATTGCAGGTGCAAATATTTAATTGTGTGTGCAAGCCAGGTGGTTAGTTGGCTGCTTCACTACGTGCTCAATTGTATGCCTACAGTTGCCCCTGCAATTAGCTGGGGGTGCAAAAAACAGAGGCCTAGCTGAGGCCCTATTAAAAATGTGGCCTACATATTCCACTGCCTTTTATCTGTAGTGGGGGGAAGGGTGTTGTTGCACATTTTGCATTTTATTTTAGCTGTTCAGGGCTGGGGCCCCAGGGAGTCACTTTCTGCTGGCTAGTTAGCCAACTGCAGCTGGAATTTGACTGATAAGAATCGTACAACACTATTACGTGGTGAGTAATAAGGCCATACATACCCCATTCTCTTCCACAGTAAGTCATGGCATTATACCAGACCCTCTACTAATATCTACTTGGCTTCTTTATTTTAAAGGTCCTTGCTGATGCTTTAGGTTTCTTCTAGGTGACACAGAAGCAATTGATTTTGGCTGAAACTTTTGAGACAGGTGATACCACCTGATGAGTTCCATAATTCTTTTAGCAGCTCTCTTCTTGACCTTTTAAGAATCCAAGTTTTCAGCAAGTAGAGTTGGTTGGTATGCTAAAGAGTAACAGTGATCTTTGAGATTTTTTTTCAGTGCAAGGGAACCAGAAGGGATCTATGGGAAATGCAATTATGATAAATGGCCCAGCCTGAGTGAGAAGGTGCCAAGGTTGCAAACTTGGCTATGGCTGTTAATCGCAAAACAGGCAGTGTTCCGTCTTACGCAACTCTGGAGGCAGACTTGGGGGAATTCCTATAGAGCTATACAGGATGGGGGCTTGGTAGAGAGTACTGCTGGACACACTCAACACATATTCCATTTCCACACTTCAAAGGCTGATGACTATGTTCACATCTGCTACAAGGTATTATTGGATTTTTAGATAGAACAATAAATCACCCTCCTTTAACTCTTAATGTTTACAGTTTTTAGGAGGCTTAAGTAGTTCTATAAAATTCAGCCCCTTCTTCCTTCTAGGGTACCCTCTCCTTGATCTCACTTTGTTGAGAGCTTCAGTGACTGCAGGTTTAGGAATTTAAGTTTGGCTGTTGATGAGGAATGCCACTATTTTTAAAAATCTATTTATTTTTAGTTTTCGGCATTCACTTCCATAAGATTTTGAGTTTCAGGAATGCTATTTTAAAGCTTGGAATTATATTATTTAAGGTAGTTGATTTTTGATGGAGCTTATATGGTAACTTGAGACTCTGTCTTGCAGTTCATGAGATTTTAGATCAAGAGTTCAAAAGAACCTTAGAAACTGTCCATTATTCCAACCTGCCTTGGTTTACAGATGGGGCCTAATGAGGATAAATAACTCCCGCACTGTAACGCAGATAGTAAGTGGCAGAGGCAGAAGACATCTCAGGCCATTTAACTCTAAAGGTGAGTAGCATGTTTTCCACTCTGCCACATTTTTACCTGTTCGGACAGAAGACCCTAGGCTTTCCTTCAGAAAAAGAAGCTCATCTGGGTTTATAGCAGTAAGCAGTTTTCTGTTAGAGAAACTGGCTACTGACTGTTGAAAAGGAACTTTTTGGCTGAGGACTAGTAAGATAATTGTAACATATGATTGCCTGCAACGTTTTGGTTCTGCGGCACTTGTACAGATAAAGGCCCCTCAAAAGGCAGGGACACAGTGGCTGGCTTGGAAACGGGAAAGGTAAAATATCAGACTGTGTAATTTGTGCATTAAATCGATTTGTACAAACAGAGGCAAATAACAAGAGCATAAAGGACCCTAGAGGCCATTGGGTCCACACTCGTTTTGTAAATGAGAAAACTGAGGCAAAGATAGCTTAAATTATTTGCTCAGGGTCTTATAGGTAAGGAAGTGTCTTGGGCAGGATTTGTATTCAGGTTTTCCTTACTCTATGCTTAATGCATTTTACAGAACAAATCCTTTTATTAAGGGGATTTGTTCTGTGAGTTTTGGATTCAGTTGAAGGGCTTCACTTGAGGACCTAGAGAGCCAGATGTGCCCTGAGGCCCCAGACTCCCCACCTCTGTAAAGCCCTCTGCTTGGCATGAGGAGACTGAAATCTGGTCTCCTAGCATAGCTACAGCAGAGAGTTTACCTTAACCTCTTTGTTTTTCCTTTAGATAAAGATGACCTGGAGTCAGGAAAACCTGAGTTCAAATCCTGCTCTAGACATTTCCTACCTGTATGACCCTGACCAAGTCATTTAACTTTTCTCTGCCTCAGTTCAACCTACAAAATGAGTTTGGACTCTGTGGCCTCGATGATTCTTCTAGTTCCAAATCAAGTCTCCTACGAATTGCCTCAGTGTCTGCATTTGTGTAAACAAATTCTCAGAACAGATTCCACACATCTGACACTTTACCCTTCCCTTTTTGACCCAGTCACTTCTGTATGGATGATATTCGAAGGACAAAGCCACCTGACCTCTCCCTTCCTCAGTTTCCTCAACTGTAAGATGGGGATAATAATAACACTTACCTCCCAGGGTTGATACGATGATAAAATGAAATATTTTCATAAAGTACTTTACCAATCTTAAAGTGCAATATAAATGGTAAGTCTTATTTATTATTATAGCTCTTATTGCTATTACAAATGGTGCTAAATATTTACCAGTATGAATTAGACATTGGAGTCTCCCTGACTCTGAGCTCAAGCCTCGTCTAATTGTGACAAGTTTTATTTTTTTTCCCCTTCAGAAAAAGAACAGGTTCTCTTGGGTGAGGGTGTGAAAGGGAGTCTACTTTCTGAATCATGTAGCTATTTAATTGAGCTACCTATAAACTACAGCTTATGTGAAGATAACAATCCAGAAGATCTCTTGGCTCACAAGCATATAACATGCTTTTCAAGCAAGTTTCCTCTTATAACTTGTGAAATAACCATCCTCCCCCATTATTGACTCAACTTTTTGATAAGTAATAGACATCCTTTGTTTAAAGTTTCATTTTGCTATGATGAGATATCTCATAATAAGATGGAAAAGTATTAGGAGGAACATTTGGAGCTGCTGGTGTGGCTCAACTTCAGTGGGAAAATGAAATCAGAAACTTTTTTTGATTGTTTATTTTTCTCAATTGCGTGTATAATTTTACTAAATATTGTTTTAAATGGTGGTATGAATTTTCTCCCTCCCCTCCCCACCTTGAGAAGGCAAAGAATTTAATATAAATTATACATGTCATACATATCATATAAAACATATTATCATATTAGTCATATTGCAAAAGAAAATACACTAAAAAATCCCAAGAAAAATAAAGTAAAAACAAATTATGCTTTGATCTGCATTTAGATGCCCTCAGTTCATTCTCTGGAGATGGATAGCATTTTTCATTGTTAAGTCCTTTGATATTGTCTTGGATCATTGTATTACTCAGAACAGCTAAGTTATTCACAGTTCATCACTGTCCAATATTGATGTTACTGTGTACAATGTTCTCTTGGTTCTGATCACTTTACTTTGCATTGCTTCATATAAGTCTTCCCAGGTGGACATTGAAAACTTTTGACAGGTATTTTTCCCATTCCCTTTAAAGATCCAAGTTCTGATAGGATTGTCCTAGAACGATTTTTAAATAAGTCTTCAGGGACTTTAGGTATTGCTTTGTGTTTTTCCATAAAATTATCAAACTTTGTCTCTGAAGAGATTTTTTTTCCCCTCTGGACATAGTTGAAAAAAATTAGATCTGAAAGATAAAGAGCTTTTCCATCTTGGAGTGGGTCCCACATGCTATTCTCTCACTTGCTGACATCATGATCTTTCGAACATTCCTATCCTATATGAAATTCTGAAGAAGAAAGAGAATCTTACCAAGGATAAAACAGTGGCATCTGTAAAATGTTCTTCCCCTCAGGTCTCAACGCAATGTGTAGGCTTTTTTGAAATGAAAATTTATTGCTATATATTTTGAATCATCTCTAAGGTTCTGCTGTACACATGATATGCTTTTTAAAATTTTCTTTCTTGGTATTTAAGTTTCAATATTTTAGTTTATGATATGTTTCTTTTTCTTTTTTCTATTCTACATTTGATTTCTGGTGTTTGAGCTTAAATTAAAAAGAGAAAATAAAAAAAAGTTCTTTGTTGCTTGTGTTGTGTGTGGAAGGGTGGGGAACAGGCAGGGAACCTCAAGAGTACTAGATTAAGAGGTGAACCCCCTGGTCATAGCTCTGTTGTGTGAAAGGCAAAATGTCTCTGCTATCAGAGCACAAGTATTATCTTCCCTGCTCCAGCTCTGTATTTTGAAGTGAGGCTGCTAAGAAGACCCTGCAGTTTATAGTCTAAATCAGGGGGTGCCAATCTATACCCCAAAGGATTTGGCCCTCAGACCACAGTTTGCTAACCCCTATTTTAAGTCAAAGTTTCCTGATTTTGCCTTAAGGGAATTTTAGGTTCATATACCCACAGGGGAAGGAGAGAAAGAAAGACACAGAGAGAGGGGAACTTGATGCAAGACAGCATAGTGATTATTATCAATATTGCCAGGTCAGGGAATTTTTGGGACAGTGGACCTTGTGGACCATTGCTATATACTTTGTTTTATTTAGGTCAAATGAGAACCAATAATGATTCAGGGGACTGCAGGTGGAGTGTGATTGCTTGCCTTAGGGCTTTCTAGTTTATACTTGCTGACTTGGTATTCCAGGATAGGTGAATGTCTGAGGGTCTAGGCTGACTAGCAGTCTTTACAGCATCCTATTTCACAGTGGTCTGGTGGAGCTCTCATAGGATCTCAATCCCTCAAAAAAATTTAATAAGAGTCTGCCTTCTGCTAGGCCTATGCTAAGCCCCGAGGATATGAATACAAAAATGAAATTGGTCTTGACCTCAAAAAGCTTACACTCCATTCTTTTGGGAGTTTGGTATAGCACTAAATAAAAAAATACGTAGTAACAATAAAAATAGCTAACATTTATATAGCACTTACTATGTGCTAGGTGCTGTGCTAAGACCTTTAGAATTATTATCTCATTAGATCCTAGTCTTTTAATTTTTTATTATATTGGCTTGACCTACCCATGAACAGTTAATATTTCTCTACTTTCTTCATTTTTTGGGTGGGGGGAAAATTTAGTGTGTTCACAGAAAAGTCAATACAAGATACATATGAGCTAAATACACAATGATTTGAATATCTTACCCTTAGCTTCAGCAGCTGAGTTTGGAGGCTTGTTATGAAAATAAGCATATGATCACAAGGAAGACTAGAAACAGAGTCCATTGGCAACAGAATATGGAAAGAACAATTTTTGAAAGTAGATTTACATTTGAAGTCCTTCTCATAAATAGTGTAGTTACCCCCCACTGTTATTTTAAATATAAGGAAACCTATGTCCAGAGAGGTTAAATAACTAAACAAAAGCCATACAATTGTAACCCATATTGTCTCTGATTAGCCACTTCTTTTGAAGTCAGTCAAAAATTTCTCTTGGGCCAGGTTATTTTGAACATAATATAAGACAAGAAGCACGATCACCCAATTGTAACTATTTTCTTCCCTTTTTTGAGAACTCAGTTAATTGACATATGTAAACTGTTTCTACAAAGCATAAAGAACTATATACATGACAGTTATTGTTAATAATAATTATTAAGTTGGGGGTGGAGCCAAGATGGCCACATGAAAACAGCGTCTTACCAGAGCTCTCTCACAAGCTCTGTCAGATACCTATAAAAAAGTGAATCAGAGCAGATTTGAGATAGAAGCCCCTAATGGTCTGAGCGGGGCAAATTTCCAAGCTGGGAGAGTCTGAACAGTCTACAGGATGGGATCTGTAGTCTGGGAGAGTGCTTTGCATGAGAAGCTGCAACAGATATCACCAAAGGGGAAGCAGCTGCAGAAACCAGCCAGAGATCCAGGTTGGGAGAAAGCTGGATGCTCGAAACCTGTGGAGATCTCCAGGCCTCCCAACACAGGATGGGAGTCTGTAGAAGGGAGGAAAGGCAGCAGCGCAACACCAAAGGCTGTGAGACATCAACATCGACTCCCGAGGCTTGCAGCCCAAAGGTTTGAAACGCTCCTTCTTGAACTTCTAGAAGACATAATGGCCAGGTAAACAGCTCTAATCCCTCCCCCACAACCCAGAGAATTCCTTGGAAAAAAACACTGGAATAGAAGAGACAGAAGTGGGGCTTCAGTGGCTGAGCAGTGGGACTTCCTGAGTCCCAGAGGGGCACAGCCCGCAGGGGTCAACACCAGGAGCCCAGACATACCTTTGCACAGCCAGGGGAAGGGGCAGACATCAGCACAGACAACAAACAGCTGAGACCATCGCTGAAGAGCAACAGTGCTGGACAGCAGGCCCAGGGGAAAAGGAGACTTCAGGCAGCCAGACCCCCTCCTGCACACCTCAGGAAACTGAAGGCTATAATACACAAAGCCAGTAACTAGACTCACAATTCCCAGAACAACAAACCTGTGACAGAGAGACCTGAGCCCCAGAAGTAGAAATTCACTGTAAAGCCAGGAAAAAACTAGCCAACATGAAAAAGAACACGAAAAACAGAGGACCATTGCTTCTTTTTATGGAGATAGGGATGATCAAAATACCAATTCAGAAGAGGATAGCATTGGCACTATACCCACATCTGATACTTCAAAAGGAATGTGAACTGGTCTCAATCCTAAAAAGCATTGCTGGAAGAGCTAAAGGAGGATTTTAAGAACCAAATTAGGGACATATAAGAAAAAATGGAAAAAAAATGAAAAAAAAACCACCAACTGACGAAATCAAGTCCTTAAAAAATAAGATCAGTGAAATGGCTACAGAGATTCAAAATCTAAATAGAGAAAATGACACTCTGAGAGGCAAAATCAACCAATTGGAAAAGGAGACTCAAAAGCAAAATGAAGACAGGAACTCATTAAAAATCAGAATTGAGCAAGGGGAAGCTAGTGACTCTGTGAGGCATTGAGAAGTAGTCAAACAAAATGTAAAGAATGAAAAAATAGAAGAAAATGTGAAATATCTGATTGGAAAAACAACTGATCTGGAAAATAGATCCAGGAGAGACAATGTAAGAATTATTGGTCTACCAGAAATCCATGATGAAAAAAAGAGCCTTGACAGTATCTTTGAAGAAATTATCAAAGATAACTGCCCAGAGGTCCTAGAACCAGAGGGTAAAATAGTCATTGAAAGAATCCACTGATCATCTCCTGAAAGAGATCCCTAATTGAAAACACCAAGAAATATTATAGCCAAATTTCAGAATTACGAAGTCAAGGAAAAAATACTGCAAGCAGTCAA
>CM053624.1:102118409-102135554 GCA_028646595.1 Phalanger gymnotis | reverse complement strand
TTTGACTTTGTTGCCTTCTTCTGGCTGTATGTTTTAGTCTTCTTTGTCACCAAAGAAGGATTCCAGAGTCTGAGACTGAATCTGGGTGCATTTTCGCTGCCTGGCCATGTTCCCAGACAATTTACTTGACCCTTGAGTTTTTCAGCGGAGTATGACTGCTTGTAGACAAAAGAGTTCTATGTTCAAAGCTTTGGGGGTTGTGCCAGCTCTGCCACACCAGCACTCATTCCCCAAGAACCCCCAACCTGGACTAGACTTAGATCTTCAGCAGGCTCTTCACTCCTGCTCTGATCCACCACTTACTTCCTCCCACCAGGTGGGCCTGGGGCCAGAAGCACCTGCAGCTGTAGTTCTAAAGCTGCCCCACCTCTGCTGCCCCCAGGGCAGTGGCTGAACTGGAAACTCTATCAGTCCCCAGCAGCATTTCCCACTAACCTACTCTGTTGTCTTTGGTGTTTGTGGGTTGAGAAGTCTGGTAACCATCGCAGCTCACTGATTCAGGGCGCTAGGGCACACTCCAACAGGCTTCTGGTCTCATTAGTCCACGCCGCCCACACTGGGCTCTGCTCTGCTTAGCTCCGCTCCCAACTCTGTGTGGAATAGACCTTACCCAGAGACCATCCAGGCTGTCCTGAGCTAGAGCCCTGCTTCCCTCTGCTACCCTGTGGGTTCTGCAGTTCTAGAATTGGTTCAGAGCCATTTTTTATAGGTTTTTGGAGGGTCTTGGCAGGGAGCTCATGCTAGTCCCTGCTTTCTGGCTGCCATCTTGGCTCTGCCCAGCCTTGTTTCTTCTTTCTCATGATTCATTCCATTGAAGGTAATTCCTCTTTACAACTGGACTATTATGCAAATAAGTTAAATGTGAAGGTATGTGTAGAACCTATATCAGATTACTTGCCAACTTGGGGGTGAGGGGAGAGGAAAGGGAGGGAGAAAATTTGGAATTCAAAAACTTAAGAACTTGGTGTTGTAAACTAAAAGTAAAAAAATAAATTAAAAAAAGCTTTATCTACATTTAGGTATGAAAGGGAGGATAACTAGAGAACAGTTTTTTTTATCTTTCTGATGTTTGGGTACATTGTTTTTTAATTTTTTTAATTTTCAGAGATAATGATCGTAATTAGAAATAAATTAAAAAGGACTTTAAGGGATCAACCCTTTACCTCCTTCAGACTATCAATATTGTCATGAACAATGGCACTGAATCCTTGATTTTTGGATTGTCTCATATATTGATTGAATTTAATTATGTTTATGTTTATAATGTTAATATCATTTTCCTAAGACTATTTTTGTTAATAACCCTTAATAAATCTGAACTTGAGATTTGATTCTGTCATTTTTTTAGATACTTCATGGGAATATTCTGATTTTCCCCTATAGGATTTATGAATATAGGATTGATCAGTAGTATTGCAAACCTTTATTTTTTAAGATCTATTTTGAACAGTGGAACTCAGGAAACATACAACACTTTTTGCTATGTCTACATTTAGAAAACGAATTAATCAGTGTATAGATGAACTGATTTTGCCATATTGTCTTTTTTTTTTCACCAGAATTTCTGTTTCATACAGGTAGATTTTGATTTATTGAGGAAAGTTCCCCCCCAAAAAATGTCCATTATGGTCTGTCACTGAGCTATACTCAGGTACGTTTCCATTTAATAAGCATTTCTTAACCTGCATACTGTGCAGGATCCTGGGCACACAAAGACACAAGTGAAATAGCCTGTACTCATAGAGGGCACATATTCTGTACTGCAGAGTAAAGAACACTGATTTTGGAGGCACAGGGAGTTGGTTTAAATCCTAGCTTTGCTACCTACTCCTTGTGTGACTTTGAACAATTTAGGTGATTTTTCTAAGCCTCAGTTTCCTCATATGTAAATGAGGGAGTTGTACTAGTTAACTTGTAAAGCTCCTTCCAAGTCTAAATCCATAATCTGTTAGTTCATGGGAAGAGGGGTAGTCAGGAAGGGCCTCGTATAGGAAAAGACAGAAACAAAGGATATGGAGGAAAAAATGTGATTGGTACCAAAACATATAATATACAGATTACGGCCTTTGAGATCAAATAAGTCAAAAGGTTACAGTAAGATTTCTGTACTATTTTCTAAAACTATTCTAGTATCTTAAACCATTGAAATTCTAATAAGATATGAGGTCTATTGAAGATTAACATATTAATGTTCAAGAATATGATCTGGGATTTCCTAGAAAAGAGACCAAACCTTATATTCACTTGTTCTAACTAGGAGGATCATTGGAGGTAGTAACCAAGGGCATTGAGTGGATAAAGGAGACTAGGAATGCAAATGCTTTAACTGTCTCACCAACAGGTCTTAAGATTAGCTCTGGAAAGTGAAACCACACACAGCATGTGTTAGGTTTGTTTGTTAATGATCAGTGCAATAGAACTGTTCGTTTTTATAACATTTTGAAGATTATAATCTGCTTTTCCTCACAACAGCTCTGATTGGTAGGGTGCAAATATTGTCTCTATTCTACAACTTATACTATCACAAAATTTGAGAGTTGGAGGGGACCACAATGGCCACTTTGGTTCAACCCATGACATTCAATCAACAAGCATTTTTTAAAGCTTTACTGTGCTCCAGGCATGGGAATAAAGTTACATAAGACAGGATTCCTTACTATAACATATATGACAAATAGTCATCTATTTTTAGATAAAGAATCTTAGTTTCAAAGAGGTGAATTTATTTCCCTAAGGCCCACAACTAGTAATTAGCAGAATCAAAATTCAGACAGACCCAAGTCTTTCCTGACTCTTGATCTGTGATGTTTCTAATGCTGTCTCCCCACTGAAGATCAACCATGCTTTTCTTTAGAACAAATGACCATGGTCAGATAAGATCTTATTTGGAAGCACCAAAAAGCTATCACTCAACTCATCTCCCCATCTTTCACCATTTCTTTTGTTAACAAACTATAGGAAGGCCAAAGCAAACTAACTAGTGGCTGCTCCAGGATTCTACAGATTCGTTGAAATTGTTTTCACCATCCAGAACAATCTTGATAAAGGAAAAGAGTACTCTGATTTGCTTATTTGTTTGTTTTTAGGGCCAAGATGTCCCGCACAGAATCCTGATGTATTCTGGGCCAAAATTTTCAGTTCCTTGTGGTTGAATGTGAGAAACAAAAAGGAGGTTTCAAAAAAAAAGATAATTCTTTTCTGATCCAGAACCATTTTTGAGTAGCGTTAAGATTGATGAGACCTAATAGAAAGAGTAGTCACGTTTCTATGGCTTTTTAATGTTTGCAAAGTAATAGTCTCATTAGATCCTCAGAACAACGTTGTAAGGGAAATCTGTCAGGTCCTTTTATTTCCATTTTACAGATGACTACACAAAGATCTGGACTCATATTCATTCAAGTAACACAACATAGTTATTTATTGTTATTTAGCTCAGTAGATAGAGCACTGACCTGGAGTCAAGAAAACCTGAGTTCAACTCTGGCTTGAGACACTCATTAGCTATGTAACCTTGGGCAAGTCACTTCACTTTTGCCTGCTCAGTTTCCTCATCAGTGAAATGGGAATAACAAAAAATAATTACTCTCAGGGCAGTTGTGAGGATAATTGACATAATATTTTGTAGAGTGCCCTGCAAATCTTTAAGCACTATATAAATGCCAGCTATTATTATTAATCACTTAATAATTATTTCTTTCATTTCTGGGATTTTTTTTATTTTTAGTTTACAACACTCAGTTCTACATAATTTTGAGTTCCAGATTTTCTTCCTCCCTACTCCCCTCTTTCCCCAAGATGGCATGGAATTCAATATATCTTCTACATATAACTTCGCATTGAACTTATTTACACAATAGTCAAGTCGTAAAGAAGAATTATGTCCACTGGAATGAATCATGAGAAAGAAGAAACAAAACCAAAAAAACCCAAAAACAAAAGAGAAAAAAAACAAAGGAAAAAAACAAGGCGAGCATAAAGTGTGCTTCAATCTGCATTCAGACTCCATATTTCTTTCTCTGGATGTAGATAGAATTCTCCATCGTGAGTCCTTTGGAGTTGTCTTTACACCTTGTATTGCTGAGAAGAGCAAAGTCTATCAGGGTTGGTCATCACAGAATCCATGTGTCTGTGGTTGTGTATAATGTTCTCCTGGTTCTGCTCCCCTCATTCAGCATTATATCATGTAGGTTTTTCCAGGTTATTATGAAGTCCGTATCATCCCCATTTCTTATAGCACAATAGTGTTCCATCATCTTCATACACCACAATTTGTCTAGCCATTCCCCAATTGATGGACATCTCCTTGATTTCCAAGTCTTTGCCACCACAAAAAGAGCTGCTATAAATATTTTGGTACATACTGGTCCATTTCCCACTCGTGTGATCTTTTTGGGATACAGCCCTAGAAGTGGTATTGCTGGGTCAAAGGATATGAACATTTTTATAGCCCTTTGGGCATGGTTCCAAATCCACAATGGCTGAATTAGTTCACAACTCCACCAACAACATAACAATGTTACAATTTTCCCACATCTTCTCCAGCATTTATCATTTTCCTGTTTTGTCACATTAGCCAATCTGACAGGAGAGTTGTTTTGATTTGCATTCTCTAATCAATAGTGATTTTGAGCATTTTTTCATATGACTATAGATACCTTTAATTTCTTCCTCTAAAAACTGCCTGTTCATATCCTTTGACTATTTCTCAGTTGTGGAATGACTCGTTTTCCTAGAAATTTGACTCAGTTCCCTGTATATTTTAGATATGAGGCCTTTATCAGAGACATTGGTTGTAAAGATTCCCAATTTTCTGCTTCCTTCCTAATCTTTGTTGCATTGGTTTGTACAAAAGCTTTTCAATTTAACATAATCAAAATTATCCATTTTGCATTTTGTAATGCTCTCTGTCTCATTTGGTCATGAATTCTTCCCTTCTCCATAAATCTGACAGGTAAGCTATCCCTTGCTCTCCCAAATTGCTTATAGTATCAGCCTTTATTCCTAAATCATGAACCCGTTTTGACTTTATTTTGGTATACAGTGTAAGATACTGGTCTATGCTCAGTTTCTGCCATACTATTTTCCAATTTTCCCAGCAATTTTTGTGGAACCCAGAAGGTGGATTCTTTGGGTTTATGAAAGAGTAGATTGCTTTGATAAAGCTTTTTCTTCTCACAGCTTCTCAGATGCAATCAAACCTTAGGCATAGAATAAGAGCATGACCACAATGATTCTGCCTGTGCCCGTTTCCTCTCATAGCACTGCTAGTTTTTCGCTGTTTTAGTGGCTCATGGGCTCAGAGTTAGTTCTATGGTTTATCATGGGCATGATATTTCAAACTCCTCATGAGCCTAAGGAATGAAAGGCAGAGATTCTGAGCAGAGGTTTGTGAAAGTGTATTGTATACTGCATTTTTTTTCTTGCTATGACCCTATAAGTAATGAGAAGAAATATAATCTACATATTCTCTTCTTGTTCGCTTTCTTGCCTTCCTGCCCTCACCTTGCCTTCTCTCTTGCTTTTTCTTTCTTCTCTCTTCTTGCTTACCTTCTCCTCCCCTTTCTTTCTCATCTCCTACATGTTATAAACACACACACACAGATAAAAAGACAAAATAATTTTTGTGTATGCTTGCACAGCATACCTATCCCATTTATGCATTAGCTGGAATCTAAATGACTAAATTTTCCTATGGAAATTATGCTAAAGATATGAATTTTGTACCTATTAGAATAGTTTTGTATATCACTCAGGGGTGGAAATAAAAGTTGAGAAATGATATAACACATTCCTGATAACACTCCTGGCCAGGCCACTACATAATGGTATGCTAATAATTTACTGGTCATATTCTTGAGATTTCCATTTATGTCAACTGGTTATATTTCATTCACAATTTGTTGGGCAGAAGTTATGTTCATTTGGGTAAAATTGATCTGACTGCATTCCTATCTATGAAGATACTAATGGCTTGATTTTTATTTTATTCATTATTGACATTAACATAATTTTCAAATGATTTAGAAGCTATTCACCAAAGTAACATTATTTTATGATATTTAATACAGTAATACAGATGCATACAAGCATAAGTAGCTAAATGTCTACCATACTCACCTTTTGAAACATGCAAAATGAAAGAGCTCTAACATTCTCATATTTTGTGAAATAATGGTATAAGTGAATGTTGGCTGATACAAGAAACATATTTTAAAATTGAATTTTGGGGACCTTTTACTATTTAAATAAATCTTGTGGTAACCCCATTAATTAAAATAGAGTGCTTTGGTAAAGCAACAGGTAACACTCCTTGCTTATTTGTATTGTAAATAAGGATTTTTCATATGATAGGATACTGAGCTTTCTTAAAGTGTGGCACATCAGTATAGTTAATGCTTCATTGGTCCTAAATAGGTCACTTGTTTTTTTTTATATACTTTGTGCTTTACATTTTAAATTCTAAGCCTTCCTAAAGGATTTCCCTAGCTAAATTTCCCTACTGAGTCAATATGTGGTAAGAGAATGCAAACTGAATCATGTTATCTTCCTAAAGTAAATATGCAATGCAAAATGAAAAAATATATAACTGATTCCAGAGTTTATTAACCAAAATGTATCAGATGCTTACTATGTGCCAGATTCTATGCCAGGTACTAGCGAAACAAATAGAACAGGCAAAATAGTCCTTGCCCTCAAGGAACTTGTAGTCTCCAAGCCTACAAAAACAAATGTAAAATAATTACATTATCTACATTATTCCCTTCTAGTAATGAAAACATTTTTTTTTTCTGTACCTGCAATTTCATTAGTCTAAGCGGCTCCCAATGTGGGAACTCCTTGCACTGATGCAAATCAGCAACTAAAAATTTTAAAGAATTTTGAAATTCTGCAATTTATATTTTCAAAGAATTTCCTAAGGCACTGAGAGGTGGTCATAGTCACGCTGTATATTAGAAGTAAGACCTGAACCCAGGTCCTTAGTGATTACAATGAGATTCCTCTATCCATTGTTTCTTTACACACACACACTTATATGTGTATACACATACATCTTCTCAAAGGCAGCATGGCGTATATCTATCAATCAATCATCATATTTGTATATTTATTCCTCCAAAATACCTGGAAATTTTTTCTTTATCATTTTTTCTCCTTGAAATCATTTTTGAATGAGCTTGAATGGTGAAAATGTCATTCAAAGAGATTAATACTAAAATGAAATGATTCTGAAAATAAGAGGTCAGAATGGATATTCTAGATAATTCTTGACTTAGATAATTTCTTCTGCCATTTCTATGTTGACCTGGTCAACTGACTTAGAGTGGTTGAATCTCAAGTTAAAACCAAAATTACTGCTTAAAGAAAGTGATTTCATCAAAATGAAAATGTGAAAAAGCCTCTTCTCTGTTAAAGTCATCTAAAGGCAATTGTCCCCACCTCCTCCTTATCCAGAAATGTCCTAAGGGAGGAGAAGGAAAGACATATGTTTGGCCTCTTGCAGGAAACCCTTATCTTGGCAGAGGGAAAAACAATCTCTTGATATTCATGATTCATGTATCTGGCACCCAAAACAAGTCCTTATGTTAAAATGAGGTGGTACTCAAACCTGTTTTAAATATGTAACAAAGGAATAGTGTAATTGCTTCATTATCCAAAGCACCAGAACATGGGTTGAAAACCAAACTTGCAGAGGAGGGGAACACTCCACAACACAACATTACGAACATTAACTCTGGTATTTATTGCTCATTTTAACTATGGTGCCTAGCAAGCATTTTCTTAGCTCACATTGCAAAATATATAATTCATATGCTTAATATTTAGCTCCAGCTCTCCTTGCATATTTTACAGTGTTTGAGATTGTTTGTGTGTTTGCTATATATCAGTTGACACCTCTGTAAAATCTTTATATTGAATGCCTTTGGCAACTATATGCCAAATAATAGCATTACCATTTGTAATTTTTGTAGCTCCAGTTTTCCAGTAAGCTTTGTGTTATGCATTACAAGTAGGATGGATTTAAAGAGCTTTGTTGATACTCAAGTCTTCCTAATGACCTTTCTTCAGTTTTATAAGTCCAATAACTTTATTTTTCATCCTAATTTCTATTCTACTCCTGATGAGAGGATACACCCAACCATCCCTTAATAGAGGTGAGAAGTCCACGGGTGTTAAACATTGTACGTATTCAGACTTTTTCAGTGTATTGTTCAATTGTGCTGGTTTGTTTTTCTCTCTAAAATTGCTATTTTGTTACAGGAGAGGGCTTTTGTGGAGGGAGAGAGATATTTGGGATAACAATAATAATGTAAGAAACAGATGATATCAATAAAAACTTATTTAAAAAAAGGATGTATGGGCAAAAATTGCAAAGGATAAGAAGAAAGAGATAGGTTGTATTCATCACAAAAGGAGGGAGTACCCACATTAATTAGATCAGAGAACCAAAGAACTTTATGTGTTGCCCTCGGTATGTTAAGCTGTTACTATTGACTCACCAGCAGATGAAAATGGTCTTTGAAATTTCTCATCGTGGTAACGAATTTAAGTTCAACTCTGCCTGGTTCTTTTGGTGAGTTTATATTTTCCATACTTGATTAGAAATCTTTCTTATAATAGTATAGCCTAAAGGTTAGCAGTGGTCTCTTATTTTTCAGATGAAGAAATTGAGAGGTCCTTGGTTCATATCTTTTAATATTTGAAGGATTATTCTCTTAATCACTAAGCCCTAATTCCTTCATCTTTTTTGAAACTTATTTCCACATTAGTCACTTTGTAAGAAGAATGAGAACCAGAGGGAAAACCACGAGAAAGAAGAAACAGAGAGAGAGAAAACAGTATACTTTGAACTGCAGTCAGACTCCATAGTTCTTTCTCTTGATGTGGGTAGCATTTTCCATCATGAGTCTTCCAGAATTGTCCTAGATCCTTGTATTGCTGAGAAGAGTTAAGTCTATTAAAGTTGGTCATTGCACAATGTTGCTCTTACTGTGTACAATGTTTTACAGGTTCTGCTCACTTTACTCAACATTAGTTCATGTAAGTCTTTCCAGGTTTTTCTACCTGTCCATCATTTCTTATAGAACAACAGTATTCCATTACATTCATATATCACAACTTTTTCAGCCATTCCTCAATTGATGGGCATGCCCTCAATTTCCAATTCTCAGTCATCACAAAAAGCTAGTTCCTTCATCTTCAAAATAGTGATAATCATACTTGCAAGCCTACCTTACCAAGTTGTGAAGAAAGTACTTTGTAAATCTTGAAGTACTATATAAAAAGGCGAATATTATTATAAAACAAAATCAATCAAAGAGAATAGAGATCTATCTGTGGCAAATAATTCTGGCTATCCTAAAAATATATTTGGGACAACAGTATTTGAACTAAAGAACTTTGAAAACATTTGGCCTGATTGAATTCAACCATTGTTTCTATACTTACACATCACTTTTTTGTGGGGAGGGATAAAGCAACAATGAATTTTTCAGCCACTTTTCTTTCAGCAAATGTATTAATCACAGAGCATTGTGTTATATTAGGGAAATATAGAACAGAGATAAATCATCTATAATCGCTGCTGTCATGTAATTTACAATACAGTATAAGAGATATGAAAATTAGAATATGAGCAAGTAAGAGAAAAAGAAACAAAATTGCTTAGATTTGCTGAGATACAAGTAAACAAATGGAAAACACAATAAAAACCCAGATACCTAAACTCACTAAAGGGAATATCTGATTAACAGGAAGACTTCTTTCTTCCTCTATGGTGTATTATTGGAAGAAAAGCAAGTGAAAAGAAGATAAACTAATTAGAGAAATAATTAGTTAATTGAAAATAAAATTCCAGGAAGTTGTCATGCTTTAATCACAGTCTTTGGTGGCGTCTGCATCTAAAACTTCAGCCCTGTACAGTACGTATCAATGCTCAGAGAGATGACCCTGGGGCATTGCGCAATCCTCAATCATCAAAGAAAAACTCAATTATGTTTAGTATTACTGATGAAATAATGTACCGACAATGTTTTAGAAAGATTTTTCAACAATGAGGGTTGGAACAAAAAGGTTTTTTTTTTCTAGTTTACCTTGAGTTATCAGAAAATGCAATTAACCAGAATCCCTTATTCCCTAAGGAGTCCATTTAATCTAAATTTTATTATAGTTAAATTGTAAACTTGGGGATTGAGGATGGCCCTTTGTCTTTTGGAAAAAAATATAAATACAAGCTATTAAATGTGATATTATTTAATTTAATAGATAAGAAAGATAGAAAATATTCCTTTTAAAATTAAATGTTTCACTAAAGAGTGATAAACTAGTGAGTCACTTAGAGAAATAATTGACCCCATTGATTAATCATTGCTTGGATCAATGGTTCTCCAGTGGTATCTTGCAAGAGACTATATGCTGTACTACACTGAATATCTAGAGGTCTAGGTCCTGTCCCAACATCATCCTTCAAAAATTTTAACTCCATATCCTTACATGTTTTCAAGCTGGATAGGGATAACTTTCTATGTTCGCTTATATCCAGTTTCAAGTACTTTACCTTGAATAAAGAGAGGAAGAAGGTATACAGGCTATAGCTCAAATCTGCAAATTAGGGTTTAGCCCTAAAGGTTAAGAACTCTTGGCATCTTCGTTCCTGCCAAGAGCTGTTTTAGATTCATTTAAAGTGTGTTAAGAGATTTGTTTTAATCCCTTGTCCATTGCAAAGCAGAAAATTATATATAGAGAGGCCCCAAAGCTATAGGCCCAGAGCACCTGCAGTCATTCATTAACACTAAAAACATGTAGTTAGTAACTTAATAATGACTCATGGACAGAAGGACTAGCAGCCAGCATTTCTGAAAGGGCAAAGAATAACCAAGAAGGAAGTACTATAGTCAACATGGAGAAACAAGGAAATGTTTTGGGTTTTTTTTTTTTAGTTTCTCCCCCTACAGAAGTAAATGCACCTGTGGCTATTTTATAATAGCCCAGTGGTAGTGAAAAAATCCAAAACAAGCCTATTAAAATGTGTTAAGTTACAATACTTCTGTTTAGGCCTGGACTCTAGACTCTAATGATGGAACTTGTGTGCCAAATATAAGTGGGAGGGAAGGGGGTAAATACAATGAATGCATCATAGCATCCTATGGTATGTTCTTTTCTTTATCTAATCTTAGGCTCAGGCATTTGCAAGTTTTAAAATCCTACCCAAATAGGACTACAGAATATAATAGGTTAGGCACCTGCCCTGATGGGACCATATGAAAAAAGCAGTTTTACCATAAACAGATTTTACTATATCAGAGTCAAATTTTACAGCATCATTATGAGAGTGTTCCACTGGGCCACACGATTGGCTGTCCTATCAGAACGTGGCTGCTAATTCAGTGGTGCAAACATGCCATCTCACTTCCCTAATAAAACGTTTTATTGTATCCCAATGCACATTAAAACTACACTAACTACATTAATACTTTGTAATTTACTTTTGTGTTAGGGAACAAACACAAACCTGGTGCTAATGAGGTCATATTTTCCATTATCCCCATGCAAACTGTTAGCTAATTCAGTCCTCTGAGGTTTCACCTAGAATTGAAGTAGACCAAAAATGTTGTAATGTGGCATGTTGCTATTGAATATCTTGATAACTGCCTATCTGAATCTAGAGTCACAGTATCACAGAATACTGGGATGATTGAGTTTTAAAACATTGCCATTCAGATATTTTCATAGTGTTTAATTTTCTACAAAGTTAAAATGTGAGGCCTTTCTCATTTTTAAAGGTTGTCCTTAATTGGATGATCTCCTATGTTCTAGTAGACATGGATGTTATTTTAGCTGGGGATTCTTAACTTGGAGTCCACACAGGGGTTTGGTAGTAAATGTTTAACAACCAGGTCTCTTAGATAGGAAAGTTCACAATACGCTTTTAAACTTAATTAGCATCATTAATATTTTCCACCATCTAAAAAAATCTATATGGTCAACCAAACAGTAAAGCCTTGATGTATAATATTTGCTGATTTCAGTTTCTAAGGTGTGAATGAATGCTCACAATGAGGATTTAACAATGCCTCTTGAGAGGCAGTAAGACCTAGGTCCAGCATGCTACTGGATCCATGGGGAGATTTTAGGCAGTCTGTGAACTTGTATAGAAAAAAAATACATCTTTATTTTCACTAAATTCTAAAAAAAAATTGCATTTCTTTCAATTCCTTAAAAACATTATTCTGAGAAGAGGGCCATACTTTCACCAGACTGCCAAAGAGGTCCATGACACACATAGGAGAGTCCCTATTCTAGCCAATTACAGATACATTGACTATTTTATCATCTCTGTTTGGTTTGTTTCTTTTCTTCCTATATGAAGAATAGAATGTTTTTTATTATATGCTTTCATTTTGACACATAGTGCCGAGCAGAAACAGCATGGTACAATGCATTGAATTCTGAGATTGGTGACAGCAAGATCTGATTTCAAATCTTCTGAATTTTACTAGCTGTCTGATACTAGTTGAATCACTTAACCCATATGAGACTTAGATAACTCCTTAACACTTATGTCAGAAGTCATAGGCTGGTTGAGATTTTGCGAAATACCCCAACTAGAAGTATTTTTGTAAGATATGAATAATTGTTTTTATACCTTCCTCTGATGTTTTCTTAATGAGGCTATTAAATGATTAAAAATTTATTTTATATATTAAAGCACTAAAAGATCATTGTAGCCTTCTCTTGTTTTATTCAGAGTAGTGTAAATTCATTTTCATTCATTGAAAAAGTTTGAGCACCTAATGTTGAAAAAGCATTGTGGTAGGCTCTGGGGATTCAAAATATACATATGATATATTTTCTGCCCTCATAGAGTTTAGTCAATTAGTAGATAAGATGTAAACACAGATAACTATACTACATAATATTTCAAGATCAGTACGGTAGAGAGTTGCAAAACAAAATGCTATGAAAAGTCCAAAGGAGAGGACTGTTACAGAATAGGGAATCAGGGAGGGAAGCTTTATGGAAGAGGAGAGATATCAGTTGAACTTGAAAGAATGGGTAGGAATTGAGCAGGTGAAGATGGGTAGGGAGGACATTCCAATTTAGGGAAAGGTGCTAGAAAAGGCATATGGGCAGGAGATCAGAGGAAATTACTTGGGTCAAAGAATAATCGAGTTTGGCTGGAACTTGGAGTAAGCATAGAGAGGAGCAACATTAGAAAAGTGTGGAAAGGCAGGTCTGGCTGAGATTATGTAGGACTATGAATAACAAGTAAAGGGACTTGACTTTTACTCTGGATACAAGAGCTAGCTACTGACAATTTATGAGGAGAGGAATGACATAACCGAATCTATTATTTTGACAGTTATATCAAGGATAGATTGAAAGTAGGGAAGAGGGTGAAGGAAGAAGATTTCACTAATTTCTAGAAGGTTAATGAGGGTGCTCTTGGGGTGGCAGTGGGATTAGGGAGGAGAGAATACATAAGAAACATGTTTCAGAAGTGGAAATGACAGGACTTGCTAACTGATTAGATATGAGAGGGGAAGATGAGAGAAAAGTCACCAAAAGAGTAACACTAAAGTTATGGATGTGGAGGGTATGAAAAATGCAACTTTAGTCAGAAGTAGAAAAGTCCAAAAGAGAAGCTAGAGACTATGGGAAAATATTTATATGTACACACATAATGAGAACTTTAAGATTCCAAAAAGAAGAGAATGTAGTAAGACAAAAGAATCAAGAACTGGCCCTTGAGGTATGCCTTTAAGGGGTCAAGATATATAAAAAGTATTTTACCAATTATCGAATTTACTTGTAGCCAGATAGGTGACAAAGTCCAGCAAACACTAAACCCACCGGGAAGACCTGATTTTAAATCTAGCCTCACCACCTCATTAGCCATATGACCCTGGGTAATTCACTTTGCTTCTACATATCTCAGTTTCCTTATCCGTAAAATGAGGATAATAGTAGCATCTATTTCACAGAGTTGTTGTGAAGATGATATAACTGTAAAGTATTCTGCAATCCTTAAAGCACTATATAAATACTAGCTTTTATTAGGTTATTTAGAATAGTATTTCTTTTTTTAAAGATATGGGTAGACAGTATCCACCTTGGAGTCTAGAAAACTTAGATTCCAGTTCTATCTCTGACTCATAAGAAGTACATGAGAGTGGTCAAGTCACTTAACCTCTCAATGTTCCAGGACTCAGGGACAATCAATGACCCATCTCTAGACCTTCGCATTGGCCTCCCAACTCTTGCTTTTTGTTAAAGATTTTGTTGTTGTCTGAAGTCTACCTTATATACAAGAGGTGGAAAAGCAGCCAGGACAGGTAATGAGGCTGGTAGGTGTTAAGGGGATGGGAGAGGAGTCTCCTCTGGGGTCTCTCTGCTGAGTCAGGTGTCATTGTGGGCCCCACCTTACCCCACCACACCAGGCAGAGCCATAGGGGTGGCCTCCCCAAGCTCATAACCAGAGAGCCCTGCAGTGGTCCAGGACCCATCATCCTCCCCAGCCACCGACTCCTCTAAGGGCAAAGCTTCTTCCCCTCCTCTCCACTGGTGATCCAAGACAATGGGGAGTGTGGTTGGTCCTGACCAGGGAGCTGTGGGCCTGGGGAGGGATGGAGTGGGCAGTCAGGCAAAGTCTTCCACCAAGACCCCATGCGAAGCCTGCCCCACTTCATCCCAGACTTGTGGTCTCTGTAGCCTTGAGGGATCTTAGCAGTGGCTGGCCCACACTTGAGAAAAACTGGAGAAACACAGGGGTGAGGAAAAGAAGAGAGAGAAGAGACAGAGGAATGGGGGCTTATGTGTCATTCTTAGGATTATAGAACAAGGACCTTAGAATACAACACAATGCTGAAAGGAACCTTTAAACATAGAATACCATGCTGGGAGGGAAATTAGAACACAGAATACAATGATGGGAGGGATGTTAGAACACAGTACACAAGTCTGAGAGGAATCTTAGAACAGAGATTACAGTGTTGAAGCTGAGACAGACCTTAGAACATGGAACACAGAACTGTAGAACTGAGAGGATCCTTAAAACCCAAAATGTTAGAGCAGAGAGGCACTTAGAATACAGAATGTCAGGTTTGGGAGGTAGCTTAGGACACAGGAATGCCTTCCCCTCTTACCTCTGTCCCTCTTTTCCTTTAAGATGTAACTGGGTGTGGAGGCAGAGCCAAGATGGTGACTGGAAAACAGGGATTAGCTTAAGCTCCCCCCAAATCCCTCAAAATACCTGTAAAAATGGCCCTAAATAAATTCTAGAGATACAGAACCCACAAAATAACAGAAGGAAACAGGTCTCCAGTGCAAGATGACCTGGATGGTCACTGAGAAGGGTCTATCGCACTGTGCTGGGAGTGGAGAGCAGCCGAACATGGGCCCCACCAGGACAGACCAGACACTGAGGAGATTGGGCAGAGCAGGCCATAGGGCCCCGACTCACTAAGTTGTAGCAGTTACCAGACTTCTCAACCCACAAATGCCAAAGTCAACTTAGGAGGTCAGTGGGAAAACTGTTGGAGCTGGGTAAGAGAAGTGCATGGTCAGCCCCAGCCCTGGAGGGTGGCAGAGGTGGTACAGAGCTGTGGCAGCAGCAGAATGAAGCTCCTGTGGCTGCTTCTAGAGCTCCAGCTGTTGTTGCCTTGCCTCTGGCCCCAGGCCCAGCCAGTGGGAGGAATTAAGCAGCAGATCAGAGCAGGAGTACAGGGAGCACTTTGCTAGCACAGAGGCAGGGTTCGCTTGCTTTGCCCTGCTTGGATTTGGGTCTCAGTCCTGGCTTGGGGTTCTTAGGGGAGAAGGAGCACTGGTATGGCAGGGATTGCTGTGTAGAAGTAGCTCTGCAAATATCAGTGCAATGCCCCTGAAGCTTCAGGACAAAGCATTCATCATTCTGAAGGCAGTCATACCCTGACAAAAACCTCAAGGGCCAAGAAGTTGGCTGGGAACATGAGCAAGCAGCAAAAAACTCAGACTATTGAATCTTTTTTGGTGACAAAGAAGATCAAAACATATAGCCAGAAGAAGTCAATAAAGTCAAAGAGCTCACATCAAAAGCCTCCAAGAAAAAAATGAATTGGTCTCAGGCCATGGAAGAGCTCAAAAAGGATTTGTAAAATCAGGTAAGAGAAGTAGAGGAAAAATTGGGAAGAGAAATGAGAGTGATGCAAGAAAACCATGAAAAACAAGTCAATGACTTGCTAAAGGAGATCTAAAAAATACTGAAGAAAATAACACCTTAAAAAATAGACTAACCCAAATGGCAAAATAGCTCCAAAAAACCAGTGAGGAAAAGAATGCCTTGAAAGGCAAAATTAGCCAAATGGAAAAGGAGGTCCAAAAGACCACTGAAGAAAATACCACCTTAAAAATTTGAATGGAGCAAGTGGAAGCTGGTGACTTTATGAGAAAAAATAAATTTTAAAACAGAACCAAAGGATAAAAAAATGGAAGACAATGTGAAATATCTCATTGGAAAAACCACTGACCTGGGGAATAGATCCAGGAGAAATAACTTAAAAACTATTGGACTGCCTGAAAGCCATGATTAAAAAAAAGCCTAGACATCATCTTTCAAGAAATTATCTGGGAAAACTGCCCTGATATTCTAGAACCAGAGGGTAAAATAGCAATTGAATAAATCCACCTATCTCCTCTTGAAAAAGATCCCAAACAGAAAACTCCTAGGAATATTATAGGCGAATTCCAGAGTTCCCAGGTCAAGGAGAAAATACTGCAAGTGGCCAGAAAGAAACAATTTGAGTATTGTACTGTGGAAACACAATGAGGATAACACAAGATCTAGCAGCTTCTACGTTAAGGGATTGAAGGGCTTGGAATATGATAATCCAGAGGTCAAAGGAGCTAGGATTAAAACCAAGAATCACCTACCCAGCAAAACTGACTATAGTATCTCAGGACAAAATATGGATTTTCAATAAAATAAAAACTTTCAAACATTCTCAAGGAAAAGACCAGACCTGAAGAGAAAATTTGACTTTCAAATACAAGAATCAAGAGAAGCATGAAAAGGCAAACAAGAAAGAAATCATAAGGGACTTACTAAAATTGAACTTGTTTATATTCCTACATGGAAACATGATATTTGTAACTCATGAAACCTTTCTAAGT
>CM053624.1:102088889-102117909 GCA_028646595.1 Phalanger gymnotis | reverse complement strand
TCGGCTGGGGGCTGGGAGTTCTGTTCGGGACAGACCTTACCCCGAGACCATCCAGGCAGACCTGGGCTGGAGTCCTGCTTCCCTCTGCCCCTTTGTGGGTTCTGTATTTCTAGAACTGGTTCAGAGCCATTTTTTCATAGGTTTTTGGAGGGACTTGGTGGGGAGCTCACGCCAGCTACTGCTTTCCAGTCGCCATCTTAGCTCCGCCCCCGACATTGGTAGTTTTTAAGGAGAAGCAGTCAACCATCCAGATATATTGTAGAGGGAATTTATACTTTAATTAATTGATCCAGTTAGATGACCTATGAACTCCCATCCACCTGGGATTTTAGGAGTTTAAAAAAAAAACTCCTTTTGTTATGCTGGCCTTAAACATGAAAATTTCCATTCGCAAAGAAGACTTCACATGAAATATCAAACCTCATTACGTACAGGTTGCCTTTTTTAAAAAGTATTTATTCGATTTAGCAGGTTAAAGTCAAACCTACTTTACTTGTCTGTGTTGTCTTCCGAACCTTCTGCTCTCTGTATATTTACTTCAAAAGCTTTGTTGCAACATGTTTCTTTCTACCTTTATTCTTAAAAAAATCATTGTCACTAACCTTCCCTCTCCTACCAATTCCTTCCCACTACAATGTTTCATTCACTTAAAACAAGTTAGCATAGTGAAGCAAACCAAATTTACATATTAACCATGTCCAAAAATGTTTTGTGCACTTCTAGTCTATCACCTCTCTCTCAAGAAGTGGAAGCATGCTTCATGATCAGTTCTCTCTTTTTAAAAATCTATTTGGAGCATATCGCTAGTAACACTGAAAGAAAGAGGAGGTGCAATTTGGTAATTTTATAGGTATAGCTCCAAATTGCATTCCAGAATGGTTTAAACCAATTTACCACCCAACAATAGTAATAGTAAGTCTGACATTCCATATCTCTTCCAACAATTGTAACTTTCCTTTTTTCTCCATCTTTAACAACCCAACAGAGGTGAGATAGAAACTAAAAGTTTTCTTAATTTGCTTTTCTCCTACTTTAAGTGATATAGATCATTGTTCACATGGTTGTTAAAATCTTATATTTCTTCTTTTGAGAACAACTGTTCATGTTCTTTAACCATTTACCTATTGGAGAATTGTTCTTTTTACTAAATGAGTCGCTATATTAGTAAGACAAACTCATGCCCTTGGTAATGCTTATAGTGGACTACCAAATATTTTATACCTTTTTCAGAGATTTGAAATGAAATTTTCCTTTCTTCCTTTTGCCTTTTTAAAATAACATATAGAAAGACTAGTTATTTGTGTGGATATATTTTATTTTCTAATCCTTTTCCAAACTTATTGTTTTATTGATTTTTTTAATTTGAATCCTTATAGTTCTCTAAGTAAACCATCATATCACATGCAAAAAGTGATTCTTTTGTTTTATCCTTTTCCTGTCTTATTGCTATAGGTATCATGTCTATACCTATCTCAAATATGTCGTGATAATGGGCCTTTTTACTTAACCCTGATCTTCTTGGATAGACCTCTATTGATTGCCTGTTAAATATAAGGATGGCTCCTAGGTTTAGAGAGGCACTATTTACCATATTAAGGAAAGATACATTTTTCCTACGAATTTTAGTATTTATAAAATAAATTTGTATTGTATTTTTTGAACAAGATTTTTGTGTTTCCATTGATATGATAGTAATGTTCTTATTTCTAAAATTAATACGGTCTATTAAGTTTATTGAACAAACCCTCTACTCCTGATAGAAATTCAGCCTGGTAATAATTATAATTTCATTATTATGTTGCTTAAGCCTCTTTCTTAATATTTCATTTATTATTATTTTTAATATATGTTACACATATTAGTTTTTAGTTATTTTTTCTTCTATGTTGTCTGTCCTTGGTTTGGTCATGAAAATTATACTTGTCTCCAAGGAAATTGCTTCTTTTTATCTTTTTTCAAACAGTTTATAGAATACTAGAATTAATTGTTCTTAAGCTTCTTAATAGAATTCATTTTTAAATCTATCTGGTAAGTGGGCCTTTTTGTCTTTGAGAATTCATTTATAGATGGTTAAAAAAAATTTCTTAGACTTTATCAAATTTTTGGTTCATAGTTCAGCAAAATAGTTCCCCAATGTTTCCTTGATTTTCTTTTCTTCTATTATGAATTTACCTTTTCATATTTGATGTTTGAAATTTTCTTTTCATTCTTTTTAAAAGAAATCACATTATCCACCTTAAAGTCTGTTCTATGAGTTTTTTAAAAAACATGTCCTGATTTTATTTATTAACTCAGTGTTTTTCAATTGTGCTAATCTTTTATTTTCAATATTTCTATTTTTCCTATTTATTTGGGTTATTTTGTTTTTCTATTTTTTTAAGTTTACATGTTCAGTTCATTTAAAAAATTGTTGATGAAAATGTTTAGTTACATGGATAGTCCTTTATTCTCTTTGCTTCATTCTAAAAGTTTTTTTTTTTAGATTTGTCTTATCATTTTGATGATTGTATCTCTTATTTCTATGATTTGGTCTTTGACCCACCAGTTAAGTTATTTAGGGTACTTAATCTTTGTTTATGTGTTTATCATGATGAAGCCAGTAAAGTACATGTGTAATATTTTTGCTTTTCTGTATTTGTTTATAAAGTTTTAGGACCTAAAATATGGTTAAGTTTTTACAGTAATGCCGTGATCAACTTAGAAATATATATCACACTTTCTATTCCCATTCATTAATCACCAGTGATCTGTCTTATCTAAATTTTTAAACTCTTTTTCAAGTTCTTTAAATTCTTTCTTGTTTATATTTTTCTAGGAGAGAGGTAAATTAAGTTCCCTAATATATGTGTGTGTTTTACCTTCCATTGCCCAGTTCTGAAGAGAATGAGGTTCATGTGATGTTCATTCCTCCAGCTCCTCCAACTGCTTCCTCCATGTTTGTGTTTTCTTCTCTTGCTTCCTAATAAGAAAAAGCTATATTCCTTCTTCATTTCTTTCTTAGTATATTATTTATTCTCTCATTCTCTTTTCTCTAAAGACCAACAAAATGGAACAAAGCACCTTTTATCCCCTCTATCTTTCTGATTTAATTCCTTCTGTGACTATTAAAAATTTTAGGATTTTGTGTATGGAATTGTATATATTTTGTATGTAGCATATATAAATATATATTGTACATAGCATATATTTTGTATATAGAAAACTGAGTGAAATTTATAAGAATACAAGTCATTCTCCAATTATAAATGGTCAAATGATATGAACAGTTTCCTAATGAAGAAATTAAGGCTATGTATAGTCATAAGAAAAAATGCTCTAAATCACTATTGATTAGAGAAATTAATATTAAAACAACTCAGGTACCACATCATACATATTAGATTAGCTAACATGACAAAACAGAAAAATGATAAATGTTGGAGAAGATGTGGGGAAATTGGAACACTTAACAAATTGTTGGTGGAGTTGTGAACTGATCCAACCATTCTGAAGAATGATTTAGAACTATGCCCAAAGGGGCATAAAATTGCATACTCTTTGATCCAGCAATGTCACTACTTGGTCTGTATCCCAAAGAGATCATAAAAAGGGGAAAGGACCCACATGTACAAAATATTTATAGCAGCTCTTTTTTCTCCTCTTCTCTCCTCCCCTCCCCTCTCCTTTTTATTTTCTAGTTGTCAAGGTCAGACCCTACCTTCTCCTGTACTCTTAGATGGGGTGGTTGGAACTTATTTGGTCCTTACGTGTATTTCCAGGGTTCCTGCAACTGGTTTCAAACTCTAACGTGCGTGCGCTGAGAGTACTCAGTTCCAATAGTCTGATCAGAGCTCTACAGTCAGGTTTCCTTGGGCAGGATTTTGCTATAGGCATTATTTCCCCATGGGGCCTCTGCCCTATGTGATTCTGCAGACTTTAAGCCTGTTTACCTGAGCTTGTGCTGAATTTCTTGTCAGGACACCTCTTCTAGTCACTTCTGACTATCTTTCTGTTCAATCTTAGACTGGATGAAGCAGCTTATTGAGGTTTTTCCTTTGAATTTCATGATTTTTTTTTAATCTGCTGCCCCTTTTTGATCACTGCTGAAGTATACCTGTAAAAAAAAAAAAATAAAACTTGTCTTCTCTCTGATGTTTTGTGCCACCATCTTATTTTGTTGTTTTGTTATTTAGTTGTTTTAGCTGTTCTGACTGTTCCTGACCCCATTTGGGTTTTTCTTGGCAAAGATAACTAGAGTGGTTTGTCATTTCTTTTTCCAGCTTATTTTATAGATGAGAAAACTGAGTCAAATTTAATTGAGGTTAAGTGACTTGCCCAGGGTCACACAGCTCACAAGTGTTTAAGACAGGATTTGAACTCAGGGGATGAGTCTTCCTAACCAGGCCTGGCACTCTATACATTGAGCTGCACAGCTGACCCTACCATCTTAATTGGAAGTTTCCAAAATTTCTATTGTATTGCATCTGGGATGTTATTTTGAATGAATTTAATACTAATCGTACCCAAAACAACTGGATTCTGTCACATAATCATCAGATTTGAGAGATCTGTCATGATGCCAAATAACCAACTTAACTAAAATCTTTACTTTTCCTACAGATGTAGGCAGATTCTTAGATCATTTCCCTCCAGGCCTATTTTGATATATTACTATTGTAAAAATGATCCAGGCTCAAGTTGGGATAATCCTTGGGATGTAAACTTCACAAGAGCTCAGATCGTGCCCTTTCTCATTGATCTATACAGTGGCTATTATATTTCACAGAACTTAGGCTCTACCTACATGACTTCAGCAGGATTAGCTATACAAAAAAATATTTGATTTGTTTGAGTCAACACGGTAAATTCTAGGCTTTAGAAAGAAATGATCATAGGATTAAGAGACAGAAAGAGACTTGCAGATCACCTAGTATTGATCCTTCACTTTACAAATGAAGATATTGAGGCCCAGACAGGTTAATGATGTTCCTAAGGTAATAAATAGTAACATTTTAAAAATTCAAATCCAGTGTTTCCCCATAATATCAGTTTCCTGATGGTATAAAAGAATATATATTTATATATGCATATACACATTTGTATATACATATACACATCAATAAAACTGGTAGTTCAAATGATTTCCATGCCTAATTATCATCATCTTCTTTTTAAAATCAGGTACCTTCGGAACCTACCTTCACTTTTTTTTCTCAAAGGGCAAATGAGAAGCCTGGAAAAGTCCACTGAAATAGACCTCAAAGGCCACCTTTAGCTCTGAACCTTAGAATGAAATTCTGAATCAGGGACTGAAATGATTTTTGAATCCCTAGATCTACCATAATTTCCCTCAAATAGCTTCAGAAATCACCTTTCCTCTGGAGTGTCCCTCAAATCAATTAGTTTGAGGACCTCTTGAGTTTATTCCAGATTGATCCGTATCATCCTTTCACTCTACAAGAAACCCATAAAGGATTTCGTTAGCTAACAAAGAGATCTTGTAGACCATTGAACTAACGCTATTTCGGTCAGTAGTAGTAAAGAACTCAGTTTGATTTTTCACTTGTCTTTTCTCAACCATTCTCACTTCACCCTTTACCCAATCTGTCCAAATAATAAGCAAGACTTTGTGCTCAGTAGAAATATTGCATGCAGATGCAGAGATACTACATATTGATTTGATTGATATCAGAAAACATTCCCACATATAAAGCATCTTCTTGGTATAGCTTTTCTTTATCATCTTGGTGAGAAGTTGCAAGTCTGGCATCTGGCATGAGTTCAGTCTAGCAGGGAGACTGGACATTTCTTGACTCAGCTACCTGAACAGACTAGTTCCTATTTCCATTTGCTTCCATCCTTACTTCCCTTGTGTTCGGAGTGACCAGTCAAGGAACTAGCAGCACTGGCCTGTGCCAATTCCATGCTGTCATCCTTGGACCCTGGAGAGAGAGGACCCTGATTCCCTCGTTCTGAGAGTGCACTACCCCAGCTAAAACCTTTTGTCACCTTATCCTTGTGGATTCAGAATGGGTGTCTGTGGTTTTGTCTCCTACCTCTTCTTGCAATCTTGTCTTTATCCACCTCAGTTTTCTATTGTTAAAATATTCTCATTATCTTGGCTCTGTTTACTTCATGTTCTTTCTTTCTTTTTTTTTTTCAGTAATGGAAATCTGACTCTTTCCAGAAGAAAAACATTCTTCAGTACCTTCTTCAACTGGGTGCTCCTTTTACATTACCCTAACACATTGGATTAGGAGGAGGCATTAGAATACTTTTATTCTTCAATGCTACTTCCAAACCTCTTTGCCATAACTCAGCAATTTCACCTCCTTTGATATTCATGCTATTTATAGTATATCACTCAGTAACAGTCATCTACTACCCTCTAGGTAATTCTCCCTGTTATCTCAAGGACATGGAATTTATTCTTTTCTTCCCACAACTCCTGTCATCATCCGTGGGGAATTTAATAAACATGTTGATTGGTCCACTTGAAACATCCTAACCTATTTCGCCAATCTCCTTAATTTGCATAACCTACATCTTTACTATATTTTTATCTACTTCTTGGTCTGCTCAGCCCAAAGAGTCATCATTCTCTTATTTTCTTTCCTTTAGACTCTTCTTATTCACTGACTTCTTCCTAGTCACTTCCAAACCTAACCAGGCCATCCTCTAAAGTTATCGGTTAAGCCCTTAAGCAAGGGTTGTTTATACTCATTACTTCTATTTCATTTTTAAGGCCCTTCCTGCCTGGTTTCTAATTCTGTCATTTAACTGAATCTTCTGTAAAATTATCAATGATCTCAGCTTCAAAATCCTATGGTCTTAGACAGTCTATGGGCACTAAATGGGGTTTCAAAATCAACCTAAAGGAGGATTACCTTGTTGTAGAACATGTGTATTGGTCAAGGATGTCTATAAAATTTAATATACTTTTAAAAAATTTAATGGTCCTTTTCCATCCTAATTTTGTTTGATTTTTCTGTACATTTTGACACTGTCAACCGCCTTTATTCTTTTTTTTTCTTTCCATGACTTTTGTGCTTCTTCTGAGTGGTTTCTGTAATCTGCCTGTGAAGTTCTGTTTCTTTTGCTTCAGCATTATTCAGCTATTACCCACTAAATATGAGTGCCTCTTAAAGCTTTGTCTTGTCTCCTTTTCTCTACTCTCTACACTCTCTCTTGGTGATTTAATAGCTCTCATGGATTCAGTTGTCTCTTAGAACAGGGTTTCTTAAACTTTTTTTTTCCACTGGAGACCCCCTACCCTGTTTGTCAGTGTTTGTTGGCATTACATGGACTGACTGTACGCTCAGTGCAGAGTGCTCATGCTTTGTGTTCAGAACCAAGGCTGCAGTGAAGTTGCATGATGCATCATGGGAAAGCACTACCAGAAACACCTCAGATTCATTATGCATTTGATTTTTAATTAATTTTTTTGGTTGTTGCACATCCAGAAATCTTTTACTATTGCCATTTTTTTTACAGTTGCATGAATATTTTTTAATTATTTATTTAATATTTTTAGTTTTCAGCATTGATTTCCACAAGATTTTGAATTACAAATTTTCTCCCCATTTCTACCCTCCTCTCCCCCACTCCCAGATGGCATAGCCAAATTTTTCTTGACCCCATATGGGGTCACAACCCACAGTTTAAGAAAAGCTGTCCTAGAATATAATTGTCAAATACCTACTGGATACTTCTAACTGGATGTCCAATCTGTATCTCGAATTCAACATGTCCAAAGTAGTACTTGATTTCTATCTCCCATATCTCCCCAAACCTGAAACTCCTTCATCCTACTTTGCTTATTCTTTGCTAACCCTCAACCAGACTATTCCTATCATCTATCTTTTCTACACATATTCATGCGCTGCTTACTGGTGGTGCAAGAAGTCATGCATCTATGTTGTCTGGATCTGCTACAAATTTGTATTGCATAGCACAAATTCATCTATTATCAACTAGGCCCTCCTTGTGACAAGACATTCCTTTTATTCCTCCCTAATTAATTATTGCACTCTCCACAGTGATGATTCAAAATCAAGTCTTCTCTTTTCAAGCCTCACGTGTGCCTCATCCACTAGGAAAAAAAAAATAAACATCATTGAAAGTGAATTCATTCTTCTCCCTTTCTCTGAGTTACTTGGTATTATCCCCTATTTTCTTTTCTCCTACATTAGTTTATGAACAGGGGATGGCCTTTTATTCAAACAGGGCAATTTTCCTATATATACCATTGATTCCATCCTCGCTTGTCACTACTAGCAGATTGCCACCCCAAGCATCCCCTTTTTCTAATCTTTAATTTCCCTTTAGATTGGCTCCTTTTCTGTTATTTACAGACATGTCAAAGGTCTCACTCATCTCTAAATAAAAATATTGCTTTATCCTACCATTCCCTTAATCTATCAACTGATATTTCCCTTTCTTTCAAAATCAAACTCCTTGAAAAAAACCTTTTCCATTCTTGTTGCCTCTTCTTTCCCTTCTCACTTACTCCTTAGTCCTTTGGTATCTGATTTCTGACCTTATCCCTTCCTCCTCGATGGTGTCTCTCATTTGAGTTATAATGACATTGTTTGCTCTTCTTCTTTCTCTCCCTTGCTGTATTTTTCTGTCTCATGTCTCTCCTCTCTTTCTCTGTCTGTTTCTTTCTCTGTTTATCTCTGTCTCCACCACTTTCTATCTCTGTCTCTATCTCTTTCTGTCTCTGTATCTCTTTGTCTCACTTGTTTGGGAGTCAAAGGGCCTGAGTTCAGATCCTGGTTTTGCTTCTTTCTTCTTTCCTGACATTGGCCACATCACTTACCTGGACATGACTTTCACCACTTGTACATGAAGACTAATAAAACTTCTCTGGCTTCTCATGATTTCCTAGATGGAAAAGCTTTACTTCACAATTTTACAAAATCTGGTCAGACTTATAAGCAAAAAGTTTGTATACTGTCCAATGGAAGGAATGCTAGATTTGGAGACCAAAGACCTTTGTTCAAATCCTGAATGTGAGTCTTTTTTCCTGTGTGAACTTGGGCAAGTTACAAAACTTCTCTGAGCCTCAGTTTCCTCATATAGCAAATGAGAAGGTTGGATTAGATGACCTTTACAGTTATCTACATCTCTAAATCTATGATCCCATGATCTTAAAAAACTATTATTAACACAGTTAATACTAGATGGAATAAATTGACAGTAGTTATCTATTTAATTGTGAATAAATATATGTATTTGGGGATGGGGGAGTGAGAAGAGATTATTTCCAAATCTAACCCATCAAATTACCACAAATTTATTTATTACAGTTTTTGTCAGCTACTAAAAGGTGTTTTTTAATTATTAAAATTTCTTCACTAGAAAACAAAAATTGCATATATTGAAATAACTAGCAAAGAATTTGAGGACTTCTCCTTGTGTAATGTTTTCTTATATAGGTAAAATGGCAGAAAAAAATCCAGCAAGAACAGTTCTCATTTATCTCATACATGCTGTTTATCTTAAAGTCTGTTGCAGGTAAACTGTTAGCTGTTTTCCTGGTGAGCTTTGGGCTTCAGCCAACCAGTTCCCCTGTCTCTGCCTAATACTAACCCTAGTTGGAGCTAATATAGCCAAATAGGCAAGTTGGGAGAAGGAAAATCAGTAATAGAGGCTAGGGGCTGATTGAGATCATCCCTATTGTGCTTAACTGTATTTCATTTCCAAGTAAGTGGTTCTAACTAGACAACAGATACTATTTTCAAAGGTTTAAGCAAAGCTTTTTTCGTGTAATGTGTATTTATTACTCTCCTTCAACATTTAAAGATTCGGGCAGTGGGAGAGAGATGTGGCATATCTGTAAAAGCCCAAGAGCTGATGAAATCTCAGTCAGATCTGTTATCTTCCAATGCTTTAAAGGTCTTCAACTGGGAGATTAGAGAACAAGGTTACTGTGACAATTTGTTTACACGCAGGGAGAGATTAAGATCTCGTTGAAAAGGAATAAAAATAACATCATCTTGAGCTGTCACAGCATGAGACCCATTGTAATCAACACTGGTCTGATTTCAGGGATAATTTAAGACCAATTTATTATCTTAATTAAAAAAAAGAAGAGAGAATTCAATGTTTCAGATGCCAGTTGGATTGTTAGGAGATGATGCCCCTGGAGAATCCACACACAAAGCAATGGGAACATGTACAGGGTTCCAAAAATAAATCGCCCCTTGCTGATAAAAATACAAAACTTTTAAAAATAAGCACCAGCATCACTAATATACTCAACAGCAAAACAATTCCTTTACTTCTATTTTGTGACACTGTTTAGGAAATTGACAGACGGCCACATATATTGAATTCTCATCAATGCTTTCATTTGGAGCCTTCATTTCTTTCTTGATTTTTAAATAGCCTGCTGGCAAAATTTTGCATTCTTCCATTTCCTCTCAGTTTGCGTTTTCCGTCTGCCTATGAGACCTGCTGCCTATATAATCTTTGCCTTCCTCTATCCCCTATTTCTACCCTCTCCCTCTCTCTTTCCATGAAAGTCTTTTCTGCCACTTAAGAGAAAATATGAACTGCACAACCAAAGTTGGAGTTTGGGAGTGGAGAGTATTGTGAATCACTATACTCACCCTCCCCCCCCCCCAACTAATGTTCTTGTGCCCAGTGCATGTCCTCACTCCTGGCTCTCACCACAAAAGCGACAACAACCCGCCCAACCCACAGAATGAGTAATCTTCTCACAAAGAGCCCTTTGAGAGGACAAAGTAGTTGCAGTAAAGGAAATGTCCCACTGGGAAACCAGGTGGACAGCAAACATTCACTTTCCATTACAAATGAGTTCAAGGGAAGCAGCCACCCCAGCATGGGATGGCCAAATCCATCCAAAGCCATTCTCGACCATCCCACTCATTTGAAAACCAAACATGTATCCTTTCCACTCTCCCCCTCCCCTTGTTTACAAACACGTTTACAAGTACTTTGATAGGTGACCTTATTTACTTAGTAACCTGTGGATTCATTTATCTTGAAATTAGCAGGTAATGAAGTGGAAAACCTCAACAGCCCTCCCACTAATTAACATGATAATAAGATTGTTTTGCTACAGAGGTACAATTAGCATGTATGAGCTAGAGGGGGAGAAAGATCAATAAAATGTCTGAAGGGTACTACTAACAGGTCTCAAGAATAGAACAAAGAAAAGGAGCTTTATGGAAGAAGAGGAGTAACAAGAGCTTATAAGGTTCATCCATTTAAACATACCTAAATCTGCGCATCTGCCCAAGTTAAAATTGTTTGCCAGCCTTCTTGACAGGGGAGGCAGTCTGAAAAGAATCATAAAACATACTCTCTGGTGCATGTGAAATGAGTTGAATTTGATAAGGAAGGAAAAGATTTTGTTGACAGTTTCAGATGTGCAGCTTGAAAATGCTTTAATTGAAAGGGGGAAAAAAGAAAAGAATGTTGGCAAGTAATTATGCCCATAAAATGGTTCCATTTGCTCTTTTTTCAAACAAGTCAAACAGCTCAGATATAAAACTTTGAAAAGAGGTTCTTCTCACACATGCAGCCTCAACATACATTTTCATGAGGAACTTTAACACACAAAGTGCACATCTCAAATATTTATTTATTCCACAGACAGAGGCGTGCAGAGTAAATAAATATGACTTTAAAAAATTGCCTCAATATGTATTTACCCAGTAGACTAGTTTCTTAGGTAAATTACATGGATTTTGGTAACCTTCCCTGACACTTTGCCTTGATTTTAAACATACACAAACAGGGAATTTAAATGTCCAAAGTGTCTAAATAACCTAATTGAACTTGTGAGACAAACCAGCAAGAGGTAGGATACTAGAGTACAGGGAAGTTGTAAGGACTTTTTGGAAGGGGAATAAAATGGTGGAGAACTTTTTAAAGATCTGCATCAACTTAGAGAACAGAATAGTAAAGACAGCCAAAAAGATGCAGAAATGAATGGTTTTCTATTCAAAATTCTCCTTCCCAGCCAGGACATTATCTGTACCCATTTTCAACCTCTTGCAATTCCCACCAAATAAGTACTTGACATCAGATTTTGTCTATCCTTCATTACAATTAATAATCTACTTATGAAAAAAAACTAATATCCTCTACTAGCCACCTTGTCTTGATTCTTTTGAAGATAATAATTCTAAAAACACTATTTTTACCACATCATTTCTCTAAAATGAATTTTGCATATTTTGGCATGTGGCTAGCGGAAAATTTCTTTCACTAATTTGGAAACATGGTGATCATCTCTGAATCAGCAGTCTCTTGAGAGCCTAGAGTTTAAACAGGGTGACCTTTTGCATTCTCTGTAATAGTCCAAGGTGCTAATGTTTCATTTTGGACATCACTAACGTAGTGGGTGTCTTTAGTTCCTTCCAATTGTCTAGAACTTTCTTCTTACAGTATATATGACTTGAAAAGATGAGTGTTGAGAGCTAATCAATTGAAGGATGGGTTTGGATCCATCTTGGACATTAAAATGGCATCTACTGGTTCAGAAAAACTCAACAACAAGTTTAGGATTCGAATTAATTTTTAATTTAGCAAATACTTTCCTAGCACATATCACCACGTAAACTTATTATTTTGAGAGAGAGAAGAATGTTTCTTGCTTGTGAGTGGCATTTGTTTGATTTCGTTAATTGCTTCAGGTTTTAATTTGGAAAGATGATGGTTGCATTTATTTGGAGGTGGCAGCAGTATAGCCAAGGGACACAAGAGAGGCTAAGAATTTCAGCTGGGAGAAGCAGAAACTTTCTGCCTGAGCAGTCATCCCATTAGACATTTTACAACCAATGGTAGTAAGGCTCAATTGCCTACTGTGTGAAGGTAAACACCAAAGAAAGCTTTGTACAAAGAACCCTGGGAAGAAAGAAAAAGGAAGGATTTGCACACACACTGTACCTTTCACCTAAAGTCAGTTGCAGTGAATATAATTGTAAATCTACTTCCATTACCCCACATAGGACTAGTGAAAGACGGCTTGATTATTTCAGCAATTCACATCCACATTAGGAGATTTACCATAACCAGTGGCTTCTATTTTAGGTGAGAAAAAAGAGAGAAAGAAAGAGAACGCTACCCTTTTTTGTCTGAAGGACTACCTAGCCAAGTTTATGGCTTTATCTGGGATTTCCAATCTTGTATCTCATTTTATTTTAGACCAAGCCGATTGAAAAATAGGAAACTCTGCAGAGCAAGTAGAGTTTTAAATACTCGGTTTTTTTTCCATTATAACATTGTATGTCCTCAACTTTTTTGCAGTTGGGATATTATTCATTTCAATGCTTTTGCATAATGTTACCCACCCCAAAAGCTTTGTATGGCATGTGTTTGTTTTTAAATTAGTGAATTCAAATTGATTTTCATTGGAGAAAATATTTTATTATTTCAAACCATATTTTAAAATATCTAGACACCCCTACAAAGAATTGTAGACAAGCAGGACTGTGAATCTCTATACTAAGGGGAAAAACAAAACAAAACAAAAAAAAGATTGTAAAGACCTCGGGCCAAGTCTTTATCCTACAGAGAAATCCCTTAGGGCAAAATAGCTTAGATTCAGATCCAAACTTTTCATCTGTGAAAAATTAAAACAATATGGAAAAACCCAGGAGGATCAGAATCTGAATTTATTTCAGAGAAATGTTTGTGAGTTCTGAGAGATAGCTGCAGTGTTTCCCAAATGGAATCATTTTAAGTTGTATTTGAATAAAAAAAAAAAAACTTCTTTAAGCATCTAAAAACCAAAGACTTCTACAATTAATCCTCACTAGTTCAAGTAGCATAGGTCTATTTTTGAGACAGGGAAATTGAGGCACATACAGGCTTACTGAAGGTCACCTAGTAGCCATTGGTGCAACTTGTAATACAAATTGATGTAGGATTCTCCTAATTTCTAAACCAGTGGTGTCATCTGTGAAATACATCTCTCCTCAAAAATGAAGAATATTTAGACGGATGCTTCCCAAAACTAAATTGCAGAATGAGATGCTTAACATTTTACTATTTGGGTTGGGACTTCTCTTTGCAAAAGGTGCTCACAGTCTGAGGAGTGGAAATGGAGAGTTGCATTTTAATTTGTCTTTGCTGGCTCTCTTAGAGGAATGTCCAAGTTGGTTTCTAAAAATAAATAACGGGTTTAATAGGAGGGGAAAGATGATATAAATTTAACCTAATATGGTTTCCTCATTCCTTACCAAGATTGCACATGTGACAAGAAATTTTTAGAAGGGTTCCTATGAGCTTGTAATAAGTAGTCTTTTTGGCCTAGATTTGTATCTTCCTTGAGAATAGATGTAATTTTAGAGTTGCTTTTAGGATTTTTTCTTTCTCTGCATATTCCAGCATACAATAGGGATCTTGTCTCAAGGTGTGAAGCCCTTCCATATTTATAAAGTCATGTCGCCTGTCTCCTATCCTTGTAAAGTATCTAACATTAGTAAGAATAAAGCCACAAGACTGCTCTGAGGATGCAAACAAGGTCTTACTATTATCTTAGTGTGGAGAGTTTGGGCATTTTTGGCTTTACCTCCTGTGTTTGTACAGCTCTGAGGAGGTTGCTTAACAGTGTATTTCATTCCAACTACACATTTTCTCAGGAAAGATGCTTTACCGTTTGAAGGACAAACAGGGTGGCCCAGGTTTCAAATTTCCCCAGCAGGGATTCATCTCTCCCAGGAAGGCTGGAGTGAAGTGTGCATGTATGCATGTGTGTGTGTGTGTGTGTGTGTGTGTGTGTGTGTGTATGGTGTTGCTATCCTTAAACTGGGCTTCACAGTTGCTCATTGCATTGTCTGATGAGGACTTTAACCAAAGCATTAGCTAATAAACTCACCGTCCTGTGGGAGCTTAAGGAGGCAATCTGGGGGAGGGAACAGATGGAACATGTGTGATTTTCCTACTTTAAGGAGTACTTGTGACTGGCCTGGAAAATAGGAGGTTTTGCCCCCCTTGCATTGTTTCTCAAATGATTCATTTGGAGTTCAGGGCAGTTTTAGAGAGCAAGCTACCAGTGACTGACCCCTATTCCTTTTTTAGAAACACTGTCAGTTTAAGGTACTAATTCATTCAAGCTCTTTACCATGATAAATAACTTCAGAGCACTTTAGAGTTCCTGCTATGTCAGAGACAGAATTAGAATGGGAATGTAGAATGCTTTGAGGAAAGTGTTATGTGCATAGGGATGGATATGTTTGAACTCTATGTGTAACAGCTGGGAATATTATAGTTTTTAAATGTAAGGTTCATTTTGTTATCCCCTAATAGATGCATTATTGGGCTTCATAGTATTATTTTACTATTTCTTTTTCTCTTTTTTTAAGAGAAGGGTCTGGACCTATTTTTAATCAGTTATAGAGAATTCCCAGTGGGAAGAATGCCCTCACCATTCAGCTCCATAGCTTATAGTCTCAGAGAGTTGTCTGGTACATTGAGAGGTTGCGTTTTACCCATGATCACTCAGATAATATGGGTCAGAGGCAATACTTGAAGCCACGTCTTCCTAGCTCTAAGGCTGGCCCTGATTTCGTGTTGCTGTTCTATCTTTCTTTACTGAAAATAGCACACCAATAATTTCTGTTTTGCTCAAGGTGATGCTATTTCACAAAATATTTTATATCTAGGATTTATCTTTTATTTGATGTAATTTAATTAATTGTTCTGTAACGGTGTGATTAAAGACATAATTTCTTAATCACCATTGTGATTATGAATATATATTATTAATAATAATAACACTTAGAATAAAGATATTTGCCTATCTTTTTAATGTTTATGAGGCCATTTCCTAGGAACTACACTGTGTTCATAGGTCGTGTCTTAACTATCTTTGTTTTACAGGTAAGGAAACCGAGCCACAGAGAGGTTATTTAGATTTATGCAGAAGCATGGTAGCTGAATCTAACTTCTAGATAATTGTTCTAGCTGCTACATCTTGTTGCCTTCTTGAAGTATTGGGAGAAGAGCATGATTCTTCAGCTGGCATGTAGGGTAGTGAGCTTATTAAACTTACAAACTGAAGTCCTCTTTAGCTCTGTGCAAGGAGAGAGAATGACGCTTGCTTCCTCCCTAGGTGAAGTGGCCTTCTCTGCAGTGGCATTGCTCACTAAAATAAAACCACCATAGGAGGTGTACCATAAAAGGGTTAGCAATGCAGACCAATATTCTTCCAGAACAGTGACCACTCCTGACTGCACACTCTTAAAACACTTAAACACATTTGCTTGCCAGCAGCTATGTAGGTTTCTAGCTCCATTTGAGCAAAGAACCCAAAAGTAATGTAGAAGAAAGATTACTCTTCTTTCTAGTTTTGAGAGGTGACCTTTTCTGCTCTTCTATATGAGAAAGGGGTAATGGGTGAGGTCCTTTTTGTATGTACATATACATATATCCATGCACTTTATTTTTTGTAATGAAATTCAATATAGTTAACTTACATGTGACTTATTTTGACAACCTATTAAAGTGACAGTGATTGATTTTTAGTTTAAATTTTTAGTTTATATTTGTATTTTAAACCAAATTGTATGTACACACCCATATACTTTTACATTTAAAAGGCAGTAGGGGCATAGTAGATAATGAACTGGTGTTGAAGTTAGGAACGTTTTGGTTTAAGCCCTGCCTCTGACACATTCTGGCTGTGTGACCTTGGGCAACTTATGTAACTTTTTAGTTGTCTGAACACCTCTCTAAGACTATAATTCCCTGAATAGTCGTTGATCTACACTGGTAGACAGAGTTTCTTCACTAGGAGTTCCCTAGGTCATAGAATTCACAGGCCAGTCCAAACAAGGCAAAATGAGATGATACAGACATAACCTTCAGGACCTGGCCCCATTCTACCTTTCCAGTCTTATATCTTACTCATCCTCACATACTCTGCTATTCAGTGACACTTGTTTCTTGCATGACATACCCTGTCTCTTGGCTGGTGGTATTTTCACTGGCTGTCCCACAAACCTAGAATGTTCCCCCTCCTCATCTCCACTTCCTGTCTTTTCTGGCTTCTCTCAAGTCCCAACTAAAATCCCACTTATCACAGGAAGCTTTTCTTGGTCCTGCTTTTGATTATTTCTAATTTATCTTGTATGTGGCTTGTTTGTAAGAAGCTGTTTTCATATTGTCTCTGCCATTAGATTGAGCTCCTTGAGCATAGGGGCTGGGTATTTTTTGCCTTTCTTTGTATCTTCAGTGCTTCTTAGCATAGTGCCTAATACATATTAGGTGCTCAATAAATGTTTGTTAACTGATATGTTCAGGCAGGATTATGTAATGGATTTAATGACATTCATTTCAGATGACATATCATCATATTTGGATATTTTTCTTATACCCGGATCACTCCTTGGCACTAAAGACATAGCCTTAACTTGCTTAGCTTCCTTCTAATAAAATTAAAGTATAGTGGTTGTTTTTGAAAGAATTACCTAGATATCTAATTTATCTCTTGGAGGCATATAACATGAAGTCAAGTCTGGGTCAAGCAAAGCCTGAACTGAAATCTAGAAAGACTTCTAGTATGTCACAATGATAGAACCTTATCTCTTATTTGAAAACTAGCTGATAAATGTTTAAAAATTCATCCTCCATGACTGTGGGGTGCTAGAGTTTTGAACCGCAGAAGTTCTTGAAGAACCTCTGAACAGACATAGAAGGGACTCTTTCTGTATCAGTGGCAAGATCACCCATGCTGATTAAATTATAAGACCTTAAAATCTTGAATGATTATATCTGGCTGACTATGCAAACAATCCAATTGCATAGAAATCAGTGAGCCAGAGACTGAAAAATAGAAACAAATTGCTCTGTTTGAGGGTTGATTCACTGGTCACATAACATTATGGGCTAAGGCCCAGAATCTAATCATGCGATTATCAAGTAAATTCCATATCTATTAAGTTTATCAGGAATTCCTAACCACATCTTTTTAGAATCATATATATTATTTGGATGAGCATTTTCAGAGTTCAGCAGTGTCATGCTGCAGTAAAAACATTGACTCCGAGGCTACTTACCATGACTTTCCTTTTGCAAGTTTGACAACTGATACTAATAAATTGCACGTTTCCAAACTTTGGTGCTATGTTAATATGTTTAAGGCTTGTATTTACTATTCTCAAACCAGCAAACAGTTCTATGATGTGGATATTTCCAAATAAAAGATATGATGTCATGAATTCCTTCCAGTTAAGTACATCCGGCATCCTGGCAAAATTATAAATCTCTGGATATGGAAGAAGCAGTTGGTAGGATGACTGCAGGTGAAAGCATTGTTGATTGTATCTGCTATGTTGTCAGTGATCACGTATGCCCTTTCGGTGAAATTATTTTGTGGGATACTGATCCTTTTCTGACTAACGTATAATGCCTATGGAATGATTTGAATAGGGTCCTTCACCTCTCTAGGCAGCAATTTCCTTACCTATAGAATGAAGTGATTGGAATAGGTTATGATTAGCTCTATGTACCTATGAACTCTTCTTCAAAATGGTAAATAAAATAAACCTCAGGCTTTTTTAAACAATTGCATGTATCATATAAATTCCATATTCTTAATCTTGAACACAGAAATTTTATAAGATCATCAGCATAAGAAACTTCTAACAGTTCTCAGTAGACCAAAATAGGTTCTTATACAAATCATTCTTTTTAGACCTTGATATTATGAGCTTTGTCATTTTTGCAGGTAGGACCATTTGAAGATTACTCAATTCTGACCAAAAAAAAGCCTATCAAATGGATTATTCAGTCAGCCAGTGAATGGACCTAGGTGACAGACCTACATGCAGTCCTTTTGGAGGGAGTCAGTCTTTTAACTTGACTGATGAAATTATATCTAGATCTAGTAGATTTTGGACTTCAAAGGCATTTTTCCCTACTTAGGGCATCCTGGATGAAGGGCATATGCTATTTGTACCAAACTCCCAGGCTCAAGTGGTTTGCAAATTGACCCCTTTGTAATAGGTTAAAGGTTTCTTGCTAGATAACAGTGGTTCATTTTGATTAATTATGTCAGGGAATTAATGTATGATTACTAACTTTTAGCAGACCCTGCTCTTTCTGACCTCGAACTGCTTGTTTGTATGGCTGGTTGTAATTTTCGACCGATGGGTTAGAAGAGGTCACTGTGTGGTCAGCATATTTTAAACAAAGAAGAAAAAGAGAAGCAGAGGCCTCAGACCTGAATGGACACACTGCAGTTCACAGCCTTGACAGGAGAGATTTGTTAAGTGTTTTAACAGTGGGTTTTTATATATTTACTCTTTCCAATAAAAGATTCTTCAGCTGAGTGGAGAGTAGACCTGAAAAGATGTGGAGAATAATTTAATAGTTGAATGTTAGTCCATAAATTTCACTTCATACTGTTTTCAATGGAATAGAACCTTGTTAAAGATTAAATTAGGCAGAGTCGAGTCTTGTCTTTTGATTGGCTGAGAGAGTCAGAATGAAGGGATCTTATTAATGTAGTACTGGAGTGGTTGGCTTATAAAGTTCTAAACACTTGTGAAAGAGGAAGCATGGATAATTAAGTGATACTATGCTTTAATGTTTTTCTTCAAAATTGAGGGAAAATAACCAATCTACCCTTTGATTTTGAAGCCTTTGGGATTTTGTTCCTTTGGGATTAAAGCAGGGAGAAAGAATGGAATTGGCATTAACTAATAATGTTGATGGCCCACATTCCACTCTCAGCTATTGATGCACAACTCCCTCTGGCCTCCACAATGAGATTGACTTCTGTGGCTTTGTTGTCTTTAATAGAAGTTGCGCATGTTTGTGGATAAATTTAGGCCCTAGAGTAGTGATCAGGAGCTGAAGGGTTTGCCTCTAAAAAAGATCTTCACTCTGCTGTTTGAATATCTTCATTGAAAAGCACCATGACTGATGTGCTGTTACTTGTTTTTCAAGTAAGAACATGGAGAGACTCCAATCACTGGGCATGAAGACAGAAATCCAAGAGAAAGAGGAAAGAGAAAGGGAGACTCACTAGGCAAAAGAAAAAAATTGGGGGGAGGTTAGCAAGGAACAATTGGGACAGATAATTGCTTTTTTAAGCTTAGAGAAAGCCAGAAAAAGGACCAGAATGGTTTGGTTTTAGAACAAGAGCCACATACCACAAAACACAGGATTAAAAAGCATAGATATCTAAAAATCAGAAAGAATTGGAAAGATAATAATAAGATCCTATGTATAATTTGTAAATGTTATAAAATGTCTCATCTTTAAGAGTTTGGAAATAAATTAAGCATTAGCATTTAGATTTGCATTTGTTAAGCCAGGAGCAGATTGGAAAGCCAATGTAACTTTTTAGCAATAGACATACCAACAATCAGTGATCTTCCATACCCTTTATGGACAACATAATCACAATTACTGTATTTCAAAAAAAGCCCCTTTCAAAAATTAGAGGTGTTGATGACTTTAATGGGAACATAGACCATTTGTCGGTTCCATTATTGCAATTACTGTCTGGCTTGGTATCTTCTCGCTGACAATGGCTAATGTTGTATACTTCAAAAGAAGATATAAACCAATAATGCACTTATGGTGCAATTCACATCTAGCTCCTCTTTTTTTCTGTTGCGCTTCTCCCCTCCCCCCAAACACATACGCTGTGATGAGTTTGCATTTCCATGATTTAAATAGGTGGTCTTCCACTTGGAGTATCTCCATGAGGGTGGACAGCAGCAAAGAGAAGGCCATAAGATCATAAATCCTAGGCTTAGAGGGGACAGAGAGAGGTCACCTCATCCATTTCCTTGTCCCCAGGCAGGATTGCTCCTAAATCATACCACAGATGGGTGACTATCCTATTATTAAAATCTTTCTAGAAAAAAAATCCTTAAATACCCTTTATAGCTTCTTCTAGCTTTTAATAAAAAGGTTGAAAAACATTTTCTTTTCTCTAACCTGAATCCCTCTTGCTGCAGTTTAAATCTATGTTTACTTCTTCTAGCTAGAAGGTAAACACCTTTTTTTTCTTTCTCAGTAAAGCTAGATCACTGAATATATTTTGAAAATATTTTCCTCTCTGGATGCTGAAACAACATACCTCATATTTGGTCAGTTTATCTTGACTGTAGAAACTGTCATTATCATTCTTCTTTTATCTTTTCTATGATACAACACATAAATAGGCAGACTGAGGTCCAAATATGACCTCCATGTGGGCAATTTGCTTCAGAGCCACTCACCATTGAAGCTAAAGGTCAGTTTTCATTGAGGTTGGCTAGAGATACTTGGTGATTTACAAACTGTGTAACAAACGTACTGTCCATTTTACTTCCTTGGATTGCAAGCATTGAAGTACAGTTTCCAAGGTTGCCTTTCATCCAAGTGAAGATATGGCTAAACTTCTGTTTTGATTATAATGGCCTATAGTTTTTATGGTATGTTAAAGTTTGCACAGTACTTTGCATATATTATGTCACTTGAATCTCTAAACCACTGTGTGAGCTAAGTAAGGCAGGTGATATTATCCCCATTTTATAGATGTGAAAATTGAGGTCCCTGAGAGGTTAAATGATTTACCCATGACTACATAGTTAGAAAATGTTCAAGGTATAATACAAACCCAGTCTTGTGAGATTCCAAATTCAGCATTCCTCCAGAATTAAAATTGTCCCCTCTGTTATTGCTTAATGCCTTTTCCAAGAAGATTTGTGGAGCAAGGTGGGGAGGTGGGCGTAAAAGTACGTGTAAATGTAGCAAACCTAAGAGGCAATTGTATTGAGTGAACTGATTTCCTAGAGTTTGGTGTTGAACTGTCTGGTCAAATACATAGTTGAGTGCTTCCCCCAAGGTAATGACACCCATTTTTGCCTGTCAGTTAACCTGTCCATTCAAATGCTTAGTAATATAATATCAGAAATGATTCAGTTAGAGCTGCTTTACTTGACTCCTACCCTTCCAAGCTACCCTTTGATTTGCTGAGATCAATTCAGCAGCTTTGAATATACCCACTATACCCAATGGAACAGACTGAGTCTGGTAGACTCTAGGGACAGATGCAAGGGGCTTCCCTGTACAGCAGGTACCTGAGTCTCCATTCATTTGGGACATCAGATAGTATAGGAGATATATTCTGATTTGTGATTCTTGACATCGGGAATGCAGATGTGTTCTATCTAGAGGTAATAGAAAAGAACTGAATAGCAGTGAACCAACATTAGCAAAAGTGATTTCAACAAAAATTGGCAAGCAGAGGCCAATTTTCAATTTCTTTCCTGTGGCATACTTTTTAGATGGAAACAATTTGTTATCTGCATACTAATATGGTACCACTCTGAGCTGTTTTTTTGGAAAAGCTGAATGAACTTTAATAATTCTAATGACAAAAATAAATGATTTCCCAAATGTTATTAAGCTCTTGGAAACATATTATTTAATTTGGCTTTACAGAGCCCCATTAATCCTTCTGAACAGACACAAATAAGGCTACATGCTACAACACAAAGTACAATAAAGGTTTGCAATGAACTTTAAAAGAGAAAAATATTTTGCATGCATGTTTTAAAGTGTAGAGGCAACTTTTAACAGAACTTCAAAACCAAATTGAACATAGAGTCATTCTTTTTAATCACGAACAAAATCTATCACACATGTTCTTTCAAGTAAAGTTTATTAGAAAGAAATTGCTACTAGAGAACCACATGTTAACTCTGACTTGGCAAGGTCAGGCCAGGGCAATAAACCCTTGAACCTTACAAATATGCAAAGCTGACATAAATAACAAATTAAATGTAGCCAGGTAGAGAACTCAGTTAGTTGCTAGAGAGATTCCAACTCCAGCCAACAAGCCCCTGTTGACTTGTGAGAAAAACCTGGTCTTACCCCTTCTGTTTGTTGCCCATTAGTCTTGCATCTGGAGGTCACCTTGCTGCTTCCTGCTGAGATAAATCCTTATAAAAATGATTTTGCAACATTATATGCCATTAGTCCAATATGTTATAACTTATGTGCTATTATTGTGGTATGTTGGCAAAATATTGTAGCATATACATATATGTGCTATATAGATGATATATGCATACGTGATATATATGATATGTACATGCATACACATATGTGTATGTATATATATGTGTATGTATATGTATATGTATATGTATATGTATATGTATATGTATATGTATATGTATATGTATATGTGTGTGCATCTGAAGGAGTAGAAGTCCTCAGATAGAAACATTAGGCTTATTCCCCCCAATTTTAAAGCTATCCACAATTCTGTCTGGTGAGTTTGTCTGAGTAGTCAGCTGTGAGATATGGCTACTGAAGCAGTTTAGCAGAAGAGTTGGGATAGTGGTTTAAACTTGATATATAAACTTGAAAAAAAAGAGTAACACTGATGTGCAAAGTAAAGAAAAATACTTTGTATTTGAAAGATGTACCATTAAGTAGAGTTTCAAATGAGGCTAAAGAATGAAAGATCTAAGAAACCGGGAGGAAGTAAATGAGAAGAGGTAAATAAAATATTGTAGCTCATTGTAATCTAAGTGAGTCATCAAGTGGCAGCTCCAGCCAATGAGTGAAGCCTGGAGAATCCTAACATAATTCCCCTTCTCGATATAATACAATTCAAATGAGTGGCAGTATACGCTGTATAATTGATAAGAAGCTGGCCTTGGAGTAAGAATGATCTGAGTTTTAAGTTCTTGCCTCTGACATATGCTGGCAATGTGATCTTGGGCAAATTTCTAAATTTTTCAGTGGCCCAGGCCATTTTCTAAAAAGTTTAGTTGTAGAGAAAGTTCCTATCTACATTGGTAGAGGACTTTTCTTCATTGGGATTTCCCTTGACTAATGAAATTACAGGTCTGGTCCAATTTACGGAGTAAGACAGGAACTACGTAGATCAGTATATGGTAGCAAATTACAATACTATTGGCCCTTTTATCAAGCAAAAGTTTGAAATGATATATACTGTAATAGGCTTAATCTTGGGAGAGTGGCCATCTTCTCTCTTTAACTTACACATTGAAGCTTGCTCTGGGTATACTGTCAAAGGTCTGACATCATGCAATGTTAACAGGGAATCCCTAATATAGTGAATGGCTTTCTGTGATAGTGGAAGATTTCCTCCTATAAAAGTCCTTCTGACACTTTTCTGAGTGTTCCTTGGGGGAAAAATTATCTCAGAAGAAAAAAAAATGTTAACTATCCATCACGCGTACCACTTGCTTTCTCTTAAACACACTTTTTTTTAAAAGAAAAAAAATGCGTTTTGTACTTTTAAAGCAACCATAATTTAATTCTTTTAAACTTTTAAAAATGTATTCAATTTTAGGAGATATTTTGGAATGAGCTTGAGAGGCAAGCACCAAATAACATCACAAAAATAAAATCTGTTAAATTTAGAATATTACAAAATTTCATATGTTTATAATATATTAGAATATGTATTCTAACAGACAAGACATGATTGGTTACCGGTGTAGAAGTCACTTCCAAATCAGTGTAATAAAATAATTAACTTGTTATAAAAATAAAACTCAATTAGAAATTTGAAGTATATAATTATAAAGATTTCTTACTCATCCTCAAAAATCCCTCTCAAGATCCTTCCATCATTCCTAGATATCGTCCCTTACTTTTCTTCCACTTCATGTCTAAATTTGAGAAATCCTTCTGTGTCTATTGTCTCTGCTTTCTCTCCTCAATCTCTTCAAAACTCTCTGATATGGCTTCTGATGTCATCATTCAAATGAACCTACCCTCACCAAAATTACCAGTGATCTTTTCCTCACCAAATCTAATGGTCTTTTCTCAGTCTTTATCCTTCTTGACCCCTCTGCTGTCTTTGACCCTGCTGCTCATCTTTTCCTCCTAGGTAATCTTTCCTTTGTAGGTTTTTGGGACAGTTCTCTCCTGGGTTTCCTTCCCATCTGTCAGACCACTCCTTCCTAGCTTTCCATATTGGTTAATTATCCATATCCCTCAAGGGCCTACCCTGTGTCCTTTTTGCTTCTTCCTTTCTACTCTCTTGTTTAGTGACCTTATCACTTAACATTCATGGATTCAATTATTGTCTCTATGCTGATGATTCCTAGATCTATATATGCACCCCTACTCTCTGTGTTGAGCTCTAGTCACCCATCACAAATTGCTTTTTTCAATATTTCAAATTGAACCTATCCAAAACAGAATTTGTCTTTCCCCAAAACCCTCCCAACTTTCCAATTGTTGTCAAGGGCACCACCAACCTCCAAGACACCCAGTATCATTCTTGACTCCTCATTCTCAATCCACATATCTAATACATTGTCAAATCTTGTCATTTCTACCTTCATGATATCTCATCTGTCTACTTCTTTCCCCTCACATATTCAATACTTGTTTTTAATTAATTTATTTATTTTTAGTTTTCAACATTCATTTCCACAAAATTTTGAGTACCAAATTTTCTCCCCTTCTCTCCCCTCCCCCTTTCCCCAAGGTGGCGTATATTCTGATTGCCCCTTCTCCCAGTCTGCCCTCCCTTCTATCACCCCACCCAACCCATCAACCTCTTCCACCTTACTTTCTTGTAGGGCAAGATAGATTTCCATACCCCATTGCCTGTACATCTTATTTGTGCTCATCATTTCTTGCCCGTATTATTGCAATAGGCCTGGTGGATTGCTGTTGTTCAGTCTCTACATGACCCCATGCACTTTTGCCATGCATTTTCCTTGGCAAAGATAACTAGAGTGGTTTGCCACATCCAGTCTCCAGGGTGTCCTCGTTTTACAGATGAGGAACTGAGGCAAATAGGGGTTAAGTGGTCTGCCCAGGGCCACACAGCTAGTAATTGTCGGACGCTGGATTTGAGTTCAGATTTTCATGACTCCAGGCTCAGTGCTCTATCTACTGCGCCATCTAGCTGCCCTTTAGGAGCATCGAGACGATGCGTGGCACACAGCAAGTGCTAAATAAATGCCTTGACTGACTAATCCAATAAAGCAAAACACTGCCTTGTATACTGTCTTCCAATAAGGTGCCTCCCATGCATGTGAGCCTGTTTTCTCCATTTGTATCCATACAACATTAAGGAGTTTAGCAATCTCTAATGGCTACCACCATGTTGTATAGCACCCCTGTGATATATGTATGGGAACAAATACACCAGAAGCCATAAAGGATACAGGACAAGAAGGCATAGACAGATTACTTGGACCATTGAAAAAAGAGCACCCATCTAGATGAACTCACAGATCCATTTTGGTATTTAACTCCTTTTCCCCCAAACTCTGAGAACTTAACAAGTTATTGAAATCTAGACTGATCACAATGACCAACTGCAATTCAAAAGATTCATGATGAAACATGTTATCCATCCCCAGACCAAGAAGTGATATATTCAGAGTACAAATTGAAGCATTTTTTCTTTCCTTTTTTTCCTTCCCTTCCTTTCCCTTTTCCTTTTCCTTTCCCTTTCCCTTTCCTTTCATGACTATAGATATTTGTAATGAGCTTCATTTTTCTTGCCTTTTCAGTAGATACAAGAGGTGGGAAGAAAAGGAGAGAATTTGGAACTGAAAATAAAATAAAATTGAATTAAAAAATAAAAGTTACCAAAGCAAAACAAAATGAATCTAACTCCATAAATGTATCATCTTTTGCTTTTTCTTTTGCCTTGCCCCCAACTAAATAGCTGCCAAGTAGTACATTCTGCCTTCATATCCTCTCTTACATCCATCCACTTTTCTCTACTCACACTGCCAATATTCTCATCAAATTTATCATCATTTCTTGTCTGAACTATTGTGATTGTCTCCTAATTGGTCTTGCCTCCATTCCATCCTTTACACAGCTTCTATTTTTTCCACTAAGACATAAGCCTGACTAAATGATTTCTCTGACCAAACATCTTTGGGATTCCCTATTGCCTCTAGGACAAAATACAGAATCTTAGCTTGGCATGCAAGATGTTTCCCAATCTGGCATTAACTTACTTTTTCAACCTTATTTTACATTACTCACCTTCCTGTACTAGGCATTTCAATAAAACCAAACATATAACTTACTATTTTCTGAACTCCATATGCCAATTCTTTGTCTCGCTTTTAATGTTCCAAAAACTAGCTCTCTCCTTTGTCCCATCATAGAATCACAGGATTATAGATTCAGAGGTGGAAAAGATAATAGAGTCCAACTGCTCTCACTGTAAAGATGAGAAGATTAAGTTTTCATTTCCCATCCCTTATTGTATTTTTCTCTGTATATGCCATATTTTCTTTCCCCGGTAGAATTTTAGCTCCTTTATGGAAATCACAGTGCTATTTTTAATCTCTGAATCCTTGCCACAAAATACCTGTTTTGTACATTTTAGTTATATTTTAATGTATAAATTTTATAATAATCGATGTTTGTTGAACAGATATTCTCCTGAGTTTGGGCCACTTCACTTCCCTGAACCTCAAGTTCCTTAATATATAAAATGAGGATTTGTTTTTTAGATAACATGTCTCCAAAATCTTTTTAATTTCTATGACTGCACAATACTGAAGGGCACGTTCAGTTGTAATCAGGTGGCAGCAGTCTTCTGTTAAACTTCAGGGAAGAGGGCTAAGGAAAAAATGATTGAGGTTGGGCTGATTTGAGTGTAGAGAATGAAAAGAAATAAGAATTGTCAGTGTCAGAGTAGATCAATGGAAGGTTAAAAAAAGACCGTAAGCTCCAAGTAGTACAAGGAACAAACAGTATGGGTTAGAAACTATGGACTGTCCAAGGAAAATGGAAGAAAAAATTCTGGGAATTTTCCTACTATGAATTTTCAGATTGATATTTTCTTTTTTGATGTGAGTGTAATATCTCTGTGACATGATCATTCATAGCAGAAGAATGTTCCATACAAGTTGACAAAAGAAGTGGACAATTATAATGCAAAAAAACCCTGTTTTCTCATCCATTTCTTGAACTATATACAATTCATCCTTTGGTCGTATATAGATGAAGTGGACAAAATGTATCAACATTTCCAAAATGTTTCACACAGAACAATATGACTTATTTTCATTATAAAATCTCATGACGGTAACCTGCCTACATTCGTTTTGTTATTCTTAACAGTTGTTCTTAACTCTGAAGAGTTAATGGGTGGTTTTACAGTCTATAGTCTAGCTCAGTGTAGCAAATACATCTTTAATGAGTCAGCTTCTCATATCTTCAGCTACTGTGGTGGCTATATGGCATTAGTTAGAGAGTGAGATTTCCTATGAGATCTTTGTCCCAAGTGCAGTTTCTTTTTGTAGGGAATGCTATATACTTAAAAAGGTTTTTGGGGGGCAGAACCAAGATGGCGGGTGGAAAGCAGTGACTGGTGTGAGCTCCCCACTAAGTCCCTCCAAAAACTTATAAAAAAATGGCTCTGAACCAATTCTAGAACTGCAGAACTCACAAAGTGGCAGAGGGAAGCAGGGCTCCAGCCCAAGACAGCCTGGATGGTCTCTGGATAAGGTCTGTCCCGCACGGAGCTCCCAGCTCTCAGCTGAGGGGAGTGGAGCTGAGCCAAGCAGAGCCCAGCCTGCGCGGCATGGACCGACCAGACCAGGAGCCAAGAGGAGAGTGCCCTAGCGTGCTGAATTACTGAGGTGTGGCATTTACCAGACCTCACAACTCACAAACAGCGAAGACAACAGAGAAGGTTAGTGGGAAAAGCTTCTGGGGACTGAGTTTGTGGTTCAGCCACCACCCCTGGGGCAATGGAGGTGGGGCAGCTTTAGAACTACAGCTGCAGTTGCTTCTGGCCCCAGGCCCACCTGGCGGGAGAAATTAAGTGGCGGATCAGAGCAGGAGTGAAGAGCCTGCTGAAGATTTAAGCCCAGTCCAGGTAGGGGGTTCTTGGGGAAGGAGGAGTGCTGGTGAGGCAGCACATCCGCCCAAGCATGGAACATAGAACTCCTTAGTCTACAAGCAGTCATACCCTGTTGAAAAACTCAAGGGTTTAGTAAGTTGTCTGGGAACATGGCCAGGCAGCGAAAACACACCCAGATTCAGTCTCAGACTCTGGAATCCTTCTTTGGTGACAAAGAAG
>CM053624.1:102039175-102088389 GCA_028646595.1 Phalanger gymnotis | reverse complement strand
TCCTGCTCTGATCAGCCACTTAATTCCTCCCACCAAGTGGGCCTGGGGCCAGAAGCAACTGCAGCTGAATTTCTAAAGCTGCCCCACCTCCGTTGCCTCAGGGGTGGAAGCCGAACCGCAAACTCTGTCCAGTCCCGCAGCTTTTCCCACTAACCTTCTGTGTAGTCTTTGCTGTTTGTGGGTTGTGAGGTCTGGTACATGCCACAGCTCAGTAATTCAGCATGCTAGGGCACTCTCAGCTCCACTCCTGGTCTCGTCGGTCCGTGGTCTGCCGCGCCACGCCGCGTGCGCTGGGCTCTGCTTGGCTCAGCTCCACTCCCCTCAGCTGGGGGCTGGGAGTTCCGTGTGGGACAGACCTTACCCTGAGACCATCCAGGCTGTCCTGGGCTGGAACCCTGCTTTCCTCTGCCACTTTGTGGGTTCTGCAGTTCTAGAATTGGTTCAGAGCCATTTTTTTATAGGTTTTTGGAGGGACTTGGTGGGGAGCTCACACCAGTTACTGCTTTCCAGTCACCATCTTGGCTCCGCCCCCGTCCAATTTTTCATTTTTTGACTAACTTCATGGACCCCCTAAAATTCAGTAATGGATGTCAAGTTAAGAAACCCTTTCTAGCTTCCTCATGCAGATGCCTCTTTATAACAAACTAGGGGATCCTGAATGTTCCATTCCAGTCTCATATCATCAAATGTATGCTACACATTTCTACTTGAAAATAAGACATCCTGTTTTCACCTTAAATTCAGCATGTCCAAAACAAACTCATTATGCCCCCCCCTTCATAAGAAGAATTTCCCTATTTTTATCTGATTCCCCAATAGATTATATGCTGTTAAAGGCAGTGACTATGTTATTTAAAAAAAAAATTCCACAGTGACTAGCATAGGAAGTACTACATACAGTGTACGTGATGCATAAGTGTTTGTTAAATGAGTGAATGAATTAAGAACTGTCCTCTGAATTCTTAGATGTGAGGTAGGTCTTTGAATATAGAAGTCAAAAGTGTAAGATTAAAGAGTTTTTGTCATGTTTCTCTGAAGTCTGAATTGCTGGTAACCAGCTCCTTCCTCTATTATCTCTTTTCTCTTCTAATTTCCATGGAAGTTTCATCAAGAAAGTAGAGCTTGAATTGGAAGAAAAAAAAAATAGAATTTAGTCTGAGAAGGCACATGAGAGTCTTCTATTTGAAAGGAAAAATATAATCCATGGTGTAGAGGTATAAGTCAATATCTTATAGTCAGAGGATAGTGAGAAGACTGAAAAAACAGCAGAGACACCATGATAGAGAGTAATAGGAAATGAAATTGGATTCACAAAATTGGGCCATATCATAAATGGTCTTGAAATTCAGGTAGAAGCATTGATGTTCAATTCAGTAAAACAGGAAGCAACAAAGGTTGGAGAAGTGGAATAACAAGATGAAGTGGATATTTAAGGAAGGATGGTCTGGTACTAGTAAGTAGAACAGTTAGGTGGAAGGATAAACTAGAATTGCAAATTGTTACCATCCAACATCATCCAAAAATGAGATGATAAAGAACTGGATAAAGGTGGTGCCTGGGGAAATGAGAAGAAGAGATGGATTATAAACACATTTTGATGAAAAATATCAGTAAGATTTAGCTGGGAGTTGGTGGAGCTTATTTAAAAGTCATCATGATATAGTGGGAGAATTGTTGGGCTTGGAATTAGAAATCTTGACTTGGATTTTGCCTCTTCTACTTATTAGCAGTGCAATCATGGACAAGTCATTGAACCTCTTTAAGTCTTTGTTTTCCTATGTAAAATTCAAATAATGATAATTTTAGGTTATTGTGAAAATAGATGACATGTAATATGTGTCAAATTCTTTATAAACTTTTAAATGCTATGTAAATGTCAACTATTATATTTTTACGGGGTATGAGGAGGTGGCATCAGTCAAAGAAGATCTTAAGTGCTCAAGACTAGGTGGCTGGAAACATGATATTTAGGCTCTTAGATATGGGAGGGGTGATTTGGAGGTAGGCAATGATGAGTTTGTCTTGGGCCATATTGGATTTCAGGCAAAGGCAAGACAAACTAAATCTATAAAATCAGATTCTGAATAAGTCGATTAAACTTGCAAAGAATGACCATTAAGGAAGACCTAAATCTGGAAAGCAGAGAAGGGAAGGCTAAGAAAAGTAGATTTGAGTTCTGGAGGAGATTCTGTACCCACCATTGAATGAAATTACTTCCATGAAAAGGGGATCATAGTAATATTATACTCAGTGCTTTGTACACAGTTTCATAATGAAAGTCTTAAAATCAAAATCAGTTCAAATTAGCGATCAGATAATCCAACTCCTTCATTTTACAGATGAATAAATTGAGGGCCAAAATGGTTAAGTGCCTTGGACATGGCCATATAACTAGTCTGTGACAGGGCTGAGATCAGAATCCAGATCTCTTAACTTCCAGTCCAGTTCTATTTTTAGTGTACCTTATTCCCCCATGAGCTGAATTATTTAGCATTTTGTAGCTTCTCATGATCCCCTATGTAAATATATTTATGCTTTAAAAAATTAATCGATTTCTATTGAACTTCCTAGAGAAGTTTAAAATTTTAAGCTCTTGTTTTTACACATGAGAATAATAAAGTTTATATAGCTAACCACTGAATCTTTGGATAATTTGATGAGCATAAAAAGATTTGGCACATAGTCCTGGGAACTGCTTTAAAAGGCAAATACATTTCATTTTTGATTACCTGTTTCATTTTCTTAAATACTTGATTAATCATATAATGACTGTGGTATGTATTCCTCAAACTAACTATGCTTATGTTATTTATAAGAATTAAACCTGTTTATTGTTTCATTTTCTGGTTCAAAGAATTCCATTTTTAATAACCTAAAGATAAATCATATCTAACATTATGATCTGTCCTCACTTTGCAATGTTTTAAGAATTCCACAGGAATTTTGATTCTTGCCCTGACTTGGGTGGGTAATGTGCCTCTGAATTTGTAGGCAGGCATTTTTCTTCCCATGCAGAATAGGGGATTAAGAACTGCTATTAGTGTTCTTTCAGGGAAGATCCTTCCATGTTCCTTTCCTCTGAAATATTCTCTTCCTGAAGATTAGGAGATAATGCATCTGGAATAACATTAGCTCATCCAGGTTTGTGGTTTATCTGAAAATTAAATCCTAATAATCTCATATTCCATCTGGCTTGGGTAAACTTGAAATATCAATCCCTAGAGAGGACTACAGCCACAGCAAATGAGAGACATTGAAAACATTAGGAGCAAAAGAAAGTTCCATCTTTTAAGTTAGGGCTCAACATTCCTTTGCCTGTAGTGGTATATTTTTCTTTCACTAGTTGGGGAAATTTTGTTGGCAGAAGTCTCTTTAGTACGTTTATTTATCTTGTGTTAATATGTGCTCAGTAGGCCTCTCTAAGTAGGAACAGAGCACATGTGTATCTCTTGCTCTGGATGAATCAGAATTTGAAAAGGCAAAAATAGGTGTTAAACCAACAAGCCAGAAATGAGGTGGATTAACTTTTCAACACTTATGTGTGGAGATGCATCTCCATTCAACACTGTGGACCATTTAGATTGACCTTGGCCTTCCTTGGCCTCAAGATGCATGCAGGTAACAAGCATAAATCCAGCACGAGGTAAGAGCAGCACATGGCTATTGATACTCTGAAGTTTTTGTACATCTTCTTGAATCTTTAAAGGGTTTCCTGTCAGTGGTTTTTTATTGTTTAAATTATCGTCTGAGCGCTATTTGAGTTGACTATGTTGAAAGGTGAAATGCAAATTTGGCCATAACTAGTTATATGACACAGAATACAGTAGGTAAAAGATGGGAAACCATCCTTAATGGTTTCCAAAGGGAAGACCTCGGTTTTATGTCTCAGTCATATGAAACTACTATGAGGCATTGACTTAACTTTGAGCTCTCATCAACAAATAACAAATATTTTCTGTAAGTTTATAGAATCTGTGATGGACTGCAGTGATCATTCTGTAACTGATCTGGCTCTTTTCTGAATTGCCAAACAGTTCAGCCAGAATTAAAAGAAGTATAGCTCTGATAAGTATAAGGGAAAATTTGATAAGTATGGATTTATGTGGTCATCGGACAAATTGTATGAGGGAAGAGAGCTGGATTTGGAATAAAAAAAAAAGACCTGTTTCTGCCACTTACTACCTATGTGACCTTGGGTAAATCATTTATGGAATGAGTGATGGGGGGAGGGGTTGCACCAGATGACCTCAAAGTTCCTTCTAATTCCATATCTATGTTTCTTTTATCTTAAATATGACTATTCCTCATTTACTTTCTGAGATTTTAAAGCTTAAATGGAAATTATCAGTAGTTTTATAGATGTTAATCTGATAACATTTAGTAATGAAAATAGTTAACTAGATTCTTTGACCATGCAGGAAAGCTGAACCATTATTTATCTTTGAAGGATTATACTTCCTAGGTTTATATTTGGAAAGATAATTCATATTAGTGAAGCTCTTCATTTTGAATTTAGAATGAGGAAAGTAAGAAGGGAGCATGAATTGAAGCAAATAAAAAATCATTAGGGGACTTCATTCATAGTTACTCCATAGCTATGAAATACAGCAAAGGTATCTTATCCTTTTGGGATTGAACTCAAGGCTTTATGACTCTATCCTTAAACAGTCACCCTACTACAGATGGACTAGATAGCCCATAAGGGATATAGCCCCTAATGCCAAAACTAAAAAAAAAAAAAAGGATTCTCTATAAAATGCGGAATAGTATTGCTAAAATACAGAATTTATAAGTTAGAAGAGACCTCAGCTTCCATCTAATCTAAACTTTACGCAAAAAGAATCCTGAATATAACCAGATAAGTGACCAGCCAGCCAGACCAATCGATTTTGAGCAATTCTATTTGTTGTGAAGTTTCTTCTGGCATGAAACCTAAATTGACCTCTTTACAACTTCCACCATTGCTCCTGGGTCGGTCCTCTGGGACCAAACAGAATAAATTTTACTTCCACATGACAAGCCAACGAATACTTGAACAGAGCTATCATATCTTGCCTGTTTCTTATCTTCTGCAGTCTAAACATGGCCAGTTCCCCATATGACTTGTATTCTAGAATCTTCATATTCCAGGTTGCCTTCCTCTGGGCACTTTCTAGCTTATCAATCTTCTTTAACTATGGTACATGGAACTGAGTGTAATATTACAGATAAATGACTAGGTCAGGGAGTAGAACTCAAATTTAACTTGCAGACCACTAAAACACCAATATCTTTTTTCAGAGTAATTGCCTTCCATTCGTGCCTTCCCCATATTGTGCTACCGAAGTCATTTTATTTGGTACCCAAGTGTAAGACTTTGCCTTTATACCTATTGAAATTCATATGCGTATATTTAACCCAATGCCGTTGCCCATCAAGATCCCTTTGACTACTGATCCATCATCCATTATATTAACTAACCTTCCCCAGATGTGTGCCATATGAAAACAAGCATGTTGTTTAAGGCATTCAAATTATAGATAAAAAATGTTGAATAAATAGCACAGGCTCAAGCACAGATACCTAGGGTGTTCCACTGTAGACTTCCTGCCACGCTCACACTGAACCATGATACCTACTCTTTGAATTTGACCATCTGGTCAGATTTGAATCCTTCATCATTCAATTTATGTCTCTCTATTTGATTCACAAGAATATTATGAGATGCTTTATCAAAAACTATCATATTATGTATTAAATTTGGTTATGTAAATTGAATACTGATTATAAAGGATAAAGGGGCTTAAAATTATTCCACATAATCAAAAACTATAGAATCCTAACATTAGAAGGGACATCAGATGTATTCTTTCTATCTAGCCTCGCCATTACATGAAACATGAGTTCTCTATATCGTATCCCTGTGAAGTACTTAACTTGACTTTATATGATGGCAGGCCACAATAGGGTAACGCTTTATAATCAGCCCATGCCTGACAGAATATAAGCTCTTTGAGGAAAGATTTTTTTTTCATTTTTTTCTTTCTGTTCCAGAAACTGAGTGCCTGGAACATAACAGGCACTTAATAATGAGTGATCATTGCTTTTTGGATAGCTGTCATTTTGTTAAGTATTTCCTTACATTGAGCCAAAATCTGTTTCTCTATAACTTTCACTCCTTGGCTAAGCAGAATAGTCTAAACTGTCTCATATATTATAGCCCTTCAAATATATTCTTCCTAGATGTCTTCTCCTGTTCAAGCATCCCCAATTCCAGGTGGCTGTTAATGCGATAAAGTGTTGGGCCTGGAGTCAGGAAGACCTGAGTTCAAATCTGCATCAAACACTTATAGGTGTGTGACCTTTGGCAAGTCACTAACCCTTGATGTACCTCAGGTTCCTCAAATATAAAAGGGGGACAATAATAGCACCTACATAGCAAGGTTATTGTGAGGATTAAATGAAATAATATTTGTAAATAGCACTTATCACACAGTGCCTGGCACATAGTAGATTCTATATAATTGCTTATTCTCTTCCTTGTCTTCCCCACTTCCTTCAAGTTATATTCCTATGGGCATTTTTTTAAAGTCCCCTCACCATCTTTATCATCATTCTCTTGACTTCCTCCAGTCTATCAATGACTTTCCTAAACTTGTCTGAACAGAGCACGGTACTTTGTTGCTGCTGTTTCTCTCATTCTGAGCAACAGCCTTCTGCTAAAGCATCTTAAATCTATAATAGCTTTTATTGGTTGTGATATCATGACTTCTACTTTGTTTCCATTGAATTTCCTACTAAACTTTCAAGGATTTTTTTTTCATGAACTCCCTTCTAGGGAAGTTTTCTCTATCCCATAGTTATAAAGTTGATTTTGGTCTAGTTGAACATGCCAGAACTTTGGGTCTTGTATCCACTCATGTAGTGACCCAGAGAGGAAAGGATTATGCATTTTGTTTTGACATCGGAATGTCACATGATGCCACCTGAAGTGTTGAAGCAGGAGAGGCTGGGTTAGAAGCTGTCTCTGTAAAAAAAATAAAAATAAAAAACCCTACAGAGAGTCCACATGAACCAATTTAGTTTCCACTACACTGAAATGAAAAATATCACCAACTACTGACTCGTGCCTACTTTCTTATGATTAGAACATCTTCATGAAATGGTCTGTACTTCGATGAAAATAGGAAAACAAACATATATGTGACAAACATTTTCATGGTCTCACAATTAATTTGAAGATGTAGACTATAGGTGTCTATTTTGAAGTTGATTACAAAGTTTTATTTGACTTAGCAGAACAAAATTTAGCCTCAGACTTTCTTTTAACAAATTGTCTTCCATGCACGTGCTAAGACTGTATGAGGATCCATGCCATATGCAATCATTAGAGATGATTTTAGGGGCATTCACCAAAGTCAGGCACATGCCCTACATGAAGTACAAACAAAAGATGTATTCCCTATTCATTACTAGCTTCTCTAGATACTCTTATTGGAAGGTGATCGTATGTTAATTGCGTCAAGCTCTCAGTTGCTAACTGCTCTTCCTCAGTGAGATTCATGCTTATAAAGAGACAGATGTCTTCAGATAAACTGGGATAACAAGATGGAGGAATAGCAGTTTTTGAAAAGATTGTGCACATATCTTGGACAAATACTGTCAATGCGCAATGTTCTGGATCCAGAATAAAATAGCAGGGAGATACTATAATTGTACCTAAACAATTGTTTAATACTTTCAATAATTACAGGAGGCTTAATGGAGCAAAAGTCCATACTGTTAACACCAACATTTTCCCAACGATGCAATATGGCTGTGAATCATGAAGCACCACAAGGGACCCAAGGGGCAATGGAAAGTGAGGTGAGCATAAGTTTCCTGAAACATTTTACTAAGGATGATTTCCATGTGAGTTAAGTAAAAGCTACCACCAAGGACTGTATCATTAGAAAAAAGTGGTACACTAATAATATAGTGAAAGTGATGGACAGCATACATACATGCCAAGAGTTAGTACCCTATTATTTATGAAACTAAAAAATCACAATAGGGACTTATTTTATGTAGGACTTATTTTGTATGTATATTCATATATGTGTGAGAGAAAAGAAGGAGGAGGAGGAAGAGGAGAATTATGAAGGATAAGAAGATATAGAAAGTTTACAGTCTTCAGAACCATAGCATTTGGAGTATCTACACCAACAAAGTCACAGATCCATTAGTTATACACACATATGTATATGCATATACACACATATGCGTGTATGCATGTATGTATGTATATATTTTGATTCATACCTGTGATTTCATCAATGTAGGAAACCACTTCTACCAGTGCAGTTAACAACTGTTCTACAATTTATAGTCTTAGAGAAGATATTGAGAGGCACTGAAAATTTATGTGACTCGTCCAGTGTTACATACCTGTGTTTCAGAGTCAGATCTTGAACCCATGTCTTGCCACCTCTCAGTTGAGCGCTCTATCCATCTACTATACCATATTTGTTTCCTCTATTGAAATATGAAAATGTATGTTTCATATTATTTAATTCAACCTGTATTAAGCATCTATAAAAATAGAATAATATTGCTGATTTCTGATATATTTATGAATCTGTCTTAATTCTGTCATCCAGTATATTAACCATCTGGATTTTATGTTTAGGAGAAGTACAATAATTAGGTGGAAAGGATATTGGATCTGGAGTCAGAGGACCTAGGTTCAAATCCTCGCTGTGCTGCTTTTTTTCTGTGTGACCTTAAATCAGTCATTTACGCTTTCTAGACTTTAGTGTCCTCATTTGTATAAATGAAGGGTTGGACTAGATGACCTCTAACAGCCTCTCTACCTCTAAATCCTTCTTTGTTATTAAAATATTTGTAAATATGCTATTTATATCTCCAATTCATTGATGAAAATGTTGGACAAAAATAGTTAAGGGCCAATGCTTCTCAGTACAGAAAACCTTCCAGAATGATATTCATCATATCTTTGATACAGTTATTCAATTAATTATAAATTATTTAGCTATACTATTAGCCAGATCACATCTCTCTGATTTCTTCAAAAGGAAACCATGAGAGAGTTTGTCAAAAGCCTTTTGGAAATACATGTTACATATAGAGATTGTGTATATATATGTATTTATATATACTTATATATACATATATAAATATATATAGTGTGTATGAATGATGTATGATATATTAATAGTATGATTATATTAAAATTATGGAAATGTATTATTATATACATGTATTTTATATTTTTTCTTTGATTTGCTAATCTAATCACACTTTTGAAATGGGAAATGAAGTTAATCTGGTAAAATCTACTTTTAATGAAAAAATACTAACTCATTGTGCTCTCTGCTTCCCTTTCTAAGTAACAGAAAACCATCCTTTTTAAACTCTATCCTAGAGTTTTCACAGGCATTGACATAAATGGAAGTATTCACTTTTTCCATTTTGGAGATCAGCTTAATTATGTTTACCTTCAATCCAACCATCCTATTCCCTTTCTCCATGATTTCTCTTTCATTTTTTAAAATTCTTATTTTATCATTTTATTATTTTTTGTTCTCTAGGATATATAACTTCATAAACAGGTGATTTAAACTCAACGAAGGCAGATAGATACTCTGTTATGATCTCCTTACTTAGATTTAATTTCTCTGTCAACTCTTTGTGTTCTCTTTCCAATCCTAAAGAAATGCTCCTTGGTTAAGAAAACAGAGGTAAAATAATTCTTCTTTCTCCCAGCCATCCATATGATCCTTCCATATAACTCAAGCCTTGCTTTGCCTTATCACTTGTCCCCCATATAGCTAAAAGAATTACTTTTATTGTCCTCAATCAAATCCTCCTATCAAATGGATAAATGCATTTCTATTGAGCATTAGCTCTCCTGACATTTAAGACCACACCATCCTTTTGAATTCATCATCTATTACTTGTCCTTGAAGTTCTCTGTCATATGTGTTAAGAGGCTATGTGGATTAGGTAACGGCTTCTAGCGATGCAAATCGAAAATGGCTTTACAATTCTTAGAGCATTCACATGTACTTTGTGGTTAAGTGACACATCCAAGGTCAATCAGTTACTATATGTCAGAGTATCAGAGGTGGGAACTGAGAGCTACCTGACTTAGAGGCCAATTCTATTGTCACTATTTCATGCTGCCTCTCTGTATAGTCACCACTGAGATAAAAAAAAATCCCTTACATATGTTTGTTATTTCTTATTAAATATACCTCTTCCTCAAAGCTCTAAATCTATGATGCTCAGTGGCAGTGATCTATTTTCTTCTCTCTCCTCCCTTCTTCTTTCCTTCCTTCCCTTCCTTTCCCCTCCTCTCTTCTCCCCCCTCACCTCTTCTCCTCTCCTACCCTTCCCTTCTTTTCACCTCCTCTCCCCTCACCTCCTCTTCTCTTCTCTCCTCTCTTACTCTCTCCAGAATATTGGTCTCAAACAAATTTAAGATGAGCAGGTTTGTTGAGATAGATTGTCAGATAGAAATATAAGGAATATTGGAGATGTTCTTTCCTTTTTTATCTACCAGTAACAGTTGGAGAGGTTTTAAAAAGTAGCTCCCCAGAAGGCCTTTATGCTAGCCTTTACAACATACCAATACATTACAATTATATGTGTAATACAGACATTTCTGTATTTAAAAATCATGTGTACACAAAGTTGACAGGATAATGTAGTCCAAAGTTTAGGTGAAGTATAAATTTCAGGTAAATTTGGATTCCTGGGCTCATCCTGATTGGTTAATGATATGGGAACACCTCTTCATTTTGAAAAGCTCACGCACAAATCTGTAGTGATACTGGCCTTTAAAAACTTTGTAGTCAGGCATCTCTGCCATAAAGCCAGAGAGATGGCATTCTTTAGGACCTGGGGGAGTTGTTGTGTTCCACTGGAATGTAGTGAATGGCTTGTAAATTAGAGTCCCTAATGAAAACTCGCTGGTGTCCAACTGGAGCAATCATCTGGTTAAAATCAGGCAGTAATTCCACTAATTTTACTGCCCTTCTCCCAGCCCTCAACGCCTCATTTAGGAAAAAATGTTTATGTTCCCCTCAAAACACCTGCGTTTTAACTTCGGTCCCCAAAGCAATTACATTTTTTATTTATTTTTTTATTTTTTCTCTCAACTGCTGCATCCCTTTCTTTTCTAAATTTAAGCAAATATGAACCAACACCAGAATCTAGGATTGCAGACTTTTCTAGCCAACGGTGTTTTTAGAACACTCCAGAATTTCACAGATACCATCAGTACCATTTAGATGTTTTTCAGAAAACAATAATACCAAACTTCTCAGAACCTTTTAAATTGTGATAAAGTGAGTTAAAGTTGAGGGAGATGATAGTGTGACTACCACTTATCCCATTTGAAGCTTTCCAAAAAGACTATGGCTTTTATCAAAATTTAGTCCCACTGAGACCCTCCACACCTTTACCAATTTAACATTATCCCAAAAAAAGGTGTTTTGCTCCCTCAGGGAAAGAAAAAAGTTACATGGCAAATGTTGAAAATCGAATATGAAATGCTGCAAGTTCATTTTGCTTTTTTATCCTGATAGAGTAATAAAACTCTAGCTGGAATTTCACTTCTCTGGTTTCTATGTGCCAAAACTTCCTCAGACTAAGAAGAAATTTTTCTACCAACTAATAGGTGAAAAAACACATACTTTCATATAACTTTTGGGGGTGCAAACAGAAGGGAAACTTTTTATATAACCTATACAAATCTCTTTATTTGTTTCCAGAATTTCCCTTCCCCCTCCCTCCCCAAGTCTGGGAAACATCTGTGATATGGAAAAGCATTCTGGGTAATGACATGCAAATAAGCCCACCAGTTAACAGAATTTCCTTGTCCAATAATGGAATTGGACCAACATGTAGATTTTTAAATTGGAGCATGGCTTACCCAGGCCAGATGTGCAAACAAGAGCACATGTTTTACTCTTTTAGGGTTTAGTGCAGTAATCTACAAGAGGAGGATGGGAAAGATAAATCCATATGGTAAACTACAAGGCCAAGGGAACAAGTGAACGGGATGGTTCTGGTGGGTGATCTACATAACAGTAATATTTGGGTGTGCTTAAATGTCACTGATAGCTGGGAAAAGTAATCTGCATTTACTGATTTAGCTGTCAGCCCTGCTGACTGAGTAGAGCGCTGAGTGCTCTGGTTATCAAGTTACTCACTCTACCTTAGATGATACAGTTATCAGGGCACTGACTGATGCTCTCACTTTCAGAGAACCAGAGGTGCTTGGGTTATCAGGCACCCAGAGAAAATCTTCTTCTCCCTCTGCTTCCCTAGGCAATGTCCCTCCTGAAATACAGAGCAAGGAAGAACGACAAATACATTGCATTCCGTTTCTTCTGTGAAGTATGTAGGTAAGGCTTTGTTCCAACTAGTAAAGAGAAAACAAGAACACAACCTGAAGCCCAGTGCTTGCATCATAAAAGAGACACAAGATGGCAGCTGCTTTCTACCTACAAAAGGACAAACGTAATTGGAAAAGAAGGGAGTGAGAGTGCTCCCCGAAGACCACAAACATTATGCTGATAAAGAACTCAGTGGAATTTAAGTGAAAGCTCTAAAATGTCAAAAATATAGGGAATCAAATCCCAAATAAAACATTTCTAAATGTGAGAAATGGGTTCATGCCTTTGATGAATTTAGTCAAATTATATGCTTTGAAAACTTCTAACGTCCAAGGTCAGGGAACAGAAGAATCATTTGTGTCATAGTTAATGGTGAATAACCCATTAGAGATCCACTGATTAGGAAATTATAAACTTCTCAATACTTCCATATTTGGAAATACTGAAGATTCCATAGATATAGATACTTCTTCCACTCATGCAGACCTCAGCTCCTCTTCCATGCTACCCATAAGATAGCTTCACGAGTTTCTGTGGTCAAAATATTCAGTAACAAATTGTTATCCAGTCGTCTGTAAGTGAGCTCTGCTCTTAACTCAGCTGGATCCTGGATTATAATCAATTTCTAGGCCTGTGCTCAAAGCTCTTCCAGATTGAGGAAATTTGCCAGGATATGCATTTCACTGGTATATGTAATGCATATTCATTGGTATGACCCTTAGGAAAATGAGCCATACTGGATGAGATGACCTCTAAGATCTCTTGTGACTCCAAAGCTGCGATCTTATGAAAACCCAAAGTTACTTCCATGCCAAGTGGAGAGTCATACCTGAGTAGGTCCTTACTAGAGATATTTGTTGATATTCTTTTTATAGCTAATGATTTATTTATTTAACTGAAGGCTGCTGCCCTTATCATGGGCTATTAGCACATGCATACCCTATTTTATGAGCCTGTTAAAAGAATGAATTGTTTTTATGTTTAGTCTTTTGTTCCCAAGGCTAATTTGTGCTTGTGTGTTTAACACCCTTTTCATCTACTAAAAGCTCTTAATAAGAACAGCTAAATAAATAAGCTATTAGATTGAGAGTAGAAAGTCAGCATGAGCACAATCTAGCAATTATCAACAACACAAGAACAGATAGCACTTTACTGTTCTGTATTCTCATTGACCATGACACAGGCACTAGAATTAGGAAGGTAGTAAACTGATAGAAACCCACACCAAATGCCAAAGTCACTTCCTTGTGAAAATATCTTCAGCTGGGTCAACACAAAGACCATATTAAGAACTAGTCAAGCCAAAGGTACTTTGTTTGGATTCTCTGGATATTCTAGAGTATGTAATTTTTATAGTTTGAATTATAACGATATTATCTATTTTATTTCCTTTATCTAGACCTGACTATCCTATAATCCAACTTTAGAGAGTTGGCCTGATCAGTCAATAAATATTCAATAATCACTTACTATAGGCATTGTACTAATTAAAGTAGACCAGACACTGGACCTGGGTTCAAGTTCCGGTTTTGATGTTTACTAATTCTAGGGCAGCTAGGTGGCACAGTGGATAGAGCACTAGGCCTAGAGACTAGAGTTCAGATCTGATCTCAGGTACTTACTATGTGACCCTGGGCAAGTCATTTAATCCCTGGCTGCATAAAACTAGAGAAGGAAATAGCAAACCACTCCAGTATCTTTGCCAAGAAAATCCCACGGTCAGTTGGTCTACAGGGTCAAAGAGTTGGACAGGACTGAACAACCACAATTATATGACCAGGAGCAAGTCACATAACTCCTTTGAGCCCTGGTTTCCTTATCAGTGAAATGAAGAGCATAATATTTATAGTATCTACTTCACAGGACTGTTAGGAGAAAAGTAGTTTATAAATTTTAAATATCTGCAATCGTCTCAAAAATTAAATCAAAACAATCAGGGAAATAAGGGAACACCGTAAATAAGCACCTTGGAGGTATTAACAGTTTTGTTTTTGTTTTTGAATCCTCAAAGACACATTGTAAGAGTCCAATGATCTGAAATGTGAATTAACAATAATAATATACAGGAGTTGTACCACTAAGGATATTTTCAATGAGACGATAGACGAGCAGCTTATAGCTGAAGACTTTTATTCAACTATAGAAAGCAATTATTTTATTCACCTGTGCAATAGTCCACAGAACATTAAATATGAAAGAATAATAGGACAGCAAGGTCCCAGGACCATTTCTATTCTGAACTACATTGAACATGATGGGAGGAATGATGGCATAGTAATAAATTCTAGTGGAAAATGCTGCAAGTTCTCTAATTCTGACAATATTGAATCCTGGGGTGAAGATTGTGAGGGGTGGCGTGGGCAGGGGTCAATGAAGGGGATAATAAGGGATGAGAAGCTATCAAGTACTCGATTCTTATTTTGGCTTTTAACAGATGAGTTGTATTTGTTTCACATTCACACTCATTACTTTAGCTGACTGGCCCTAAAAAGGCAGCACAGCTTATCTATGACTATGGAAGAGACTGAAAATATTTTTCCTGAGTGTTCTGAATTTGAATGTGCTTGCTATTTTATTTCCCGGTCCTATGAAGGAGCAGGTAATTCTAATCATAAGACAATAATTGAGAACCCAGAGGGTAGTAGATGGCTGTTGTACACCCTATCACAGTCTAAGAAGACTATTTCAACTATAATAATGAGTGTATGCCATAAAATAACATACTAATAGTATATGATTAGTAGACTATATCATATATGTATATATATATATATATATAATTTGATTACATAGTCCCTTTTAATATCTTTTTTGATCAATTTTCCACCAAGTATTCAACTTTCATCAGGGAAAACTAGGCTTTTATTTTTACACTTGGATGTGAGGCAGTATTACATAATGAATAGCAAAACCATGCTGGAATAAGGAAGATGAATTCAAGTTCTGACTGTGACACATGCTTGTTGTGCGATCCTAGGCAAGTAGTCTAACCTCTCAGTGCCCTAGGGGATTCTCTAAGATGATAAATTATAGCATGAATGCTGATCAATATAGGTAGAAGGGATTTCCTCACCACCAGTTCTCTACAGCAATAAAATTATGTATCTGGTCTCCCCCCAAAAGATATATTTGTTTTACAGAGATTTGAGTGCAGTGATATCCTGGGCTTAGAGCAGGCCTGCGGCCCATTTGCGTCCCCAAAGTGGCTCAAGGATGATATGCTGTGCAGCCCTGTTTTACATCCTCTACATTTTTTGAGGTCCACCAGAAATCCTTTGGCTGGCCACAAGCAGCCCTCAGGCGGTATGTTGTGCAGATCTGCCCTAAGGGAATGTCAGTTTTGCTGAGGCATTTGCATAAAACAGGCCTGCACAACATACTGCCTGCTGGCTGCTTTGGTGGGCCACAAGCAGCTTACTGGACATATGTTGTGCAGGCCTGGCTTAGAGTCAGGAAAACTTGAGTTCTGACACTTGACCAAGTTATTTCACATATGTTGTCTCAGACAACTTTGCTGGGACTTACATTCTAAGCTGTAGATTTTGTTATGTGTACTGGTGGAGGAGTTTGCACATTGGAAGTTCCCTATGCTGGTGAAATTTCTGATGCTTGCAGTACATTTCACTTGATTTTCACACATTTCTGTTTTGTTGGGTTGTGCTTGGGTTTGAAGTTCAAATCAGCTAAAGTGTTTCTTTGATATAAGCTCCCTGAGGGCAAGACTAGTAATTCAAGCACCCAGAAACCAAGATTAATCGGGATTTCCTAATGCTTTTTCAGGATGCTCAGGATTATGATCCAGGTTATTGATAAGGTGGGGGGGGGTGGCACAATTATTTTAAAATAGGAATGAAAAGAGATGGAGGAAGGAAAAGAGATGTTTCAGATGCAGCTAAGTTGGCTTGGAGGACTCAGTTGATAAGTTCTCCCTCCTTCCAAAACAAACACATGGACATTTGCTTAGGGAATGTCTGGGAGTTTCCAAAACACAAAATTGGATTGGAAAATGAAGACAACAGTGACGTGCAAGACAAGAGTGTGTCAACATGCTAAGGGCTGGAATTTTTTCCCCAAAGAATCTGGGCTAACACACAATCTGGTATCTCTTGCCACACTCCAGTAGCAGCAATCTAGGCCACAATTTACATTTTCCATTTGTGAAAGCTCTTGGAATTCGGCAGTGGAAGCGTTTGGGGTGGTAGATTAGAGAGAAACAGACCGAGCAGGAGCAGTAGCGAAACAGGCAGGCATGTAAAATGTGCAACAAAGGGAATAGAGGAATTATTTGGATCAGCCTTAAACCAATGTGTGTGTAATTAACAGCTCCTATTCATGATTTAATTTCCCCAACATATTACTTTTTATTTGAAACCCTTCATGGAACATTGTGAATTGGCCATGAATCAGAAAAGATGCTTCGAGATGGGGCCTGACGTCGTTCTCATTTCCTTTCCACTAAATTTGGTGCTGGTGAAAGATATCACCCTGACAGCCAAAGATCTCTCTCCTGCCTTATTGGAGCAGGTACATCTAGGAATCAGCAGTGCAGGCATTTGTCCCTGCTGAAGTAAAACTGTCTGAGTGATAGGGTCTACGAGCGGAATAGTGAGTGGGAAATCAGTTGTAGGTCTCTCTGCTATGACTGACTATGAGGACCAATTAACACAAGTTTTAAAGGGATTTGTGTTAAATGCTTATTTATGAATAAGTTTCCTTTCTCCCTCCTTCTATCAGTGTGGTGCAAATTTTTAGATGGTAATGATTTTGGCCATTTTAATAATAATAATAATAAATAGCATTCATATACCTCTTTAAGGTTTGCAAAGTGCATTTGTGGGGATCAAAACTGTCCATCCTATAATAAAAGAGACTGTGGTAGAGCTCTGAACCAATGACACTTTATTAAAAAGTTCATGATCCCCTCTAATGAAGTAGACCTTAGATCTTCTTCATGATCTGAGATGCCCCCTTCTCCCAGGACCTTGTTTTTACATGGTTTGATACCTAAATATGCAAAAGAGGCATGGTAAAATATAGGATCTCATTGGATGACAGACCTTGCTCTTATGGACCAAAAATGACATATCGGCAAGAAGGGGTCACAGATTGGGTGAAGCATGGAGCATTTGCACTGACTAGGTGGTCATAAGATGGTCACCTGTTCGTATTGGATAACAGAATGGTCCAGAGGTACAAAGATAAATTGGAGAACTTTCCACATAATTGAGTCACCTCTGCCTTTCTGGGCTTGGTCAACATGACAGGGAAAAGCAATGGTAGAGGGGCTCTGGTTAGCTTCCTATGATTAAACAAGTGAACTTACAATCCCCAGATCACACCTCTGAGGCTTAATATATAGAACTTATAATCACTACCCCTATGCAATCATATCAAATCAATTGGTACTGATTGAAATAAAGGTTCAAATGAATTATTTCTCACACATTAGAAATATTTTTTTTCATTAAATCCTCACACCTACCCTGAGGGCTAGGCACTATTATTATGCCCATTTTACAAATAAGGTAACTGAGGCCAAAAAGTGATTTATTTAGTGACTTGCCCAAGGTTACACAGTCATTAAGTATCTGCGTCTAGTTTTGAGTTCAGGTCTTCCTCACTCTAGGTCGAGCGCTGTATACATCATACCACGTAACTTCTTTGATGAAGAATTAGATTTGAAACAGAATGAGTTAGAGATATTTCAAAGCTCTGCTTCACTTAAATCCAATTTGCTCAAGTCATCACTGCAGTGACGTCATTGGTCCTCTTCAAGAACAAAGGGCAAGCAACAACAATAATCATTCTTCAGAGGAAAGAACACTCACACATGGAGCAAAAAGGTAGTAAACATTAACACAGCTGAGGACTCTGACATTTAGAAATGATAGAATGCGACAAAATTTAGAAAGACCTTAGAAAGTATCTAGTTCAAGGGCGCCTACTTTTTTCGGTGTGATGCACCCTTTTGACAGTCTGATGAAGGATCTTCTCAGACTGATGTTTTCAAATGAAAAAAAAATAAAACACAGAAATGCAAAGGGAACCAATTACATGAAAATACAGTTATCAAAATAGTAAGAAGAAAAACCCAACAGATCCCAGGTTAAGAACTCTGGATTTGGTTCACTTCCACTGTTTTATAGATACGGAAGCTGATGCCCATGGAGATTAAGTCACTGGGTGATCCAGCTGGATGAACACTCACCTTGGAGCTGGGGATGCCTGGTCCTGAGTAGGCTTAAAGCCTAGCTTTGACATTCACTAGCCATGCTACTATGGAAAAATCCCCTTAATTCTTTAGGCCTTAGCTTCCTCATCTTTAAAGTACAAATAATACTTTCATTATTTATATGACAATAATAATAGTATTTATGTAGTGTTTTAAGGTTTACAACAGGCTTTACATGTTAATTCATTTAATCCTAACAACAACCTTCTGAGAGAGGTACTATTATTATCCCCATTTGTAAGATGAGAAAACTGAGCCATAGAGTTTAAGGGACTCGTCTGGGGTTACAAAGCTAGTAAGGGTCTGAGGCAGGATTCAAACTCAGGTCTTGCTTACTCCAAATCCTGCTCTCTATCCACTGAGCCACCTAAGCTTGTTTTGAGGAAACCTCTTTGCAACCTTTAAAGCATTATTTAAAGTATGTATCACTATTTCTCATGGTTCCACACCCAGCTGGTATAAGAGCCAGGCTAGACCCTGTATCTGGTGATGTCCAATACCTTCTTTTTCCATTGAATTTGTGCTTTATCCCTGGTTTTACTGTACCCATGCCTCTGTTCTGTGTTGCCTGATTGATACTCCATGGGATAGAGGACCTTCCTGCCACTGTAGAAGGGGACACAATAAGGCAAGACTTCTCACAGCTGCTTTGGGATTCATAGAGACATGTCATAGGTTGCAGAGGTTTCAGTGAGACTATGGAAACTTTCTTCATTACACATTTAAGTCAAGGGAATAAACATGTTAAGGTAGGGCACTATATCACACACTGAGATATAAAGGTGAAAAATGACATAGTCCTTGTTCTTAAGAAGCTTACAATTTAAATGGAAGGATGAGAAAAACACACAATAATAATGGTGAAACTTGTTAGGAAATGGTTGTGTACATGTGTGATAGGATGGTGTCTTCTGAGAGATTTAAGAAGGGAGGAAAAAGTTATGACATCAGCATGTCATGGAAGGGATGACACATAATCTTGGCCTTGAAAGGGGAAAAACATGCTACTAGGTGGAGATGGAGGGGGTGGATTGTCCATTCTACCTGTAAGGACAGTACAGGTAAAGGCATGAGAGTATCTATGGTCAAGGCAAAATTGATGAATAGGAAGTAAATTATCAGCTAGGGGTACCAAGTATATGAAAAGTGGTGTTATAAAATAGTTCTGCAAAGAGGATCATAGCTATACTGTAGGAAGCCTTGAATGCTAGTCTAAGCAGTTTGAATATCATTCACTAGACAATCAGGAGCAACTGAATGAAACTGAAGATGTCATTGAAGTGAAATGATTCTCTAAGTATTAGTGTAAAGGATGGTCAGAAGACAAGAGAGACATTAGGTAGGCAGACCAATTAGGACATTATTGCAATAGTCTAGGTAAGAGGAAATGAGGGTCAGAACTAGTGTTGTGGCAGTAGAATTTGAAGGGACGGTATAAATATATGCCGTATTTTGACTTTAGAAACAACTGCTCAACTAATAAACATTTATTAAACAACTACTGTGTACCATGTACTCTATCATGATCCAAGAATATAAAAATGAAAAGACTTGACAAGTAATTGGAGATAGGAAGTGAAAAAAAGAACCAAATATCATTAAAGCTATAACACAGTGCTGCCTTCAGTGAAAATGATGACATTAGGAATAGGTGCAGGTTATTTAGGGTTTCTGCACTTGCCAAGATAGGAGAAGATAATAGCCTAAGTAAAATGATTAAAATGATTTCAATGGCCAGAACAAGGTTCAGAAAATAGAGTAAGAAATCAAATATGGAGCTATGATAAAATTTAAGAAATAAACAAAATTTTCTTGGCAACTTACTTCAGGCATAGATTTAGATTCCATGGCCATTTAGATTCCTATTAGCAAAGAGGGAAAATCAAGACACCCAATGATTAAGGGGATTTGAATCTTCATTTAAACATGGGATGTAGAAATGCAAACTTAAGTGAGTAACTTAGGAAATTATTGGATAATTCAAAAACTCTCCCACTTTTCCTAAATTATCTGGCTATTTGAAGTGAAAGTGGGTATGTGTGCTTGAATTATTTTGATAATTGTTTCAAGTCTCCATTTTTTTTGTTTGTTTCATTTGTTTGTTTGTTTAGACAAAACCAGGGTGTAAGTTTTTTGAATAAGGGCTATAATTAATTCTGGAGCTAAAGGAAGTAGCAAAGAGCAAACAAATGAGTTCAGTGCCTGAACAACTGGAACATTGCTGCCAAGTGTGGGTAAAGCAGTTTTTACTTTTCCTAAAAATACAGAAATTGTGTAAGTAGAAAAATATTTTCATTTGCGAAAAGACTTTTTCATTTTGTACATCTGAAGACATAAAAGAAGCCATACTTGACTACAAATTAGATCAGTGAACTGAAACTAGTTCAGATTGTAACATAGACCACAGATCTGTGAGAAATTTGTGAAAAAAAAGTTGGTGGGGTTTGGCTTTTTTTTTTTTTGTGGTGCAGCAGATTTTATGTTGCTGCAATTCCCTCAGCCCCACTCCGTTAGTTCTGTGCAAAGAACCTAAAGCAGAAAATAGACAGCATAATCTCTGTAAGTATGTCTCTCTGTCTGTCTCTCTCTGTTACTCTATCTCTGCCTCTTCACCTGTCTCTCCTCCTCTCTCTTCCCCCTCCCCCATCCTCCCCACTCTATCTCTGTCTGTCTGCTTTTTTGTCTCCCCCCATACCCTCTTATCCTCCTCTAACCCATCCCTACTATTGTATTGCTACATCTTGTGTTTTTGAGGAGTCCTGAGAGAACCCAATATGTTTGTGATGCTTCTACAAAGACAAAACAACATTCATTCCAAAATCAGTATTGATCTTAATCCCCTGGCCCCAACATTTTTAGTTCCAATGGGAAGGTTACATCTGTATCAAATGCTGGACCAGAACTTTGGCTTTGACCCAGAAAGTAAGATTGATGGAAAGAATTTGAGATGTGCATGCGTGTGTGTGTGTGTGTGTGTGTGTGTGTGTGTGTGTGTGTGTGTTTGGGGGTGGTGTTGGATTTGGTTCTAGATAGGGGAAGCCTAACTACAAAATTCAGAACTTTAAAAGTTTTTTTATGGTTTTTTCTGGCTCTAAAATTCTGATTCTTGACTGATATGGGGGTTTGAATCTCAAGTATAGGCTCTGTTCTTGAAAAATCAAATTCTTCCACCTAGAGTTTTAATATCATGAGACAGTATATATGAATTTCCATAAGTAGATATATATATTTATTGTTTTTTTGAATTTCTTGACATTTTTGTTTAGACAAACATATTCCAACATATATATAAGCAACACACTGCCTCCAAATAGTTACCGAAAATGTTTTTTTTTAACAGAAAGGAATGCAGTACCTTTTTAATTTTAAATGCAGTTTTAACATTAAATGCATATTAGACTGTGATTCTGTTGCTTTGCCTTGCAATGATGTCATTTATGTTGTTGCAGTTATTGAATTTTTTTGGTTCTCTTTTCTTCAGTCTGCATCACTTTGTACATATCTTTCTGTGTTTTTCCGAATTCTTCATATGTCATTTCTTATGGTACCCTAATGTTCCTTTACATTCATACAGCATAATTCATTCAGCTGGTCTTGAACCATTGAAAATATATTTCTTGCCAGCTTTTTGTTTTCACAAATAATGCTACTAAGAACCTACATGTACATATAAATTTTATCTTTCTTTCAAAAACCTCCTGGTGGAATCTTAAAGCTTATGAAAATTTAGTAACTCTTCCTTTCTTAATTCTAAATTATTTTTAAAAATCATTGAGTTAATTTATATCTGTGCCCACTGTGAAATATAATGCCTTTTTTCTAACAATCCCTCCAACAGTTTCCCTCTCTTTTATAATGACAAACTTGATAGATATATTCTATTAATTTTGAACTATTTTAATTTACATTTCTCTAATGATTGTCATTGCTGTTCAGTTGTTTCAGTCATGTCTGAATCTTCATGACCCCATTTGGGGTTTTCTTGGCAAAGATACTGCAGTGGTTTGTCATTTCCTTCCCCAGCTCATTTAAAGATGAAGAAACTAAAGCAAACAGAGTCAAGTAACTTCACCAGGGTCACACAGCTAGTAAGTGTCTAAGGCCAGATTTGAGCTCAGGAAGATGAGTTTACCTGACTCCAGACCCAGTGCTCTATCCATCATGCCACCCAGCTGCCCCTCTAATGATTAGTGATTTTGAGTGTTTTAATTGTTGGTAATTGATTGTATTTCTTCTGAAAATTATTCATACCTTGTGGTCACTTGCATATTGGGAAATAGATCTTAAGATGAGAAATCTATGTCAATTGTACTTATTTTTGAATACTAGAATTTTATTATACTTCTGTAAACTTTTTTCTACTTTTTTTTATCGTATTCTAGTGGCAGTAATTTTATTTGTGCAAAGATTTTTCAGTTTTATGTAATTGAGATTGTCCATTTTGACTTTTATGATATCTTCTATCCTGCCATCTCCTTACAGAATCTTCCCCTAGCTGTGAGATTTGACACCTTGATTGGATATAAGGAGGATAAGTGATAGAGTAAAAAGTTGAAGATGACTCCTAGGCTTTGAATCCTTGTAACTAATAGAATATAAACTCTTTAAGAGTAAAGATTGTGCCATTATTTGTATTTGTACCCTCACAATCTAGCACATTGTTTGTAGAGTACTTTACAAATGCCTTTTAAGTGATTAATTGATTGGAAAAATATTGGTGCTCAATCAGAAATAGGGAACTGAAGATAAGGGTTGTTTTTTTGGGGGGAGCATGTTGTTTGGTATTGAGATCCCTATAGGATATTCAAGTGGAGATATCCAGCAGGAAATTGGAGGTACAGATCTGGGCTCATGAGAGAAATGAAGGTTGGATATTTGTGGATATTGAAATGATAGTTCTGTGGGAGCTGATGAGATCATCCAGAGGTGTATGGAGAGAAGAATGGAGAATTCAGCAAAAAATGTTGGTGTGTGTGTATGTGTATATGTGAAAATGTGTGATTAATCAATGAACAAGTATTGATTGATCAAGTACCTACATATATCCTAGGCATTGGGGATATAAGTACACAGAATGAATCAATTCCTATCCCAAAGGAACTTACATTATATTGAGGGATACAATGAGTACATATAAAATAGCAATAAAAGACATAAAATGAATAAATGCAAATATATACAAAGTAGGTAACTACACAGTAGTTTAGTAGTGAGGGCATTAGCACTTAGAGGGATCAGGAAAGACTTTATGTAAAAAATCATGCTTGATTGGTATCTTAAAGGGAGAGGGAAAAACTCTGAGATGGAGGTAAGGAGGAAGTTTGTGCCAGGCATGTGGGATGGCCAGGGCAAAGGCAGAGAAATGTGATATACAGTGTTTTGTATGAGGAATGGAGAAAAGGCCATTTGGGCTAGATGGCAGAAAGTGGAAGGGGAGGATTGTCCAATAAGGCTGAAAACAGAAGTAGGGGACAGGTTGTGAAGGGTGTTAAAACTGAAGAGAGGGCGTTATATTTTATCCTAGAAGCCAGAAGAACTCATTTTAATTGACTGAGTAGGAGATCAAAGAAAGTTTGCCACTGGAGTAAAAGAGCTTGGAGGCTCTTGGAGTAATCTCTGTGAAAGGCAGGAAGGAGTCAGATGGTGAGAGATACTGGCAAGACCTAGCAACTGAAGGATTGCATATGTGGAGTGAGTGAGAGAATAGAGTTGAGGATAATGCTGAAGAAAGAAGCCATGGAGAATGGAGAGATGGTGGTGTGTTCAGTCGAAAGAGAGAAATTAAGAAGGGGGTAGCATTTATGGAGAAAGAGAATGAGTGAAAGCACAGAGGGAGAAGAGAAGAGAGTCTAGCTCCAAACCATGAAAAATACCCACCATTAGGATGCATGATATGGAGGGTGAACCAGCAATTCAACAAGAAGAAGTAGTCAGGCAGGTAGGAAGTAGGCCAGGAGAGATCAGTGTTATGAAAATTTATGGAGGAGAGATTATCCAGGAGAAAGAGTATGGTTAACAGATCAAAGATAGTAGATAGGTTGAAAAACTTTAGGGATAAGGAAAGACCATTGGATTTGGCATTTAAGAGATTATTGCTAACTTTGGAGAGAATAGTTTTATTTGAATGATAAAATTGTAAGCCAGATTGCAAAAGGTTGAAGAATGAGAGAAGTAGAGACTGTGAGTACAAATAGCTTTCATTTTTTATTTTATTCATGAAGTTTAGCTGAGAAAGGAAGGAGTTATATAGGATAATAGGCTAGTATGATCTATTGAAGGGGGTGTTTGAGGGGGTGGTATGATCTAGTGAAGGTTTTTCAGGTATGAGGGAGATCAGTGTATGTTTGAAAGCAGTAGAAAAAAGAACTAGTAGATAAGGAAAGGTTAAAGATTAGAAACAGAAAGGGAATGATTGAGGATATAACCTGTTGGAGAAGAAAGGAGAAAATGAGATTAAGTGATTGGTTATCCTTGACAAGAAGGGCCACCTCTTTGTCAGACTGCTGACTTTTTCAGAGCCTGGTGGAAAGAAGAGTAGAAACCAAAGTTAAGGGGTTTTGAGGAGGAAAGAATGAAGGAAGAAGGAAGTCAGGTCGAAGGGCCAAAATTTTCTCAGCGAAGTAAAAGGCAAAGTTCTCATTTGGGGGAGGGAGAGAATGGTCAGTTTGAAAAGGTAAGCTAAGATTTGGAATAGGTTCTAAGAAGTGGGATAGGGGGATTAATTAGGGAGGAATTAAAGGACTGCCTCACCACAGTGAGGGCCTAATTAAAGTTGGATAAAATGAATTTAAAGTATATTCACTCAGCATGAACTGAAACTTCCTCCAGGTGCATTCGGTAGCTTGTAAGAGCACAGGAGAAAAATGGTCAAATGGTAGGAATAAAGTAGGGCTAAAGTTTTTTGGGGGAAATAGTAGTGATAGGACATGGGGCAAGTGGTTTAAGAGCTGAGGAAAATGTGGGGCTGACTTTGGGGTGAGGTTGGAGAGAGAGGAAAATTAAGTCAGAGCAGAGGAGTAAGGGCCTAAGAAATTGTTGAGGGTAGAGGGATTAGAGGTATCAAAGAGACTGAACAACAGGTTTAGGAGGAGTAAGGCATAGATGGGAAAGGTAGATAAGTTATGGTCAGATAGTAGAATGTCAGAGTTTCTAATTAGGGAAGTAGAATACTCGTGGATAACAGTGAGAACTAGTATGTGAGTAGGTATGTGTGGATGAGGTGGAATGAAGGAGTAGGGCATGAGATTTAAGGAGACTGGGGAATTGGGAGGTTAGGAAGTTTGAGGAAATATCTCTAAGAATATTAAAGACTCCCAATATAAGTTCAGGAGTTGGGGAGGAGAGGAAGATAATGAGCCAGGTGCTGAACTCCTGGAGAAAGAAGGGAGCCTGACTTTGCGGTCAGTGTAATGTGTTGTTCAGTCTCTTCATGACCCCATAGTATACCAGACCCTTCTATCCTTCATCACCTCTCAAAGTCTGTCCAAGTTTATGTTTGTTGTTTCCATGACAACATCTATCCATCTCATACTCTGCCATGCCCTTCAATCTTTCCCAACATCAAGGTGTTGTCCAATGAGTTCTGTCTTCTCATTACGTAGCTGAAGTATTTAAGCTTATACCTTCTGACCCGAAGGGTTCATCTTCCTATGTCATTTCCTTCACTGTTTTAGTACTGTTCATGGAGTTTTCTTGGCAAAGGCGTTGGAGTGGTTTCCCATTTCCTGCTCCAGTATACCATAGTTACCATACTTTGGATTGAGTGAGAAATTTGATTGATTGGACTTCAAAGAAACAAAAAGGTTGCCAAGGGAAGGAGGAAAAGGGAAGAGACTAGAAATCACAGCGAGGAGAAAGGAATATTCCTAATTCCCTTTCAGGTCCAGTATATTAATCAGTTGGTTTGACAGAAGGTACAGAAAATACAAGAGAAGCTAGCTGGAAATGCAGTGTCATCAGAAAGGTATCAGATCTCAGAGTAAATCAATGAAAAGATTATGATGATCCTGCAAAGAAGACCAAGGAGCATTTGTATAAAAAGAACTGCTACAGAGTTATGTCACAAATACTCAAGGAGTAGAGAACATCCCAAATGAATGAGTGGTCAGTAGTGTCAAAAACTTCTAAGAAGTCAAGGCATATGAGGCCACTGGATTTAACAATCAAAGCATTATTCATGATCTAAGAGGGAATAGTTTAAATTGAGTGATGGGAATGGAAGCCAGACTATGTGGGAGTAGAAATGGGAGTGGGAGATCAGCAAGTGGAGGTATTTTGTATTGACAGCTTTTCTAGGAATTTGGCAGTGAAAGGAAAAAGATAAAAGATAGCTTGAGGGTATGATAAGGTTAGATGGAAGTGAAGTTTTTTTTTTTTAAAGGATTGGAGAGCTCCAGGTATACTAGAAGGCCTAAGAAGGGAACCAGTGGATAAGGAGAGGGTGAAAATTAGGGAGAGAGTGATTGGTTGAATGGGCAAGCTGCAAGAGGAGGTAAGGGATGGGAAGAATCAAGGTCACAAGTACAAGTGTTTGTGTCAGCCAAGAGAAGAGACTCCTCATCCTCTGAGGCAAGAGAAAAGGAAAAGATTATAGCAGGAGTTGTTGAGGTAATTTGAAGGGTGAACTTGGGCAAGAGAGGGAGCACAGGGAAGATAGCCTAAATTGTTTTCCAATGAAATATGTGATAAATTTCTAAGAGAGGGAAGAGGAAGAGAGAGGTGCTGATTGCAGAAGAGAAGGTTGTAACAGCTACTATCTAGGGTGTAGTTTAGTGTAGTGGAAAAATAAAAAGATGTCATGTAGTAGTGAGGGCCCAATTAAAACTGGATGACATTTACATGTTGTGGACTCAACACAGAGTTGGCTTTCTCCAATAATGTTCAGCAGTATGAAATAGAACAATCCAGGGTATGGATTTGTAAAGATGAATGGTTTTAGGATCTTGAGGCAAGAAATTCAAGGATCAAAGATAGTTTAGAATTGAACCAGTTAACTACAAGGTCAAGAGTTTGAAGGAAGAAAAGTAGGCCAGAGCACGGATGATGTCCTGGGAAGGAAAGGGACTAGAGGTTGAAATGACGACAGTGAATAATATCTAGAGACTTAAAACATAGGGGCATCTGGAAGAATATGAGATTAAGGTTAGAGGAATTTCAGGGTTATGGACTATGAATGTGGAATATTTGTGGGTGATGAAGAAATCGAGGTTCTGACCATTCCTGTGGATGTAACTGAGATGGAATAAAGGTGCAGATAAAGGAGTTGAATTTGATGAACTGGGAAGCAAGGACATTTGAGGGGACATAAGTATCCAAGTTGAATCTCTCAAAAGTGAGATCATCTTATTCTTTGTAATATCGTGTTCAAAATGCATTGCAGACTACTCATGCCCACCGTATACTTCTCCAGCGCCCTTTGAGTGACATTCAACTTCCGTTCTTTGGCTCTGTGTTTTTTTGGTTCTGTGACTCACACACTTACAATAGCATTGGGAAGGAATAATTGTACATTACTGACATGGGAGTTATTCTTGAATCAGCTGTCAATATACAGACATATTACACACAGACAATATGGGAATATTCGCATTAAAAAGATGAGCCTTTGTTTCGGAGAGGAGTTTGGGGTCATGAAAAGAACTCTGCTATTATCAAAGGTAAGTCATCTTTTTTCTTCCCTATAGTTCAAGTGGAGTCTCAGGTTATCGTCCAACAGCAGTGTAGAGCCAAGACTGGATGTTAAAGCTGGGGCCAGAAGTCTTTCTTCTTTCAGTTTTTTTTTTTCTGATCTGGATAGTTAGGCTAAATTCTTTTGTGTGATTATTTAGGACGCTTGGCTATATCCCAGAATTTGATGCAATAAACAAAATGTCATCCACAAACAGGGAGCATCTGGAGGACCTCATCATCCATAGGGAATCCCTCCTTGAAATAGACCCTGCTCTGAATCTCTTCTGCAACAGTGGTGAAAATCTTTGGCAAGTCTTTCCGTTTTATGCCTTGCTTAATAATCCTAGGGTCATCAAATAAGGTTGTCTCTATTGTTATATCTTTCCAGAAATCTTGTAGAATTCTGAAACATGCCAGTAGGTATTTTGTTGGAGGAAAAAAACCTTTAGGGATGATTAAATAACTAACAAACAATTAACACAATGAGTCTTTGATTCTATGTTTTCCACTCACTTGAATATGGTAAATATCCACTTTACTGTGGAATATGACTTGCAAAATATTCCTGTTCCCTTCTACTGCTCTATGGGCATGGAAAGATTATTATCAAAAATTTTACAGATGTGAAAATGGAGATGATTCTTGATATTAATTTCTCAGATATCTTTTTTTGTAATAATAAGGTTCAATTTTCCTCATGCCTTTGGTATATTCTCCTTCTTCAAGGACCCTGAGGATAAATCCTTTGATAGCCTAAAAATAATGTTTCAGAATGGACTTCCTCTGTTTATACTTGGTTTAGTCCAGCCACTCTTCCCATCTTTGTTTGCTTCAGTGACATATCCATTCATGACGAAGTGATGACTTTGATGCTAGAACCCAAGTATACAAACTTTACTATATTCCTGATGGAAAAGATGCAGATCTCTAAACCTTTTATCTGTTTGTTGTTCTTCCAATTTACATTTAAAAATCCTTGGAATAAATTTGTTTAGTGGCTAAGTTCACTTTTTTTCCTTCCACTGTTTCTTGATGTTTATATTATAGTCATGGTACACATTATCTTTTACATTCTTTCTTAATATTTTTCAAATGAATTTATATTGTAAAACATTTTTGCCCTTGATTGTGATATCTCTCTGCTAGATAAGGAAATGAAATCTTTGTTGACTGAAGCAACTTTTAGATTATTGGTGGAAATTAATTTATTTCAGCTAAACTTCTATACAAAATTATTAGAATGGAGTTTCCTCAATTCATTTTTAATTATTGACACTAATCACTTGTTTAAACAGATCATCATGAAGATATTTTAAATGTGTGACATTTTCCCCCCTTATTTTTGTTATTTCTTTTAGATTATCTCTAACAAGTTGGTGGTCTGTATATTGACAGCTGATTCAAGAATAATTCCCACATCAGTAATGTACTATTTCCTGTCCATTAAAATATAATCTGTTTCATGTTTTATGCTGTTATTTGATATTCTCCCTATCTAGCTCTTCGCCATCCTTTTCTTGAAGAAAAATGTCTATGATGTGTAAATCTGGGGCTTATGTATAGTTATAACTTTTGGGCCTCTCTCATTCTTTACTACTAATCCAAATTTTTCTGCTTATTTTTCAGTATCCTTCCTACTGCCTACCTTTGCCTTGAAGTCAGAGAATATAAAAGTGTATGTTGATTTAATATGGAATGCCTTGTTGACCTCTTCATAGAATTTATTTTTCTCCTTCAATCTCTGCAACAGATGTTGGCACATAAACTGCAATTATTTTCATGGTGGTCTTTTTGTATGAGCACTGTAATATAAAATGACCAAATGTCCCATGATATGATTTTTCTTGTTGACTTTGGATGCACAATAAAATTAACTCCACCAACTACTTTATCTGCCTCTTTAAAGCCAAGCTATAAACCATCCTTCCATTTAGTGGCAACTTACTTTTGTCTTCTGGTTTTAATTATAACAAGGATATCAAAATTGTTATGATTCATTTCCTCCAGCAGTTTGTCCACTCATTGGCTATTGAATAAGGTTCTCACATGTAGAGTGCCAAAAGCTGATGTTTATAGATGGCTTCAAAATGGGTTCTTAGGACTTTCTGCCCCTTTTCAAGCCACACTGCATCTTTCTTGAAGCAAGGGAAAGGGGACTTAAAGTACCAAGGGATATATGATCTTTTCTTTATTTCATAGCCTGTCACAGCCAAATAAGTCATTACCAGCTGGCTAATCTACTGGTGATGAGAATCTCCATACTTAGCTATGCTGCTCCCCAGAAGGCAGACACAATCTACATCAGAATCATAGGCAAATATTTTCCAGTAACGTAGAATCATTTAGAGCTTGTGTTCCTCTGGAATAGGCTTTAAGAGCCCAGAGTCACCTAAATGCCGTGATGAGATAAAATAATGTTTGGTACTTTAAAATCTACAAAGTACTTTACAAACATTATCTCATTTTAGATAGCTTTTTGGCCCTATCATGTTGGGGAAAAAATAGCTGCTAATTTTTGGATAACTTTTTTAGTCTTCATATAAAGTCTGAGTATTTTGTTTATTCTTTCAATTTTTTCAAAACTTTTTTTTGCTTTATGTTCTATAAGAGCTATATTTAGTAATTCTGGTTTTCTATAATTAATTATGAATTTTGAGCTTTAGAATGTAAACTTTTTGTAAAGAAACTGTTTCTGAAAATAGATAAATTTTCCGAAGTCCCATTTGGATAATTTTGATTACATGAAATTCAAAAGTTTTTTGCACAGGCGAAACCAATGCAACCAAAATTAGAAGGAAAACAGATGATTGAGAAAAATTTACAGCAAATTTCTTTGATAAAAACCTCATTTCTTAACTGCATATAGAACTGAGCCAAATTTATTTTTTTAAGTGAGCCATTCTCCAATTGAGAAATAGTCAAAGGCTATGAAGAGACAGTGCTCAGAAGAAATAAAAGCTACCAATAGTCACATGAAAAAAAAATACACCACCGTTCTTGATTAGAGAACTGCAAATTAAAACAACCTTGAGATACTACTTTATACCTATTAAATCAGTAACATGAACAAAAAAAGACAAATGCTGAAGAGGATGTGGAAAATTGAGACACTTATGCAATGTTGGTAGAGTAGTGAACTCATCCAACTATTCTGGACAACAATTTGGAACTATGCTTAAAGGGCTATAAAACTGTGCATACTCTTTGACTCAGCAATATCATTACTATGTCTGTATTCCAAAGAGATTAAGGAAAAGGAGATATTTGTATAATCATATTTCTTAGCAGCTCTCTTTGTGGTGGCAAAGGATTGGCTATTGAGGGAATACCCTTCAACAGCTGAATGGCTGAACATGTTGTGGTATATGATTTGATGGAATACTATTCTGCTATTTTAAAAAATGACAAGCAGGATGATTTTACAAAAACCTGGGAAGACTTATTGTAGTAGGAAGGCCGAATTTATGATCTCAAATATAATCATGTATATGTTTGAATGGTCTGAAATCGCAAGGTATGAGAGATTCTCTAAGGAGAAAACAACAAGAAATTTATTTAGGCCCCACCGCAGCAGAAACTTGAACCAGCATCCCCATTCCAACATCTTGACAAAAAGACTCCAAGCCCAGAAAGCCCATTTCACAAGGGCAACTAGGAGGCCAAAGAAAAGCAAGAGAGTATTTAGCCAAATCATGTTCACTGGCCTCACATTCCTGCTCGCACTCGGGTGAGCCCCGCCGCCGCTAAAGTCCGCAGCTTCCTGCCTCCGCAGCTTCTGGCTTCCACACCTTCCGCCGCCGCCGCCGTCGCTGAAGTCGTCTCCCGGCTCACCCCTCCTCCCAGCCCAGCTTCCGGCGTTCTCAAGCCCCACCTCAATGACCAGAGACCATTGGTTCCCGAGCTAGCCCCTCCTAAGTCACCAATCCACACCCACACAGGTTTCACACTTGACAGGGCCCTGGGCCTGGGGCTTAGCACTTAACAGCTGAAAGTACTTCCACTCAAAAGAAACAAAAGCCATGCTAATGAGACAATTTTGCTTAACAACACACTTATGTGAACTGATACACTGTGAAGTAATCAGTGCCAGGAAAACATTTCACACAGTAATAGCAATAAAGATGTAAGGATGATCAGCCGTGAAAGACTTAGCTACTCTGACCAATACAACAATCCAAGACAATTCCAAAGGACTCATGATGAAATATGCTATTCCCTCCCATAGAGAGAACTAATAAATTCTGGTGAGAGCAGATCGAAGTATAGTTTTTCAAAACTTTATGTTTGTGTGTGTTTTCTTTTACAACATGGATAATACAGAATATGTTTTTATGACTTCACATGAATAATTGATATCATACTGCTTAGCTTTTCAGAGAATGGGGGAGGAGCAGGAGGGAAGGAGAGAATATGGAACTCAAAATTTTTTAAAAAATGAATGGTAAAATGTCTGCATGTAACTGGGAAATATTTAATGAAATAAATTAAAACATGCTTTAAAAAAAAAAGAAATCTCATTTAGTTATCACCATAAGTCTATTCATTTCTAGGCTTTCTGCTATCCTGTACTAATCCTTAATTTCTTCCTATTTTTTTCTGTTGTACTTATCTAATTCTTTATTCCCTCCCCCCATACCCATCTCTTCTTTCAACTTTTCTTTTTCTTTCCAGGACTCTCCCTTCCTTCCAGTTATCTATGTGTGTATCCATTTTCTTTTGACTCTTCCCTATTCTTCATCCTCCATACCCTATAGGTTACCAGAACTTGTTGCTTCTTCCTTTTCATTGCTCACCTTGGTTTAGGCTCTCATCGCCTTTATATTAGAGTATTACAATAACCTCCTAATGAGTTTTCTTGCATCTAGGCATTTCCCTCTTTGATCTGTCTTCTATCCTATTGCCATACTGATATTCCTGCAACATGGTTCTGACCATGTTACTTCTCTACTAAAGAGTTTTAAATGTCTCTCAAATACTTCTAGGATAAAATAAAAATCTTAAACCTAGCTCTGCAATATAATTTCCACATGCCTTGCTTCACATTACTCTCTATCAAATACTTTCCATTCCATTTAGGAGTTTTGCTAACTGTTCCCCATACAGGATTTTCTATGTCCTATCTCCATAACTTTGCCCAGGTAGTCTCCCATGTCTGGAATGGACTCCCTTTTTACCCTCTTCACTTCTTAGAATCCCCAGCTTCCTTCAAAACCCACTCCAGTTGTAACCTCCTAATTGAAGCCTTTCCTTATTCCCCTAGAAGCTGGTGCTCTTCCATCCCTAAGATTACTTGATATTTATTTCATATAGACTTATTGGTATATAGGTATTGTTTCCCTTATCAAATACTAACTCTCTCTGTGCAAGAACTTTTTTTCTCTTTTACCTTTGTATCCTGCCACTTTAGTAATTGCTTGATAAGTACTTGAATTTTATTCTTCTGGTTATTTCTCTTGCAAGTCTTTTACATTGTGATATTTATTCATTGGGTTGAGACCTTCCTCACTAGGTTCATTTATCTTTTTAGTCTCTTTGCTAATATTTTGGTTCAGATTTCCTGAAGACATCTTTCCTCTTCTCTGGTTGTTTTTCTCTTTGTTTGATATGTCCTTTGATGTTTTGAGAAGATGAGGAGGAGCTTGACTTAGTCATAACCTCTTAGCCACCTTTCTGGAGGTACCTTGACATACATTCCAATCTGTTACTGACATATTAACAACTGAATTTGTACTAGTGTGATCCAAAGTCCAATATATATCATGTGGTAAAAACTGAATATAAAAAACACCTAGAATACAATGCTCTTTTTGATAAAGTTTTGAAAATTAATACATGACATCAAGGACTATTAGTATAATAAATGGAGTCTTCAGTTTGTCCTATAAATTTCAAGTACTTTTTTTATAGAATTATAGAGTTTTGTTCCTATGTTTACCTTTGAATGAACTCCTACATTGTACAAACCTCTCTGCTCCTTGAAAGTCAGGAGTCTCTCTCATTTTATATACCTAGGACTGAGCACATTGCCTTGAACATAAAAGGCACCTAATAGGTGCCTGTTGTATAAGATTGAATTTCCAGTTCAAATTCTACATTTTCTCAATAGCAGTAACATCTGTTTCATTTTTAACTACTTTCTGAAAAATCTTATACAAATTTATTCTGGTTTGCAATGATCCTGAAATATTTCTTAGACTAAGTCTGAGAAAAATAAATTTTGTCATGACTATTCAAAGCATAATCCATCTGGTTAGGAAGGTCCATTTTATCATAATAAGTCTATGCTCCTAGAACCTAGAAACCCCCAATTTCCAACATTGCAACCAAGAAGAGATGAACTAATAGAGTATTTTTATAGTTTTATATCTAGTCTATTATTCTTATGACATGGAGTTGGCATGAAGTTGTGTCTACAGTGAACAAAGGGAAGTAGAATTCTTGCAATTATGATGTTTTCGAAGCCAATCTACGACCAAGTAGACACCTAAAGCGAATTACAGAGGAAGTAAATTTTCTTATTTGGCTATGTATGGTTATCAATAAAATTAATCAGATGAATTGCTCTATGACTGGGACTTCTAAGCTCAAAGCAAAATGGAGAATGAAGAAATTATGTGGGCCCTCATTGCTATGTGGCATTCTTTTATATTCTTTTCTGACTGATTTGCTACCATTATTCACTGAAAAAAATAATAGCTATTTCTGATGTTGAATTATTTGATTGTGGTAAGATGTTAGTGGTGAGAACTTTGTTTTCTGGGCATTCAATAGCTATATTTATTGAGGATGCTGGGGCTATAGCATCTGCAGAAGCAGTTGCCAGGTTACAGCTCTACCACGATTGATTCTCTGAATGATAACTGTTTCGGCCTGACTAGATGTTGTGCCATTAGTGTGTGGGGTACTGCTATTTACTTAAGGTCTTGGGTTGCTTAATAAATACTCATTAACCTGTGGAGGGATAGGCTGGGCCTATATGAGTGAGACAAGCAGACCACAATTTGGTCCAGACTATCACCTTTGGTCATCTTAGCAACTGATGCAAATTAACACATGATTTGTTGTGCCACAACAATCAATATTGATCACCCAGATGGTGTGTATAAACAGCAATAAGATAATATTATGTCTGGCTAATCTCCTCAAAAGCAAAGGTTTCACAAGAATCCATGAATTATAGTGACTGGAACAATATTTTTACCTAGTGATGCTGATAAATTTGTATCATTTTAAATGGAAATGGGTGTAGAAAATAGAGGGAATCAGGAAGACCATGGTTTAAGTCTGGCCTCTGATGTGTGTTCACTATATGACCACAGGCAAGTCGCTTAATCTCTGAGTAGCCCAGATACAATTCTCTAAGAAGATACATCATAGGGGAAGAGTTGACTATCTATATCTGTGAAGGGAGTTCCCCACAGAGATGAGATGCCTATATTTTCTACTTATTTCTATGAAGTAAATATGAGAGAGATAGAAACTTCTGATTAAAATCAACATCTGTTTATTCTGTATTCTCGGACTTAACATATTGCTCACCAGGCTGTTAGATAAGGTTTATCCATGATTTTGGTACATGCCAAAGTAGGATTAAAGTACTTTTCATGCAAGTTTCAACCTACCTCCCAGGCCCTTCACAATGACTTCTCTGGTATTCCCATTTGTTAGTAGCTCTTGGGAACAAGGACCATTTTATTTTTGTTTTTTGTGTCCCCAGAAGCTAACATGGCACTGGGCAGATGTAGAGGGCCAGCTCTGAGAAAGTCCATTCTGGGGTAAGATACAGGCCCCTTGGGCTGATAACTCAGCACGTGGGCTCTCCATCCCTCCCTTGGCATGCACGTGCTGCTTAGGATGAAGGCTCTTCAAGCCTCCTTGGTATACACATGCTCTCTCCAAAACCCCCATGGCACACACGTGCTAAACACCACCTGTGGGCTATTATACTATATTGTTTATGGTAAAAGGGGAACTAAGCACAAGGAAGTCATATATAATGCAAATGCCTCGCACTTGGATTTGTTGATTTTGCTTGCCCAAAAGGGTATATAAGCCCTGTCCCTCTGCATAGTAAATGGAGCTGTTCTTTACTCCTCCCCCTGGCCCATGTTTTCTTTTCGCTCTCCACGGCATTTCAACACCACAGCTGCTGGCAGCAGACATGTACTAGGCTTTTATTAAATTCTTGTTGATTGCTTGGAGGGGGTACACAATTTAGATAAGATATGGTCCTCACCCTCACAGATTTTACATGTATGGTAGGGACAGAGGTCATGTATATAAATAATAACAATAATAATAAACACAAGTGCACTGGAGATGTGTTGACAAGTGCTACATGAGGCCTGGTTGAGAGAAAGGTTGAGAGGAAGATTCTTTGGAGGTACAGGGAGATAGTTACATCTGAGTTGATATCCAGAGGATGTACAGTAAATTCACGAGATCTGGAGAAAGAAGAAAGGTATTTTTGGTACAGGAAACACTGTGATACAGTGTAACACCAATGTTACTAGCAGCTGTTGTGGAGGTGTAAGACCAACAGCACGAGCACACAGGAAGGCTACTAGTACAAGTTCTTTGATTTGATTTTCTGAAGGAAAGCAACTTAAAGGGGTTTAAATGTCACTTTAATTAAACATACATATATCATTCACTTAGTTTAGGGGGAAAAGTCAGCACTCTGAACTTCAGAAAAAAACACAAACAAATTACAAGCAGAAATTACATAAATAGAGCAAATAACACAAATCAGCAGGCAGGGCTTCTGTCTGTCCATAGCAATACATACATAGTTATCAGAGAGAGAGAAGCAACAATATCTGGGTTTTCAAAGCCAGGGGGCTCCTTAATGGCTACCCAGAGTCTCATCTGGCCAAATCACATGAACACTCTTCCAATAAGTGAGCCTCAAAGCAAAATGCTAACCTCAGAGTATATATACACACTTCAGAGGGCATTGCAACCATGTGACTCAAACTCCTTTGACTTAGACTTTCCTGTGACTTAAGCAGGTCATCAAAGACAAGACTCATGCGACTTGGGCTTTCTTGTGACTTAAGCAGGTCATAAAAGACTCTTGATTCAATGAAAGGCAAGATTCAATCAAAGGCACTTGTTTGCCTAAGTGCTGAGAAGCACTCCAAAAGAAAAAAAAGCAAAAAGTCCCACTTTGCTTGGCATTACATCCAGGAAGCCCAGGACATAATCTAGGGATGAAAAATATGGAGAAGAATGGCATAGAGCTTGAAGGGGAAGTGCTGATATGAAGATGGATAGGATTACTAGGTGAGAGGAAACTAATGCTTTGCATTTCAGTCTTTCTTCCAGCTGTTCTCACCATATTGCCAGGAAACATATAGTCAACTGCCCCAACTTTACCATCCTCACTACAATGCAGGTTTATGACAGAAACTGGAAAATGACTATTTTTACATGATTTTAGAATTTATTATGAAATTTTGCCAAAAATCTATAAATACCAGCCAGGGTACTTAAGGTAATGGACTACATTCTTTCCATCTCATGAACTATTATTTCTTGTTCTGAAATCACAAAATGAACTGAAAAGCTTTTGTTGAGCTGGGTTCCCTTATAAAATACCTGATAAGTGATGCATGATTAAAACCAATTATCTTTAGTTTCTTGCTTCTTTTAGTGTTAAGTTTACATTTAAAAAAAAGAAAAAAGAGAGACTATGAGCTATGAATACAGGAAATTAATTTGTAATATTTTAATGATTTTTTTTTTTACTACGGTTATCATTGGTTTGGTAACCTTTTTTTTAAAAAAATGTTGGACTGTCCTCATGCCCATTGTTTTACTCTGTCTCTTTCATAAAAGCAAAAGGTGAATTTTGTTTTATGTATTCAGAGTTTGAAAGGGGGAAAAAGGCACAACAACCTTAAACTTGTAGTTAACAAAATAAACTGCAGAAAAAGCCCCTGAAGGTCTTGGCAGCAAATGTTTCCCACTAAATTGGGAATCTGTGTACTCATAGTCTGAAACAAATTAGGAAGGAGGGGAAAAAAATCAACAGCTCTGGGGTGAAACAGGGGTTGGTGCTGCCTCATCATTTTTAAACCAAAAATAAAACAAGCAAATTTTGTTTAACTGCAGGTCAAAATTAAAAAAAAAAAATTTTTTTAAAAAAAACCCTCATCTGCTCACTGTAATTACTAACAGAGTATGGTCTCTGCCAGCTGCAGAGTTCATGGATAAATGGAGGGACACATTATTTTTTCTCCCTAGGGTTAACCCCTCAGCTTGGGTCTCAATTTGCCTACAGTATGCCTTTAATAGACTCTGAAAAGTTGCTCTGGAAAACTTTTAGACTGCCTTTTTTGATCACTGTGAAATAGCTGTGTGTCTACAAGTTTTTAAGTGATTAAGGAAAAATTTACACCTCAGACCAAACCCAATCAAGGAACCTCCCATTTCCTGAACAATTACTGAATAGAGTCCAGCATTTTGTAATTAAGGGATAGGTGAACTTGGCTGTGTTTTAGGTCCATCAAATGTCTTGAATTACTTTTCAAATGCTTTTGGTTCAGCACAAACCAGAGAAAAAGGTTTTGCCAAGTGCATTTTCCCTTAATTTTTAAGCCCAAGTGTATTTTAAGGAAAATTTGATCCGTATGTTTCTGATTCATTTACACTTAACTCATTACAATGTTGTGTGTGTGTGTGTGTGTGTGTGTGTGTGTGTGTGTGTGTGTGTGTGTTTTAAGCTATTGGTATCCAAAAAGACTAGTGAACATTTTTAAAAGCCATCTTTAACCTTATTTTATTTGAACCAGGAAGTCAAATTGGGTTGAAAGTAATTGGAATCTGAGCTCAAAAGGCTCAATTTTGGTTTGAGATTGAACCCATAAGGTTCATGTGGGGTCCGAAAACATGCTATTCCACTTCTAGTTATGCTTTTATTAATGGACAATTTCCCCTTGTTGTCAAGAACCAATTGGAGTAATGTGTATTAACAAACCAATATAAAGTGTCATATTTATTCAAATACCCTACAGATGATATGTTCGAGTTCCAAGGTCATACAAGTTTTCACAGAAAGCTGTGACCCATTTTCGGTCCCTTTAATCTCTCCACCATCCAGACAGCGAATTGACTTGAAGAGTGAAGGAATAAGAGCGTTCAGGAAAAGACAGATTGCTACAAGATGAGATGGGTCTCAAGGTCAGTCACATAAAGGAGAATGAGAGGATCAGGAAAAACTCAGACTAGATCAGAGAGGATAAGTACTCTCTGACCATGGTTATATGATCACAGTGGTTCAATGACAACTGAATGTTTTGGTCAGCTCAGTTCATCAGGAGTTGTCCTCACCAGAAGAGCAGAGATATTAGGCATTCAGGTTCTCAGCTCTGGAGCTACCTCATTTAGACAAGCTGTGGTAAATTGAGACAACTGCATTCTACTCCTTGACTAAGACACATGTTTCAACTGTCCCCACAGACCAAAGGGATGATCAACAAAATTTTCCAGTGAATAAATACACTCTAGTCAATACCTCTGATCAAAACTAATCAAGAAATCTTGCCATTTCCTGAACAACTATTGCATAGAATCTGGCATTTTCTAATTAAAGGATAGATGAAGTTGTCTATCTTTTGGATTTATTTTATGTCTTGAATTACTTTTAAAATTATTCAATTTAGCACAAACCAAAAATAAACAATCTGGATAATTTAGGCAAACATTTGTAACCATCTACACCCCCTGAAGATTTTTGGTCTGAGTTACTTAGATGATTGTTTCTGATTTGAAGTTCATTTTTGACACATTTTGCTTATTATAAAGGACAGTACAAAATTATTTTTCTAAGTAGAGAGACAAGATACTAAATTGAATAGAGAGCGAGTTTCACAACAAGGAGAGCCTGGACTCACTTCCTGCTTCTGGCATATACTGCCTGTATGACCTTGGTGAGTCACTTAGCATGTCAGTGCTTTAGGGCAATTCTCTTAGGATATGAACTACAAAGAAGGTAGCAAACTGCATGGATAGATAAAGCTTCCCTACATGGAGTTTCACTATATTAATAAAATCACATTTCAGTCCCTATGCCTATAGAAAAAATAATTATGGCATTAACTTTTATTCTGATGCTTTGCTGTCGCAAGGTGGGGCTATGGTTCTCAAAGCATCTACCGGAGGACTAAAGGCTCTGGAATAGCCTACCAAGCTAAATTGTCCAAGTATTGGCTTAGCAGTGAACTACATTTCTGTTATCCAAGGACCTAGCTAAACTCAGGCTTATCACTGTGGTGGCTATAGGCTAAGGAATTTTATTTTGTTTGCAATTACAGCATTCATATGATATCTACTAAGTATATGCAAATATATGCAAAGTAATAATATATGCAATATATTTAATATGCATGTACTTGCATACAATATATTTAATAATATATGCAATATATTTAATATATGCAAAAATGTAGGGAGTGGCCATGCTTATGTTTACAGATCTTTAAATTATAGAAATAAATTGAAAGAAAAGAAGAAACAGAGTTAATGAAAGCAGAATTTCTGAAAGGTCTGAAGGAAAGATTTTTTTTAAGATGAAGAGCCAAAATTACAAGCAAAAATTTTCTCTTTTGGCGAAGGGTGAATCTTGGTTTTGTTTTCATCTTGGATTCATTGACTCTTTCAAAGAGAACACAGGCTTTTCATTTCAGTCAAAATACAACTTTTCCTGTGTGAAGAAAAGCCAAAGTGAGGTTCCTGTCTGGTGTGCCTCATCAGCACCAGGACCTTAAGAAGGGTTGATAGATGGGTATACAAAAGGAGTCTAACAGGCTTGGTTCAGATCATGTGCTTCAGAGTTAACCTGCTTGCATCTCTCCCTCAGATCAATGGTATCACTCTGTCCTTTCAGCAAAACCAACTTAAACTTTTATAATGCCTTATAGCAAAATAGCTTTAGACATTTTACAATAGCATTAAAATGAAAAGCCAGCCCTTCTGTCAGCATCGCCAAGGGGTCTAAACTAAAAGTCACTTAGTTTGCCTTGAAACCAAATCGGGAACTTACTAACAACATGCGACCTACTTTTACATCCCTGCCTACATTTGCTATTTGTTCATAACCTTGGCAGCTTTTTAGGCCTTAACATGGTACTAGATCATAGAGCAAAACCTGGAAAAGACCTCAGAGACCATCTACATAAACTCTTCATTTTACAGATGAGAAATTTGGTAATATAATTTCTAGAGGAAATGGAGTAATTGCATTCTATTAAATCTTAACAGAGTAAAAATATAATGAAAAACATAACCATCTTTAAAATTCAAGCCCTGAATTGTTACTGTTCAACTCTCAAACTAATAAGTTTTAACTAAAACAAAATCCACATGTGGGCGTGTGTGGTATCTTGTCAGGCTCATCATCAGACCCTTCAAAGAGAAGAACAATTTTGTTGTTTTTAGCAATATGTCAATTTTTCCCCTGAAAATTGAGAGAATTTGTTAGGTTCTATCTTAGAAATCAATTTTTAAATGAATGCCAATGAAAGGACAATTATGTTAATGTTGATATTCCGAGGAAAATGGTGGTTTCATGGAACAAAATATAGTAGTCAATGGATCATGACTCCAGGAGAAAATTTTCTACTTAATTTTTCTCTTCTGATCATCACCTAGTGGCCAAACTATACAACCAAAGATCAAATTAACAATGTTGAGAATTGAAAATTGCAGTGGTGATCAAATAATTGAGATCTCAAGCTTTTGGGTTTCAAATAGCTAACTAATTCAAGAAAAATTTTTTATTAGATTTCTGTGTGTTTGGAGGTAGAGTTTACACAAAAAAAGGTCAGATGAGATAAATCCTTCCTACTGTTCCTTTATAAGCAAAGTAAGGTAGAGAATTGTAGGAATTGATACGTGATCATTTTTGGAAAACTTTCCTTCAACAAGCTCCTAGGGTAGTTTCTTATTTGGTTGATTGCCTCAACTAAGACCCCTGAACAAGCTAATTCTACATTTCACTTTGCCTATTGGAGCAGTGCAACGCCTAGGATGAGTCTATACAATTGTGGCCCAATTGAGTGTGACTGCTAGACTGATTTGCTGTACCCTGGAGATACCTCAGAATGAGTCTTCTCACCAGTTCTGAATCTGTTAAGATCTCCTGATGACTTATGATGATGTCTATAGTGTGAGTTCTAGTCCAAGATATAACCCTAACTGCATTTTTCATCTTTTCTCTTCCCTCCCAACCCCACCCCCGACACTAACTTCCTCCCCCCATAAATGTCTGTACTAAAAGAGTGTAAAATAATGATAGCAGGAGAGAAAATTCACTTAATTTCTCCCCCATTCTTCCCAAACAGTACATATTTAGGGGAAAGCCTTTTTTTGCGGGGGGGGGGGGAGGAGGGAAGGAGAGGGAAGAGTGGGAGAGGGTGGTAAGAAACTTAAGCTACCCAGATCTTAACATTTCTTCTAATGAAAATTTAACCATTTAACTCAATTTCATCATCTGTAGTATTGGAACAATCGAGCTGCCTTTCTGGCAGGGACATCACCAACAGCAGCAGATTTGTGTTTTAGCAAAGCTTATAGTGTCATTGCTATTATTGTTGTAAATTCACTGCCCTAGGAAATCATCCAATCAGATTTCTTAAATTCCTTTTTCTAATATACCATCACTCCAGCATCCCTTTCCTTCTGCATAAAGCTCCAAATTGAAGTTTGCTGATCTTTTTTTTTCCCCCTTACTGGTTGATGACACAACAGAAGAGGGCAGGCCTAGGGCAGAACTATTTTCTTTGCCTAGGATTTTATTGCTGAGCTGAAGTTTAGTTGAAGCTGCCTTTAAAAACGACAAATGTGTTCTAATTTTAGAGCATCATAGCAATAATTGTTTTTATCTCAGTGGTGAAGAAAAGTGAAGAAAAAACAGCTTGGGACTTAATAAACACCTTAGCCTGCAGCCTTCGACTTTATTCATGAGATTTTTTATCTTCTCTCTCACTCTCCCTGCACTCATAGCATCTTCTTTACTGCATAGTCTTAAATTACCATTGCAAAGGTTATATGTTTATTTACAAAGAGCTGGCTCCAATGGAGATCCTAAAGGCGAGAAGGGTGGCTCATGGCAGTAAACATCTCTAGCTCTCTAAAACACCAAGGCCAAGTGAATAAGGTGATGTTTAGTAGTTCAGACATATTATGGTTTATGGCTTCATTAACCATCTGACCTGTATTGTGTGCAAATTTCATGAAAGTGTGGTGCATATTTATTCCCTGAGGTGCTTGCACTGTTTGGTAGTGTTTTATTCTTAAAGGGAAATGACCATAATTACTTATAAAGTTCTGGTCACATCTTCACATTTTATGAGGCAAATTGAATGTTTAGCTACATATGGTATACGCAGATAAAATATATGGACTTGTATACTCAAACACAGGCATATGTAAATGTCATTTTTATTTTATTTTCTTTAAGAGACCTACAAATGTAAAGTGAAAGGGGAAACTCATAACTAGGGGAATGATTGCAGTACAAAAAAATTATTTTGTTATTTCAAATAAAAGTGAATTTCTTTTTGCCTTGAATTTTCCAGACAATTGCCTTGATTCTTTTTCCCATCAAAAAGTGAATTGGAATACTGCCCCTGTGATTTGAGTCATTTTATCCTTATAAACAGCCAAAATTGATAATTCAAGAGATTTTCATCCTTTACCTTTCTAACCAAGACCGCCCTCGTGTTTACCAAAAATATCACTAATTAACACTACTTAAAATTTATGTTAGATTATACTTTTAAAGGAATATTTGTTGTGAGAAGGGTATAAAAACGTCATTTTCTGGATTTAATCTCTTTTGTTGTTGCTGTTCTTCAGTCGTTGGCAGATGTGCCCAACTTTTTATGATCCTCTTTGGGGTTTTGTTGGCAAAGATACTGAAAGGGAATGCTACTTCTTTCTCCAGATCATTTTACAAAAAAGCACCTGAGGTAATCAGGGTTAAGTGACTTGACCAGGGTCACACAGCTAGTAAGTGTCTCAGGCCAGATTTGAATGTGGGAAGATGAGTCTTTCTGATGCAAGGCCCAGCATTCCTTCCACTGCTCCACTTAGCTTCTCAACTTAATCTATACAGATTAATGTATTAAATCATGTCTACAAATTAACCAACTTTGTCTTTTCCCCTTGTAACTGCTAACCAGTTTCTCATAATCATTTCAACTCTCTTGGGTAAGGGCAGGGCACACAATGTGCTTTTACTCTGATTTTTTTTCCCTGCATAATTATATGCCAATTGGCTGCACATACTGAATATATCCCTCTGTAGTCACTCTTCTGAATTGGGCTAACATCTGCACCATTCATTTGGACTGCATCATATACTAAGTCCTATTAGTCATATTTACATGGATATTTAATTCATTATTGTCTCCTCAGCCTCCTTCTAAGCGCCTTGAGAACCAGAATGTGACCTTTCAGTTCAATAAATACAGAGTGTCCCAAAAGTCTCAGTGCAGTTTTAAATCATCAAGTAAAACTAAGAACTATACTAAGACTTTTGGGACACTCTGTATTTGACTGAGATGCACCCTACGCCATTAGGGCAAGTAGAGGTCGAGAAATAGGTGGGATAGTAAATGTTTCATTTTTCTTTTCATATCCAAGTTAAATACACGCAGCAAAAAAAGACCATAATGATGCAAATTCTCCATGTTAAGCATTCAAATGCATACTTCATATTAGCATTTGCTATTTCTCATGTATCTAATTTATGACTTTATTATTAAATATTGAACAGTTATTTACCTAATGGGAGCTTTAGAGTTATCCATCCAGTTACCTTCAATGATCACTGAGGATAGATTCTACATTTTCAAGACTGTTTTAAGAAGCTTGTGACTTTTTCAATCTCTTTGCAGCTGTGCGTGGTGCTGGTGTATCTCAATGAGAGCTGCCATATCCCTGAGGATTCCCAGCAGCAGGAGGTCCAGTCTGATGATTCTTTTTGAGACTTTTACAGCATTTACTTTCACTTAGTGTGATTATTTTTAAATACACCTTCCCTAAGCATTGCAATTAAAAAAAAAGTCATGAGACCATTTCTATTCACGCTCAAAATTGTTTCCACAGTACAGAAACCCGAAAGCCAAACTCATAGTAGTACCCTCTTTTACAATGTTTCTTAAAAAATAATTTTTATTGTTATTGAGAATTTGATAGGTAAGTCTCAACAACTCAAAAGAGAACTGATTATGAAGATGTGATGGTAGTGATGATGATTACCCTTGGGTAATTATGAGCTACTGCGAAACTCATAAAGGGGTTGAACAAGTCCAGCTCTGCACTGTATAAAGTGGAGAATTGACAGTTCACCCTGGATGTCCCCTTTTTGTTCAGTGATCCAGGGGGTGGGAGAAGAAACAGTTTTGGGGGTTTTTTTGTTCACCTTTTTTTTCTCTTGTATCTGCCCATGTGAAATATCTGAGTGATTGTTTCTAGGTAGACGTGTCTTTAGCCCGATGACCTAAGAGTATTGCATATGTAGACACTTGGAAAACTATACATGGATTTGGAGAAATATAGATACTTAAACCATGCAGAGTATGCTTTGTGTGATGCTATTTGTGTTGTAAATGAAAGAGTAAATCTTTTTTTCAGTGAGACATGAAATCATCTGTTTAGGCTGGAGATGTAGGCCTGTGGATGAAGATATAAGTCCTCAGCCTCTCAGGTTAAATTGTAGACCTGTGCTAAATATAGAAGATATTTAATGGGAAATGGGATATTCAGGGAAAGTAGGAATGATTAGACTGAAGAAAAGACCATCATCAGCTCCATCAGGATTGAATATACCAATGATAGGAAAGGCAGAACCACGACTAGAATAGGACGGGTTGGGCTTTGCCCCACAACTACATAATTTAGAAGGAAAAAAATTAAATTATGATTTGAGAAATTTTATAGTTTTTAAGTTGGTTATGTTCATATTTTGGCAGTACTTTCACTCTACTGAGAGTGGAGAAACTACAGAAGAATGAGCCAAATTTGGAAGCTACCATATGGGGAACTTTATCCAATTTGTAGTTACTCACCAAGGGAAATTCTTCTCATACTGGAACTACCCTGTTCCTGCCCAGCAGTGGGCCGATAGGGTGGTATGTTTGGGCATTTACCTTACAGGGCATTGTTGGTATATTCTTCACTCGTGGTTGGTTTGAGGGTATATCTTATTCTGCTTTCCTCAAGTACCATTTCATACTATTAGCCTCATACATCAAGTATATAAGGAAGGTTACAGAAAGTGAAATGATATAAGAAGTCAACTAGTGCTTGCTAGGTGGCAGGGGATATCACTAAAATGAAGCCGATTTCATAGAAATACCTCAGGGTAGTCAATAAAGAACATTTTTATTGAGTCCTACATATGCTGAGCTCTTTGGGGACATATATGAAAAATACAGGACCCAGTCTATGTCTTCAATGAGTTTCTGATCTGATCTTTGTACAGAGGATACTCAATCCAGATCTATGCATACCAATGTAAAGAGATAAGACTCAATAATCTCTGAGAGCCTTTCAAATTCAAGAATGCATGATTTCATTTCTGTGGCTAATATAATTGAAATAATTAGAAAATAGTATCAGATGATGACCAATCAAACGTTTCTTATTTTGATGACTCTGAGTATTACTAAGAATACTAAGAAAGAAATATCTGGTGATGCAGTGATTGAGAAAACTTCATGGACAAGTTTGAAATTGGACTTGGTTTTAAGTGAGGGCTGTTCAGTTCAATGAAGAACTATATACGTTTCAGTCTGGATTGGGAGTAGAGGTGGCAGTGCTGCAGGAACAGTGATGTATATGGGAATTAGGATGATTTGTGGTGGTGTTGTTTCATAAAGAGACCACCTTGGCTGAGTGGAGAGTTTGTACTGGAGACTAGTGGGAAATCAAGTTAAACTTCTAGAATGCTTGGGGTTCAAATTTTTGTTAGCATGCCAGAATGCCATTTGATGTGGGAAATAATCAGATAAACCACTTCATCAATTAACACCAACCACATACCAACACCCACAGAATTGAGAAATAGCTATCAATCAATTAATCCTTTCAAAAGTCTCCTCAATCACATAGTGAGTAGATTCTTGTTAATCGATTAATCGACACAGGAGAAGACTGATTGGCTAAAGTTCTTTCCATGAAACAACTCCATACTCTTTTCAGAAAATATTCTTTCAAGATACCCATTGTTCACTTCATATCTAGTACCATGCTTCATTGAACCTTAGAACAGATAGCTTTTTGGTGCAAATGCAAGAGCTTCTGTTTTTATACTTTTAAAAAAAATATTTGTTTTTAGTTTTCAACATTCATGCCCATAAGTTTTAAATTTTCACTGCCTCCCACCTCTCCTCCCTCCCCAAGATGGCATGCAATCTAATACAGACTCTACATATCCATTCTTATTAAGCATATTTTCACATGAATCATGGTGTATAGAAAAATTAGAATGAAAGAGAGAAACTATGAGAAAGAGAAAACAAAACAAAACAAAAGACAGCAAATAGTATGCTTCGGTCTGGATTCAGACTCCATATTTCTTTCTCTAGATATGGATGGCATTTTCAATCATGAATTTCTTGGAGTTGTTTTAGGTCCTTGAAATGCAGAAGCTTCTTAAAGCCTCAAAGTCAGACAATGATCCACATGAGAAGTCAAACCATAGAACAGGACATCAAGTAGCAGAGCGTGACCGTAACAGCTTGACAAATATAAGGTGACCATGTACTTATATTAGTCAATTAAGTTATGTTTTTTTTAACTTCTTATGATGGGGAATTTGAGTCTTCTGGCTTCAGAAATCCACCAATTTGGGGGCAGGAAGTCTTGGCCTTTCTTAAAAACTAGGAGACTGAGAACAAAGAGATTGAGAGGGCAACTAATTGCAAAGGATTGTTTAATTTTCAAGGTAGAATTGCTTTTGCTACATTGCATATGACATTCTGGTGATATTTATTCAATTGAATTATTTAGACAAGGGATTCTTAAATGAGAGTTTATAAATATTTTTTAAACTTTATATCCATTTACATTTTCCCAAAAGTCTTAGAGAAGTTTAAGCTTTAACAGCACTATGACTTTTGAGACACCCTATATTTTAATATCCCTACAGCATGTCCCAAAAGTCTTGGTAAAGTTTTAAGCTATTAAAACTTAAAGCTGTAGTTCTTTCAGAACACCCTGTGTTTCAATATAATGGGTTTACTTTGTAGTCCTACATATTTTATTTTAGGTATTTAAAAATGTTCTTGTGAGAGGGGGTCCATACATTTCAGAAAGAGGCTGCCAAAGAGATCCATAACATAAAAGGTTAAGAAACCCTGATTTTGATGCTAGAATTACACTTTTTTTTCTTTTGGGAGAGTAAAGAAAGGGTTCTGTCTCCCAGAACCCCTGCTTTTTTGCAAATAGTGATGATCCATTATTGGTTTTGTATCAACTTTCATGATATGAGGAAAGGTGGATGTTTAGCCTATAGAAGAGATGCCTCAGGGGAGACATGATACCTGTTTTCATGTCTTGTAAAAGCTGTTGAGTAGGGGGGCGGAGCCAAGATGGCGGCTAGGAAGCAGTGACTGGCGTGAGCTCCCCACCAAGTTCCTCCAAAAACCTATAAAACAATGGCTCTGAACCAATTCTATAGCTGCAGAACCCACAAAGTGGCAGAGGGAAGCAGGGCCCCACCCCAGGACACCCTGGATGGTCTCTGGGTAAGGTCGGTCCCACACCGACCTTAGTCTTTCACAACATGAGTATTGTGGAAGGGTTATACATAATGATATGCATGGGGCCCATGTTGAATTGCTTGACTTCTTAGGGAGGGTGGATGGGAAGGGAACAGGGGAGAGAGGAAGGGAAAGGGGGATGGGAGGGGAATGGGG
>CM053624.1:102022406-102038675 GCA_028646595.1 Phalanger gymnotis | reverse complement strand
AAAGAAAGAAAGGAAGGAAGGAAGGAAGGAAGGAAGGAAGGAAGGAAGGAAGAAAGAAAGAAAGAAAGAAAGAAAGAAAGAAAGAAAGAAAGAAAGAAAGAAAGAAAGAAAGAAAGAAAGAAAGAAAGAAAGAAAGAAAGAAAGAAATCTAGCCAGTAAACCCCAAGTTAAGTAGGCAGTCTCTGGCATTCAAAATTTACCTTTCTTTGGAGAGGAGAAGGAGAAGGAGAGGGAGAGGATGAGCTGAGAGGCGAACAGATGTTAAGTGACTTGTCCAGGGTCCCATAGCAAGTAAATATCTGAGGTCAATTGTTAACTCAGGTCTTCCTGACTTCAGGTCCTGCACACTATCCATTGTACCACCAAGCTACCTTTGCAATATCTTACAATTTATATATAATGCTCTAAAATTAACAGAGCTTTTCCCTTTCTCACCACAACTATAAGCAGGTTATCATGCAAGTAGCATTTTCTTCATTTTGCACAAAGATCAGCCTAGACTCAAACTTAGTTTTATTCCGAGAATGGAGTGTTCACTTTTCATTATATCAAACTTAAATACTCTTGAATTACTAGGGTCCATAGATCTTCTAGTTCTAAAATTAAAAAGGGACAAAATAATAAGATGTTTTTCTCAAATTAAACTTGGAAGTTTAAGCCCCAAATTTCACCTTTTGTATTACTGGGCTAGCACTTTTTATGTAAAGAAAACAGCAGTGTTTAGTCTAGATAGTTCTCAACTTAAAGTGGTGTATACTTACATTTTACCACCAGGTATTTCCATGTTATTATTCTGGGTACATATGTCTTCCAGTCAATTTATGATTTGCCATTTTCTGGAACACAAGACCTTATCTACCAGGCTCTAAAGCTTAGATGACATATCTACAAAGTTTCCCTCTCAGTATTCTTGCTAGGTTTGGGGTTAAGCATATATCCTTGACACCCATAGGTATTCTCATCATTTCCAGGCAGCCAAATAGAACTTTCTTCTGTCCTCTATATACATTCACCCGAGTGTCCTGCAAATAAAAGAAATTAAAGTTCTGTGAATTGCCCATGTATTACCCTGCTTTATTTATGTACTCATTTGAAAGCTATTTACAGTAAATAAATATGTTGTTTATAGTTGATATAATAATAATAAAAACATATTAAGTGACTGCCGCATGCCAGGGACCATGCTCATCACTTTTCAAATATTATTTTATTTGATAACCCTGGGAGGTATGTGCTATTATTAGCTCCATTTTAAGATAAGGAAAAATATTCTATTTGTGGTAATTTCTATTAAAAATTTGGAATTAGACCCTTAGTAAGGGCAAGAGGCTAAGACAATTAAGTGGTACAGTAGAGAGAGTACAGTGCTTGGAGTGAGGAAGACCAGAGTTCAAATCCAGCCTCAGAAACTTAGTAGCTGTATGATGCTGGACAAGTTATCTAATCCTGTTTGCTTCAGTTTCCTCATCTGTAAAATGTGCTGGAGAAGGAAATGGCAAACCACTCCAGTATGTTTGCCAAGGAAACCCCAAATGGAGTTACGTGGGTCAAACACAACTGAATGCAGTCACCTATAATTATATTAATTCTTTGGGAAACTCAGATTTCTCTTATATCATTTTGATTTTCAGCACCGTTTCTATCAATATAACTGTCTTTTAGCTTATAGACTATTTTTACATATTTTTCTTGTTTGGTTATAACTATTTCCCATATCCGTAGTTCTGACAGGTAAAATGTTCCATGCTCACCTATTTGCTTATGATATTTTCTTTTATATCTAAATCGTGAACCCATTTTGAGCTTCTCTTGGTATACAGCGTAAAATGTTAATCTATGTCTAGTTTCAGCCAAACTGCATTCCAGTTTTGCTAGAAATTTTTGTCAAATAGTGACTTCTCGTCCTAAAAGTTTTTATCTTTGGATCTATCAAACACTAGATTACTGTGATCACTTACTACTGTGGATTGTGTCTCTAATCTATTCCACTGCCCATCAATCTATTTCTTTTTTTTATGCAGGGGGGAAGACAGGGCAATTGGAGTTAAGTGACTTGCTCAAGGTCACACAGCTAGTAAGTGTGTCAAGTGTCTAAAGCTGGATTTGAACTCAGGTCCTCCTGACTCCAGGGCCAGTGCTCTACTCACTGTGCCACCTAGCTGACACACTGTCAATCTATTTCTTAGTCAGTACAAGATTGTTTTGATGATTAGCATTTGAAATACAGTTTGAGATATTTTACATCTAGGTCACCTTCAATCACATATATTTTTTCATTTATTCCCTTGATATTCTTAGACTTTTTTCTCTTCCAGATGAGTTTTGTTATTATTTTTTCTAGCTCTATAATATAATTTTAATAATTTAATTGATATGGCACTGAATAAGTATCTGGGCAGAAATATCACTTTTCTTATATTGTCTTGGCCTACTCATGAACAATTAATATTTCTCCAAATTGAAGCTTCATATAATTCCTCTGTTCATCTTGGCAGGTAGATTGCCAAGTATTTTATGTTGTATGCAGTTATTTTAAATGGAATTTTTCTTTCTATCTCTTCCTGCTGAATTTTTCTGGTAATATATAGAAATGCTGATGATTTATATGGGTTTATTTTATATTGGGTTTTATTTATTGGCTATTTTTGTGGGTTTATTTTATATCCTACAACTTTATTGAAGTAGATAATTGTTTCAACTAGTTTTTTAGTTGATTCACTAGGATTCTGTAAGCATACTATCATGTCATCTGCAAATATTAATAGTTTTGTTTCTTCATTGCCTATTTTTATTCCTTCAATTTATTTTTCTTCTCATTGCCACAGCTAACATTTCTAGTATGATATTGAATAATAGTGGTTATAATGATTGTTTTTGTTTCATCCTTGATCTTATTGGGAAGTATTCTGGCTTATTCCTACTACAGATGGTACCTTATCATCTTAGGGAAAGTTTCATTTATTCCTATGCTTTCTAGTGTTTTCAATAGGGATCAATATTATATTTTGTCAAAAGCTTTTTCAGCATCTATTTAGATAATCAGATGATTTTTGTTGGTTTTGTTATTGATATGGTCATTTATCCTGATACTTTTCCCTATATTGAATCAGCTTTGCATCCTAGTATGAATCATACCTCATCAGAATGTATGATCTTTGTGATATATTGCTTTATCTCCTTGCTAGTATTTTATTTAAAATTTTTGCGTCAATATTCATTATAGAAAAATTGGTCTATAGTTTTTCTGTTTTTGTTCTTTCTGGTTTAGGTATCAGCATTGTATTTGTCTCATAAAAAGGACTTGGTAAGACTCCTTTGCCTATTGTTCCAAATAGTTTCTATAGTATTGAAATTAATTGTTCTTTAAATGTCTGGCAGAATTTACTTGTGAATCCATCTGGTCCTGGGGATTTTTTCTTAAGGAGCCTATTGATGGTTGTTCAATTTTTTTTCCCTAAGTTGGGTTATTTAAGTATTATATTTACTCTTCCGTTTATCTGAACAATTGATATTTTTGTAAATATTCATCCATTTCACTTAGATTGTTAGATTTATTAGCATATAATTGTGTAAGATCATGCCTAATAATCACTTTAATTTTATCTTTATTGATGGAACTCTCTCTTTCTTTTTTGATACTGGCAATTTCATCCTTTTTTTAAAAAATCAAATTGACCAATGGCTTTTCTCTCATAAAGTCGGCTCCTAGGTTTGTTTATTAGTTCATTGGTTTTCTTACTTTCGATTTTATTAATCTCTCCTTTGATTTCCCAGAATGGAGAAAGGAAGAGAAAAAACAAATGCTTGGTAATTATAAAAAAGAAAGAGAAGGTATAGGCAATAGAGAGGTTGTTTCCCATGATCAGAGCTACAAAACATGAGTCATTACGCTTACGTGTGATGCCTAGAATTCAGATCATAAGTCATCTCCTTCCAATGGATCTAGGACCTCCAAAATTTTCAAATTCACAAGATTACTTCCAAACCTAGACATATCAACATCATCAAGATTTATACATTCTCAGGATAGGAAATGCAAAGCAGAAAAGGTAACTATGGACTTGAGCTTGCCTAGTTGAGACCTGTTCTTGCTGCCACCAGGGAGCAGCTGTCATGACACTAGAATGGGGGGAAGGGCACCAATCCCTTCTCATCATCTCCTCCCCCAGTGAAAAGCTTGAAGGATATTCCTATAACCTGCAGCCAGGAAGAGAAGTGAACAAGCCAGGAGCCTACCACTTTTTTTAAAGTCCATTGGGACATTAACTCTTTTTGTTCAGTGCCCATAATGGTAGTAGATTCATCAAACCTAAAGCACCTGAGTGCTGAGTCACTGTCGGCCAGCCAAAAGCATCCACATCATTCATTATCACCAAAGTACTCAAACTCTGGTCTAGCTAGCAAAGCACATGGTCATTTGGATTCAGGAAGGGTAACTTTGCAAATTTCCTTTTTTGATCCCTGTTTATAAACAAAAAATACTAACCTCCCCCATCCCATTTTTAGGAGACTCAGCCACATATTGCATCTTTTCCTATGTTCCTCATCTAATTCTTCACCCTATCCACAACTTTCTCTTAAATGTTGTCTACTGTGAATTTGCTAATCTTAAATTTGATCAATTTGTTCCCATTTAGGCTCATGCCAGTTTGTTTTGAGTTATGAGAGTTATTTTATACCTACTGTGTGTCATTGAGTTCTAGGCCAGTCAGAAGACTCCAGATCCCATTCCCCAGGGATATTTCTAGAGCAGCTTCATGTATGTGAGTCTCAACTGTGCAGGTTCAGAATAAAGTGACTCTGGAAGTTGTATACCTCTATTCTACTTGAGCCCAGGAAGCCGTAGCTTAAGAGATCAGGTTATTTCTGAAATTACCTTTGGGCAGCCAAATAAGTTCTGAGACTGTACCAACATTCAGGTCTCTTCTAAAACATACTCAAAAGGTACTAGAATTAAGTGGTCATCCTTAGTGAAGCTTAGAGTAGAACAAAACTAAGTGAAAACTCTGGAATTTATTTGGCTTTTTTAAACCTAGCATTTTTGTAATACTCTAAAATTTGTAAATCACTTCACAAATACTATGTTATTTTATCCTTACAACAGCTCTGAGAGGTAGGTTCTATAGATGATGAAATTGAGGAGGACAGAAGTTGTGATTTTTCCAGGTTCGCACAGCTAGTAAGTATCCAAAGTCCTATTTCAAATGAAGTCTTGTAACTCTCCTTCCAGCATTATGACCACTGCAGGACCTAGTTGCCTTTCATAAAAGACATGGCCATGGCAGAACAGAGACTGATACTCTTTCTGAAATAGATACCTAAAGATATCTAAGTCTAGATACACATCCTTGGAGTTGCCCTGGAATTGATCAGCCTTCTAGTGTGGATAATATCTTATCCAGTTATATTCCTAGTTGCAAAAGTGTAAATATGGAATGCCCTCTGAACCTCTAGGTACTTTTCTATACCTCTCTTAGGACACTGATATCAACATGGTATTATGGAATGTCAGGATCCAAAAATACCCTGATGGACTAGAACACTGGGTGAAAACAAATAAAATTGTATTCAACAAGCATTAATACAGTCTTACACTTGGGTTCAACAATATCAGCTAGATAAGCTCAAGACTAGGGCTAGATAGCAGTACTTCTACAAAAGTTCTGGGAATTTTGATGACTTTTGTATCTCTTCAGCCATATGATTGTTTGTTTTTTTTTTCCTGAGAGAGCTGAGCTGATTTGATACAAGCAAACGATATGATATGGTGGCCAAAAAGCAAATGCAATCTTAGCTTATGATCAGAGAGGCATAATATTCAGGACTGGGTCATAGTCCTTCTGTACAATGCCTTTGTCAGACCATATCTAAAGTAGTGGGCTCAGTTTTGAGGGCCACATGTTAGGAAGGGCATTGACAGGTTAGAAAGTGGCCAAAGGAGGGTGATTTGGATAATGGAAGGCCTCTAAAGCATGCCACATTAGGATTAGTTAATGGAATTGTGTATGTTTATCCAGGAGATGAGAACCCTTAGGAGCAACATGACACCTATCTTCAAGTATTTGATGTGCTATCTTGTGGAATAGGGATTAGACTTGTTCTGTTTGGCCCTGGGGAGCAGAGCTATGAAGCAATGGGTGGAAATTGCAAATAAGTAAATTTAAGTAAATATAAGTAAAAATTTCCTAATAATTAGAGCTATCTAAAAGTCAAATGGGCTGCCTCAGGGAGTAATAAAGTCAACAAGCATTATGAAATGATTCCTATATGGCAGGCACTATGTTACATGCTGGGAATTCAAATATAAGCAGGCCCTCAAGGACCTGACATGGATCTTACCTTATAATTGGGAAAAGACAGAATATAAAAGGAAGATGAAGAGTAGGCATGGGTGGGGGAAGGGATAGAAGCCCAGCGCATGGTACAGAAAGTTTGGAGAATAAAAGTACAGACTGGAGAAGAATGAAGGTATGGTTGACTTGGGTATTGTCCTTAAAATGGAATATTTGGGAGGAACCAGCTAATTACAGGGTGGAAGTTATTTCTAATGTGTGAAGTTCAGAGGTTGAGTGAGCTTCTTGGCTGAAGGGTACTTCCATTATATAAAGTCCATAGGTGGAATGAACTTTCCCGGTAAAGAGATTTGTTAAGATATGGTAGAGAAAGCCTGCAGAGGTAGGGGTACAGCCTGGAGAAAAATGTTGGGTTTCCTCTCATTAAAGTTCTTCAGGCAAAGGCTGGAGGACTATTTGTGGGGTGGGTTGTGAGAGAGATTCTTGTGCAGGTCTGGGTTGTATTTGATAGTATTCATAGTCATTTCCAAGTGTGAGATGCCTGATTCTGTGAAGGTGTAGTAAATTTTGAGTTAGAAAACCTGGATTTGCTTCTCAACTTTGCAACATATTAGAAGTGCCATTTTGAGCAAGTCACTTGATTTCTCTGTGTTTGATTTATCTTTTTCCTCATGGGTGAAATGAAGGACTTGTACCAGATGATTTCTAAGGCCCTTTTCAGGTCTGAAATTTCGTGATTCTCCTTTATACTAGATTTATCTTAAACAGGCCTAATCGCTGAGTAGGCATTGCCTCACTTAAAGTGAGTACTAGGAAAGATCTTAGCTTAAAAAGGTCAAGGTCTCCCACTGCATCCTGGGCCATCTCCAGTTGTCCTGATCTATATTTGGCCACTGGACTCCAGGTGGCTCTGGAGGAGAAAGTGACACTGGTGACTGCACAGCTCTCCCTCACTTAAATCCAATTCAATTGCAAATCATGGCATCATCTTCCTGGTGTCATGGTCTTCAAGAACAAAGGACAAAACCACACAAGATTTATCTTCCTACTTGGTTGCTAAACAATAAACTTTTTGAGGACAGGAATTGTCATATTCTTTTGTTTCCCTCATTGTACATAGTATATTGCCTTGCCCTTAAAATACTTGTTGAATTAAAGTGAGTATTATTCAAATCAAAATTACTGGAAACCACTGGCAAATGTTTTAAGCCTGAGAGTTAAGCACAAATTTCCACAGAGGTGAGGTCCTGAATGGTTTTGGTATGACTATGGGAAAATGTCAGTACAGCCAAAGGAGACAAATGAGCTTTGGAATCAGAAGATGTGAATTCAAGTTCTCACTCTGACGTTTTGAGCCATTTGATCTTGGGCAAGCTAATTCAAGTCCTTTAGCTTCAGTTTCCTCATTGTAATATGGAGACAATAATACTTGTACTACCTATTTTGTATGATTATTGTAAAGTGCTTTATAAGCCAAAATTCTCTACTTATGAGATACTGTTGCTATTGGCAATTCCATATTCTATTCACAATTTATTCCACTCCATACAATGGCCAGTTATTTTGTATATAGTTATACAAAGTGGGAAATGAGCACATCTGTAAAGTACCTCCTACGTGCCAGACAGTGTGCTAAGCATTTTGCAAATATTATCTCATTTAATCTTCACAACTTTACAACCTGGGAAGGCAGTGCTATTATCTCCACTTTACATCAGAGGAAACTGAGGCAGACAGGCAATAAGTGACTTACCCAGGGTCACACAGCTACCATCTTAGGCTAGGTATTTCATACTCTAGGTCTATCACACTATCTAGTATGCTACCTAGATGGCTCTTTATATATGTAAATGTAATATTTATGTATATACTTACACATATAAATAAAATACATCCATTTCTATTTATATCTATAATTTCATTTGTATAGGGAACTCAGAGTAGTTGAATATCCTTTTGTTGATGGCCAATGTAGATCAACAAATGTCTGGTCACTTAACTGTCATAGAGAGTTGCCTGGTTCATTGAGGACTTGCCTTGGACCATTTAGGTATCAGATGTCAGAGGAAGTATATGAACTCAAGTCTTCATGACTACAGAACCCAATCTCTTTCCACTATAGCGTACAGTTTCTTAGAAATAAGTGAATAGTAACTACCTTATATCTGTGTTCATATTCATGTATATCAGAAAAATACCTTTTCTCCTTCCATGTTTGAACACTTCAAAGGTCACTTTTAAAAATCAATAAATAAGCCATCAATTGTAGTAATTCTCTTTATTTTCATTCATTTGAAACTGGCCCCGCTCCCTGTCTCTTGTATTCTTTCATTCTCTTCTGCAGAGTGGAAGCTTGATGATAGGTTACATTTTCCTGTATCCCTTGAGATTGATTGTAAGTGGGTTTCCCTTTGCTTCTGAACGAAGAGGATAGATGGACATATGGGAAATCAGATTCTAGTTTTTTTCAGTGGACAAGTAACATCTGTGTTAACCTAGATGACTCAACAGTACTCTCAGGGACCAAGCTTGCGGAATTAATTCGGTTGTGGATCTGATCACACACATAGGATACAAGTTTAGCTTAGTCTTCCCCTCAGGCAGGCTAATTCATAAAATTTGAAATATAATTTTGGCAGTGAGGTAATGGTTTCCCTAACAAATAAGCAAAGAGAAGGAAAACCCTAATAAAGCCAAAATCCCCAGCAGCTAAAAAGTTAACACCTCCATGGTGATCACCACACTAAGAAAGAGCTGACTGTTTGCCAGCACTTGAGGGGTCCCAAACCTGTTAAACCTTTTTCTTAAAACTGTGACTCTTTTCTTTCAAGTTATTCAACCTTTCACCGAATAGGCCTCTTCCTCTGACCCTTGACCTGTAGTTATTTGTTTAGCATTGTGGCAACAGAGTTTGGAAATCTGAAAATCATTAGGTTAAATGCAAGGGTATTGGGGAGGGGAGATTCCTGAAGTGGGCTGAAGAAAATTCCATTTGAAAGATTTTAAACTTTATTTTCCTGTAGGAATTAATCTGCAGGCACAGGATTATGAGGAAACATTTTCAATAGATTTTTTTCTCTTAAAGAAAAGAATTAAATTCAGCTGACAAAGTATCTGTACACAAAAGATTATATCCATTAACAGCTATTCTAAAAACTCATTAGAAAAAAAAATGAAGCCAAATGAAAAATTTTTCAAATGCGGTACATTATACAACCAGAAATGATACATTCGTGTGCTTCTGACTTCTTTGAATTTATTTAGAAAATTACCAGCGGAGAGAGGGTATTGAGTGCCTGGGAGAAGAGCTGGCTTTTGGTAAACAGATTCTCCTAGTGAATCCAGCTAGCTGATTATGCTAACTTGCTCAAAATTATAGAAATTCAGTGACAGTTGGAAAGTTGGAAAGCAATGTTTCAGAGTTAGGTCCGATAGTTCCCTGTTTCACGCCTTCATCTCTCATGTTCAGCAATAAATTGTTGCTAATTCCACTTGAGAGGTTTTCTTTCTTTGCTCTGATATGCTGGAATCACTCCTTGGCATTATCTCAGATATTCTAAAGTAAAAGAAAAGAAAATTATAAACTGGAGGAATTTTCACTTGAGTATGAACATGACAACCAAAATATCCTGATTGTGGATGAAAATTTCATTCATCAGCGTATTCTATATACATTCCACTAAATATGTGGTGTTAAAAAATCTAGTCAATTGACTGAATTTTTAAAATGTTCATGTATATTTTGAGTAGATCCTTTTGTTTTCCATGAAAATGATTGCCTGAGAAGCAGAGAAAGAGAGTACCGCGAAGGCAAGATACTAGTGAGGATTAATGGAGCTGGAGTGGGGTGCCTTAGAGTTATAGTTTCTGAGAGGTGGATGATGAGGGAGAAGGTGACAAATGTCAACTATATCCCCCTTTCTCACTTGGAATAATCGTGTGTTATAGAGAGAGGAGCAAAGCAGTAAGCTTGTTGATCCCATAAGGGAGGATTGGAATCCAGCTGGTTCAGGAGCCCTGGTATAAGTTATCATCCAAAGTATAAATGATGAGGAGATATTATCATATTTCAGTTTAATCAGCTGGAGATGAAAGCCATTTATGTAGAAGATTCAAGAAGCACCATACGGGAGTTGAGGGAGGAGAGGAGATCATCAGACCTGTGATTTTATTAGTATGGGAAACTTCTGGCAAGGAAATTCCCTAAATTTAAAAAGACTACAGGTTATTCACCTGTGACAATCTTATTGAGTTGTCTGAGACACTGAGAGAGTAGATGACTCACCAATTAACATACAAGTATTATCAAAGGCAAGAACTAGGCCCAAACCTTTTTGATACCAAAATAGCCTCTTCTTTCTGTGGAATACTGATCATGCCATAGAAGCTTGTGCTGTTGTTCAGTCATTTCAGTCATTTCTAACTCTTTGGGACCCCATTTGGGATTTGGGGTTTTCTCGGCAGAGATAATGGAGTGGGCTGCCATTTCCTTCTCCAGCTCATTTTATAGATGAGGAACTGAGGCAAACAGGGTTAAGTGATTTACTTGCCCAGGGTCACACAATTAGTAAATGTCTGAGACCAGATTGGAACTCATGAATCCTCCTGATTCCAAGCCCAGTGCTCTATCCACTGAGCCACCTAACTGCTACCATGCTAGCAGTTACCATAACTCTGACCTTATTGGATGGAGAGGAGAGTACTTATTGTTTATTATATATCAAACTATGTTTTTTTTCCTACTGTTAAAGTATATTCTAGAAAACTAATTCCCTGGGGTAGAGTAAGAGCATCTGTGGATGTTAGCAAATGTAGGCAGGCAATATGGACATGGTAGATGGGTGTATCATCGGAATTCTGACCAAGATCTGGAAAAGAAATGGACTTTGATGGGAGGTATACTAGGGAGTTTGTTTTGAGGTAGAAAAAGGTATTTAATTGGGAAGCAATTCTTGCTGGTAGCAGCAAGGTGGGGCTGGACTCAAGAATGGATGAGGCAGTATCATTGGGCACATGTGATGAATTAGTGCATGAGGGAGTGAAGCCATCTTTAACATCAAAGCCAGAACTAGCTACAGCAACTGGTTCAGAAAACAACTAGAACAGAAAGAATAGGTCAAGGTTGAGAAAATAGATTCCCTGAGTTAGAATAATTGAGATTTTCAGGAAGATGAGAGCCAGAGAATGGAGAAAGAGAGCAAGGGTGTAAGGGTGAAACTCTTTATTGTGTCCTTCATACAAAGCTAGATGGCTAGCAATTTACATTGGTAGGAGAAGTAGTAGGAACGAGAATCTAGTAGTGAGAGTTCATAAGCCAAGCCCTTGATAGACAAGTGGAATTGTGGTTTGTTTGGAAAAGAAAGGAGGGGAAAATGATGATAAGAACTGCATTTACATACTGCTTTAAGGTCTGTAAAGTCCTTCATGCATGTTGTCTCACTTGCTACAACAACTCTAGGAGATTTGTATAATTATTATTTCCATTTTGGAGATGAGAAAACTGAGGCACTGAGTTGTTAATGGACTTGCCCAGTGTCACATAGCTGTTGTTGTTGTGGTTGTTTGTACTTCCTTCTGGAAGAGTAAGTTTCTGAGATAGCATTCATAATAAAGTCTTACTAATTCTCAATTCCCATGTCCTATAAAATGTGCTGCTTTGCTGCCTATGGTGCCATGGGGTCCCCTTCACAACACTCACTCCTTTGGGCAAAAACACTAAAGCTTTCATTAAACTGTAAATGCTTAGTTGGGAGGTATAGGGCAATCGCACGTCCCTCAATCACATACATCTATTTCAGCTGAAATTAGTTTACTAGGCTAGCTAGCTATATGCTGAAGGAGACAGATGTAGGATAAACAGATAGAATCAAAATGGTCTGGAAGGTGAGAGAGTTCTCAGTAGATGTACTGCAGTGGGAAGCTCTGTGCATGGGGGTAGGAGTGGGATGTAGCCCAGGTTTTCAGACACCTGGGAAGGCAGTGAGGCTAAAAAGGAGTGTGAAATGTAAGACAGAAGGTGACTGAAGGAACATTTCAAGATTTTGCCTTGTATTGACCCTGTGTACAGTCCCACCTATTAACTTACTCACAAAATTGAAAGAATTGAATTGTAGGGTTGGACGAGACCTAAGAGATTATGTATTGCAACCATTTCATTTTACAGCTGAAGAAACTAGAGCCCAGAGGGATTAAGTCATTTGTCTAAATTTCAGCCTGGTCTTCTGACATCTAATCCCGTTTTCTTTCCACTGTGTTATGCTGCAAAGGAGTAAATTTTCCCATTTAATCCAATATGCAGGTGGAAAAACCTTAGGATTTGAGATTGGCATGTACAAATCCAAAAGCACAAGTGTATATTTGAGAAGAATCACAAGAACTTTTAGGCACAGGGTGGGGGATGCAGAGATTATAGGATCCATCCCACATCATGCTTATTTTGTTATATAAAGTGAAATTGATGGCTGTGATTTTTAGGCTAGCAGAAGCAATAAACTACTGTGTGGCCTTCAGAATATACCACAGATTTTGCCAGATAATTTACCTTTATCACTTTTATATTTTATTGATTTCTCTGCTCTCTCTATATGTTATAACCATTTAAAAGATTGTAAACATCTTGAGAGCAGGGACTATTTTGTTTTTGCATCTTTATCTCCTTAGCACCTAGCATAGTACCTTGCCATAGTAGGCTCTAGAGGATACTTGGTAAATGGTGACAAAATAAGCTTTGGCAAAGAAAAGCAATTTACATTCTCAAACACATACCAAAAACTAGTCCTATAGCCAAAGATAGATTTCTGTTCTCTGTATTCTTTTTCTGGTAAATATATGCCAAGTAAATTGCATTTATAATGTCTACATGGTAAAAATATCTGAATGTAGAGTAGGGAGGGAAAAAAAAAACACTTTGCCCCTTTAACATTAAACATACACATTGGCCATAAGGCTTTCTCTATATGAATAGCCGGTTGTACCATTGCGACCAATCTGACCGGGATTAGTCAGATTAGGAGGATAAAACCGATACGTGCTCATAAATGTAACTTGAGTTAAAGAAACAACAGTCCAATTTGAAATGCATCAGCTGGGAAGAAAGTGACTCTTTGAAAAAAGGCTTTGCAAGATCCATGAAGTGAAGAACCCAAACTACTGCCCATGACAAGCTCTCCGAATTGTGCTTATAGTGTTGCTAACCCAATGATGGCAGACTTTTTAATCAATTGTTATGTTAGATTTGCATTGGTCCTCAGTCACACTTGCTCACATGATGGATTAGTGGTATAGATGGCAACACCATCAGTAGGGTTATTTGTAAGTGCCAGGCTCAGTGACATGAGATCAAAGAAACAAAAATGGCTTTGCATTTTTTGCTTTTGTTTTCAGTCTAGGAGGTATTTGATTGGTGATTCTGAAAAATGTCACGTGCAGGAAGAAAATTAAAAATGTTTTTGAAGTTTTCATTCCTTCCATGAACTCATCCTTTAGATGAATTTATGTGGATTTGACTACAGCTGGAAACTGGAAATCTTTTCTGATTTCCATGCAGAGTCATGGTGACATCATCTTTGAGGTGATACTGTATTATAAAGGTAACTACTCTATACATATCTGTATAAAAAAAAGGATGAATAGTAAATCACAAAATTTTGTCATTTTCTGCATTATTGTCTAGAAAAGAATTTTTTATTTTTACCCTTCATGTCATTAGGGAGTAAGATTTTGTACAGTTACTCTTTTGAACCTTTTAATTTCTAGTCAGGTAACTAGTATTTAAGGGATTTATATCCTTGGTATCTCAGCATAGTTCTCCAATAATGAATATTCAACACTGTTTTTCTGTAGTTTTACTTTAATAGAATACATGAAAGATATTTTATTAAATAATTTACTAGGATAAATTAAGAGTGAACAGAATTTTTCTTTCCTAGATTTTTTTTCCCTTCTCAGTCTAAACTTTAAACTACCATCTGCCCATCCATTTTTCTCATGAGAGTTTAAAAAAAGTACAGCACAGAGGAATTTCATTGATCCCATTTTGAATCCCTGAGGATTTGCTACTCTGTGTCTTTTTCCCAGCTGTTGGTCATTTCCCATGAAGCCATAGCCAGCACCAGAGTACACAGGGTCCCTGTCCTGCTTAATCTCACCATGAGACTAGATATAGTCTTAACCACAAATGGATTTTCTTCTAATGATTAATTCTAGCCTTTGGAGTATTCCTCAGTCATCCTAATGGCAGGACTTAACTATGGTGTATCAAGGGAGTTTACTGGTTTCTGTTTTTTCACTGGTGGCCAAGATTAGAAAGGTTGAAATTTTTAAATGTTTACCAGCTGAAAATAGCAGAAGAGATGTTTTTGGCAACAGAACAGAGCTGCGTTTTGAAAGGATCTTCCTGACAGTGCCCATTACTTGATTTTGTCCAAACTGACTCCATACTAAGCTGGTGATGCCTGTTACCTGGTGCAATTGGAATAGTCATTCTGGGATTGATTCCTTCTTAAAGAGAACCTTAAGACCAAAGGGAGAAGAGTTGCCTTAGCCATCAAGGCCTGTCCTTGGTGATGCTTTACATTTGTTTTCCTGGTAGCTTGGCCCTTCTCTTTCAGTTTCTGAAAATCTTCTGGTTCCTGACTGCAACCCTTGAAAGGTATGCTGAAGTATGCCTTGTTCTATCTTCTTGTGTTTATGTACTCCCGTTTCTAGTCACATCATTTTTTTTTCTAACCACATGCTTATCCTGATCCTTAATCCCCAATTTATGTCCCAAGAGTTTGAGTTAAAGCCATACATTGATATTTGGCATGTAAATGTGTGCCAGCCCCGGAATGCTGATTTAATTCTATTCACTTGCCTCTACTCTGGCTTCTAAACTTTTCTCCTGACCTTACGTACAACTGCATCCATCCTTCTCTAGAGCTTTGCTTTAAGCTGTCCTTACTCTGTATCCTTGGCATTTATTTGCAACTTGCTACCAAGTAGAATGTCAGTCCTGAGTCATCTTAGGAATTTGGGAGTCAGAGAGACTAAAGAAGGCCATCCCTCATTAGACCACCCTTTCCACCTGCCACCCTACTCTGCCCCAAAAAGAATGCTGTAACATAAGTAAGCCTAGAGATCACCTATCTGAGCATATATCCACAAAACGGGAAGTAACAAATTCTTAGAAAAACAAAAAACTGCCAAAAGTTCATAGAGTCACGTCTTAGCAACCAGCATGCTGTTAGGTGGTGTGATGGATAGTGTGCCCAGCCTAGAGTCAGGAAGACCTGAGTTTATATCCAGTCTCACACAGTTGCTGTGTGATTCTGGGCAAGTCACTTAACCTCTCTTTGCCTTATCTGTAAAACAGGATGATCCTAATAATGACAACAACAATAATATATACCTCCCAGGGTTGTTGTGAGGATCAAATGGATTGAAACTTGTAAAGCACTTAGGTTAGTGGCTGGCTCATTGTCAGCACTATATAAATGTTGAGCTATTAATGGTGTTGTTATTATACCATAGGAGATATTAAGTTCAGTAGTGGCTGAAGAAAATTCCAGTTTTTTTCTCACATCTGAGACAGTTTGTTGCATAGAATATATTCTGTGTGTATCAGAATACCTGAGTCATGCTCTGTGTATGCCTATGCTATTGACATGGTCTCTTCAAGTCAATTCAACAAACGCTTATGAAGTGTGTCCTATGTTTAGTGGTCTCTTGCTCTCATCCTTATATTTATCTCATGGTTAGTAAGAATATTGCATCATGGAAGTGAGTGGTTCCACAACCCTGAGAGATTCTTCCACATTCAAAATGCTCAAATCATGTCACTCTTCTGCACAGTAAAATTTTAACTCAAGTCCTACTTGAAAATTTGAATCAGAGAAGGGAAGTAAAACTTCCCGGTTTCATGAGGCTAAATAAACACTGAGTAAAAGAAGAGAAAATGAGGTTTAATTTTGCAAAGTTATGTTGTAAATACCAGAAA
>CM053624.1:101986361-102021906 GCA_028646595.1 Phalanger gymnotis | reverse complement strand
TTTTTTATAGGTTTTTGGAGGGATTTGGTGGGGAGCTCACGCCAGTTACTGCTTTCTGGTCGCCATCTTGGCTCCGCCCCTGTCCATTCTCCGGATTTTGATTTCTAATCCATTCTGTTATCTGCTTCTGTTTTATGGCTAAGTTCTTCCTATTCACATTTACAGTTATGATTACTAACTGTGCATTTCCCTCTATCGTATTTTCTTCTGTTTATCCTCTCCCTTATCCTGTTCCTCCTCTAATATCTATTTTACTTCAGGACTTTGCCTTCATTTATCTGCCCTCCCTTTTATGACTCCCTGTTTCTTTTATCTCCTTCCCCTCCCATTTCCCTGCTTGATAAGATAGATTTCTATTACAAATTAAGTATGTGTATATGTAGGTATATATTCTTTTCTCTTTGAACCAATTTAAATATGAGTGAGGTTCAAGTGTTGCTTTCTCCTCCACCATTTCCCCCTCAATTCTAAAAGATCTTTCCTGTGCTCCTTTTTTGTCAGATAATTTCCCCTATTCTTCCTCTTCCTTCTGCCTTCTCCCTCATGCATCCCTCTTTCTTACCTATCCATTTTTTAAAATCACCCCAAAGTAATTAACTTACTCCCACAACTCTATCTATGTAGAATCCTTCCAACTGCCCAAATAATTAAAGGAAATTACACGTATAATCTTCTCACATAGAAATGTAAACAGTTTAACCTTATTGAGTTGCTTATGATTTACCTTTCTATGATTCTCTTGAATCTTTTATTTGAAAGACCAATTTTTTATTAAGCTCTGGTGTTTTCATCAGGAATGTTTGAAAGTCCTCATTCATTAAATATCCATTTTTTCCCTCAAAGGATTACACTTATTTTTGCTGAGTAGGTTATTTTTGGTTGTAGTCCCAGCTCTTTTGCCATTTAAAATACCATATCCCAAGCCTTCTGCTCTTGAGTTTGTTTCTTGTTGTCTCACAAAATCATTAGCTTCCACTTGCCCAATTTTAATTTTTAAGGAATTATTTTCTTCAATGAGTTTTTGTACCTCTTTTTCCAATTGTTTAATTCTTTTTTTTTCTTAAGGAGTTATCTTCATCAGTGAACTTTCATACTTCCTTTTCCATTTGGCCAATTCTGTTTTTAAGGTGCTATTTTCTTTATTATTTTTGTGCCTCTTTTACCAAGCTGTTACTAGTCTTTTCATAATTTTCTTCCTTAGCTCTCATTTCTTTACCTCTTTCCTCTGCTACTTTTGTTTGATTTTGAAAATAAATATTTTTTGTTCTTCCAGGAATTCTTTTTGGGCTTATGTCCAATTCACATTTATTTTTTTTTTTTCTTTGAGGCTTTGCTTGTAGGTGTTTTAATTTCATTGCCTTCTTCTGAGTTTTGTGTCTTCATCTTCCCTGTCACAATAGTAGTATTTTTTTCTTTTTCATTTTTTACCTTATTCTGTGGTTTTGAGCTTTATGTGAAAGTTAGGCTCTGTTCCCAGTGTAGGGGGTAAGGTGAGGATAAGGAGGGGAGGGTAGTATCTTCAACTGTTTCACATACTATTTTCAGAGCTAGGTATGGGGGCTCGGAAGTTTTTAGTACTTTCGAGTTGTGATCTAGAGAGATGTGTGGCTGCTGCTCTCCTGGTTTGAGCTCTAGTCTTTATTCTGGAAGGGTCCTTGGTTTCTTGGGATTTCAACCAACACTGTTCCTTAGGTCCCTTGCTCCCTTGGGACCAGAATTAATACTGTTTCTCAAGGTCTCTGATAATTTTAGAACAGAATTGATACTGTTCTTTTGGCACACTGCTCCCTTGGAGCCAGAAGTGATACTGTTCCCAAGGGTCCCAAAACCTTGTGACCAAAAGTGATATGGATTCTTAAGACTCCTGCTCCCCCTTGACCAAAAGTGCTCCTCTCTACCCTTGAACTATGACCTGGAAGTGAGTATAGGTAATGGATTTGACAAGCAGCATCTGGTCCTTCATCCAGTGCTAGCACAGAGATCCCCTGTAATCTCTTTCTGGTCAGTCACTATCTCCCTTTACAATCTCTGGCTTGAGACCTCCCAAAACTATTGCTTCTGTTGCCAGAACCTTGTCCTACCAATGGTGTTTCATTTACATGGGCTGCAGGTCAGCCTCTACCCTGATGTCACAGATCTTGTTTCTGACCTCCTAAGTTATGTTGGGCCGGAAAAATATCTTTCTCTGACCTTTTGTTGGTTCTGACATTCCAGAATTTGATTTAAGGTTTTATTTTAGATGCTTAGAGGAGAATGTTGGGGAGCTCAGCCGAGGATTCCCTCTAGTCTACCATCTTGTCTAGATAACTTTTTGAGACTAAATGTTGCACAGAATGTGGCAACCTTCATTGGTAGAAGTACTTTCCTCAAATATGAGATTCTCTATTAAAATGAAATGGCAGATCTTATTTTTATTGCCTAACTGGCATTAGAATGGCAAAATCCAGGATAAATCTCAGGGAAGTGATTTTCAAAAGTAATCATCTCCCTTATTATTCCTTTAGATTTAGTTTTTAAATGTTAAGATTTGGATCAGAGAGAAGGAGCTTTGATATTTAAGACATAGCCCCCAAAGAAACTATTATTTTCTAAGTAATTTTCAAGTACAATGAATTAGGAGCAATCTTCTTTCTGTGGGGAAGACTCTAATATGATTAATGTTTCCAGCTGTAATGAAAATAATCAAAATGGAGAGTTTGAAGTTAACATAAACTGAAATCTGAGGCCAATTCTTTGTAAGCTTTGATAAAGGCCAAAGAAGCCAAAAACAAATAAACACTGTGTAGGATATGAAAACTCATCTCTAGTCTCTCCTGAGATAGTTTTGTTTCAGTTACTCCTCTTAGAAAATGTAAGAGAGAAGCAGGAAAACTGTCCTTAGAGCAGAAGTCTAGCTACCATATACTTGTCCTTTGGGGTCCCCAAAATTCTGTACCACCTGGATAAAAATGTATACTCTGTAAAGATTTAAGATATATCTTGTCTATATGAACATGACAGATAAGCATACAATACATGTATATAAAGATATATTGTACATATGTGTATAAGCATATATGTGTTTATATACGTATATACATATATGTGCATTTAATATATTTATACACATGTGTATACACATATACATGAACATATGCATACATACATACACACATACTATGCAAAAACTACTGGACGAAAGGAAGTTGAAAAATCAAATCAAATATATATTATAATATATGCATATAAATATTAATGCACACATTTATTTGTATGTACATTTAAATATACATCTATATATTTATTTTTGTAGAATATATAAAATAGTATATATTCTACAAAAACTACTGGAGGAAAGGAAGGGGAAAAATCAATTCAAATGACTTCCAAAGTTCTCACTAGGCTAACACGGTGGTTGTTCCTTCCCACAGCCCTACCCAGAGACTATAAAAAACAAAAACCTTTATAAATTTGTCTTGTCAAAAACAGAGGAAATTTTCTTATTTGGTCTGTTTATTTGATTTGATCAAACTTTTCTAGAGCTTAAAAGGCAATAATAAAAACTATTTGTCTCTCTCCATCTCTTTACTTTTCTTTGCCTGGGTTATTTGGAGCAAATAATTTGAACCCATCTGACTGAATTGTAGGAAAGATGTGTGCGTACGTGCATATGTGTGTGTGAGCTGAATGGCACCCCAATTTTCCACTGCTTTTTAGGAAAACTCTCACATTACATAACCCTGATGATACTTAGTATCAGGGCGCAGTGCTTATTTATCATGGTCTAGTCAGTGGGACCTCAAAACTCCTTCTCTGACTCTTTGGTTTTGTTGTTCCCAGAGAGGGAAATGAGTTTTGAAAGTGTCAGAATAGTGTAAATGCTGATGTATTGGCCGCAGTTGTTTGTCTCTCAAAAAGCCTTCAGAGCCCTCCCCTCTCCTCCATTCCCTTCAAGTTGGGAATGATTCATCAGCTGGCCTTTAGCAAGAAAAGAGGCCTGCCTTAGGTCTCAGGCCTTTGACCTTTTTGAAGAGAAAGGTCAGACGGAGAGCAACTGTGTGAGCAGGGCTGCCTCAGCTACAGGACTTGAAAACACAAGGGAAAGGCGCCTGAAAGAATGGAGGGGGACGGTGGGAAAAAGTGGGAATTTATAAAAGTTCAGAGTACATTTCTAAGAAACTCAGTGGATCATCTGACAACTCGGGTCAGGGGCCATATTTATGCTTGATTCCCTGAGCATGTTACAGTAACATCTGTTTGTTAAGAGTCTTTAGGGACTAAACAGAGGCACCAAACGTTTTCTGACCTCCTTCCACAAAAAGGGGACAAACCAAGAGATTAGGTGTTCCCATTAACATTTGTGTTTGACTTAAGGGCTCCCCTCTCGGGGGCCTGATTTGTCTGCTTCACCCCATTTCTTTTTATAATCCCACTAAATATTTAGCTCAACCACATAGTTATCATCATGTCAGCATCTGAAACCACAGAGCAGAAGTTACAAGAGAATCAGCATAGGGCAAACCCTACAGAGAGCATAGAATATAAAGATTAACCAAAAATGGACATCTGATTTGTCACTTGATAGAATAAAAAGATCTCACAGAAACTTCTATAGTAGTGGTGATAGAGAGGTTTTTGGCTATTAAGATACAAGGAAATAATCACATTAATTGATATTCAGCTCTCAGTTTGGTAAATGAGACTCAGAATAAGAACTTCATTCAGAGTTTAGGTCAAGGATAGTACTGATTCCAGCATTCATTTGGTCTTTCTAGTTTAATCATTTTTAGAACACACAATTACAAGAGTCCTTCAACCCAATCTCATGTTCTCCTTTCCACCAAACACTGCAGTCCTGCTGGAGCTTTCCCTGGATCTATGCCCCAAAGCTGGTTGTAGTCAAACTAAAATCATCAAAGAAAATATTAAGCAGTTTCTGGGTGTTGTGGCGAGTCCAACATATGAATTCAACTGCGATGTGTCTTCCATTTACTTCCTGAAATGATATTTGCTATATGATTGTTGTGCGGTACAGTTCATATGTTGTATCCATTACAAAAAGCCAGCTCCTCCTCCCCCATTTCCCAAGATTCTTGCAGTGATGTCATGTGCAGAACTGATAAAGGAAAACTGTCACTTGTTAGTATGTTGACAAAGGCACTCGATGACACATTAGGCATCTCACTTGTGTGCATAGTTGATGCCCTGGACCCTGACCTTGTCCTCAGAGGCCACATTAAGTTTTGTTTCAGGATAAAAGCTCCCACAGTGGAAACTTTTGAGGGGTAATGTTATTTTTAACCAGAAACAAGCTAAAAATAAGGAAGCATGTGCAATCACGTAATGTAACCCTCTTTATGTTTTGTATCAACAACAGCAAAGTTCACACAGCCAGTCCTTCGATTTAACCCTATGAAAGAGACATGCTTGGTATTTGTAGAGAATTGTCCAGGGGAAATCAACTGCTGGGGCTCTTTGCATTGGGAGGAAAGTTTTGAAGCAAACATGACATGAGGAGATGGGGCCTGTCTCATTAATGGTAGGGGCTTGTATGGGTATGTATGTGTGTGTATATGTATGTGTGTGTATGTATATGTGCATGTGTGTGTGTGTGTGACAGAGAGAAAGAGAGAAGAGAGAGAGAGAGAGAGAGAATGAGTTGTATGTGTGGGGAGGAGGACGTGAGCTGTTCCCAACTACCTTTGTAATTATAAATAATAAAAAATTTCATTCGGAAGTACGTTCTGCCAAACTTCACAATAAACCTCCTAGCAGGTCATTGAAGTTTTCTTAATCAGGGTCAGAACCCACAAGTCTGAGGCCAATGAAGTTCAGTGGGAAAATGACTCTTCTTCCCAGTCATTTTTTTTCTTTCCTTTTCTCTTTCATTTGGAAAGGACCTCCTCATAAACATGCAGAGCAATTTTCCAGTACATTAACCCGAGAGGGATCCTCTCTCCCTCTGTGCAAGAGAGGAAAAAGTTGAGAAACAAGGCCAGCCGAAGATGGATGAGCCTGGGATATAAGACAGGGCAGTTTTTCCACTGTCCTGCCCTATACACCTCGGACAAAGACTTCATTGAGTGAGAAGCTTGACATAAGCCTCATAAACTAGTAGTTGGGTACAAAAGGTCTGACACTTGAAAGTACCAGCCCCTGCCTTCACTCTATTGCAGCTGCGCACGGGGGTTGGGCCTAACAGTTGTGTCCCATTGTCAGGCCTTAGGACAAGAGGTGAAGATAAATAGTGTTGACTTTAGTGCGGTCACACAATTTTGGTTTTCCCCAAAAGAGACCATTTCCTCCCAGGCCATACGTTATTATACTGGTAGATAGAACCCCCTTTCCTTTCTCCATGGAGGAAGGGTATAATCTGCTCAGGATATCAAGGTAGATTGAAGAGGTTACATGTATATGGTGTATGTGTGTTGGGGTTGGGAAGAGTGTGTTTGTGTGTGTGTGTGTGTGTGTGTGTGTGTGTGACTTTCAGTGGTATGTGTTTATGGAGAGTGGTAGTAGAAAAGAGGCGAGGGACCAAGGAATCTATTATTCTTCCTCTGTGAAAAAGTGGTATGATTTCAATCCATTTACTTTGGTCACAGTAGTAGCTTTCATTCTTTAAAGAACACTGGAAATGGTAGTAACAAGAAACAAAAGGACATGTGATGCCAAGAAAATTAAAATGTATAATAACATAATTTAAAAGTAAAAAAAATATACCTTAGACTCTCATTTTAATCATAATAAAGGCAGGATATAGATACTTACCTAATTACAACTTTATTAACTGCTTTTCAAAACAAATATTTTAAGGCATAATCAATCCTTTTTATTTGACAGAGGATATCAATGGAATTTATTTCTCCATTATTAGGAAAAGAAAATGGAGGACTATCTAAAGCTAAATCTATTTGTGGTTTTTTGCAATACAGCCAAGTTAAATTGACTAAAGAGGACCACAGCCTGACTGCAAAATGCTTTTTAGGATCTGTCTGTCTCATTGCAGGCACTTCCCCAAATATCAGCATCATTCTCTAAACAAGCCTCTTTTCTGAGTGGACCCAGAAATTGCAACATACTGGCTACTAACCACTACCAAAAGTCACTTTTTGACAAATTAGCTGAAAGTATAGAAGCTCAAATATTCCCAGACCCATTTTGTGCATTCAGAAGAAAAATCAGTATTGGAAAACAGAATTCTAGAAGCAAGGAGCAATATCCTATTGACACATCAGAACCCAACTCAATCATAAGTTTGCAGTAGACAGCATTTTACTATTTTATCATTGTTTTCAGTACTTCTTCTTAAATTTCTTTTCATTGCACAACAAAATACTGTTTGAAGTTAATTAGGCTGATTTATTTGGAGAATTCTTCAATTGGATATAATTCATGTATGATTACCACATATGATAGATAGCACACTCTTGCTAGCAAAATTTGTATGTATTTATTTGGCTGGGAAACATTTGAGGTTAGATCCTACTTATGAATTTTCGTAATGTTTTTATCTTAATTAATAATTACAAATTAGGAAGCAAGGGTCTTAAAAAGAATAGTTTAGCAATGTTTTATATTAAATTTTATATTGTAATGTATTATATTGGCTTAGCATCCTCATTTAGAGGGCTTCCAGAGATGATCCATTTTGGCAGGGTGAGGGAAATTGCAGTAACCATTTTTTTAACTAAGTCTTGTTTTGAATATTCTATGGTGAGAATAGGAAAGGATAGAGGTAGAGTAAAGAGTGGCTTCTTTACTTGTTTTTTTTTTTTTCCTGCAAGATAGCGGGGAAGTACTTTCTTTTGTCTGTTCAGTCCAATGCATAAACCCATTAAGGACTGCCTGCCATGAGTTTACGACTACTGGATTACTACCTCAAGGGTGGAGGAATGAACTTTTTTGAAAAGCACATAATAGTAGGCATGGGCAATCAATTATACAGCACGAAGAAAGAATTGCATTAGGGATGACGCATAAAGGATAATATTAAAAATATGACAAAAATGCACCAATTTTATATCACACATGAAGGATAACCTATGTAAATCCCAAGGCAGGCCTAATTATTAAAACCTAAGAAAGGTTCTGAATACAAGGCTCTACCAACTGTGATGGAGTCATGGGATAAAATGGAAAAGAGTTGAAAAGGGTAGGCAGCTATGTACTTTGTACAATTTGGGGAGAGGGTATCCACATCTGTGAGATCACAGACTTATCAAAGATGTCAAGTTAAGTAATTAACTGAAGGAATAAATGTTCTAAAACCAAAAGCTACAATCACATGTAACGGTTAAACTGGAATACTTTCCAATACAGTCAAGAGTGAAACAAAGATACCCATTGTCACCACTTGAGCTAGTACTAGAAATGCTTGCTCTAGCAATAAGACAAGAAAAAGAAGTTGAGGGAATAAGTATAGGTAAAGAAGAAATAAATTACCACTGATGATATGATGGTATACTTAAAGTACCCTAAGTCAACTAAAATTAACTGAAGTAATTAATAACTTCAGCAAGTTTATGGGATGTCAAATAAATCCACATAAATAATCAGTATTTCTATATAATACCAGTAAAACCTAATAGGAAGAAATTAAAAGATAAATTCCATTTAAAATAACTATATAATATATAAAATTCTTGGGTGTTTAACTACCAAGATACACACAAGAACTATATAAATGCAATTAGAAACCACTGTTTACAGGAATAAGGCTTGACCTAAATAATTGGGAAAAATATTCATAGCTAATTGGTAGAATGAGTCACTATAATAAAAATACCAATGCTACCTAAATTAATTTACTTATTCGATGTCATACCAATCAACTACCAAAAATTACTTTATAAAACTATAAAAATAATGTCAAAATTCACATGGAAACAAAACAGGTCAAAATTCTCTAAGGAAATGATGAAAAGAAGTTGGAACAAAGTGGGGTCTAGTATTGCTAGATCTTAAACTGTAATACAAAGCAGTCATTCTCAAAACAGTTTGGTTAGAGGCAGTAGGTGGCAGAGTGAATAGCTGAGCCAAGGTCAGGAAGACCTGGGAGCCTTGAGTTGAAATTTGACCTCAGACATTTACTAGATGTGTGATCCTTGGCAAGTCTCTTAACCTCTTTGCCTCAATTTCCTTAATTACTATATAATGGAAATTATAACAGCACCTACCTTGAAAGGATTTTCTGAGTCTCAAATGAGATAGTATTTATAAGTCATTTAGCACAGTGCCAGGCACAAAATAGGTGGTATATAAATATTAATTATTAAGGGTAGCTACATGGCACAGTGGATAGATTACAGAGCCAGGAATCAAGAAGATTCCTGTTCTTGAGTTCAAATCTAGCCTCAGACACTTACTAGCTATGTGAGCCAGAGCAAGGCATTTAACTCTGATTGACCCAGTTTCCTCATCTGTAAAATGAGCTGGAGAAGGAAATGACAAACCATCCCAGTATCTTTTCCAAGAAAATCCCAAATGGGACCACAAAGAGCTGGACACAACTGAAAAAAAACAACTGAACAACAACAAAATGTTTATTCCCTTCCTCTTTCCCTTTCCTACTGGTTAAAAATCGAAGACATCAATGGACAGAAGCTACACAACATACAGAAGCAATTTTATCTAGTGTCCCAGTATTCAATTAACAAAAAGACCCTAGCTATTGGGAGAAAGACATACTATCTGACAAAAACTCCTGGGAAAATTAGACAGTAGTATTGAAGAAATTAGATTTAGACAAAGACTTTATACTTTATATCAAGATATGCTCCTAATGGATATGTGACTTAGATATAAAAGGTAGCATCATAAACAAATTATAGAAATATTGGAAAAATTACTTATCATAAGTATAGATAAAATAAAAGTTCACAACCAAATAAGGAACAGAGAAGACCACAGAAAATAAAATGGATAGTTTTGATTAAATAAAAATTTAAAAGTTTTTTTTATACAAACAAATCCAATAAAGCTAAGAGTGGAAGGGAAACAACTGGAAAAAAAAATCTTTGTGCCAAGTTTTTCTGACAAAAGACTCATTTTCAAGATATATAGGGAATTTACTTGAGTTCGTAGGAAAAAGATCCATTCCCCAATTGACAAATAGTTGAAAGACATGAGCTGATATTTCAAAATCCAGGCTACATATAGTCATAAAATATTCCAAATCAATTCTAATTAGAGAGTTATAAATTAAAACAATTATGAGATTCTGCATCATGCCAATCAGAAGGATGAAGATGACAAAAAGGGGAAAAGATAAATATTGGAGAGACTGTGGGAAAATAGCTATAATAATGTACTGTTGGTGTACCTATAAATGGGTATAATTATTATAGAAAGCAATTTGGGATCATACACAAAAAGTTATTGAACAATGCTTACCTTTCGACTTAGCTATACCACTGGTAGACCTATACTCAAAGAGATAAAAGAAATCGAAAAAGGTCTTTTATGCACAAAAATATTTATAGCACCCCTTTTATGGTCACTGAATCACAAAACAAAACAAAAAACTTTTGGAAACTAAAGGGTTGCCAATCAACTGAAAAATGGCTAAATAAGGTGTACATGAATGCAATCTAATACTATCATTCTGCAAGAAAACAGAAACATTATTTCAAAGAAATATGGAAAGAATTACATGAAACGATAAACAGTGAAGTAAGCAGAACCAGAAGAGTTTTTGTTATACCATTAAAAAAAACATTTTAAAGATTTGTATAAGTTGATGAAGAATGAAATTAGCAGGACCAGGAGGACAATTTATACAATATTAGTTAACATTTATGTAGTGCTTTACATGTTGCGGAATACCTTATATGTAAAAACAAAAGCAATCATTATTCCAGATGAATGATAATAAAACTTACTGTCCACCTCTTGACAGAGAGGTGATAGATTTAGGGTACTGAATGATACATTAGCATATTTGTGTACAACCAATGGGGAATTTGTTCTGCTTGGCTATATATACATATATATATATACATACATACATATATATGTATATATATATACACATACATATATATATATATGTTTATATATAATGTGTGTTACAAGTAATGTCTTTTACTTTTTTCCTCCTAAGGGGTGGTGAAAAGGAGAGAAAATAAATTTCTATTTTTTTTTTAATAGAGAGGTGGACAGGATGATACAGATGTTCAGTGTTGTCAGTTTCAAATGAAGTCATTGTATTTTTGTTTGTTTTGCTCAATGATTTACTTTGTTACAGGAGACTTCTCATAGGATGGGGATAATCTGTAAATGTAATGCAAAAATAGGACATATCAGGGAATTTTTTTAAAGTACTTAAATGAATCTAGTTTATCATACATAACTAATCTTCCCCCCACCCTCTTACCCTGAGCTTCAGTTTTAGCACCATGTTCCAAAATTAGAACTGAATAATCACTGTAATTTTATTAAAATATATTAGAAAACTAGGACCACATGATTTTAAAAATATACTATTAAGACTTTTTTAAAGAGTCCCCATTCTGTGGCTGTGTCTTCATAGTTACCATACTACTTTGCCTGACTTAAATAACTTCTTAAATGTAAATAGTCAAAATAATGTTTGCTGTTCTTGCTAAAAATTCTTAGCCATTGACACATTTCAGAACAATTTACATTATTTAAGACCTTCACCTAGGTGAAAATCAGTATTTCAGTACATGTGACTTGCACACATAGAATATATATTATTGTGAGCTTAATTCAAGTCCTGAAGGGTTAGAAATGGTTTGTGTGTGTATGTGTGTGTGTGTGTGTGTGTGTGTGTGTGTGTTTTATTGCCACCCACTCATTTTCATTCTGCCTGTTATGCTTATGATGATTGTAAAGGGAAGAGAAAAACCCCTTACTAAAGGGCTGTGTAAGCACTGCTACAGTCAATATCCATCTATGGCAGTATTCTCTTTCTGATAGTGTTCCCAAGGTCCTTTAGTGGGCAGGATGGCAGTGGGGTGGGGAAAGGGGTAGGGAAAAATTATGGTAGCTGCTCTTTATAATGGAGACCGTTAAAGGCCAAGGATACATTCCCGATATTACTAACTTTGCCTTAAAGCCTGCATTTATAGATTTCTTTAAAGCCATCTCAGACATATTCTTGGAATCATTCTGCACTATTGCTGAGTGACAATTTGATAACATTGTGTAATAGATCCAGTAATGCATGACTACTGACCTTGATGTCAAGAAGACTTGGGTTTGAATTCTACTTCTGAGACTTATTAGCTATGGGACTATGGGATAAATCACCCTTGAGCCTTTGTTTTCTCCTCTGTCAAATGCCTATAGTGCCTGTCTAACAAGGTTACAAGCCTCAGGCATCATGACGGACCTGAGAGATCTGGCTTCAGAGCCAGGAAGACATAGGTATTATATAATGGATCTAGTAAAATGTGCTACAGATAGGCCACTGGACTTGGTGTCAAGAAAGACGTGGATTTGGATCCTATCTCTGACACGTAATGGATATGAAACTCTGGGCAAAGAACTTGACCTTCAGTGCTTTGGGATCTGGGCAATTCCCTAAAACCCAAATTTAGAGATGAGGTACTGACCTAAACTAGTAAGGGGACTTTCCTCATCTAGGAGGGAAGAGGAAGGAAGGAAGGAAGGAAGGAAGGAAGGAAGGAAGGAAGGAAGGAAGGAAGGAAGGAAGGAAAGAAGGAAGGAAGGAAGGAAGGAAGAGAGGAAGGGAGGAAGGGAGGAAGGAAGAAAGGAAGACAGATAGACAACATTAGTTCTTTCTCTGGAGGTGGATATCATTTTTCATTATGAGTCCTTTGGGATTGTCTTGGATCATTGCATAGCTGAGAAAAGCTTAGTCATTCAGTTTTCATCTTATAATATTGCTGTTACTGTGTACAATATTCTCCTAGTTCTGCTCACTTCATTTTGTATTAGCTCATATAAGTCTTTCCGGGTTTTTCTGAAATCATCCTGATTGTTATTTCTTATAGCACAATAATATTCCATCACAATCATATGCCACAACTTGTTCAGCCATTCCCGAATTGCAGGGCATTCCCTCAGTTTTCAATTTTTATCTACCACAAAAGAGCTGCTATAAATATTTTTGTACAAATAGGTTCTTTCCTTTTTTCTTATCTCTTTGGGATACAGAAATAGCAGTGGTATTGTTGGATCTGAGGCTATGCTCACAGTTTTCTAGCTTTTTGGGCATAGTTCCAAATTGTTCTTCAGAATGGTTGGATCAGTTCCCAACTCCACCAATAGTGCATTAGTATCCCTGTTTTCCTATATCCCCTCCAACATTTATCATTTTATTTTTCTGTCATATTAGCCGATCTGATAGGTGTGAGGTCGTACCTTAGAGTTGTTTTACTTTGCACTTCTCTAATCAAGAGTGATTTTGAGCATTTTGTATGACTGTAGATAGCTTTGATTTCTTTATCTGAAAACTTCCTTTTCATATCCTTTGGCCATTTATCAATTGGGGAATGACTAGTATTCTTATAAATTTGACTCAGTTCTATATATATTTGAGAAATGAGGTCTTTGTCAGAGATATTTGCTGCAAATCCCCCACCCCAGTTTTTTTTTCCTTTCCTTCTAATTTAGGTTGCATTAGTTTTGTTTGTGCAAAAACTTTTCAATTCTATATAGTCAAAATTACCCATTTTACATTTTGTAATGTTCTCTACGTCTTCTTTCATCATAAATTATTGCCTTTTCCATAGATCTGACTGGTAAACTATTCAATGCTATACTAAAATTTTCTCATGGTATCATCCTTTATGTGCAAATCATGTCCCCATTTTGATCTTATCTTGGCATATGGTGTGAGATGTTGGTCTATACCTAGTTTCTGCCATATAGTTTTCCAGATTTCCCAGGAGTTTTTGTCAGGTAATGAGTTTTTGTCTCAAAAGCTTAGATCTTTGGGTTTTTCAAACAGTAGCTTACTAGGGTAATATACTAAAATGCTTGTGTACCTAATCTATTCCAATGATCCACAATTCTTTCTTAGCCAATACCAGATTTTTTGGTAATTATTGTAAAGCATAACCTTTAAATGAATTATAAGGATGAATAGAAGTAGATATATTCTAAAATATACTCCTAAGATAGTGAGTCTTCTATCACCAGCACTGTTTAAGGCAGGTATTCTTAACCTGAGATACATGACCTTTTAAAACAAATCAATAAGTATATTTTAATATAATTGGTGTTCTTTGTAATTCTGCACATTCTATGCATTCTGAATATTAATTAAAGAAGGGTTCCATCATATGATGAAAAGGTCCATGACGCACAAAACAGGTTAAGAACCCCTGCTTTAAGGAGAGATCAGATATCTATTGGAGATCTTGTAGATTCATTCTTCAGACAGGGGTTTTACTATGTGTACTTGGTTACCTTGAAGATATCTTCTTACTCTCAGATTCTATTGTGCTACTAAATCAAAATTCATCACTTTACAGATGTCAGGAACTAAGAACCAGAGTTATTTTAATCCTCCCAAATTTAGTAAATGGTAGGAGTGCAACTAGACATTGTCTTCTCTCCTGACTTAATCCTGTGCCCTTTCTGCCATACTGTGATCCCCCAGGAATTGCTGCTCATATCTTTTACTACATACAGCATAGCTGCAAAAAGATGGCCTATGCCATTCTCCTCTAGATACAAAAGTTTCCTTTTGGCATTCACCATGACTTTTAACCAAGCACTAAGTCACCCTTTTTAGATACTCTTCCTTTGGCATGCCAGCTGTATAACCTATTGGCTCGAAAAGTATCCTTTTATGAATCAACTTCTAAACATTGTTTAAGCATTTTTTCCAAAGGTCATGGCATCTACACAGATGAAGAAAAAGTTAAATTAGTGGGAGGGATAACTAAGCAGTAAAACCATGATAGCCAGGTACTCTTTAATAGAAAGGAGCACAAAAAACTTTCTAATATTTTACAGCTCTAAAATATTTGAACCAGAATTTGGGTTCTGTTGGCTAATTGTGTGTAAGTGTGTGTGTTTGCAAAGTTTTAATCGATTTAACTGAAGAATAAATATAAACAGAAAAACAGTTTCAACTCTTGCTCAGTCGTTCCTTCCATGGATTTGCATTTCCCCTGAGAAGAAACTGTCATTTAAACAAAAACCCACCAAGGATTTCTAATTATGAAAATCATATTTTTGTGATTCCTATTCATAATTTCAACCCTGTTGACATGCTTGTGAATACTTACAAGGGAAAATGATAAGTTTCTTAAAATTGACCCTTATTATCAAAAATTTTTTTCATCTTTCTTCATATTTTAGAATTGTTCATGGTACAGCCTAGTTGTTTCTCTCTAAAAAGTGATAAATACTAACAGAAAATATCCGCAATATGAAAAAATAAGAGTCAATATAACCTCGCCACCATATTTTGCCATTGAACCCTCCATGGCCCGTGAACGCAACACAAACCTAGGTTTTGTTTCCCCAACCCCAAAAGAATATAATCAATTGGATGATAAAGCAGGTGGGAAGGATTGTTACTGTACATATGAAAAGAAAAGTTATTTTAACAATTTTTTTTCACATTTCAAGTGAGTAGTTTTGGCAACATATGATGTAGCCTAATTTTTTTGATCTTCAGTTGAAAAATAGTAACAGTGAGCTCAATTCTTGGATCTCTGACTTGGATAATCTTTTCACGGAAAACTGTGGAAGCTAGTTCTCCATGAGTTTGCAAAGAGAAGGGAAAATATCACTCTACTCCAAGCACAAGAGGAGTAGTTCTTCATGTACCACTTTCACCCCTGTTTTCTCCAGGGTTCCTGGCTCTATTTGAGTAGGTAGTCTGAGGCTAGAATGAGGATGGCCCATGACCCCCACTCTCCACATTCTCCAACATGTATAATGTCAGACCATATGCACCTGCTTCTAAATAGTTTTCTGAACAGTGCAGAACAGGGCTAGCTAGAGTCTATACTTCTGTTGTTTGCCAGCTTTGGGAAAACAATTCAAGATAAAATGGGATATTAGGGGAAAATGCACATTCTTTTCCTTCTATGTGGAAGGAAAGTACATTCTCTGGGACAAAGGAAAATTGGGCTGGATGGTTTTTAATAAATTTTTTGTTCTTAGATTTTTTTTAGATTTATTTTCTATTTGGGTTATTTAATTAGCAATTGTGATTTCAGTCTATCCCAGGTCAGTTTTAACAATTTCATGACAGTATATTGCAAAGATGGACATATAGAGCCAAAGCAGTTTATGATCCCTCAAGTCACTGGCAAGTCAGTGAATAGGATTTCAGAGCATAGTAAAACATCAATTTGGAATTTGTGATTATTTGGATAAGGTTTCGTATAAGTTTACCTATGTATTTTTTCCCTTATAATGACATGATGAAACATAGAATTTAAGTAAGTCAGAAGATCTGAGTTCAATTTCCAATTCTACCGTCTTCTAGCTTTGACCTTTGACAGGTCGCCTAATAGCTTTGAGCCTAGGTTTCTTCATATATAAAAGGAGTATAATAGTACTTCCACCATTTATAGAACAGAGTTCTTGTAAAGATCAAATGAAATAATGCATATGAAAGATTTTGCAAACGTTAAGTGAAATATAAATGATAATTTTTTTATGATGAGGATGATGAAAACTTGCTAAGGAAATCAAGCTGTACGAACAAGATTGTCAGAACAGAAGGCATATTTAAACTGTGCATACTTTGATATTTCCATGGGTTCATTTTCTCAATAGAGGTTTTCCTCCGTTGTTGCAGAGTGTTCCCATCCATGGCCTCTCATGCTACGTGACTTAAGAAAGCATATTTTTGGACACTTTCTAATGATCAATTTACAAAAAAAACTCCTATATTAATTACAGCCTATCAAGTCAATAAGCATACTGTACTAAGTGCTAGGGATACAAATATAGTGTCTATCTCCTCAAAGAGCCTACGTTCTAATCAGAGAATTCAATATAGAAATAAAAGCTGAAAATGAAGGGCAGGCAAGGAGGTAGGGGTATAGCAATGAAGTCCAGAGAATAAATGATGGCTAGTCTGGTCTCTTCCTCAAGACAGAGGCTCTAGGAAGAACTCATTAATGGGAGAAAGAATCTACAAGAGTAGAAGGAAAAGGCCCCTTAACCATAGTGGCAAAGTCCAGAGAGTGAAACTTAGCAGGGCTGAGCCCTTCTTCAAGATTTAAACTCTGGGATGGCAATGAAGTTACAAACTTGGATAACTAGGTATTGCCCTTGATAATAATAATGAAGTTCAGAAGAATGTGTTTAGGAAAAAATCATGATGCGTTGTTTTTGATGTGTATCGAATTCAAGATGCCTCTAAGACATCTAGCTGGAAGTATTGCATAGACAGCTGTTGATCACAGGATCATGGGAGAGAGACTAGGACTACCCCAGAAAGTTATATTAATACTAGTGAGAATGGCTACATGGTTTCCTCTAGCTCAACTAAGCAGCACAGGAGCACAGGAGCAGGAGTACAGGGGCAAAAGTAGGTTAAATCCAGGCTTGGAATTTGGCAAGGTCTGAATAGAAATAGGATAAGAGATTTGAAAGTCTAAGAATGTGAAAAGTTGAACTTGTATACTAAGAGATAAGTATAGAGAAGAGACAAAAATTTACTCAATACAGGGTAATATCCTGAGAAATTCTTGAAAGGTAGAGGGAATTAGTGTTATGGAGGAGGACGAATAATATTTTTACAAGTAGTAAAGCATGGGGAGAAAGGGTATTACAGAAAATTATGAAAATATAAAGTAATTTCAGAGTCTTTTAATATGAACTTGAAACATTTATGAGTGATGGCAAGATTAAGGATATGAGCATCCCTGTATGTAACTGAGGCAAAATAGAGGAACGAATCACAAGATTTGAGAAGATTGAGGTCTTAGAAAGTTAAGATGTTTGATGGAACATCAATGCATATGTTGAAATCTCCTATTATAGGGGCAAGAGTTATGGTAGAGAGCCAGACACTGAACTCATCGTGAAAGAAGGGAAATTATACTAGGGGATAATAGCTATCCAGATTTAGATTGGGTAGTAAATCTGATTATAGTCATCTTCAAAGGAGGATAGGTTGCTGAGTGATGATGGTAGACATGTGGAAAGCCTGGAATTGGCAATGTGGAGTAGCAATGGAGTTCTGACTTCCCCGTTGGTTTCAGTAAGTCAGGAGAAGTGACATAATATGTGACCACTATTGAAAAGGATGGCCATTGATGTAGGGAGCCAAGTCTAAATGAAGTCAAAAGATGGAAAAAGGAAAAAATGGAGAGATATACAAGCAAGAATGATTATTTATTCAATCATTTTATACAAGTAGGCTACAACCTTGGATTCAGCTTCCAAAACGCAGTTTAGAAGCAAACAGACCAGAGCTGAGAGGGACAAAGAGGAGACTATGTAGAGACTCACAGGTAAGGCTTGCACATCTGCATGACCCCTACAATAAAACATACAAACCCTGAGGCACCAGTGCATGAAGACAGAAAGAAAGCAATGGGAATGTTCTTGAAGCAAGACTCTAGGACCAAATGAAAGAGTTATTTTTTCAGTGGAGAAACTCTTGAATCAAGTGTGAATGAATGCTGAGAAGCAGCAAGGACACAGTTATAAAAGAGCATACCTAGACTTTGTCCCCTTAATACTGAAAATGTGGAATTTGAAGGTCTCCAAATAAGGTTGGGTGTACCAAAAGCAGGATTGTTTGCCTCTCAAGAAATTTCACCTTCTTTCCTTTCTTTGACAAGACTTCAACCTCAAACATTATTATAGGTTTTCTAGGTCCTTGGTAAAGGTGGAACTCAAAAGAAAGTGGGTTTCTTGATTCCTTAATACTCTCAAGCTTCTTTTTTTCTTTTCTTTTTGCATTTTCCCCCAACTAAAGGTGAGCCTCCATGACAAGGACAGTTCTTAGGATAGGAAGGGGGAAAAGGAGGGTTGCATTGCTTGGCTTTCCAACAACTACAAGTTATTTCTTCTTATTGAATACCAAAATGACAAGCATTTCAGCTTAGGATAACACTGTAAATTTGGAGGATTGTACAGGTCCTTGAGGGAAATGGTTGATAAAGATTAGTTTGGTTGCTTTATGTTTGTTTTGTTTTTTTATCAATACCAACTTCTTTGTCCTTGCTGAGGGAATGGTAAACCTAGGGTAGTTTTATACATCTAGAGAACAGATTATTTAGTTCCCTGGGGAAATGAGGCCCATGGGAAGGGGTAGGAAGCATGGTTTTAGGTGTGAATCCTGCATTTTTTGTCAAGTAAATAAAGCCTGCCCTATATATGACATTTTGTTACCCTGCATGGGTGTTTAGACATGGGCCAAATGGCCAAATTCTGATGTTGCCATAGGAAGGAATAGGAGGGACAGAGACAGGCAGGCAGAGATAGAGACACAGAGAGAGAGCATTTTGAGAAGTTCCTCAAGATGGACTTGATCTCTGCAAATCTAAAGTTTTGATTCTAGACCACATGGTGCGTATATTCTAGACTATAGCCTACATACTAACGAATCTATTTAAAATGCACAAATGAGTTGTTTTAAGTCCATATAAGGAGACATTTTCTGAAGATTTATGTGGAAGTAGGTTTCTAAAGGAGCGAGTCCTCTGCTCAATCCTAGAAGGTAGATTAAAAGCATTGTGAAGTGCCTAATAAGACACATATTTATTATTCATGTACAAAGGTGATTTTCTTTTTGATTCCTAACTTTGGATATATGTTTCACCTAATCTTAGAAGTCAGCCAATTTTTGAAGAAGGAATATTTAACTATAAGAAATTATTTATCACTATAGCTTTGTATGGTGGGTTTTAGCTGTCTATCGCACATTATCAGTGCTTACTTCTGTTCTAGAAATTGCATAAAAGAAATTACCAAGGACATGTATGACTAGAAAATGAGATGGGTGGGCTGATTATGCACTTTCAGACAGAGTGGTTCAGGGTAAAGAATGCTAAATTTGGCATCGGAGGTATTCAAAGAACCAAAGGAAGGCCTCCAGTGTTCTCAGTAGATCTTCAATGGAAGATTTATGGAAGAATATAAACAAGAATTAGACAGAGTGAGGTGTGCACAGACGTGTGCACACTGGTGGAGGGAATACCCATTTGCATTGAAAAGATCATGGATCCACCCAAGTATTGCTTCACTGAGAGCAAAAAGACATTCATTTAAGTAAGGGTCTGTTCACACAATTCTAGTATGTGTCCTATAGAAAATTAGATTTTTAGCACACATATCTATGCATTTAACATCCCCAAAATTGATAAGAGGATCTATTTGTCCCCTTCTCATTAATATGGAGGTGCTATGAAATGTACTTTTTGAGAATGGCTTTCATTCACATCCAAATCGTGAATGCCCCTGTTGGAGTGAATTCACTCTATCAGATGAGAACGATTTTCACCCTGATTTGTGTTTGAAACATGAAAACAACATAACAGCTGCATGCTGCATTGAATAAAGAACATACACATGCATTTAAATCACTTATATCTTACTTTTTTATGATGCAATTGTGAATTATGTTCTTTTTGCATCTGTAATTAGAGGGCAGAACAGATGGTGAAGGCTTCGTTTAAAGTGATGTGTCCATTAAAAGAACCTATGCTGCCAAATGATTGCTCACTCTAACAGGGCATTCATTCACTAGGGCAGGCATTCTGCTCCACTGAAATATGTTAGAAAGGCCCCTGGACTTTACATGCTGCTTATTATTTTTAAGGGCCTCCCAATAAAAGGGTTCACTGTAGCCGGGCTTACTCCGTACCTCATTTATCCTCTGAGCATATGTTTGATTGTATTGTTCTAATTAAGAAGTGACCTTGTGCATAATGATCAGGATTCAGGCCCCTTGAGTGAGTCATGGTGGAACTAGAGGCAAGGCAGTCAAAGCAATATTAGGGGCTGGGGGGCTGGGGAATGGCCTTGTCTGAGATCACAAGTACAATGACGGTAGAAGGCCCACTTCATTCCAGGTCATATTTACTTATACAACCTTTGGAGAAGGATCCTGGGAAATATATAGGGAGTAAGGGCTAGGATAAGTGTAGAGTTAAAGTAACTCGTGCTTCCTTTTAGATATGGTCTACATGTTTATATGGCTTAATTGAGGTCATTGAGATTACTTGCCAAGTTGTATGAATACTTCCTAGTACTAGTCATGGCAGAAAAAAGGATGGCATTAAGAGACCTAGCTTCTAACTTTAGTTGTGTCATTAATTCTCTATATTCCTCTTAGTTGTGTAGTACAATGTGGAAAGAATGCTGAATCTACAATCAAAATACATGAGTTCATATACTGGCTTTGACACTTACTATCAGTGAGATGTTGGGCAAGTAGGCTAAGCTCTCTGGGCTTCATTTTCTTCATATGAGTTGGTTTAATCATAAGGGTCTTTAGGGAACCTTCTGGCACTAAATCTATGATCTCATGATATCAAGTCTCTTATCTGAACCTCAGTTGCCTGATTTGCAAACATTAATATTCACACTAGTTTACTCAATGCTTTGAGCATCAAATGAGCTAATAGAGATGAAAATTCTGAAAAGGAAAAGGGCTTTATGAATGAAAATAAGTCTATTATGCCATGTAATTTTATACTCTCCTTAATTCTGCCAATACTTTCTTGTGATTTGGAAGTGATTTTGAGTATTAAAATCTGTTGCAGTAAGGGACAAGCTCTAGTCCTCCTAAGCTTAAACTTCAGATACAGAAAGGCTAATTACCAGAAAGTTGGCTATCTGAATATCTATCTATCTATGTATATATGTGTGTATATGTATATATATATATATGTACATATATATGTGTGTGTGTGTACATATATACATATATATATATATACATATACAAATATATGTATATATATGAGCTACAGCAACCCATGAATCTGGTCAAGTAAAGTTTAGAGGGATTGTAGTCCGTATTAGTGAAGGAAATATCAGCATCAAACCCATAATGAATCTTTAAATATTAATTTATTTATCAATATCTGGAGCTCCCAGCATGGAAATGCCCTCCATCCATTCAGATCAATAACTCTTAGAGAGTTGTTTGGGGCAAGATATATTAAGTGATTTGCCCATAATCACATAGATGGTTTCTGTCAGAGGCAGGATTTGAACTCATGTGTTCCTGACTCTAACGCTGGCCTTCTCTCTCCTACATCATTCTGCCTTTCATAGTTGCCTCCTCTATGAGTAAATTATATTATATTATTTTTATAATGATGATGGGAATGGTAATGATAGTTGTGATGATGATTTTTGCAGTAGCAATTCATGTGATGAGGATGTCTTGTTATAATTGACCCAGTAGGTATCCATTATCTAAAATTACCAAGTATGGCTTGAGGAGGCCCCATGGATGCTTAAACTAATCGAGTGACCTACGGGTAAAGGAGCACATCCTGGAAAATAGTGAGTACACTTTCTAGTTCTTTGGTTCTCAAGTATTACAATTAATAGTTACTCCTATTAAATTTTATCATCTTGGCTATGGCCCAATGTTCCAGTCAGTTTAGATCCTTTTCAATCTAAATTCTGTCATCTAGGATGTTAACTATCCTTCTGAGCTTCATGGCATCATCAACTTAGCATCATTATCTTTATCCAAGTTATTGTAATATTTTCCATTAAAGGACCATTGATCCTACATGATGTGTTTAAACAAGCCACTGACTCTGGAAAATGGGATAACTCTAACTTACAAAAGTTTAACATGTGTAAAACAATTACCATGAAAAAGTTGCCAAAAGCCCCAGAAATTACCTTAGCCAACAAACACTTGATTTCCTTGCCAAACAGAGATATGTAGTTATCAGAGTCAATGCCAGTTTATAATACAAGTAATTTTGGTGATATATTTCAAAGGAAGATGAAAGAAGATTACAAGCAGCATTAACTAGCAAAACATTGACTGAAGGGGGAAAAATAAAGTTTGGCGTAAGATTGATAATGATGAGAACATTAATAGCAGAAACTGGAAGGACAAGAAATAGTTATGAAATGAAAAAGATTCTCTGGCATTTCTATAGTAACATTCCTTTCACTGTTGATCATGGAAATAGTGTTATTGGACTCTAACACCTCAATATTTGATGTGGTATATTCAATTCAACTAACATTGATTAAGTATTTTTTATGTAAAAAGCCCTGTGATAGGCAGTAGGGATAAAAAAGACAGTCAAAAATAAGTCTCTGGACTGAAGGATCTTATGCTGTACTACAGGATACAACATTAACTCAAATAAGTAACAAGAAAATAATTAGAAGAGTAAGAAAATACTAAGAAACAGAAAGAATGGAGAAAGGATTTAGGATACCAGAAGATAAAGGTGAGAATGAACTATATTCCAAGTGTAAGGAGAAGCCTGTGTAAAGGCAATGAGATGGGAGACAAAATGCAAGTCTGGTGAACTAGTAGGCTAGGAGAGCTAGAATTTGAATATGTAAAGAAAAATAATTTGAAATAAGTCTTAAGAGATAGATTAGAGCCAGACTATACAAGGCCTTATATGTGAGGATGAAGCATTTCAGTTCACCCTCTCAGCAATAAGGAACTGCTAAAGATCTTAAACATCAAAGTGACATTAGTAAGACCAGAGCTTTCCAAAGACTTTTTTTGGCAGCTTTGTGGAAGCAGGATCAAAGGGGAGAAATACTAGTATAGATGAGACCAATCTGGAGGCCATCACAATAATCCAAGCAAACAGGCAAGTAGCAATGAGGACTTGAACTTGGGTGGTGGCCATGCAAGTGTAGAAAGTGGATAAATTTAAGAGATATTTAAGGATTTAAGAAGTCAAAAGAAAATAAAGTTGGCAAAAAAAAAATCATCAGATTTGAGTAAATATAAGCCTATATATGAGATCCATATTTGAGGTGACATAGTTTTAAGTGTACTAAGGGGATACATTTTTAAGATATATCAACTGAGGACAATTTTATAGGAAGCCAAAAAAAAAAATCACAGATACCACTAATAAGCAACTAAATACAAACTAGATACAACTGAAAAGCAAAGTTGGTTACTACAAATTAATATGTCTAGTTTATCTTCTTTATAAAATCTTTATGGGAACGCTTTATGATGACAGGGAGGGTAACCTGAATGAAAATTTGAGAGGTGAACAGATGTTGCTCTAGAGCAGACCAAAACCTCTCCATCACACGAGTGACTGAGCAATATGCAGAATACAGCATTAAGCTAGTTATTGCTGATTTCAGTAAAGGGTTTGAGTCAGTAGGGCAAAAATGCAATCTTAAATAATATCTTGACCTAGTTGTCTTCTTTATGTATTAAAATCAAACAAGATTACCTGTTATATTCAACCACAGAGATAACTTTCTTCAGTGATCACGATTATAGGTACTTGTATTATTACAGAGTAATTTAAAAACACTGATATCTGCTCTGACAATTATGAATCAATGCATTCTCCCACAGTAGTAAAAAAGGTTAAGAGAAAGAAGAGTCTTTACTACAACCTATGTAGCAAAATATATGTGTGTATGTATAAAATGTGTCTATGTATAATATAATTATATCATAAATATATATATAATTATTTATGAATAGAAGTACAAAATTGTATATCACTTTTGAATTTATGTATTGTTACTTTATAGGTAGGGTATGAATCATGTCACATACTAAGAGTAGTAACAAAAGAGCTATGCAAGAAGAACACAGAATTTTTTCTGGTAAGATAGGTGTGAGATTATTTCTTTTCTGAAGTAAGAGACAAGATTTTATGTTTAATTTGTAGGCACAGTATTAGTGTCTCCAACGAATACAGTTTAAAATGCCACCATGAAACACACTGTTCTGAGCATGATAAAATGAGAGAAGATGAACTGATAAATTTGACATCTTTACTTCAAAAAAAACAATGAAAAGTATTTGCAAAAATTCATGAAGATAGTAAAAGTGTGGTCAGATCTAGTTATATTATTTCAGAACTTGTAGCTAAATATTCAAAGAATTTTAGTGAAGGTGAATTTGTGAAAGTCACCAAATTCTCTGTCACCCCAAAGTGAAAACCTTTCATATTTAATTATTATGAGACACTGTTAAGGAAATAATTAACAAAATTGCTGCTGATATCAGAGGAAAAATAAATCAAAATTGGAATATTAGCTGACTCTTCTGAATTACATCTGATGAAAATATGGATATTTGTCAACTTTTAGAAATGCATGATCTTCCATTATCAAAATGAGTGTGTGTGGCTACCAATGTTGCAGTAGCAATGACAGGGAAGACAAATGGATTTAGAGCCAAATTATTGGCTAAGGAGAAGGAAATCCCTTCTGATAGTAAGTTTCATCATGTTCACTGCATCATATACCAGGGAATGTTGTGCTCAAAAGCAGCGAAAAAGGAACATGTGCTGAGGTCTGTTAAGAAAACAGTGAATTTTATATATTCTCAAAGATTGGATCAGCAACAGTTTTCTTCATCACTCTAAGAAATTGAAAATGATCAAAAAGTTTACTTTATAATATGCAAGTTTGCTGGCTTTGTTGCCATAAGATTTTGAAGTGATTTTTAGCAACTTTACCATGAAATCAATAGGTTTTTAAAAATGAGATTCAGCAGAACAACTTAATCATAAGAACTGGTTTTAAAATTTGCCTGTCGTTATAGATATGATGGGGCATTTAAATGAAATGATTTTAAAACTTCAGGGTTGAAATCTGGTTGTAACATTTATATATGATTGCATTAAAACATTTAAGATAAAACTTGGTCTTTGGGAAACGCAACTAAAAAATTGTGATTTGACTCATCTTCCTATATGTATAAATTGTTAATTTGTCATTTGGTTCTTGTAATTTCAACAAGTGTTCTTCAAAATTTCAGGCATTACTATTTGAATTTAAAGGCAATTGGAAGGATTAAAAATGCATGAAAACAATTTTTGACTATTCAGCATTCCATTTTCTTGTGATGTTGAAAGTAAAAAGTAACATTCGAATGGAACTTGTTGAAATTCATTGTAGCACAGTGCTAAAAGAAATGAAAAATCAACTTAATGTTCCAGATTTTTATTGTTACTTTCCAAGACATTTTGTTGAAAGGGGCATGATTGCCGTAAGAATTTTAGTAAGATCTGGCATTACATAGCTCTACGTGAGCTAGGTAGCACAGTGAATAAAGCACTGGGCTTGGACTCAGCAAGACTCATCTCTACCGATTCAAATCTGGCCTCATTTACTTGCTAGCTATGTAACCCTGGGCAAGTCACTTAACACAGTTTACCTCAGTTCCTCATCTGTAAAATGAGCTGGAGAAGGAAATGGCAAACATTCTAGTATCTCTGCCAACAAAATCCCAAAATGAGGTCACAAAGAGTCTGACATGACTGAACAAGAACCTATGTGAGCAATTATTTTCACTCCTGAAGACTATTAAAACTTCACATAGCTCAAGATTAAAAAAAATTATTAACCATACTGAAAACAGTAAAAATTACATTCCTGATATTGCTAAAATAGTTTCTGGAAAAAGGTACCAAATTTCTAGCAAACAATATTAATTTAATTTTGAATCTTCTTATAATGAAATTTTTGGTAATGATTTTAATATATTTCATATTAAAACATAAAAGTGTATGCTTCTTTTTATCTATAACTCATTCCTATCTGATTTGTATGCTTAGTTTCCATATGAACCCCAATAGATTGCTTGCTATTGACATGGCACTTTGCCATCATGAGTGAAATTTCTACTTAAAAGAAAACTACAGCGTGCTTCAATAAATGGCAACATGACCAAGTCTTTAGTGTGCTACAATGTACTTAGTCAAATGAAAATATATAATATACAGTACCACAGTAATAACTATCATGCAAAGGAAATACATATTCTATGTATTACCATACATGGACCAAAAAAAAGGTTTCAAAATATGGAGAGCGGCAAAGGAGATGAAAATCATGCGAGAACAGTATGATATTCATATCATCCTTGTAGTCTTGCGTGCTGTTATTTTTGTTTTGGGGATGCTTTGAGTAAGCCTAGAGAAGATTAACTTACATCTTAATATTTTTATTCAACTAAAAAAGAGATTATTTTTTCTGCCTGTGAAGTCTTTAAACTGAGGTTTGATGGACCCTTTGCTTATTGCATTAGAGATTGTTTTTTGAGTTAAGGTTGCCCAAAAGGCCAGTTGAAGTACCTTCCAACTCTGGAATACTCAATTTCCCTGATTCTGGTTATTGGTATCAAATTCTGGTTATTAGTGTCTATAGAACATTAAATATAAAAGAATAACAGTAGTAGGGTAATTATTTGTCTTAAGGCCATTTTTATCTGAATCCCATAAAGAAGAAGAAAATGAGGATGATAAAACAACAAATTAACAAAGCAGCCTTTCTTTTCAAGGCAAGCTTTTTAACAGAAGGCATCACATATATTTCTTAACCTCCCTAAAAAAGATGAGAATGACTTTGACCCCTCCAAATAGAGCTTAGTTGTGTATATTGTAATTTATACAAAGTATTCATTTTTTTGCTAAAAAAAATCTTTAAACACTTTTGAGAAAATATGTCATCTGAGGAACAAAATGTTTGTGCCAAAAATTTCAGAGGTAAAAGAAAAACTGATTACTGATTCAAAAAGTATTGAACAAGATGCAAGAAAACACTGTGATATTGCTACCACCTTTATTACCATAAATCCTTTGACTCTGTTTTGCACTCATAGCTTAGTCATGTACTCTAAATATACAAAATGTCCAGGTCTAGGGAGAACACTAAAATATTTGATTCCACGTGGAAAACTATTCTCTGTTAAAAGCATGCTACCAGCACAATAATCAAGAATAATTGATATAAAGTGATTTTATCCAGAGAAAAGTTTGAACTTAATGATTCTGCTTAACATTAAATCTATTACCAAAATTCCTTAATAAAATTGAGTATGAGTTTTGAGTCAGTGAAGGAGTCAAATTAAATATGTTTATAGAATTCTACAAAAAAGCACAATAAATGGATACTTCATCTTTTGGAAAATTTCTCCATCAATATAAAAAGGTCATTTGACTTAATAAGGATAAAATTCTTAATATGAAATAAGAGACAACAGACAGTGAAGGTTTTGAGCTTGAATTTAGAGATCAAATTGAACTAGTGGTTTTGGTCTTCTATGGTCAGGAAACTGAAATATAGGACTGTTGAATTGGAAGACATGGTTTTTTATGTTGAGAGACTAAACAGGAATCTTGAAATTAAAGCGTAATAGTAAGTACACATGTAAACCAATTAATCTCTATGCAATATTAATTGTAATGTTTCCTTTAGTTATGGTAAAATAGACAACAATGGACATAGATGGTGTCCAAACTAAAACTTCTACAATGTAAATGAAAACAGAACGCTCTTTATACAAATATTATAGTTATATAAGTTATACAAATATTAACATTTCCTCACAAAAAGGAGGAAAAGGATTGATTGATATTCTCAGATAATAGCATATAAAGAATATAAATATACAGTAATACTTTTGAAACAAATAGACCTTCCTTCACAAATCAGTAGTAAAGGTTGATAACAATTATATACCACTGGATTTGTTAAAAGTGACATCTTTTGGTAGTGCTTATTAAATGACTAAGAACCAATCATGGAAGCAAAGGGCTCCACATGAACAATATTTTTGTGAACTCAACCAAAAACATGCCTGCAAAGAATCAGAAACATAGGATGAGACGATAATTTGTGTATATATTCAAATAGGCTCATAAGAGTAATTCAAGATCAAGTCATTGTCACCAGAAATCACAGAAAGGTTATATTTAAGGAACTGGGTCTTATTAATTTTTGAAGATTATTCAATTAAGTTTTTGGAAACTGTACAATGTGTCACTTCAGGTTGCAAAAATAGCATCCATAAAATACCTGGGGAGACACAATTAGGTACCTAGAATTATACATCTAATACTTGCTATTCTTTATAGACTAAAAGGCAACAAATCCCTATACAACAAATATACATGTCAATACAGCCTTGAGAAATCCTCAAATACATTGATAAGAAACTAAAGTATCATTGGAGACAAAACTGCTGCCACAAGCAATCAAAGTAACATTAATCTATTCTTAAAAATGAAGAGCAAAAATTTTAAGAGATGTAACCAAAATAAATACTCACAAAATGACTAAAAGGCATTTGGTGATAAATGATTTTAGTTATAGAGGCAGACTAGAGTATGTATATCGATATGTATATACAAGTACAGGCATGTAAATATATGTGTGTAAATCTATATATATAAATCTACAAAAATATTTAGATACATATGTGAATATATGTATCATTTATGTGTGTATGTATGTATTGTATATACATATGTCTATATACTCACAGTGTACATATAATGTGTATATGCATGTATATATATGCATATATTTGTATATATACATAAGATGTGTGTATGTATTTGTGTATGAATATTGTGCATAGCTAGATAGATATATCTGAGGATTATGTAGATATGATCATTGAACCCACATCAGCTGACGAGACCATCAAACAAGACAGTGTAGAGGGAGAAGAAAAAAAGAATCTAGGATAGAACCTTGAGGGATTCTCATGGTTAGTGGGTGTGACACGCATGACCAAAGTAAGCTGAGAAAGAACAGTTGAACAACTCAGGAGAAGACAGGAGAGAGCAGCATCATTAAAACGTATTAATGAAGAATATCCAGAAGGACTAAAGAGCATTGTTAAAGGGCAATGTGAAAAGAGTTATTACTGCTATTGGGTCTATGAAAAAGCCATTGGATTCAGTGGTTCTGCCTCCTGGATTCTGTGGCTTCTTTCAAGCCCTAGCTAAAATCTTTGGTAGGAAGCCTTTCCCAATCTTAAGTCTAGTGCCTTCCTTATGTCAATTATTTCCTATTTATCTTACGTATAGTTTGTTTATATATAGTCATTTTCATGTTGTTTCCCACATTGACTGTGAACTCAAAGGTAAGGACTGTCTTTGCATTTCTTCATATACACAGTGTTTGGCATAGTGCCAAACACAGTCAGCATATTACAATAAGTACTTATTGACTGACTAACTGATAAAGTCACTACTAGAAATGAAGTAATCCATTATCTATAACTCATTATGAGCAGATTTATGCTGTATTTCCCTTTATATCCCTAACACCTAGTTCAGTGTTCTACACATAATAGGCACTTTGAATAATTGTTGAATGAAATTCACCTCTATGAGAACAGTTTCAGCAGCGTGCTGTTTCAGAAGACAGACTTCAAGTGGCTGAGAACTGTCAAATAAAGTATCCTTATATAGATAGCATTATGTATATTTTCTCCAAAAGTTTAGTTATGTAAAGGATAGAGTACCAGTAGAAAAATTTAGGGATTTTCTATTTTCTTTTTAGGAACTGAAAAGACCTGAGTATATTTGTTAGCAAATGGGAAGAAGCCAGGAGATAAGAAGAGATCGAAGATTCATGAGAGAGACAGTGTGAACTTATGGATCAAAGTCCTGGTAGATGAGGATGGGAATCAAATCAAGGGTGAAGAGAGAGAAGTTAATCTGGTCTGAGAAGCGGGATGCAAGTTCGTAGATGTAGCACTGGAGCATTCTTCTGTGGCTATCTAATCCAACCTCCTCCTTTTGTAGATGAGGAAATGTGGACCCAAGAAGCATCAATTTATTTCCCAAGGTCACACAGGTAGTAAGTGACATAGATGATTTTGATTTCAGATCCTTTGACTTCAAAGTTACCATTCTTCCATACTGTGCTGATTTCTATTCTGAGAAGAGAGAAGAATTGTGAGGAGGGTGGTGAGAGAAATGGGTGAAAACACTGAGAAGTACTGATGTGTGGAGGAGAGTTCAAGGATGACAAGCCTGGTGAGCTCAGGATTCTTGTTTGAGGAAGAAAGCAAGGTCATCTGCTATGGCTCAATTTGTGAAAATATCAATATAATTTATGCTTTATTTTAAAAACTCTCTGAATAAGCTGTTTGCCATCATTTGACCTACATGCTTTCAGCTATTGTTTAGAAGGTTTTACATTTTGAGGGAGATTTTTGGTGATCACTCTTTTTCACCGAGTAAATCTATCTTTCTGCATTAAGATTTTTTCTTTCTTTCCTAAAGGGCACGTCTATAATAATTGTGTTACCCTCCCTGTCAGTGGTCATTTCTCAATTACATTAACTCAACTAGCTGTGGTTTTGAGACTACACTTCGTATTTCTCCCACTCCACAGCTGTTGGCTTAATGAATGCCTGTGGTATGTTTCCTTTGCCCCAGAAAATGAGAGGCCATAGATCAGAGGAGAAAATGCTAATCCAAAGGTTTATTATGTCATTGTTCAAAGCTTCTATCAGTCAGGTGAGGTGAGTTGGATTTATAACGTTTGTTCAAGGCACTTCTTGCACTTATAGGTTTCAGTCCATTAAAGAGGTCATGCGAAGCTTTCCCTATGTGGTCACCCAGGTAAATTTGTGTGTGTGTGTGTGTGTGTGTGTTGTATGTGTGTGCACGCATTTGTGTGTGTGTGTGCACATGCATGTCAGATGAGACCTTCACCATTGTTAATTTAGACTGTAAGCAGAAGTGATGACTGACATGTTTTCACAGAGGACAGTTTTCAGGTCCTGAAGAGACCTGTTGGAATAAACACATTCGAGGTAATAGCATCAAGGCAGGACAAAGACAACATTATTGTAAAAATGCCATCAGCCTGAAACATTCTGATGGAACTATGCGTGAACAATGGACACAAACACCGCCTAATGCGCTGTGTAAAGACAGCAATAACCCTTAATGGCAACTGTAAAATGAAGCATTATGTTAGCCAGCAGAAAGGAAAATGCAAATTGATTCTCTTTTTGTTTAGATTTAAGTGCTTATCAAGGTTAGTAGGTAGTCCAGATCTGTGAGGCTGGAATAATTTGTTTTATTATAATACATGTAAAGGGAGTTTAGGGGGAGATTTGGGTTGTTTCTTTTTTTTCTGGATGCCTCTGAAGGCCAGACAAAAGGCCATAGTGTAGTCTCTTCAAAATCTTCTGTATATTTACCATATTCTGATGAGCAAAAGGAATGTTTGAGCTGAAGTCTATCCAAGGAGAATGATTGACTTCACACTGCTGTTGTTTCCAGGGGACATTCAATGGGGTGTAGAAGCTACATGGGGTGAAGAAGTGTCTACACTGATGTAGACTGGCAACTTGTCTATAACTTACAGTCTCAGAGAGCTGACCGGGGCACTGAGTGGAGAACTGATTTGCCAGGATACACATAACCAGTATGTATTTATAAGAGATAGCATTTGAATGCAAGTATTTCTGGCCTCAGTGGTGTCCCTCTCCTTCCCTCCATGGGAGCCTGGGTAAGTCCTGGTGTGTTTCTTTAGGGAGCATAGAAGTAAAACTTGTTCAGTCTTAAATTCTTTTGCAACACTATCAAATGCCAAGACTTTTCAAACTCTTTATCACCTTAGACACATGTACATTGGCTTGATTTTAACCTGTTGACAATACTTCCTCAAGAAGGCTCATCAGATAGCAGAGATTACGGAATATAGGAACCAGTTCAGCTGGAATAACGACTAGCTTCAACCCACCTGCCAGGTCCCTTATCTGAATTAAACCCAAAACCTACAAATCTTTACTTTGTCCTGTCACTGCCCCTGGCTGCTGTTACATAGTGACACCCATTGTCCCAGGATACAATTTTGATTTGCTTTCGGAAGTATCTTACCCAAGTAATGGGTGGAGACCAAGGAATACTTGGAGGCAAAAAAGGATCAGCTGAGGAGGGATCAGGCTCTTACCAGGCACTATTGCAATTACTGAATATCTTCAACAAAAAAATATTCATCTTATATGAAAAGAGAAACTTGTAAAGATGCTGATAATGGGTGAGAAAGCCATAAGAATTTCCTTTAAGCAGTCAGGTATATGTAAAATGCTACTTGTAATTTTCAGATACATTGATAGATCAGATTAAAAACTACCTCTTTGTAGGTAGACTTGTAAGCCAACAGATGTCAATCAATTTCTCTGGTTTAGAAATGAATGATTTAAATAAATGATGACAATTGGATTTTTGTGTCATGGCATTTGAATGGTATTTTGGCTAGTCATTACACCGTAATATAATACTTACTTTGGAGGAAGATAACAAAGAAATAGAAGGTACAAATTTTGTCCCCCAGGAGCTTACAATCTAGTTTTAGTCAGCATTGAGGCCTGCTAATCTTTCTACTTCTTTGAGACTGAAACATTTACAATTAGATGACAGTTATATTTTCTGTAAGTTAAAATTGCCCTTTAATTTATGCTGCCACATAAAACTATTTCTAAAATAAAACCAAAAAAACTCTCCAAAATCATTTTTATAAGGAAAAATTTAATTGTTTGCAAAAAGCAGTCTACTAATTAAATTTATTTAAATCAATTTTAAAGGCATGCCTATATCTTACTAACAAAGGTTCACTGTTTTGTAAATGTAGATATTACAAGGAGGAATGGTATTTGTGAATGGTGCTAAATTTCAGACTAATAACAGTTATTCACCAAGACCCATATAATTCAATGAGGACAGTAATTGTCCATGTTATAGAGAACTCTTCCTGCATTTTTTACTTTTGTTTCTTGATCTTTATTTCTCTCTTTAGCAATGAAGTAACTATCCTTATTTTATATGGCTAGAAAAGGTCATTGCATATGCCCATGAGTTGGTGGTCCTTATGGGATCAAGCTATGGAAGGGATTTGGTGGGGGCAGTATGTGGGGTGTAGGTAGTGATCCCCAGAAGCATCTGTTTCCCCAAGAGCTGCCAAGAATTTACCAGCTGCTACTTGGCGCCATGTCCTATAGCCCATAGGGGGCAATGTGAGTTTTCTTTCTCAAATCCCTTTCTTTCTCACAGGTCTGATGGTAATGACAGATCATTTCATAGCATGCTGTGATTGGAACTCGACCAACACAGGAATAGTGCTATATACTCTTTAGTCACTCTCAACCTTGAAAGGTTCCCCTCCCCGCCCAGGGGGTGAGGGTGGTTATTATAAAAGGATACAACTTCTATCACATATTCCCTGTCATCGAATCCAAGGGAAATTTTTGTTTGCTATTATGAGAAATTCAATAAAACCTGTAACATGACATAATTTGTCCACTGTAAACAGACCTTGACTGCTTCTCTCTTGGAACACACACACATATGTGCACCCATCCCTCCCTCCTGCCCATGCCCTCTCCAGAAGCATTGTGGCAAGTTACAAATGAAAGAGGAAATGAAAAATGTTCCCCAGTGCCTTATGTGGGCAAAGATAAGTCATCACTGAGAATAGTGATATTTCACTTAGGAATGCCAAAGCCAGAAGTCTTAGGGGAAAAAAAAAGCCAGAATTAGGAACCACAGTATTTAAAATGAGAATGAACATGGATTTTTCTAAGTATTTCACTTCTTTCTGTTAGTCTAATGCACTGCATCTATTTTGCTAATATTTGGCTACCAACCAATGGGGACAGAGAGGCCTCTTTTCCATTTCCATAGGTTGTTGAATTTGGGATTAGAGAAGAAGGTAGAGAAATGTTTACCTTTCTTCTAAATAAAGAAAGGCCATCTGTTAAGATTATCTAGGTAGGCAAATCCTTTTTGATTCATCTTCTGTGACAACAGAGTTGGAAGATAACTATTAGACCAGTGTTATCCACATTACCTAAGAGAAATACATTTTTTTTTCAAAATTGAGAATACGCCCATCAGTTAATGTTAATGAGAGGAAAATGAAAGTGTAACTTGGCAGAGAACTTCAATTTTCCCCCAGACTCCAGTCAAATGATCACAAAGGATCGAGTCTAACTGTAAAGAATACTTTTCTTCCTCTGATCAGAATGACAACTGGGGTGACTGGCAACGAGAGGGCAAGCTTCACTCCGGCAAACAAACACCAACTTTCGTAAGTGCCTTTTAATGTGTAGGGAGTCTTTGTGGAGGAAAAGGATGCACAGTTGGCAAGTACAGAGTTGTAAGGGGATAGTTTTGACATTCTGATAAAACGTCTAAGTTTACTTTGGACTTGACTTTATCATTTACTGAGGGATATTATTAGTGTGAAGATGATAGCCATTCCCTGACTTTTCAAACTGAAGACAGTGAAATGTATATGAACAAAAGATCCGTTATTGAGACTTCTACCCTGTTTACTCAGTAACTTCTATTCCTAATCATTCAACTTTATGAAGAGATAAAGCATGAACCAGGAGGAAAAAGCCCACCCAGTTCAAGGGGCCCCAGATAGAACAGTGAAAAAAAGTCAGGTTAAAAATGGAAGCTCAGTAAACCCTGAGTGTGCCTGTTTCCCTTATTGCAAGTTCTACTATGTAAAAATAGGTTTGTTCTATAAAGCCAGATGGCACACTGTATGTCTAAAGTTAAAATTGATATTGTAGCAATAGCCGTGATTGAAAAAAATAAACAACTTTGAGTCTTAGAGCAGAAGATCAGGGCATAACAATAAAATACCTTGGACACAGTGAGTCAGCAACATGGTTTTT
>CM053624.1:101935491-101985861 GCA_028646595.1 Phalanger gymnotis | reverse complement strand
ATATATATATATATACACAGAGGGCACAGGGTGGGTTGCATATGAAGGGGTGATATCTAAAAAAGTAAAATCAAATTAAGGGATAAGAGAGGAATATATTGAGAGATGGAGAAATGGAGGGATAGAATGGGGTAAATTATCTCGCATAAAAGTGGCATGAAAAAGTGGTTCTCTAGGAAGGGAAGAGGGGGCAGGTGAGGAGGAATGAGTAAATCTTGCTCTCATCAGATTTGACCTGAGGAGGGAATACCATAGACACTCAAGTGGGTATCTCACCCCACAGGAAAGAAGGAGGAAGAAGATAAAAAAGGGGGGACGATAGAAGGGAGGGCAGAAGGGGAGGAGGTAATCAAAAACACACTTTCGAAAAGGGACAGGGTCAAGGGAGAAAAGTCAATAAAGGAGTATAGGTTAGGAAGGAGCAAAACATAGTTAATCTTTCACAATATGAGTATTGCAGAAGGGTTTATCATAATGATGCGCATGTGGCCTATGTTGAATTGCTTGCCTTCTTAGGGAGGGTGGGCAGGGAGGGAAGAGGGGAGAGAATTTGGAACTCAAAATTTTAAAAACAGATGTTCAAAAACAACAATGACAAAAAAATTTTGCATGCAACTAGGAAATAAGATACACAGGCAATGGGGCATAGAAATTTATCTTGTCCTACAAGAGAAGAAGGGAAAGGGGGATGGGAGGGGAGTGTGGTGACAGATGGGAGGGCTGACTAGAGAACAGGGCAACCAGAATATATGCCATCTTGGAGTGGGCAGGAGGGTAGAAATGGGGAGAAAATTTGTAATTCAAACTCTTGTGAAAATCAATGCTGAAAACTAAATATATTAAATAAATTAAATTTTTTAAAAAAGCTACTACTGAAAGAAATTTAGGAGTGCCAAAAAAACTCAAAGATTCCTATAGTGATACTCATTATTTGTAGACTTCAAAAAAAGAGAAACCGTATGATATAACAGAAAGAGAAAAAGACTGGGTATTAGTTCTAGACCAAACTTTGCCTCCAACTTGTATAATCTTGGATATTTGCTTTCCTGACCCTTTAGTTGAGGCAGCAGGTCTGACCACGTCATTACCCTGCTCAAAAACTCTACCTCCGGGGTCAAGTGCAAAGTCTCTGTTCATCATTTAATGCCCTTGACTATTGATATTCAACATCCTTTCTCATCCTTATATCTTGCTCTCCTCACACATCCTACAATTCAGCCAAACTGATCTCCTTTTTCCTCACATACAACACCCCATCTCTCATTTTCATGCCTTTGCATAAACTGTCCCTCCACTCATGGAACTTCCTCCTCACCTCTGCCTCTTCAGATCCCTGGTATCTTCAGACCTCAGCTCAAAAGACATAACCTACATGAGAGCTTTCCTAATCCCAAGCACCATGACCTTCCCACCAAACATATTTATTCTTTAAAGATTTTGCATTTTCTTACTTTACATGTATTTTTATGTGCATGTGTTGTCTCTCACTATAGGCAGTTAATCTCCTTGGGCAGGAACTACTTCATTTTTGTCTTCGTATCTCTAGTGCCTTTCAAGCAATCCATCAATAAACATTGATCAAGAACCTAGTACGTGCTGGGCACTGAACTAAGAACTAGGGATAGAAAAAGCAGCAAAAGACAGACTGTTCTCAAGGAGCTCACCATCAATGAGGGAGACAACATTCAAACATATATAAATATACGGGCACAGACATGCACGCTCACAAAATATGTACAGGACAAGTAGGAAATAATTAACAGCAAAGGCACTAGACTTAGAAAAGGTTGAGAAAGGCTTCCTATAAAATAAGAAATTTGAGTTGGGACTTAAAGGAAGCCAACGAAGTCAGTAGGCAGAGTTGTGGAGAAATAATGTTCCGGGCCTGGGTAAAAGCCAGAGAAATGCCTGAGCCAAGAGATGGAATATCTTATTTCTGTAACTGCCAGGAGGCCAGTATCACTGGATCAAAGAGTACACGGAGGGGGCTATTGGTATAAGAGGACCGGAGAGGTAAGAGAGAGGCTAGGTTATAAAGGTGTTTGAACCCCAGACAGATGATTTTATATTCTATCCTCTGATGCACAGTAGGCATTTACTGAATGACTTGTTGATTTATGGATAAATGATGTTTAAGGAGATCCCTTCCAACTCTAAGATTCTAGAACTCCTGTGTAGCATTACAGGATATATCAAAGATAGTATGAAATACTCATTAAATGAGCATCACTAGAGATGGGAAACTATTTTTTTTTAAAAAAAGTAATAGTCCTTACTCTGGCCTCTCCACTGCTCAGAGTCTAGGTATATTACATTTCCAGCCCTCCCCCAGGGTTCTCCAGTACGCTTAGATGGTTGGGGGGTAGGAGTAAAAAAGGGGAGATGTTTCCCTTCTGCCATGAGCTCAAGCTCCTACTGATTGTTGTTCCCTCAATTATGTGTGTAAGCACCCCAGTTCAATTCAACCACTTAATATCGTGGTTAGCTTTTACAAGAGAAGATTTGCTTCAAACGCATAACAACAAAAACATATGAACATTTCCCCCAAAACTTCTGAGGAACATAATATCCCTGAAGCCACCTCAGTCTCCAAGAAGGACAGAAGGATTAGGATCACAGGGTAACTCAGTTCCTAAATAACATTACTTCCTAAAAGTTTCAAGTTCCAATCCTTCCCGACCTTGTGTCATGGAACCTTGGCTTTTTAGGGCTTCCCTGCTAGGTTGGTTGTAACTTTTGGTCTAGAATTTGGGACTCTGAGGTCTTCGTGGTTCAAGCTCCTGGATGGAAAGATTCTACCCCTGCACTTAGAACTGAAAAAGACAAATAAAACTAAAAAACTCCAACAAACCAAACAAACAAACATAGAACTTATTTCTTCAGAGCCACAGGGCTGAAGGGGACGGGGAAGATGTCTCTTCCCACTCCCTCCATCCATCTATCTATCTATCTGTCTGTCTGTCTGTTATCTTAGTGTCCTTTCTGTGAATTAATGACTCATTTTTCCCTGGACACCACCAGAAAAAAAGAGAGAGACAAAATTAAAAGGATACTCAGTTATCTTTAAATCCATTAGTTATTATTGTAGGTTATAATATTGAATTTTTTTTTTCCATTTTGTTACTTGGTGTGTTTCTGACAGCTATTGATTCTGCTATCTAGTTACAGGTCTTTTCTAGCCAACCATTTTCTAATTATTTTTTAATCTATGTAAACCTGAGAAATTAGATTACCAAGCTTAAGAGAATACCATGTAAATTAGGAATCAGTAGGATCTGAAGAACATTTTAATCCCTCTCTTGCAGAGTAAAATAAGAATTTTAAGCATGCCGTCTTTGTCAAAATTATTTTAGAAATTTTCTACTTTTAGAAAAATGTACTTACATGTGTGTTCCAAGAGGGTAAGGTTGTAGGACGTATGACCTCTAGTAAGCCAGGTTAATATGTCAAGTGTTAAAAAGCATGGATACATTAGAATATATATAATATACATATATGTATATATATATACACACATATACATACACGTATACACACATGCGTGCATATACATACATATGTGTATAGCCATACCCATACCCATTTCTATAACTATGTCATCTGTCCATATCCCTAACTCCATTTCTTTCTCTGTCGCTATCTCTATCTCTATCTCTATCCATGTATTACTATCATCAATCTGTGTTATGTAACATAATTATATGTTTATTCCTATATATAGGTACATATAGCACTCTGTAGCTGTCTGTTCTCTATAGATATATTTGCCTCATGTTCTTTGAAAACGAAGGGTGGTATATAATGTATTTTATTGAAATTTCCATATAATTAATTTTTTAATTAAAATTTTTAATTAAAAACTTTTATTTCAAAAGGGAAAACCTTAAGTCATCTAAAAATTTAGTTTATCTGCAATGATGCTCATTAAATAATCTGTAATTGCAAGTGTTTCTTCATATATGCTTGTATAGGCTATTATATGTATATGTATGTAGTTATAAAATCTTTAAAAACTGCACTAAGACTTCTAGGACATGCTGTATATATGTACACACACACACACACACACACACACACACACACACACTCCTTGTCAAATTCTTCCCTAGCAGTCTGATTCCAGATTTCCAAGTGATGATTTGTGATGTTAATTTTTTTGTTTACTTTTCATAGACTGGTTTAGGCAACCAAGATATGCCCCTCTTAAGAGATTGGGAAAAAGTTGAAGTGCACTAATGTAGGAAAAGAGACTCTCAAAGAGCTTGAAATAGAGAACTTGCTTTGTTTTTAGAGTCCTTTTAAAACTTTATCTATCAGTATAGAATTAAACACTTTGAGGATAGTTAAAATTAAAAAAAAAATTTAAAAATGAATCACGAGCGGAGAAAGGAAATATGTAAGAATACAACTTGTTCAGTCTTGCTACTACTTCCTGTAGTCAGATCTGTTTTAAAACATAATAAGCAGACCTGATCTTGTCATACTTATTTTCTCTTGGGGTTTTGAAACTGTAATGAAAGCATTTTAACTCAGTGGTAACTGGATTAGAATAGTGCAAGGACCTGTCACCTTTGGGACCTCCTGCTTGCATCTAGGTCTGAATAAATGTGCATGGAAATTGTTTTAAACTGATGGCTGTGCAAGATCACAAGTTATAGTAATGTTGACAGTCTCAGCTTGGAACTTGGCAAAGCTGCAAAAATGTGGAACTGGGATTGAAAATACCTCATTTGCTGACATGAAAGGCGTGCTTAGAGCTTTAGATGTACAACTTCGGCAGGTCAGTGTTGACATTTGCAAAGTGCCACCAGCATCTCTAGCCCAAATTGAAGGAACTTAATATGGGTCTTTGCTACAAATATAAAGCAACTTGATTTCTTTCCCAGCCTCCAGGACTCATAAGAAGCCATAAGGAGAAGTTTCTTAGACTTAAAAGTATACGAAAAGATACTAAATCTTCCATCTCCTGGAGGCTGTATAGGAAATGAAAAGGTATAGTTATCACATTCTGTCACCGCATAACATCCAGGAAATAATCCAATCAGTTTGTTCTCTTCAAAAGTAGCCTGCTTTTCAGTACCAGTTCCTCCTTCATTATTTCACAGGTTTATTGTACTCTGTCACAGAAGCAAAACATCTGTCGGCAATGGGAAGGGGAGAAAGAGAGGTTCTCCATCTTCCTTATGAACATTTAAAAAGGGAGTTTTGGTAAATTTACTATCAGTGAAAAGTGTCAGCTTGTCAGTTTCAGGGATCAGAGTTTCACAGAACCATCAAATTGTTCCTATGTCAGAGCAAAAATTCATCAGTTTTCCCCACCACATAAGCTCGTATTAGCTTTGACTATGACTACACAGACTCATGGAATCAGATGTGGTCTCCAGAGTAGGGTGTTTCAATTACCCACAATTTACCCTAGATTGTGCTTCTGGGTCTTCACTGTGTATGTTTGTAATGCAGATGGTCTGGAAGAATGGGGTGAATCTTTTAGTCTGATCTAATGCTGCTGTGAACAAACAACCCTTTTCTGATTAGAACCATACAATCATAGACCCTAGAGCCAGAGGGAAATTTAAGAGACCATCTGCATTAATCCTTTGCCTTTAGGCCAAGAAGGTATTGTTTTATTCACGAGATACATGACTTGACAGAGATTCTTCCTCTAATAAGTTGTGAACAATGACCATTAGAAGCATAATTCCTTTCCTCATAGACTAATGTTCAAAGTATGTTGTTGTTACTCAGTTTTTTTCAGTTTTGGCTTCATGGCCCCTTTTGGGATTGTCTTGGCAAAGCTACTGGTGTGGTTTGCCATTTCCTTCTCCAGCTTATTTTAAAGATGACAAACTTGAGGCAAAGAGAGTTAAGTGACTTGCCCAGGGTCACACAGGTAGGAAGTATCTGAGGTTGGATTTGAACTCAGATCTTCCTGACTCCAAGCCCTGAACTCTATCCAATTCACCACCTAACTGGCTAAAAAGACAACCTTGACCCTGCCACAATGTACTCAAGGATATACCTAAGTCTTAATATACTTCATGTAGAGCCTCTGTGAGGACAATGTCCTCTAGTCACGACTGTTCTGAACGGTTTGCATTTTTTTTTCTGTAACCCATACTTTTCAACCATTTTAGACAATTTTATTTTTCAACCAGTTTTTTGGATATTTGCCACTCTTGCTAAATACTAGTTTTTCAGAGCTTTAAAAACCTTAATTCACAATAAAAATGTGACTATTTTTATTGTTTTCTGTTCATTTTTTTTGATGTTTACTTTAGGCAGGGGAGCACTCTATCAAGCATTAGGAAATATAAAGAAACAAAACACTATCCCTGACTTCAAAGGGTTTATTATATGTAAGGGAAAATAAAAATCTATAAACAAGTAACTCAATAGAAAATCAAATGTCATAATTGCATATGAGAAGTACAAACAAGGGGTCATAAGAGTTGCTAGTGAAAAATCACTTCAATTTGGCATGAGGATCAAAGCAGGTTTTGGAGAAGAGGTGGCATTTTAACTGGTCTTTAAAAGGATGTCTATGATTTTAAACTGGTTTAATATCAGAACCAATCAATAAACATTTATTAAGCTTTTACTATGTGCCAGGTACTGTGCTAAGAGTTTCTGTAGGTTAAAACCGGATGAACTGTAATCCCTTATCAGAATTAACAAAATAAATTCTCTTTTTAAAGTTAATTTGTAGAATAAAGGGAATTTCAGTACATTTGAGTCAAAAAAAAGGAGGAAATAGGCTGTTTATCCAGCCTACCTGGATATCACTATTCATTTGTTGTATCTTTTGGTGATCCAGGTCATCTTTCTTCTAGGTCAGACCTGCCCAACGTGCAGCTCACCAGAGGATTTTTGGGTGATTCATGACCATTTTTCGAGGGCCAACCGAAATCCTTTGGCGTGCCTCAGGTCGTTCAGGCCTGTTCTAGGTCATTCTTTTCTCCTTCCTCATGATTCCTCTTACATGTCTGACTCTCTAAGACCCTATGACAACAGTCATTGCAGAAATATGGCCTGTTGGAAGCAATGGAAATAAGCACTGAGATGTCTAAAGTCGGCTGAGAACATAGACAGTTGCTTCAGAAGCACATGATGGACATGGGCAGCTGGTATGCTTCATATCTAAAGAATAGTTATTTCTGTCTCTTTCTACTTTTCACTCTATAGAAGCTAAAACTTTATTATAAAACTGCAGATAAGTATATCAGCTGCTTGGATGCTGGCACAGCAGAACACAAGCAAGTAGGAGATAAGGGAATTTGGTCAAATACAAAAAGTACCATGGAATTTAAACCAAATGACATCAGATAAGGCCTGCACTGAGTTTCTATTAAAAATGTAATAAATAAGGAACAAAAATATGTCTGTCCTGGCATAATATTTTTTGTTCCTATGGTCCTTCAGCAGTACAAAATCTTTCTCAATGCTTTTTCTACTCATTTACAAACAACAAACCACTCAAATAATGTTAAAAGATTCTGACAGCTTCAGAGTGATACCTTACAAGACTTTCAATAAAGTTTGTTGTTTGAATAAGTAGAAGTTATTGAGACTCTCCTAGGAGCAGCCCCATAAACTTGCATAGGGGCCTGGTGGTAAAAGCAGTAGCATATAGTGTTGTGTGCCTCTGGAAATCACTGGGGATCCAGACTGAGGCAGCAAAACCAGTGGTTATAACTATGCTTATGATACTCTTAAAGGAAAACCCACAGTCTTTTTATTTTATTGTTTTTATTATTATTTTAAATGTATATAGCATCTTTTCTCAAAGGAGCCAAAGGTACTTTAAATGACAGGCAGTGAGACTTGGCTTTTGGGGCCTGCATATATACTCTTCTGTAAAATCCGACTTAAGTATAGAAAGGGCTTCAATTGATAACTCTGAATCTGATAAATCTTGAGTTTGTTTTAAGTAAATGAATGACCAGATACTTCATTTCCATGATCCTAGCTAGCCTTAGTGCCTTTGTTCTTCCCCTCAGAGAGGGAGAGATGAAGATAACAGATTGAAAGAGAGAATCATAGTTTCATGGGAAGAGAATTCCTCCGGGGCCTGCATCATGAGTAAGGTCTGTGGTCTGAGGTGAAGTGATCTTAGTGGTGTCTGTTTGGTCTCCGGTGGACAATAGCCCATGTCATAAAAGCACTTCATGCATAATGTGGTGCATCTGTCAGATTTTGCTTCTGAGAATCCCAGAATCAAACAGTTTATAACTATCATGGGATGGCCCATGGTAAGAAAGATCAGGCTGGTTGGCTAGTAGATATTCAGTTTATCTCATTTTATTCCACCGTGTGTGTGTGTGTGTGTGTGTGTGTGTTTATAGTATACATTCAACCTAGTCTAGTACACTTGAGATCTTAAAAGTATTTATAATTATATACCATATCGCCACAATTAATAAAATGTTGTTTATTGAATTGAATACACCTACAGTGGTGTCCAGTGAAGTAGACCATATACTTACAACAGCAATTAGTATGAGATTCATGCAATGAGATTATATTATAGGGGAATCAATCAATCAACCAGTATTTGTTAAGTACCTACTATGTTCTAGGCACCAAGATACAATAATAAAGAAAGAAACACCCCAGCTCTCAAGGAGCTTACTGGGGAAAATAAGTACTTATAAAATACATACAGGACAAACAGAAAATAAATACATTTTTGCACGCAAAATAGTTAACTAAAAGGAAAATTGGAAAGGAGAGCAGTGGCAGTTATTAACATCAATAAAATCTTCATGAAAAACATGGTTCTTGAAATTTGTCTAACATGAAGAGAAGAACTATTGGATACAGGGATAATGAAGGAGTCATTTCAACCATGTGAGATATCCAGTGCAAAGTCATAGAGATGGGATATAGAGATGAACAGAGAAGGTCATTTTGGCTAGATTACAGGATATGGGAGGGGAATTAATGTCCAATGAGATTGGGAAGATGGGCTTGGGTTAGATTAGGTTAGGAAGAAATTTAAAATTTAAACAGAGAAATTTATATTTTATATCCTCTATTATGTATATACATATATGTGTCTATATATACATTTGTGTATATATGTGTGTATACATATGTATATATACACACATCTTAAGGGATATATGTGTGCATATGATACAAATTACTGTTTATTTAGGGTATATAATGTATATTGGTATATCATTAGTATAAGCAGCTAAATGGAAGTGTGAATAGAGTACTAATCCTGCCTCAGACACTTATTGGCAACGTGATCCCAGGCAAGTCACTTAACCTCTTTTACTTTCAGTTCTTTCTCCTCTAAAATAGGGATAATAAGGACATTTACCACATAGGGTTGCTTTAAGTTTCAAATGAGATAATAAGATAAAGCTCTTGGCAAATAGCGAATCACTATATAAATGTTAGATGTGTATTACCACTATTACCTGGGTTATACCATAATGCAACCTGTTTGAATTTGGAGGAAAGGAAAGGAATGCTATTTACTACTTTTTAAAAGGATTTTTATGTATGGTGTATGTGTGTATTTTAAACTGGAAATGCCAGAAGACCTCTCTTAAAAATTGCTAATATATTATGATGTGACATGTGAGTATATGTGTATATTTATATACAAGCATCATTATTTTAGCAGATTAATGTTTATAAAGAATATTAATGTTTGCAAAGAACTTCATAATATGTTACTCATTTGATCCTTCAGAAATCCTGTGAAGTACATGTTTTTATTATTGATATTTTCTAGATAAGGAAACTGAGACTGAGAATTTGTATGACTTATTCAGGGTCATGAGGCTAATAAGTAACTTAGGATTCAAATTCAGGTCTTCTTGACTATGAGTACAGTACTGTATCCACTATTCTACCAAGCTTCCCTTGATGGTTGTGGTCCAGTCATTTCAGTCATGTTTAACTCTTTGTGATCCCATTTAGGGTTTTCTGGGCAAAGATAATGGAGGCGTTTGCCATTTCATTCTCCATCTCATTTTATAGATGAGGAAACTGAGGCAAACAGGGTAAAGTGACTTGCCCAGGGTGGCACAGCTAGTAAGTGGCCAAAACCAGTTCTGAACTCAGGAAGATAAGTCTCCCTGACTCCAGGCCAGGCACTCTCTCCACTGTACCACATACCTGCCTCTACTAAATTATATACCAATTCAAGTAAATATATACATATATATATTTATGTGTGTATGTATGTATTTTTACACACATATACATGCACAGATATACACATATACACATACATACATATATACACAGATGTGTATGCACACATATATTGTTGATAAGTGGAAACGTTTTTTAAATACCATATCCTAGCATGTCTTTTAAAAGTCTAAATTTTTATTATGTTATTTTCTTACTTAAAAAAAACTAGAACAAAGTTAAGGGCTTTGTACAAATTAGGTAAGGTTTAAGAATCATGTGTCTTGTGTTACCATCCAGCATATTCTGAGATACTAAAATAGTGCATGAAATTTTTCCTGTCATAAATTAATACCTGTACAACTAGGAGGATCAAAATTTCTTGTACTAAAAATTTGTTTAAAAAAATTAATACTGAAAATTATCCCTAAGTGTTCCCCTCCTCCCCAGATTATCACCATATGTGCTACTTCTACCTCCATGGCTAAACCAGGCTAAGGATACATAATAGGCCTCAAACCCATTAAGGAGTTAGGGGGATGTCTACCCCATGCATGTGAAAACTTTGCCCAGTGCAATAGGTAGTTAAAAATAATTTGTTCCAGTAGCCATGAAGACAGCTGGAACAGGTGCTATGGAGTGCTTAGAGCTTGGTCAGATACTGAAGACGTCAATGTCATACACTGAATCCTGGGTCATCACTGGTTTTCTTGACTTTTTTCTTGCCACTAGACTTCAGAGACTTCAGACTCTGGAAGACGGAATGAGGCTGACTTTGTGCAACTCTGCTTCACTTAAATCCAATTCATGGGCAAATCAAGATATCAACTGGTGATGTCCTTAGTCCTCTTCACAAACGAAGAGACAACCAACAGCCAACAACACCTCCATGGCTTACTCCTGGTCTCAAATCTACTTTGAGCCACAAGATATGAGATCTGGTGGTCAAAGAGGATATCTAGGATTAAGAACAGACTGAAAAAACACAGCTTTAGAAGGGTCAGACCAAGCCTTTCCTCATCCCCATCCCCCAGCTAATAATGTTGACTTTGTTCTCAAGTTATCTCATATTGACTTATCTATGTACCTGCCATATTCCCTCTATAGAAAGTAAGCTCTCTAAGAACAAGAAGAGATTCATTTCTTCCTTTGTATCCTCAGAAAGGTGGAATCACACTATTGATATGACATAGGTAACACATTATAAGAGGATAAGTAATATATTTAGAGCTCAAATAAGCTCTTAGACTGCCTCTAGTACAAAGCTCCCTTTTGTTAGGTGAAGAAATTAATAGAAAGTCAAGTGACTTGTCCGAAGTCATGCACATAGTAAGTGGTGGGCAGAACAAAGATTAGAAGCCAATTTGGATAGCAAATCTGGCACTCATTCCACAATACTAAACGGTCTCTTTGAAGCTGCTGTTTTGTTTGATCTTAGTGTATACAAGAGTGATTCTCTATAAATTTTGACATCTTCTAAGTGTTCCTGTTTGCAAGTGGCATTGGGCTAAATGTATCAACTCCAGAATACTCCAGGGCCTTCTTAAGGAGAACTTCAATCACTTGAGACAGCTTGTCTTAACAATCCACACAGAAAGATTAAATGGATGAAGCATGCTTCCTATGCATCTGTTATTCAGTTTCATAGGCAGCCCATTAAATTCACCTGTTGGCACATCTGTTTTCCCAGATGCTTCAGCTGAATAATCAGCTGGGCCCAGAAATGAATAATAAGAGAGGAGACTGGATAGCATTTAGGAAATTATGTAGTTCTTTCGATGTACTGAAACTCCTTGAAAAAAGAAAAAAAAAGCCTTTCATTTAATACCAGTGGTGGTACAGAGAATATAGTGCTAGTCCGGAAGTTAGGAAAACCCATCTTCATGAGTTTAAATCTGACCTCAGACATTTACTAGCCATGTGACCCTGGGTAAGTCACTTAACCCTGTTTGCTGCAGTTCCTCATCTGTTAAATGATGTGGAGAAGGAAATGGCAGACCACTCCAGTATCTTTGCAAAGAAAACTTCAAATGCGGTCACGATGAGTTGGATGTGACTGAAAATGACTGAACAACAACAAACAACGATTCTCCCATTTTTGCTACATGGATACAAATCAGATCATCACAATATCTAAAGAATAAAAATTGTTCCAAAGAGCAATGGAGGTACGTACTATGGGTATATACATAACATATTTCCAAAGAAAGCTTCCACATACAAAATGTCATAAAATTTATCATCAAGGAAATGAAGGATTAGGAAAGTTGGTGGGCTGGTCAGATATCAAGAGTGAAGGATAAAAGATAGAGAGCCTGAGTGCCAAACTGATAATACTCTGAAGGCAGACCTCCATTATATTGGATGGGTCCTCTGCAGTTGATTTGTAGAGGGGCAGAACAAAAGTTGCATGGGATGAGAAGGTATTAATAAGTTGCAATCTACAGGCATCAGGTGTAGTGAGGTGGCACAGTGGATAGAGCACTGATCTTACAGTCAGGTAGATCTGAGTTCACAACCTCAGACACTTACCAACTGTGTGACCCTAGGAAAGTCAATCAAGTTCTGTTTGCCTCAGTTTCCTCAATGGTAAAATAGGGATAATAAGAGCACCTACCTCCCAGGATTGTATTGAGAGTGAAATGAGACAATATTTATCAAGCACACATCCTGGCACATAGTAAGCACCAAAAAATCTTTCTTTTCACTTTTCCCCTTGTATCATTGGAAGAGAGTATTCACATTAAATCTCCACCCCTCTTTCATCCCCACATCACTGCCTTGTCATGGTAAAAGGGCTTGCATAGCTCATTGAAAGTATGAATTATGCTGTGCAGGGTTACCCAAGATGTACAGGTCATAATAGAGAGTTCTGATAAAAAGTAACCCACTGGAAAAGGAAATGGCAAACCACACCAGTATCTTTACCAAGAAAAACCCATGGACAGTACTTAAATGTTAAAAGAGATGACATCAAAAGACGAGCTCCTCAAGTTTAGAAGGTGTCCAAACCACTATTGGAGAAGAGTTGAGGACAACTACAAGTAATTCTAGAACTAATGAAGTGGCTGGGCTGAAACTTAAAGGAATCTCAGTTGTGGATGGATCTGGTAATGGCAGGAAAATTGGGTGCTGTAAAGATCAGTATTGCATAGAAAGCTACAATGTATGGTCTAAGAACCAAGGTAAAGTAGATGTGGTTAAACAGGAGATAGAAAGATTAAACATCAACATCTTGAGTATCAGTGAACTTAAATGGATGAGAATGGTCAAATTTAATTCAGGTGATCACTACATATACTACTGTAGGCAAAAATCCCTTAGAAGAAATGGAGTAGCACACGTAACCAACAAGAGGGCAAGGATAGCAATACTGGGGCATAATCTAAAAAATGATAGAATGATATCTATTTGAATCCAAGGTAAACCATTCAACATCACATTAACAGAAATCTGTGTTCCAAACATTGATGATGAAGAGACCAGAGTGGATCAGTTTTATGAAGACCTACAACATCTTTTAGAAATCACAGAGAGAGAGAGAGAGAGAGAGAGAGAGAGAGAGAGAGAGAGAGAGAGAGAGAGAACTTTTATCATCAAGGATTAGAATGCTAAATTAGGAAAACAAAAGATAATTGGAATAAGAGGCAAGTTTGGCCTTGGAGTACAAAATGCATCAGGGCCAAAACTAATAGAGTTTTGTCAAGATAATTCTCTGGTCCTTTTGCTTTCAGATCAGACATATATTTTGTCTTCTCACGGCTAAAGAAATGCCTAGAATTTCAACTTTAAAATAAGTTTTTTAGTGATTAAGTGAGAATTAATTTCCTAGAAAGTCACCTCTTTTATTCTTATTACCATAAAAACCACCTGTATGATGAATACTAACAGAGAAATTTTGTTGTTATTGTTCAGTTGTTTCAATAGTGTCTGGCTGTTTGTGAGAAATATTCGGTTCCAAATGGCTTTTGAGATTATACTTACTTATAAGGTTTAGTTTGTACTTGTCCATACCTAATGAAAGAAGAGGTGGAAAGGAAACAAAAGTGGAAGTGAGAAACAAATGGGGAATATTTTTATGGTGATTTTTAAAAAATTAACATCATTACAATAATTCCCATAAACATCAGAAATATTATCAGGTAAAGAAAAAGCAAAAAAAAATGGAAAAATTCTTATTGCTATCATGTCACCAGATAGCCAAATTCATACTTTTTAAAATACTCAAAGGATACAGTCCAAGTGAATATAATAATTCCTGATTTGGGATATCCCTGGATGCCACTCCTTAATCTCTGGACTTTTTTTAAAGCTCCCTTTTCTGTGTTGTCTTTTCCCATTATGATGTAAGCTTCTTATGGGCAGAGACTTTTCTTGTTTGTTTATGTTAGTATTCCCAATGCTTAGCATAGTACCTGGCATATGGTGTTGTTTTTCAGGAGTGTTCAACACTATGTGATCCCATTTGGGATTTTCTTGGCAGAGATACTGATATGGTTTGTCATTTCCTTCTCCAGCTCATTTTATAGATAAGGAAACTGAGGCAAATGGAGCAACATAGCTAGCAAGTGCCTGAGATCAGATTTGAATTCAGGAAGATGAATCTTCCTGATTCCAGGTCTAGCATTCTACAAACTGTGCCACCTAAAGAAAGCTCTTCACAAATACTCTATCTATATATTTATCTATTTCATTATCAATAAATAACCATTTGCTAAGTACTTATTATCTTCTGGGAACTATGGGAAGCCCTGGGAACACAAAAAAGTGAAAAATTCCCTTGATTCAAACAGCTTGCTTTATAATGAATGAGAAAATATTTTTATTTGCAAGGCACCCTGTGCAAACATATGCAAAGCAGCCTAAGACAGGAAGGCACTAGAAGCTGGGGAGGAGGAGAACTAGGAAATGTGGGCTGTAGAAAACAGCACTTGAGATGAATCACGAAAGAAAACAGGGATTCCTAAACGCAGAGGTATAGAAGGAACAAATTCCATGCCTGGGAACAATCAGTGCAACATCACAGAGACAGGATATGGAACTTTGGGTATGAGAACCACAAAGGAATTGAGTGATGTATAAGACTACTTTTGAGGATGTCGAGATGAAAGAAGAGAGTAGAATAAACAGGAAAAAATAGAATGGAGGGAAATACACAGTTAGTAATCATGACTGTGAAAACATTTTATAGCAAATTTCTCTTATAAAGAGCTCATTTCTCAAATGTATATAGACCTAAGTCAAATTTACAAAAATAAGAGCCATTCCTCATTTGATAAATGGTCAAAGGATATGAACAGGCTATTTTCAGACAAAGTAATTAAAGTTACCTATTTTCATATAAAATGCTCTAAACAACTATTGATTAAAGAAATCCAAATTAAAAGAACTCTGACCTACCATACTATACCTATCAAAATGGCTAATATGATAGAAAAGGAAAATGACACATTTAGGAGTAGATGTAGAAAAATTGAGACATGAGTGCACTGCTGGTGAAGTTGTATACCAATTCAACCATCCTGTAGAGCAATGTGGAACTATGCCCACAGGGCTATAAAACCATGTAAACCCTTTGACCAAGTAATACCACTACTGGGTCTGTATCCCAAAAGGATCATAAAAAAGGGGAAAAGAACCTACATGTACAAAAATATTTATTGCAGCTCTTTCTGTGGTGGCAGAGAATTGGAAATTGAGGGGATATCCATCAACTGCAGAATGGATGAACAAGTTGTTGTATATGATTGTGACATAATACTACCGTGTTATATGAAATGATGATCAAGATGTTTTTAGAAAAACCTGAGATTTATATGAACTGATAAAAAGTGGAGTGAACAGAACCAAAAGAATATTGTATACAATAACAGCTATATTGTATGATGATCAACTGTGAATAACAACTTTTCTCAGCAATACAATGATCCAAGACAATTCTGAAGGACAACAATAAAAAATGCTATCCATCTGCAGAGAAAGTACTGATGCAATTTGAATGCAGATTTAAGCATGTTTTTTTTCTGTACCTTCTTTTTTTAGTCTATGTTTTTGTTTCACAACATGACTAATGTGGAAATATGTTTTGCCTGACTACAAATGTATAACTTACATCAAAGAGCTTACCTTCTCAATAGAGGAGAGGAGGAGGGTAAGAAAAAATTTGAATTCAAAATTTTTAGAAAATGAAATCTAAAAATTGTTTTACATGTAATTGGGGGAAAATAAAACATGAAATTGTGAAAATATATAGATAAATGATAAAAGAGAAAAAGAAAAAAGAAATTAATTTAGGCTGTTCCCAGAAGGTCAAATATTGAAGCTGAAATTTAAATACTTTGCCTATATAACAAGAAGACAGGACTCATTAGAAAAGACCCTGATGTTGGTAAAGATCAAAGTCAAAATAAAAAGGTGATGTCAAAGGATGAGATGAATAGATAGGGGTCATGGAAACAATGAACATGAACTTAGGCAGACTTTGAAAGATAATGGAGGATAGAAGCACCTATCATGTTATGGTCCATGGGATCACAAAGATTTGGACATGACTTAATGATGGAACAGCAACAAAATTCATATTAATAAGATTATAGATCCATTGAAGGGTAATTAGTAAGAAATTTGGTTGGTGGTACAGAAATGTAAAAATTCAGCTACTCAGTTTCCTTCCTTTATTCACAAAACTTAATGCTAATTACCAGGTCTGGGAAAAAGCCCAGAATCCGTGAGAACTAATCAAGATAACACTCTCAGATACCAGTAAATATTTTTTCTAGACCATATCTAAACTTACCTTTAGAAACATATTTCTTTGATACTTCCAAAGATCTGTGATTTCATCATTATGAGTACTCCCACCTCCCCTGCCAAGGTACATTCAAATCCTCCCTTGCCTTAGTAGATTGTTTCTGGAGTTACAGTGCCAAAAGCTTAATCACCCAGTGGCTAAAATTGTGGTGATCAGCTTTTATAGATGAGTTGAAACTCTGCATTGTTAGTGGGCATTTCCACACTGGGAGTTCCTATACTGATAAAATTACAGGTCTACACTAAAAAAGGAAAAAAAGAAATCTCCTTTGGCTCAGTACTTCTTTGAATTTAGGCAGTCTTTGGATGACATTCTGTCTCTTAGACCATCCTTGAAAATTAGCCGGTTAGCAGGACCTATCAAAGTTTATGCTCCCTGGCCTTCAAGAACCCAGGCTAAGGTCATTGGAGTAGGCCTTTAGTTCAGGTTGTATCAATATATTTCAGGGGCTTAAAGAAATAATTAGAATGAATTTCCAGTGTTATTTTCAGAAATACTTTAAATTCCATGGTTAAAAACCTACTATAACCAAGATTTGAATAAAACATGTCACCTTATCGTTTCAACTCAATTCAATTCATTTCAAAAAATATTTCTTAAATTTAGACAGACTATATCATCAAGTTGCCCATCAAGAATGAAGGTCTTATTAAAGTAGTTCTGTAATATTTGGGGGCCCGATGCATTTGTTACAATATCATCTGCAAAAAAAAAAATTTGGAAGACTTCATAATTTATAAGAAACCACTCTTCTGCTTATCAATACAAAACAAAGTAATAACCTTGTGGAGACCACATGGTGTATCGAAAGAATGAGGTTTGGGGGATTGGAAGACTTGGGTTCTAATGCTGACTCTATCACTTACCATGTGCATGACTTTAGACATGGTTTCATCTCTCTGAGATTCATCCATCTGTAAAATGAGGGGTTAAATTACATGACCTAATTTGGTTCCCTTCCAGCTCCAAATATACATAGTGTTTCAAAAGACTTTATACAGTTTTGAGCCATTAAAGTTATTTAACTATATAAGCTTATTATTAAGCTAATTTATTAAAGCTTAAAACTGCACTAAGACTTATGGGACATCTTGTATAAATCTAGAGTCATTACTAATTACACACTATTCATTCTTCTCTACACTGGGTAATTCATTTTTTAGGAACTATATGGCTCATTATTCCATATTTCCAGTCTCAAATATAATTAAGATTGCACTATATTTCCCTATTTGTCATTGGCTCTCAGTAAAATAAAACTTATAAATTCTGTACCTCCTGGCAAAACATGTACAAGATATCCAACTCTTTTCCAAAAGAAATTTTGTTGGTTTGGTGTAAGATTTTGACATGATCATATGCTTTTCTTAAGAGAAAGTGTTATATAGCAGATATGAATAAAGTTCTGAATTTGGGTTCTAATTCAGCCTCAGACTGTGTGATCCAGGGTGAATGACTTTATCTCTCTCTGTCTCAGGAAAATGTCTAAGATTTGTATACCAAGCCTTAGACAGTTTTAAATCTTTATTGGTGAGAACAATGTTCACACTGAAATCACAGATGTTTCATGTATTAACATCTTTGCTTACAATGAAGTTGCATCATATGCATATTTAACATACAAATTTAATTATATGCATTTGGAGGAAAGGAAGAGAAAAGAGGATGTATGCACACTCAAATATATGCACACTCACGAGCATATATCCTGGGATGGGGGGGTGGTCATTTATTCAAATATATGACATTAGAATAATCTACCTTATTTTTCACTTTTATCTAGAGATGATAATCATAAGACTTTAAGATATAGTCCAAAATAATCTCCCTATTGTAATCTGTTATCATAAATATATGCATATATTGTTGGTGGCAGGGTTCATGTTGAATACAGTTAATTAACAAACAAAAAAAGTTTGTTTTATTCCTCAAGTCAGAGATGCTTGGAATTTTATTAAACTTTGCAGATAAAGTCTAAGCTATTTTCTTATTACATTAATATAGCTATTAATTGGTTGAGATGGCTTAGAAAGATTTTCAATGTCATTGGCAAATAGCTCCTTTGGGAACGATTTTGCTTGCTTTTATGCTTTTAAATTTTCTTTAAGCTAACGTGGGAATGGCCAGTAATTATCAAGTGCTTTAACTATCTTAAGTAATGTTTCAAACAATATTTATAACTTGAATTGCTGCACCTGGATATATTCATTCCCCCTCCTCAACAGACACGTTAATCAATTCCATGTTTAACAAAGGCTGACTTTATTGGGAGTTCAAGGGTAATCTATAATCTTTGGTCTATGAGAAACCATACTTACCCCTAAAGAAATCAACCCTGTCATCATATTAAGAAGCAGACCACCAAAAATTACAGTTCTATCTTCTAATACTGCTGTTTTGACAATGTCCAGAACACACAAACACATAAACTACCCAACAAGCCAATACATTTCCACTGTGGGGTGTGTGTGTGTGTGTGTGTGTGTGTGTGTGTGTGTGTGTGTGTTTGTGTGTGTCTCACACCCTTTAAATTCAGGTGGCCTGAAGCCATATAATTCCAGCCTCAATTAAACTTTCCAAAGTCAGCAGTGCTGTACCAGGTCAGACATAAATAAGTCAGGTGATAGTCCTAGGGCACAGAAAAGCCATATTTATTCTTTATCCACAGTTCATGGCTATCAAATGAAGCTTAGCAGAGAGGGGAAGGGGGAGCAAGAGGAAGAAGAAGAGGACAAGACAAGAAGAAAGGACAGGACAGGACAAGAAAGGAGAGGAGAGGGGAGGGGATGGAGGGAAGAGAAGCAAGTGAGCACCAAATATACTATATACCTACTTGTAACTTTAAAAATATCAGGACATGAATAATTCAAACAGTAATGAATTTTAGGGTCTCCCCCCACCACCACTCAATCTATCTCACTATTTAGACTTAGAACTATAATACTATGCTATAGAGAAAAATTTTTGTAATGTCGCAACATACAATGGACATTGGTTCTAGACCTGACTCTCCTACTATGTATGAATTTAAGGATAAGTCATTTAAAACCTTTGTGTATTAGTTTCCTTATCAATAAAATGAGTAGGTTGGACGATATGATCTCCAGGAGACTTTCAGCTCCAGGATTCTATAGTCTGCAGTTAATTAAGATCAGTGTTTCTGCTATAGGTTGTTTTAGCTAATGGTCATGAGAAATGGTATGATGAAACATATGTGGTATGATGAAACTATTATATTGACCATGTCTGATAAGACATGCCTTCCTCTATACTAATAGTTCAACGTTCAGTAATAATAGCCCTTTCTACTGAATGGATGGACTTATTTTTTACCTTCAGTCTTGCCATTCTGACAAGCATAAGGCAAAATCTCAGAATTGTTTTTGTTTGCATTTTTCTTATTATTAGTGGTCTGGAACATTTTTTTGTTATTAGTGGTGGTGGTTTGTAATTTTTTAAAACTGCCTATTCATATCCTTTGACCATTTATCTTTTGGGGGGTATTGAAAACATATTAAAAAGCAGACAGCCCTGCAATTAGATGGGAGCACTATGTATGTTTACAGAATAATTTCTTGTTAAACTATGGGAAATACATAAAGTAACCTTACTTTACGATTGTGATAGTGTATAGCTTGTAGCCAGTTCAGGCCACTAACATCTATTATCCCTTGCGAGTAAACGGCTAATTTGAATAATTAAATATTGAATTGAATAATTTAAAAAAAAGGATAAAGAACTAGAGAGAATAGATGTGTGACTTTGGACAAGTAATTTTATATGCCAGAGCCATAATTTCCTCATGTTTAAGATAAAGAAGGTATATTAGATCAATGATATCAAAATAAAAGAAAAACAGGAATCTGTAGATTGTATATTGATTTAGAAAACCACAAATTAGCATTAGCTATGTTGAATTAAATTTTTAAGTATTTTGTGAAACATTTGCCAGTTCCTTTTCAATCTGGTTCAGGAGCATTACAGTCTTTTGTGAGCAGCTTACAACTCAAGGGCCTTGACACTGACTCCTTTAATACCACTCCCATCTCTAAAATTCTATAAATGTAATTCCTATAAAAGTTTTAACTTTGGTTACTATGCCCCAACAGGAGTTTTTTTTATACATAAAAAATAAGTACTTTTGCAACTATTTATTGAAACATACAGTAAGACCTGGGAGCGTCTTAGCCAATCAGGAACTATAGGAATTATTGTATAAGGTCAAAGATGATTGTCTTTTTAAAAAATCATTTTGAACTTAAATATAAAAAGAAAAAAAAGAGAAAAATTTTCATGTACACAGCACAACCTAAAAAGAGGATTTAACATAAAACCATGAATTTCCATTTCACACAGTTTACTTAAAAAAAAAAACAACTATGTAATAAATACTGCACATAGTTTTCAAGGCTACCCTGCTTTTCTGTGCTTCCATCTTGGTTTTTAGATGATTGTGTCTTGAACCAAATATAGTAGAGAACCTCTAGCCCAAAAAGTCTAGATCAGTGGTGACAAATTCAACTAGAAATAAGGGCCACTAAACCATACCTAGGGATCCTTGAAGCCCATATATTGACTTAGAAAACCACATATGTTTATACATTTCTTTTTTATTATTAATACATCCATACATTAACATCAGATAGGAGATACATTTCGATCTGGTTCAGTAGCACTCAGGAGTGTTGTGGGTTACATGCTAAGTGTTTGACACCTCTTGTCTAAAGTATGAGCCAAAATCTAATGTAAAATACTTACTGAGTGGATAGGAGAAACTTGTAACCATAACGGCCTCAAAATGTATTGATCATGAAAGTTTGATATTCACTACATGTGTGTGTTTTATGATACAACTAGAGTCCTTTAAAATCACACCAGTCAGAAGGAGCAGCACTGGTGTGATGAAGCTTCAAACATGAGACCTAAACAAAGAAATGTTTTAAATTTACCTTTTAAACAAAAACACGAAACTAGATGACATCATGGGTAAGATTGGAAGACTTGAGTTCAGATCCCAACTCAGATACTTACTAGCTCCTGTGACCCTATGAAAGTCACTTAACCTCTCATCCTCAGTTTCCTCATCTGTAAATTAGGAATAATAGCATCTTCTTCACAGTGTTGTTATGATGAGCAAGTGATGTAACATATGTGTACAGCCTTTTGCAAGCCATAAAATGCTACATAAATGCTAGTTATCATAATTTTTTTTTACACAAACTATTCTTGCTGCAATTATTTCTTTCTTTCTTAAATAGCAGCTGGATCCAGCAACATCTGAAAGGAATGTGGCATCTAAGCTACATTTCTTCTCAGCTTTTTTTCTTGAAGATGTACGATGAACAGTTCTTAGGCCCGGCCTGACACCATTAAAATTTGCTTTATCCACTTATGTCTTGTTGACATAACTCCCCCTCTTCCAAATATTTAATCTTAAATGTTGGAAGGTAGCACAGACATAACAAACCTTCACTTTGTCCCCATTCCTTATTAAAGGTCTCTTTGATAATTTACAGTCATCTCCACAACAGTAAAGATACCAATTAAGGGATAGAAGCCAAGTACTCTTGTAAGTCCAAGTTAGATTAGTTACAACATTTACAGAGTTATTAATTAACTTGGAAAGAAAAGAGGGAGGCGTGTTTTGTGAGGCATTTCCCAGTCTGTTTGAACTTCCTGGCTGGCCCTTTTTGAGGCCTTTGTTTAATTCTGTGGCAAAACTCAACCACAGGCCTGAGTAAAACATTCCTCTGCCACCTTGGCTAAGGGGAAACCCGGCATTAAAAAAACCAGCTCATCAACGGTAGTCTTGAAAATTCAGTTCCAATATGAAGACTGACCAGGTACGGTTAACCTGGGAGCTAATTCGCTCTCCAGAAAATCCTTACATATGTTAATGTTTGCACAGAAACTCTATGAGAATATGTTGGGGAAAGTGACCATATTCCAGTAATGGGCAGTGTAGAATTAAAAACCAAGACTTAGAAAGTTCCATTTATTTACTTATTTGCTTAGTTAGTGAAGGTTGTACTATTTTGTGACCTTAAGAAAGTGCCCTAAAGCAAAATATGCATTAGCTTTCTCTTTTTCAAGCCAAAAAAAGTTGAAAAGAAACCATTGCCAATATCTGTACTAGGTCTTGGACTATCTTTTGACAAGTTTTCATAGCTATTTTTATTTGAATCATAGGTCATAAATAGATGTGAAAATACAGTTGGGGAACTTTATTTTGAAAACTGAATAGACAAGCTGGAATTAAAACCTTATCAGCTTCGCCTCCTAAAAAAAGTTATTCTGTTGACCTCTTTAACATTACTACTTTTTCTGAAATTGGAATGTTTTATAAAATCAATGCGAAATGAAGAGTTCTCATTAGGGCTAGGTTTATGCATAGATGGATTAGACAACAACATGGTGGTGTGATTTCAGGAACACTAGGCCAGCTGGTTGGTTCTTGTAATTCCAAAATTAGTGTTAGAATCTCCGGTTAGAACTCAGATATCCCTAGAAGTGATAGATCTTTTTCCTTTATGCAACTTTATTGTTAATAAACTTCAAATCTATTCTAGAAAAACAAGTTTTGGCAGCAACTGAGAATAAAAGAACTCATTGGTCACTTGAGTTGGTTTTATGAGTGTGGGAAGAACATAAAGAGTAATGACAAAGGATGTTTACTGATAAATTTAAAATCAGAGAATTTTAGACCAGCAATATTGAACAACCCCCTTCTTCCACAGATGTAGAAACCCTGGCCCAGGAAGGTTGGGTTTTAACAAATGTCACGCAGCTAGTTAGTGAAAGATGTAAAACTAGAATCTAGTTCTGATGCCCTGAATCATTCCACTCCATTTTGTTTCTAGACTACACAACTTTCCTTAAATTTTAGCTTGGTCATTATCCATCTGTCTGTATTTCTTTGAGTGGTATTAAATTCCATACACCTTCTTGTTGTCTATGTTACTCCCTAATTCTTTTCTAAAAATTTAATTGATACCTTTGATTGGCATCAATATCACTTGGTACCTATTGAGACTTTTGAAATATTTTATAGATACCTTTTGTTTAAAATCATGTGGTTTTTTTTAATATATCCTTCTCCTATCCCCTACTTGGCAAGCCATTCTTTGTACCAAGTATATTTATTTTTAAAGAGAAAAAAAAGCAATACAGCAAAACTGACCAACTGGTATCAAGCATTCATTTTTCTCTCTCCCACTTCTTCCCATTCACTAAGAAAAAGAAAAACAGAAAAACAAAAGAAAGAAATCTAAAACCACTATATCACATAAACACATTCAAGAAAAAAATAAATTTCCACATTGTTCAAGTCAAAAAATACATTTCTTAATCTACATATTAACACATACATAATGTTTCTGCTGTGAAGTAGGCAGTGTTCGTTGTCCAGCCTCTGGAATAATGGTTGATGATTTAGAACATCAGAATTCTCAAGTCTTTCATAATTATTCCTTTTTAGAACTGAGTGTGAATTGTTCTTCTGATTTTTCTCAGTTTGTATAAGACCTTACATTTCTCTTTGAAATGGTATTTTTTCTCATTTCTTATAGCAGCATAACGTTGTATCACATTCCTATACCACAATTTGTTCAGCCCTTCCACAATTGATGGGTGCCCCTTAGTTTCTAATCCTTTGCCACCACAAAGAGAGATACCGTAAATATTTTCTACATAGAGATCCTTTTCCAATTTCTTTGATATTTTGAGAATATAAGGCTTAGCTGCATCAAAGGGCATGCACTATTTAGTAACTTTTTGTGCACAATCCCAAATAGCCTTCCAAAATGGTTGGATTAATTTATAACTTCTGCTTTCTCCCTTCCCCGGCAGTATGTGTGTATGTGTGTGTGTGTGTGTGTGTGTGTGTGTGTGTGTGTGCATACGTATGTGTGTGTGTTTTAAGTGAGACAATAGGTCTCTACACATCAGGAAATAATTTTCTTGTATAACTTGTTTTTTCTTGTTTTTCAAGGCTAATTGCATTTTGGAAAAAAAAAAACATGACATGGATAGCTGACCGAAGTGGAGTCAGAGAGGACTGAGTGTGAATTCTGCTTCTGATATTTATGTGATCACGGGCACTTATGTGTCTGATCGTGAGGAAACTCTTTAGGACTATAATTTATAGACAGGTTGGGCTCTGTGTCAGAAGGACACACGATTTGCATTGATAGTACTTTTTAAAGCAGCTTTGGAGATAATAGGACAAAGAAATAATGATGAATGAATGAATTAATCAAATGAACAAGTGGGAAAAGCACTTATTAAGCACTTACTATTTAACAGTTGCTATGTATCCAAAGTGTCAGGTCCTTAAAGTATCAGTGTATTGCACTCTATACTCTTTTGGATAGATCTGAGCAGTATATGTTTAGCTTTTAGTAGGAGCAGGCTTATGACTGTTTCACATCTAGTCTATCGCCTCCTACTTTGCAGATACAGAAGCTTTTTTCTAAACTTCTTTCCTACGTTACTCCCTATACTGAAGATTATCTAATAACATTATATCACTACTAGTACCAAATACTGCCAACCAGGTAGCCATATATTCTGGTTGGAACAACAAAATACCTTGAGATTTAGATGGGGGAGGGGGAGGTTACTTCATGTAGTTCGAAGCAATTCCACCACCTGACCACCATTTTCATTATGAAGTTCCAGGTTTTGTCATCTTTGTTGTATAGCACTTCACTTGGTATACTTTCTCTGCTGGATTTCTTATTGCTTTTAATTTCTTTCTCATGTGATCCTGTGCATTATTTAGTGTGTTTTAAGTCTGTTTCCTTGGCATTCATACTAATTTTGGATATCCAGTCTTTAGAATTCTAGGTTGGATCATACTTATATTCTTTTTCAACGAAGCCTCCTAATTTTCAGTCTTCAACCAATTTGCTTCATTAGGTTAAAATATTAAGTTGAAAAGACTGACCCAATCTGTTTATAATTGCTATGGTAAAATAGTTACTATATATGTGTGTGTGTCTGTGTCTGCATCTGTGTGTGCATGTGTTTGTATACATATATTTTAATCTAGGTGTTATTTCATCAGCATGTATTTACTTAAAATACAGTTTCATTTATTCATTCATAAATCATTTATAATATAATTATTTTAAGTGAGACATTCTGCTAAGTATTCTGGTAAATATAAAGATTAATAAAACATAGTCCCCGATCTGAAAGAGCTTATAACCTAGTGGGAGAGACAAGACATGCACACAAATGAAGTACAAAGTGTGAAGTGATGTTTCACAATATAGGTAAAAAATAGGTCATATTCCTATATAAAAAAGTTATTTTATAAAATAAAAGTTATTTATATATTTATTATAAAGCTATTTATAAAGTTATTTTCCCCCACATGGATCATACGAAGTAGCCAGTTTAAATTTGGTTAGGCCCATTTTGAAGATGAGGAAATGGTCTTGCTTATTGTCAGAAAACTAGTAAGCTTTATTGTTGTTTGTCCTTCATTCTTGAAGAGGACCGTGACATCAGGAAGGTGATGTCATGGCTTGCAAGTGAATCGGATACAAATGAGGCAAGGCTGTGCAAAGTCACAAACTTTTATTTCTAGGAATTGAACTCAGGTCTTCTGACTCAAAATTTAATCTTCCTCCATGCTAGACTTCCTCTCTGCACCATTCTTCAAAAAAGCTGCTACAGCTTAAAGATAGGTCAAGTGATTTCTGTCTGGAGATATTAAAGAAGAATAAATCCTTCATGGAGATGGCAATTATTAAAAGGGGTATTGAAGGATGATTATAACTTTGATTAGCAGAGATGGAGATGGGCAGAGGCATTCTAGATAGAGAGAACCTAAGAAGAAAAATGGATTTTTATTCTTCTTAAATTTTATCACTTTAGATTTAGCCCATATAGACATGGTAGACAGAGTCTTTTAGATCATGATGATGTCATCTAGTATGTTAACTATCCCTTGTAGCGTATCATCTATAATTAAATAATTGACCTACTTCCTATATGTTAGATTCCCTCTCTCACCTGTTTACCTTTGCATGGATTGTTTCCCACACCTGGAGTGTTCTCTGCCCTCACTTTTGCCTCCTGGAATACCTAGCTCTCTAGTTCTACCTCCTACATGGGTCTTTTCTGACTTCCCCAGTTTTAAATGTTCTTCCCTAAATAGAATTTCTTGGTATTTTCTTCATATATATTTTATATTTACTTGCCTACATATGAGATGCTTCCTAGCAGTAGAATGTAAGCCCCTTGATGGAAGGGACTGTTTAATTTTTGTCTTTGTGTTTCTAGTGCCCAGTTCAGTACTTGGAACTTAATAAGCATTTAATAAGTGCTTGTTTAATTGCATTTAGGAAACTATGTCAATAAAGACACAGAGGAAGGCAAATGTAGAGCATTTGGAAAATAACAAGAAATACTTTTGATTAGAAAACAGGATGCATGAAAGGCAATAGCGGGCGATAAGCCTGAATGGATGGGTTTGAAATTCATCCTGCAGGACCTTGAATGCTATGTCAAAAAATTCAGACTTAACCTGGTATAACATGGTAATATGGTGCCAGAGAAAGTGTCCAGTTCAATTCAATGAGTACCTATTAAAATGTACAATACCACCATTACTAGGCCTGTATCCCAAAGAGATCAAAGAAAAAGGAAAAGGACCTACATGTACAAAAATAGTTATAGGAGCTCTTTCTGTGGTGGCAAAGAGTTGGAAATTGAGGGGATAATTTTCAACTGGGGAATGGCTGAACAAGTTATGGTATATGACTATGATACAATACTGTTGTGCTATAAGAAATGATGAGCACAAGGTGGTTGTGAAAATCAAATGAGATAATACATGCAAGGCTTAGTAAGGCTTAAAGAACTATATAAATGTAAGTTATTATTATTTCAGTGACATTTATTCTGTCCACTTTATAAAAGCAAACAAACTACTCTAATGAAATCCTTCCAGTAGTAATACATAATATTTTAAGAGGGAAGAAATTACAGGTAGTTCTTGCTTTACATAAATAAATTCTGAAAGAAATCAGCATTCCCTAAAAACACCTATTTTAACTTTACCGTACAATGCTGCGCGCTCTCTCTCCTCTCTCTCTCTCTCTCTCTCTCTCTCTCTCTCTCTTTCTCTCTCTCTCTTTCTCTCTCTCTCTTTCCCCACTCTTGCCCCTCCTTTCAGTGCTCCATGGTCTTCCCCCACCCCCCGCCAAAAATAAAAATAAAAAATTTTAAAACTCTTAAGGGAAAGTAGAACAGATGTACCCAGATACCACCACCTCTGCCTCCACAAGACTGAGTTCTTGGCTTGAGCACCAAGGCAGAAAATTTTGACCTGCTCTGCCCACTCACAGGTGTGTGTGTGTGTGTGTGTGTGTGTGTGTGTGTGTGTGTGTGACTCCATGTGTCTGTCTTCTGTCCCTCCACATTCAGATACTCCTATCTGTCCCCAGCTCCCACTTGTCACCCATCCTCTCATGTCTGTGTCCCACCCCAATACATCCATTCCCCTCTCCTCCAGTATGTCCCTTTCTGTTCTGGCCAGGCCCCCAAGTGACTGGCTCCAGCCCAGTGTGTTCCTCATCCTGAATTATTAGATTAGCACAGATTCCTTTTAAGATCTCATTTGAGACACCACGTTCCTCCTTTGAATTAACCCTTCCAAGAATATACCCAAATTTGTTTGCTTTTTTTCCACTGTATCACTGCAGGTATTGTATCACATAAAATAATACTGTATTCATTCTATTTCAAATGAAAGGTACCTAACACCAAATTCACCTTAGAGAACAGAACAAGCTCTTCTGCATGACCTTATCTGCCTCAGAAAATCTTGTCTCCTTTTCCCTCCAAACTAAGAGCAATCTGTTCATAAAGTCAATTAAAAATATTCTCTTAGAGTGGAAAAAATACTCTGGGTTCAAAGTCCTTGCTCTTTTATTCACTAGTTATTTGGACTCCTTGAGAAGATTGTACAATAGGTACTTCCAATTCTTTTCCTCTCTCTCTCATATCTTTGCAGTCTGTCTTCTAATGTCATTATTCAACTAAAACTATTGGACATATCAAGCTAAATATCTCATAGACATCTTAAACTCAATGTGTCCACAACAGAACTTCTCATCATTCCACCAGACCCTTCCCTCTTCTGAAATTCCCTATTACTGTTGGGCATAGCATCATTCTTTCTGTTATCCAGGCTCATGACTTAGGTGTCCTCCTTGCTTTCTCACTGTCTCATGCCTCACATCCAATTAACTGCTAAGTCTTGTTATTTCTACCTTTGTAACATCTACCTACTGGTATATGCCCCCCTCTCTCTTCTCTCCTTGGACACTGCTACCACTGTGGCGCTGCTTGCATGTTGTCTCCCTCATTTAACTGTGAATTCCTTGAAAGCAGGAACTGGTATATGTTGTTGTTTTTTTGTTTTGCCTTTCTTTGCATGGCACTTAGCATAGTACCTGGAGCACAGTCTGCAATAAATCCTATTTGAAAAATTTCATTAAATTCAGTTGACATTTAAGTGCTATTTGATATCAGGAAGTTCAACTTTCTTATTTTACAGAAGAGGTAACTGAAGGCTGGAGGGGTTAAACAAACTGTCCAAGATCATGCACTTAGTAAATGGTGTGGTAGTTGAAACTAAAGGAGAGAATGAGAGGCCAAGGGAGAGAGTACATAAAATAAAGGAAAGTGGGCCAAGGACACCTACCTTAAGGAAGAGGAAGTGAAGCCATGGAAGTTAAAAGAACAGCTATGAGGACGAGGGAGGCAAACCAGGAAGATTTGCTGACTCTGCAGCTGAAGGAAGAGAAAATATCCATCAGGAAGGGGTGGCCATTGGTGTAAGAAACTGCATAGAGGTTAAGGAAGATGAGGATTGAAGAAACACATTGAAGTTAGTGATTAGGTGGCTATTAGAAGACTTTAAAGAAATCAATTTTAGTAGAGTAGTAATGGGCAAAGCCAGATTATTAAAAACTGAGGAGATATCACTAGGAATGTAAGCTTCTTAAAGGCAGAGAGTGTTTATTTGTCTTCTCATCTATGTGCTTGGTATAGTTCCTGGCAACTTTGCTTTTTGAAAGTTATAAAAAATGTAATAGTTAAAACATTCTTAGTTTGTCTATTTTAAAGAATAGTTATATTTTGAAAAAATAAGGTGTGGAAACTAAATCATTATATATCTCTATAGCATTAAACAGAGGGACTCTTAAACAAAGTGTGTAACTCATTAGTTAAGTAGTTAGGAGAGAGGAATCATTTCACTTAAAAGGCTCACACTGTAAGCTTAAATTTATGAAATGATATTAAACTTTACAGATTAAGATTCTAAATGACACCATGTAGCAAGTGAAGGAAACTGCGCTGCAATTCTCTGACTTTCTTAAGTGCTATCATGGTGGGGAGGAAAGGCAAAGATGTACTTACTTTAAATTTCCATGCCAGGGATTTCTTCCCAGGTACCTTGGAATAGTGTTACTTAGCATGTGACTAATGTCTGGACATGAATTCAGGTGCATTGAAGGAAAAAAAATGAGTATTGGAGCAAGGGTTCTAGTTATTCATTCATGAGTAAAATCTTTGAAAAACAAAATAATTCTTACATTTAACTATCTTCTCTTTGAATATTTTGTATGCAGCTAAAGAATTTGAAAAGTAGTTCACTGCCAAACAGTTATAAAAATGAATTTTATTTCAAAATTGTTCTCCTCTTTCCCTCTCTAGCAATTTTCTTTCGCTGTTCTTTTTCCAAGAAGTCATTCTTTGTTTTGTGAATCTTATAGTTTCTTTCCCTTATAGTCTATTAGTCTATTCTTCATATCATCATCTAATTTATAGGCTATATATATTTATAGGATATATGTATATATAGGATATATATATTTATATTATATATTATATTACATTATATATAAATATAATACATTATATTATATCGTGTATATATAGGATATATATATTTATAGGATATATATACATATATATTCTTTGTTTTCTTAACATTCTTCATGTTGTTATAGCTTCTGAAGAATAAGGTATGAAGTCTTTCCATATGATCTCCTTTTTCTTCCTTTATCGATCTTGAACTATTTCACTTTATTGTTATTGTTTTATTTGCCTCACTCCAAAAAAAACATACATTAATGATGAAAGCAAGGTTAGTCACCACTGCCTCAATCTTCTCTAGGTGTTGACTGCCATTAAGAACTCATTTATCTCTTCTCCTGTATCAGGATTCCAGTCATAAAAGCACAACTATCTCTTGAAGATGGTAATCTACCAGCTTGTAAACTTAGTTCCTTTCAGACTAAAACCACCAAAAAGTCCCTGCGTTCCACCTCAGATACACAACTTCTGTTCATAATGAAATGTTCTTGGGGGGCAGCTAGGTGGCACGGTGAGTAGAGCACTGGCCCTGGAGTTAGGAGGACCTGAGTTCAAATGTGACCTCAGACACTTGACACACTTACTAGCTGTATGACCTTGGGCAAGTCACTCAACCTCAATTTCCCTGCCTTTCCCCCTGCAAAAAAAAACGTAAAGAAAAAAAAAGAAATGTTCTTCAGGAGAAACCCTTCATCCCCTTGGGATGAGATCCCTCCTTCTTAATCCCCATACACACCGTCACTTCTATTCCCTTCCATCATGATAGTATGTTTTTGGCCCCCCAAATTTCTCTTCTACTGTCTTTCTTTCCTCCATATGATTAGGCAGAATCCATGTCTGGCACTTCTTGTAGGGTGGAGGTTGAGTGTATAAGATAACATCACTAGAACCAAGGAGAGTCTGTCATAAACAGATCATCTTGGGTTGCTAGTGGTGGTGGCTTACCTTTTTAATCCCTGGGAGTCTAAGACTGGCAGATCGTTTGAGCTCGAGAGTTCTGAATTACAGTAGAACAAGGAGATGTCTGAAACAAGACCAGCACCAATATTTTGAATACCTAGGATCAGAGTGCCATTAGGCTACCTAATAAGAGGCAAAGGAGCCCAGCTTAGTAACAAGTTAAAATCCTTGGAAGCAGGATCAAGTCTGTGAGTGACTACTGAACTTCCAACCCAGGATAGACAGGATAGATAGAGAGACCCAGTCTTAAGGGAGGGAAGGAAGGAAGGAAGGAAGGAAGGAAGGAAGGAAGGAAGGAAGGAAGGAAGGAAGGAAAGGAAGGAAGGAAGGAAGGAAGGAAGGAAGGAAGGAAGGAAGGAAGGAAGGAAGGAAGGAGGGAAGGAAGGAAGGAAGGAAGGAAAAGAAAAGAAAGAAAGGAAGAAAAAAGAAAGAAAGAGAAAAAGAAAGAGAGAAGAGAGGGAGAGAAAGAAAGAAAAGAAAAGAAAAGAAAAGAAAAGAAAAGAAAAGAAAAGAAAAGAAAAGAAAAGAAAAGAAAAGAAAAGAAAAGAAAAGAATTCAACTTACCTCTGGGGGTAGAGGACAGTTCTGCCTCAAACTGGGTTTCTAGTTCCATTTCCATTAGGGCCAATTCTGTTACCCATATAAGAAAAAAAAAATAGTCTCATTCATTTCCTCTCTATCTATAACTAGTTAAAATCAACATCAATATCATTTGCTTCTTGCAAGTCAAAACTTCTGGTGGCTTCTGACCAGAGTCATTGCAGTAGTAAGAGTCTTTACCTGTAAATTTGCTGGTGAAAATGATTAGAGCCCATTGAGGAAGGGATACAGAATGACACTTTTAAGTATGAAAGAATTAATTCATAAGATTTTTTTTCTTTTTCAGAATGGAAATGGGGTTAGGGGTTGGGATTTAATCTGTCATCCTCTCCTGTGGATTTAGCAAGAATTACTCTATGTCTGGTATCTAATATCTTTCTCTTAGGCTTGGATGGTTGAAGATTTTGCAAAAAGTGCCTAATTTGACATTTTACTGGTCGGTCATACAATCAATATTATATTTTAAAGCAAAATGTTATTTTAAAAATAAATTTTATTAGTATCTTTTATTCTTAAACTGACTAAATTTCTCCCATTATTGCTCTCAGATGCCTCCTACTTCCCTGAGCCATCCTATGTAACAAGGAATATTTTTTTTCAAGGAAAAGAAAAAAAAAGAGGAAAAGGAAGGAAAAAACAAAGCAGCAAAACCAAGGAAAAAGTCTGAAACTATAGGCAATGTTCCACATTCATGGACCTCCCACCTCTGCAAAAGAGTGGGAAGATGTAAGACAAAATATTGTAGTGCAGGATTTGACAGTAATAACCGTAGCTTACATTTACATATCACTATATGGTTTGCAAAGTACTTTTATGTACACTTTTCCTTTTGTTCCTTGTAACAACTTGGTGATTTAGATGGCATTTTAATTCCCATACTACAGATGAGGAAATTGAGGCTCAAGGAGCTTAAGTGATTTTCCTAAGGTCAAAAGGCTAATAAATGGTTGAGCTTATGTCTTCTGACTTCCAAGTCCAGCGTTCTTTGTTTTAGGTGTTAGGACTCTAGGAGAGCAGATGTTTTAAGAGTTTCATATTTTAGAGAACATATTTTAAGTTAATGTAGGGTTATCTAGTCACTGTAGTTGGTATTTTTATAAGCCATTACCAGCATGGTCATTTACTATCTCTTGTAACAGATATTCATATATATGTGTACATTTTGTTTGGAATAGGCTTCTTTATACTTTTAAAAAATATTCAATTTTTAAACCTGAAAATACATACTTTGAAGAAAATGACAACATATGGCTCAGGATCTCTTCTTCTCCCAGCTATGATAGTTTACAGTACAGTGACAGAATAAGAAAATGAGTTTATTAAGTTTACTTAGAAACTATTCAGAGATATCTGTGTGAGCTCCTTGAGCTATGTCAACATTTTCTTGAAAGATACCTGAGATTATTTGATGTTTACTTTTTTAAGTACAGTATTTGTAAGTTAAAGTGCACAAGAACATTTTATTACATTTTAAATGTAATTCCTGATCCCCAGATGCTGTCTATATAAATCTGAACAAACCTAAGAAATCATTATCTATATTAGATCAGCAAATCCTCTCAGTCCCCTGGCTGGTCACTGTGTTAAGAATAAGCGGCAAAAGTGAAATTCCTTGGTAATAAAAGTTCTGTCTCTTGACAAGTGTGAAGTAAAGCTATTTCTTGCTGCATTGCCTACATATTTCAAAGTAAGGGACTTTATATTATGTGATTTTGTCTTCCCCTAAGCCCCATTTCAAAAGTGCATTTCTTATAAAGACCTGGTAACTAATACACATTTCCATCACTCGCCTTGATGGATTGCTGTTTTTCTTTTCCCCCCCCACAACAGTTAATCTTCATGTGATATTCAGATTCGACAATGTTAAAAGGTCAAATCATTTTGTGCCATATTGGGGACAGGGCAGTATTTTTTGTTGGTTCTAATTCATTTTAAAAAAAATTGAAACCTTTGAGAATTAATTCATCAAACTTTATTTGTGCTATCATTTTATTAAATTAAGCAAGCATATATTAAGTGCTTACTATATGTAAGGCACTGCATTGAGCACAAAGAGGGGATTATGAATTTAAAACAACATAGTCCTTGACTTCAAGGAGATCATTGTTTGGTAAGGGGAAGAGACTTGTACACTAAAAATGACAATACATGTAAGAAGATGATTAATTGCATGAGAGAGACCATAGTGACAGGCTAAATTAAAAGAGAGAGGATTCTTGCTAGTTGGTAGAGGCTATATAGAATTAGGTAAGGGTGGTTTTATGGAGGAATTGGTACTTGAACTTAGAACCAAAGGAAGAAAAGGATTTCAATGAGTAGAAATTTAGAGATGAGATGAATGAAAAGTCCAAGAGACAGAATGTCTGGGAAATTAATAAACGATTTATTAATTAGGCTAGCCAATAATCAACCTAACCAAAGACAAACCATGGAGATCATTAAATGCTTAAACACCTTTGGAAAAATGGGTGCACCTACAGGCAGGAGATCAAACCTGATTGGTGAACAATCAAGGAGGGGGTCTACTAGGAGGTGGGCTGAAAGCTTAACCCAGCTGCTTCCAGCTGTCTGGACAAAAAAAAAATCTCCACCCAGACCACTTCAGTTGAACAATATGGGTATTTCTTGGGTGTCAGCCTAATGCTTTTTAGGCCTGGAATTCACCTAAATTAGATTCTCTTTATACTTTAATCAGAAATAAGCTTTTTCAGTTGGGTGGGGTCATGCCTAAAATTAAGGAAAATATTTTGGGATGGTTAGGCCAATCTCATCATTAGCCCTGTCCTTCAGAGATTGTCTGACCTACAAGGGCTGGTCCTTGAATAAGGAAATTAAGGGAAAAAACTTTCAGTCCTAGTTTAATAATTGGTTATTAATAATAGAAACATATTCATTTCTCTCAGGGAGAAACCATTCCAAGCACTGGGGACGATGTGTACAAATGGACAAAGATAGAAGATGGTAGGCAAGTTCGGTGACTAGTTGTCTAGTCTGAACAGGAGTAAAGTAAGAGAAGTTTGTATAGGCAGATCATAGCTAGATTTGAGTGGCCTTAAATGCCAGTATAAAGAGTTTCTAGCTTATACCATGGCCAATAGAGAGTCATGGAAGTTTTTGAGTAAGAAAGTGGCAAAAATATCAGGTCTTACTTTGGTAACAATATGAACATTAGAAGCATTGGAAGAAATAAGATCAATTAGGAGGTTATCAGTACTATTTGTAAGAGGTGATGAAGGCTTGGTATGGTGGCAGCGAGAGCCTGAGACCTGAGGGAGTGGCAAAGAGAAGAGCAAGAAGAAGGGTAAGGTGCAAGAGATAGTACCAAGGTATAATTGTCAGGATTCAGGAAGTACTTAGACGGGTGGGGATGGGGTGGGGGAGATGAAAGAGGACTTCATTGTTTTGATCTAACTGGCAACTGGGCTAATGTCATCAGGAGAAATAAAGACATGAAGTGGGGGCATATTTGGGGGAGTAAGCTATTGCGTTCAGCTTGGGATATGTTAAATTCAAAGTGTTGAAAAAACATTACTGTGTAACTGCCCCAAATGAAGTTAGAAATGTGGTACTGGAGTTCAGGTTAGTGCTCTGGACTGAAGATAAAAATTGCCTAAATAAATAAAATAATTGGCAATAAGAGCAGATGAGATTGTCAAGAGAGTGTGGAGAGTAAAGAGACCAAGGTCTAGCAGAAAGCTTGAAGATACCCACATTAAAGGGATAAAAAGAATTCAATTAAATTTAACAAACACTTACGAAATACTTACTGAATGGCAGGGCTTGTGTTGGGTACTGGCATTACAGAGGTGAAACCATCTTAGTACTTGACCTCAAAGAGTTTACGAAGTAAAGACATATGCACAAATAATTGTGATTTCAGGTATAATTTGTTAAGGAAAAAAAAAAAGATCCAAATACTGTAGAAATTTTTGAAAAGGCTGACATCATTTTTCTGGTGTCTGTGGTCAGGAAGACAAACCAAGGGTAAGAAGAGATCAGAGAAATGGGGTCAAAAGGGTAGATGAAGAGTCAGGAGATAGCAGTGTCATGGAAACTAAAAGAAAGTATCAGGAAAGAGGGGGTGGTGGAGGAGGAAGGCAACTGATAAAAGGCCATCAAAGTGATAATCCCATGTCATTAGGGACCTTGTAAATAGTGGTTTCAAAAACCAGATTCCAGTGTTGTTGGGTTTTTTGTTTTGTTTTGGGTTTTTTTGGGGGAGGGGGGCAGGGAGGAAGGGACATGAGAGGATTAAGGAGTGAGAGCTTTATTTGAAGTAGAGATAAAGATTCCAGATTGGTCTTTTTGGAAATTTAGAATTGAAGGAGAAAAGAGAGGTAGAAGGATTGAATGGGGGGGTGGCACTACCAAGCAGTTTTTGCTATTACCTTGTTTTAGAATGGGGAGATGTTCAAGCATCTTTTCTAGGCAGAGGGGGAAAAGTCCATAGAAATGGAGAGATTGGAAACTGGAGGGAGTGACATTCAGTGAAGTAACATCACAGAGGATATGAAAAGAGATGGGATGATATTCACGGGTGGAAGAATTTGTCCTTGGTAGGGAAAAAGACAAGTGCATGGGTTCTGGCCTTGGCTGCTGCCTGGGTTTCAGCATGGGCCGTTCTGTGCCTTCTGGCCCGGATAGCCCCATGAGTGGGAATAGTATCATGAGTGTTCTATAGTTTCAACTGTCTCAATGGGCTCCATATCATCATGAGTGTTTCTTCCACTGTCTCCTGCAGTGTCTACTGCAACCACATCAGAATGGGAGGGAATATCCTGCAGTGCCCCAGGCTTATGGGCATAGATCATCTGGAAGATGCTTCTCCTTTTAATCTTTGTCACTGACATCCTCAGAGAAAAGAGGGCTCTATTAAACACCCAATTCAATTTCTCAGGCTCCCCTTTCACCAGGCCCCACTGGGCCTTCCTGATGCTGCTACATATTGAAAAAAGAATACTATTGATCTTTGGCTGGAAGCATGCCATGACAATGTCTGGATTGCTAAGAGACATACCCAAGCCCTGGAGCAGCCAATGAAAGCTCTGATTTGTGTGGCTAAAAATGGATCCTTAAGACTGGTGACCAGGAATGGGACCAGCAATGGGTGACCAAATAAAAGAAGGATCAGGGCCCTAAGGGCCCTGGCCACTTCCATAGGATTTTTTTTTCCTTTATTGATAAAGCCTTGACTGATCATGAGTAGGCATCCATTAACACAAGGATAACCTGGAAGCCACTTTGAGTTCCTCCCAGAAGTTCCACCAGACCCAGGCCTACCAGCTCATAGGTCTGAATGACATCATGAACCTGAAGCACAGAAAATGGGTGTTTGTTATTATGTCTATTGGTGATAGCTTGAATGGCTAAAGCCTGCTCTGGGCATGGTTTCTGGCCTGACCCACTGGGTGACATCTCAGTCAAAGGTGGACCAGGAGTAGGCAAAGGAAATATTCTTTCTGGTTTTCTACAATGAGCAATGCAGACCCAAGGAGCTAATGTAGGCCTTCCTCACAAGCTCTACTGGTCTCATTCCAATCCAGTACCTCTAACAATCAATCTCTTGTCAACACCAACAAACATCAAAATGTGGCCTTCCAGGGCAAAATTTTGGGCCCACCTACTGAAATCTCACTTTTATATGGAGGTCACCAGTTGATTGGGCAGAGAACTGTCTTCCACAAATCTTTGAACTTTGAGGTTCCTATGGTCCATGACTGGGGTTAAGAGATGACGGTAGAGATGGGTGTGCACAGTCAGATAAGTCAGGTCCTGAGCCTCTGCCCCTAAGTCCCTGGCCAGGGGTCTGGTTTCAAGTCCCAATCCAGGTACTATGTGACTTAACCTAGTGGTTTCTGATGATTCCAGAAATTTCCCCTTAGCCAAAGACCCAGATTACCTTTTTAAAAATTGGTAGTTGCTGAAATTTGTCTTGTTCAATTGTCATTAATTACAAGTTCTACAGTATTATAAATAGTAAAACAATGGAAAAAATCCCCAATGCATGAAGCTCTTCCCCTACTTGATTCATGCTCATTTCTAACATAGAATGTTAACAAAATGACTACAATAGGGAAGCAGCATGTTATGGTAGATAGACAGCTTGCCTTGGAGTCAGAAGGGCCTGGTTCAAGTGTTGTCTCTAGTACATACTACTTGTGTGACCCAGAGCCAGAATTAACCTCTCAGTTCTCCAATCACACTAAATTGCAGAGCAGCTGCATTCATCTCCACTTGACCTCTCCAGCTTCCTTCAAATGTCAGATTAAAATCCCACCTTCCATAAGAAACCTTTCCCAAATCTACCTTATGATAAAATTTTCATTTGCTGATTATCGCCAATCCTATGTTTGGCTTGGTGGTACATAGTTGTTTGCATATTGTTTAGATTGTGAGTTTCTTGAAAACAGCTACTTTATTTTAGCTTTCTTTGTATTCACAAAGTTTAGCACAATGCTTGGCATATAGTAAGCATTTAATAAATACTTGTTGACTAACTGACCTCGAACAAGCCACTTCTTTCTAGGCCTCAGTTTGGATTCTGCCTCAAAGAGTTGTGTCAAATGAGATCATGTATATAAAATGTTTTGTAAAACTAAACATGCTATATAAATGTCAACTAACACTAGAGAGGAAGCACAGTGATATATATATGGAACCATCCACCATGGGAAGGTCATTGACCCTTCAATATCTTAAATGGCACTCTGACATGATAAATTTCAGTTAAGTTGAATATTTGTATCATTGGGGATTATTCCCCAAATTGATGAAATCCTAATGAAAACCAAATTATATATGTATGTATATACAACCACATTCACACATAAATATATATGTGTTTATATACACCAAGACATAGCTAGATGGATAGATGAATAATAAAAATATTTTGAATATGGAAAGGCTATAAAGCCATCACATCTCAGTTGGGTTCTTACTGCTTCATGGCAGTTCTTTATTCTTCTCTTACTGACTCTTTATCATATTCTCTCCCACAATGGTTGCACAAACTTTTTTTCGTTGTTCAACCTTTCTTCGCCTCTACAACCTCTGCCTTCTTCTTACTCAAATGGGATAACCCACTTGTTGAGGTGTATCCATCTAGTATGAACTACCTCAACTCTTTTCCACCATTTTTCTAATCCTCTCAGTGTCCTCACCCTTCATCTCCTCATTTCCAGTCTGAGAGGAATATGAAGTTTTCCTTATTGCTAAGACTAACTCCCTCACCCTATTTATATCTTTAATCCCATCTCCTTTGGTCTCTTCCATGATATTGCCCCATCAATCAACTTGGCTACTTAATGCATCAAATGAAATAATATATGCAAAGTGTTTCATAAATCTTAATGCACTATATATACACATATTATCTATTATTATAGATTTGGGTATTATCTTCATTTTCTTCTGTACTTGCTCCTTCCTTCCCTGCATACTTCACATGTTCAGGATTCCCCTCTCAAGGAAAAGCCAAACTAAACCAACCAAACAATTAAGAGACTTCACCTCATTCTGACATACTTTTGAGCTATTTTCCTCTCCCCTCTCCTTCATGTTAAACATCTAGAAAAGAAGTTTCCTTTTCTCCCTCGACACCCAATCATTCCATCTTAACCTCTTGTAATATGACTTCTGTCTATGTAAGTTTACTGAAATAACTTTCTGAAGTCAATAATGAATTTTTTATTGCTTGCCTAAAGTCTTTTCTTCCTAGCACATAGTAGACATTTTTTAAATGTTTGTTTTAATGAGTAAATCCATTTTTTTTAAAAAAAAGAGTAGAAAAGGATTATTAAAGTATTGTCAGAGGCATTTTTTAATAAAATTATAAATGAAGACTAATTAAGGAAAGAGGAAATACTAAGAGAAAAAAATTTAAAGTGAGGAAGAAAAATTGAAGGGGGAGACCATTAGTTTTAATTTTATTTGAATAGTTGCATTTTCTGAAACAAAGTAAAATACAATTGACAAAAATCTATTTATTAATATTAATTATGACAACTACTATTTACCTAGCACTTTAAGTTTGCAAAATACTCAACATATATTGTCTTGGAGGGAAAAGTTTTAAAAATAAATTAAAAACCTTGTAGTTATTAGTAAGATATGTTTGAGAAGCTTTTCAGTTCATTAAAAGAAAGATTCTTATAGCTCTATGGTTTTAGTCTCTATTAATTATGCACAATCTACTATGTTCATCTTATTTTTGGTTTTATTAGGTGATGTGTTACTAATTATTTGTTAGACATGCCAAATATGTTGTTTTTCAAATAGTGGCAAAAAATTTATAATTTTAATAAATTTAGGAAGAAAAGTACTTTTTTCCAAATAATAACTCTCTTGACCATTTTGTGTTCAGAGCATTGGGCACTGCAAAATGACTAGATGATTTCTGGATACCATTGTGGATGGAGAAGGTTAACTATAGACAAAGACAGAACTAAGTTGCCTTTGCTAGCAATGATCTTAACTTCAGTCACTCCATTCTTAACAATATGGGTCCTAACTCAGGGTATTCTAATCACCTGATACTAAGACTAAAATGCCCTGTGTTAAGTATCCAAAAGTCCCATTAAAAAAAAAGTTGACAATCAATGGTTCAGTGGAAAGTACACTAGATTTGGCATCTCAGAGACTTGGACTCAAATCCGGGCTCTGCCATTTACCACTTGCAGAACCTCAGGCAAGTCACTATGTTGCTATATGCCTCAGTTTCTTCATCTGTAAAATAAAGGCCTGGGCCAGATAACATATTAAGTCCCTTGCAGTTTTAAACTCATGATCTGCTTTAGCTAACTAAAACACTCCACCTAATAACTGGCTCTGCTTAGATGAGTCTCCAGCTTTGTATAGATTTCTGATCCACTACCAGAGTCACCTTTGTTTTCTGTACATTTTCTACCCCTCCTTAGTAAAGTAGTACAATTATCAGTTCCCATCATCTTTTTTTTTTAAATTTGTCAAACAGCAGACCCTCTTTCTAGAGTTTGTGACCTCATTAATGCTCAGTCCTATTATTTTAGGACTTATAGCGACTGTCTTGCAAGTCATTTTTCATTTTTACAGTGTTAACCCATTTATGATCCTGCATCGGAGGTGGTAGTGAGCTGCAATCTTAGTAACATGATTATGCCTTTTGGTATAATTCATAGGAGTCGAGGTGGTCCGTCCTCTAGTTACATGTTCTTTTGTCTCCTTCTCCACATGCTGTTATTATGGTGATTATATGTCTGAGCATTCCGATTTTGGTGGCGACCGACATTATCAATAGTACAAGACAAGCAAGTCACGTGCCTTGTATTTTTTATCTAACTTCAACTAGAAAAGTATGGTAATCACAGACGAAGATCAGCTTTTGCAAAATTTCCCATTAAAAATTTTTTAAGTAAGCAGGTTTTAGATATGGCACAATATATTAAAAAGGAATGATCTTTGATCACATAGCTAGCATGAAAGGAATTGCATATGGCTTTGGTAGAGAAGAGGATGCAATTTAAGAACAGGTTCCTTTAATAGTGTTTTGGGTTTGTTTTTTTTTTTTTGGAAGAGGGGGTAGGGCAGCAGGAAGGTCCACCCTATTATTAGATTCTCAACTATTAATTACTTTGCTACACGTTAAAGTTTCTTCTTATCCCCACCCACCTATTGAATCTTATACTAGGACTAGAATAGCTGGGGAAATAAATGTTGGTATATTTAGGCCCAGAACAACTTCTTAACAGAAGAATAAATTAGAATTTCCTTCTTAGCAATAATAGACCATTACTTTAAAATATACTTGCATGAGTGGAGCTGGAAGGGTGAAGTTTTCATTTGGGGGGGGGGGCGGTGTGAGTAGGTGGGTGGATAATTCAGAGTTGCAATACACTTACATGTATTTGTGTGGGGGAGTATGCTTTTGAATGCATAGTTTGCATTTTAAATTAGATGAAATGATATTTTGTTGCTACTTCCTACAACTGATACCAGATTCATTGGTGCCCTATGACACATAGCTACACATACTTGTGGTTTAAAAAAAAAAGAGGGGATTACCCATCCCTAAGATGAAAGACAGAGACAAAATAACCAATCTGTAATGCAGATTTATTAATAGTCATTCACTGGTTTTCAGTAAAATACTCTTCACATAACCTTGACTTTATTAAGTAGTCCTTAAGGTGCATTTGGAAGACAGATAATGAGTTTGGGGAATAGTCTTATCTACATCAAGCTAATCTTTAACAGCTTGGAAGGGAACTAGCAGAAAGTTTCCCACTTTGAGTGACAGAACCATGTTAAAATGAAGCCTCTTAAAATGTCCTTTTAATAGGAAGAGTTTATGGTTTATGACAATGTTTTTATAGCAATGTCTCGTGGAGTAATAAGAACATAAAATAAATAAAAAAAGATGGAACACTGTGGAGTTTTCATACTGTTACTGAGGGTCAAACAAATTGCTAGTTAAGAGAATAAAGAATTGTACTGTCCTAGGCATGTGAGTAGCACTTTGTATCTTGGTTAATAAAAGGCAAGTCAGACTTTCCCTGGAAGAGAAAAAAAAAAGTGTTTCATTCACGTTGGCTGTCTCCTTAAAAGGGGGGGACAATCTGAAGGGAGAGGTTTTGAGTGGCATGTCATTGTCGGGACTGCACATGTCACATTGTCAGGACTTCTATGGAGAGAAGTCCACAAGAACCTTTCTGACCCTTCACAAGTGCAAAGAGCTGTGTGTATGTGTGGGTGTGTGTAAGGGGGCTGAGAGCAAGAAAGAAAAGGGGGGATAAAAAGAAAACTAATTGAGAACTATACTTCTAACGAGACAGCTCATATTTTCCCCATGTGCAGATTCCCAGGTCTCAGGTTTTTTCTCCTTCATTGAAAATGTGAGTACCCTTCTTTTGCATAAGACTGAACATACTATGCCAGTCTTTTCCTCACCGCTTGTATGCAAGTGTTCAGTCACAGTGAGTTGAAAAGTAGGCTGCTGTTTTCTAAGCTTTAAAGCCATTCGTTAGTTAAGCATCTTATTAATGTTGCTTCTGATAGCTGTATTTAATTTTCTTTGCTCACTCACTTCACGGCTCTTCTTCCTTTGTGTATATACACTTTGGGGCTTCTGAGCCTCTGTTCTAAGCCTTTGTAAATTTATGGTCAGGCCCAAAATGTCTTTACAACAAAGGTCAGGACTCAGAGACCGCAGAGTTATCAGACAGACTGCTGCCTAGATTCTCAGGGAAGGAAGATTAAGCAAATTTTGCGGAGAATCTGCTTGGTTGTCCCTACACTTGGTGACAGTGTTAAAAGTACTTAAAGGCTATTTCAACATTTTAGCCAAGCTTTTTTTCTACATTTGGCATAAGAAGGCTTCTTCAGTTCAGCCAAAGTGAAATGGGCAACTTTCCAGTGCTGGCTGTCCACTGGTAAATTCCAGTGAGGATTTGTGTATAATCAATGTAGTGTAGCATAACTATCCACCCTAATTGGGATTCTGAGAAGGCAGAAGTTGATCTTTTGGGCCAAAATAAATGGCCCTATGAACAGAAAGCTGGGATTTAGTGTTTGGGTTTGACTTTTTTTTTTTAAGAAGCAGGAGATAATTCATCTGCAAACACACCTTTCTTTGCTCCTTTGTCAATAGAAAAGTTGTTTTGCTAATGGTTATCTGTCTACAAGTCCTTGACCTGCTTGTAAACACATTCTGCAGGAAAACCCTGGGCCATGGCCTCAGAGCTTTGCGTCAACAACAAGAGATAAAGTGACCACAACTTAACCTGATCTGGCCTGGAGTGCCCTCTGCTGCCCCTTGACCAAGCCCTTCCCTAATCTCTGTCCTCCCGAAAGGAGCAGATTACTTGTGAAGCTAGACACACAAAAGCTTCACCTGGGAATTTGGCTCTATTTTTGAAGTGACTATTTTTAATGTTGTCAAATAGCCTGATGAGGAAGCCATTTTTAACCATGCTATCCCTTAACAGCAAAATGTGTTTAGGCTTATGGTGGCTCATCAGAGGCTGCGTTTATACCAAGTCCAACAAACTGATTCAAAAATGAGAAAAAAATCAGCTAGTTGAGTTAATAAAATTCATACCAAATAAGCAAGATAGTGTTCAAAAAGAGTTCAAATTTTGGAATGATAAGAAGACAACTAAACCAACCAAATCATTCTATGTACAGACTAAGGTCAGAAAATGTCCTCCGTTATAACAAACAAATCCTGGATTCTTTCTTCTGACATTTCCTCCAAAGACCTCCTTTCACTGGAGGTTTCTCACACCGCTCTCCTCTTTCCTTTATCACTCCTTCCCTTTTTTGTATATTATTCTTATTTTTAAATTTAATCCCTGACCCCATCTGCAACTCTTGATGGATTAGTCCATTGTCCCTCTCCCCCACCCACTTTTCTTAGTCGGGTCCCTCACCTCTCAACCATTCCACTTATTCCAAATCGAGTCACTCTAGTTCCTCTGGTGAACATCCCAGGGCTCTCTGTCCCTCAGGTTCACTCTGTCGTGTTGGCATATCAGAAATCAAACTAACAATTATGCATTGAGCACACTTTTCTATCATATGGAGAAAGGGGTGGGGGCAGCCCTGTGATTTTTGTAGGGATGTAAGGATTGTTAATAAGGAAACTTCTTCTACCAATGGAGATTAGCATCTGTTTTGCAACCTATGTTAATAGAAATTTGTTTAGGATGTTGAGAGTTTAAGTGACTTGCCCAGATTCATGCAATTAGTATGTGTCAGAGGTAGGATTTACTTGAAACCAGATTTTCCTGATACTGAGGGCTCTCTATTCATTATTCCACCATACATAGGATGCTAAGGATACATAGTTAGCACAAGACAGTTTCTGTCCTCAAGAAGCTTAAGGTCTGGTCACATTAGTACAGATAAAGTCATATTTAATAGTATAACCGTAGTTTTAAGGGCATGGGGAAAGAAAATCAGGGCCCCATTTTTATATCTCTTCTGTGTTCCTGTTGCTTTCAGCACGCCAGCATTATAGCATAAACAAAAACAAAAACAAACAAAAAATATTTGGGCATGTTGTCAATAAGCTGGTATGACTGCTTTCTAAACTGTGATACTCCCAAACTTCCCACTTACCCTTAAAAATGTTTTTTTTTTTTTTTAACGTGACTTTTGAAGGCCATTTTATCGTTCCTTTTGGTATTTCTCCAAGTTTATTTTAGGCCTGGTGGGTATAATGGGAAGGAGGATGAGAGAAAAAACGTACATGGAAGAACATACAGAAGGGTACTTTCCAAAAATCTCATGATGCTATGAACCAAGGTGTAGTGGTTCATTAAATATCCAATTTTTACAAATTTGCCTTGTATAGCCCTGACAAAGCTGTCTGCATTCACCCTCTGAGAGGAGTGGAAAGTCAGAGACTGGCTTAGTTCCATGATGATGCCTAATGACCTTTTTTTTTTTTTTTAAACAGCTCTAATAGTCATAGTGACTAAGATGAATATACAACCTTTCTTTATTCACTCTCTTTCAAATGGGAAAATCTCAACTTATTTGTGTCCCCAGTATAGTTCCTGAACCACATTGCAGGGTGGGATGGGTTCTGGCCAGACACACAATATATCTCTTAACCCTTTTTGGTTACCTATCTTTCTGATAGAAACACTGAAGCCCTGCCAGGTTGTTTGGATGCCACTGGCAGCAACATTGCTTCTCCCCAAGGAACTGAGCTGGCATGGAACTGGAAGATTAAGGTTTTTTCTTTTTTTCTTCTTTCAGCACTGGCACTGTATTGCACATTAGTGGAAATGGGTGAGTGTGACCCAATAAATTCCAGCTGAAATTCAGTTGGGAAATGTAGCTCTTGTATTTAATATCCGCAAAATGAATAAGTACAAGAGAGGAAGTTACCACCTCTCTTCATTACAAGTCTTTATAAGGTTTAAACATATGTTGACATATATAGTCTAAACCAGGGGTGGGAAACCTGCAGCCTAGAGGCCACATGTGTCTGTCTAGGTCCTCGGGTGTGGCCTTTTGACTGAGTCCAAGTTTAACAGAACAAATCCTTTTACTAAGGGGATTTATTCTGTGAAGTTTGGATTCAGTCAGAGGGCTGCACTTGAGGACCTAGAATGCCACATGTGGCCTCTAGGCTGCAGCTTCCCCATCCCTTGTCTAAGACTTTGATTCAAAAGTTCTCACTGATTATTCTTTTGAGAAGCAAAACCATAAAGTCTTTGTACTTTGTTTTCTCTTCCAACCAGACAATTTATTGAACGAATGGCTGTTGTCCTTAAAAGAAGCTTTTAGAAAATAAATATCACTTCCTGGTAAGTAAGACTAAGAAAAAACCTAAATGCCATAGTTAAAAAAAAAAAAAAAACACAGGGGGGAAAAAAACAAAACTTGGATGTGTTAATAGTATTAACAATAGTAGTAGTCATTTAAATTGCACTTTAAAGTTTGTAAAATACTTTATATATAATATCCTATTTTAACCTCATTATAATCCTGACAAACATGTACTGGTACTACAATCCTCAATTTTCTAAATGAACAGACTCAGTTTAAGTGACTTGCCCATTGTCATACAACTCTATTAAGTGTCAGAAGCAGGATTTGAACCCAGACCTTCCTAATTCCAAGTCCAGTAGTATATTTATTGTGGTCTTCATAATTTATTAAGAACATGAGTTAAACTATCAACATATACAAAATATTGCTTTTTAAAAAATCATTAATAGATGTTATTTCTGATAAGTTGTGGTTTCACTATCAATGTGTTACGATATTTATATAATTGACACAATCAATATGTAAGTGAACTATTTCTAGGGAACCTTAGAAATGTTTTTTTTTTTTTTATAAATGTTGGTAGATTCCCAGGAGTGCCCATAGGAAGCAGTCATCCTATTCTTGATATAGATAATATATACATAGGGAATTCTTACCTCAGGAATTGGTATCCCCAAATTTATTGAATATTGCACTACCATGTTCAATTGTTTTTGAGATTTTACTGTATCAATCTCATTGATTAGTAAGTTTCTTTTTTTCTTTTAAATTAATTTGTTTATTTTTAGTTTACAACATTCAGTTCCACAAGCTTTTGAGTTCCAAATTTTCTCCCCCTCACTCTCTTCTCTCTTCCCCCCCAAGATGGTATACAATCTTATTCACATTAAATGTATTTTCACATTAGTCATGTTGCAAAGAAGAATTATAATTAATGGAATGAACCACAAGAAAGAAGAAAAAAAAAACAAAAAACAGAGAGCAAATAGTTTGCTTCAATCTGCATTCAGATTCCATAATTCTTTCTCTGGATGCTGATAGCATTTTCCATCATGAGTCTTTTGAAGTTGTCTTAGAACCTTGCATTGTGTAGAAGAACCAAATCTTTCAAAGTTAGTCATTGCACAATGTGTCTGTAACTATGTACAATGTACTTCTGGTTCTGCTCCCCTCACTCAGCATCAGTTCATATAAGTCTTTCCAGGTTTTACTGAAGTACGTCCCCTTATCATTTCTTATAGCACAATAGTATTCGATTACATTCATACATCACAACTTGTTCAGCCATTCCCCAAGATTCTTTCACTTTTTGAAAGATGAAATCATCATTAAGTAAGTCAAGAAATTATCAGAGGCACTGTTTGGGGTGGAGGAAGAGGAGAGAGAAGGGAAAGAAAGAGAAAGAGAGAGAGAAATTGAAAGAGAGAGAGAGAGAGAATCAGACGTATCCAGACACCTGAAGTCTTGTGTCATTACTATATTTTTCCGCCATGTCATTCCCTTGACTTGTTTCCCAAGCTTTTCATCTATAATATTTCATTGTGTTTGCCTATGAGATCTGTAGAATAGTCCAGTATCAGTTTCACTTCCATTTCAGTACCCCTCTGTAATGGATAGCATATTTCATCATTGGTATTCTGGAATCATGAACAGTCATTGTATTTTTTTCTATTTATTTATTTACCCTGCAACCATCCAGGCTGTCCAAGGCTGGAGCCCTGCTTCCCTCTGCTTTTTCGTGGGTTTTGCAGTTCTAGAATTTGTTCAGAGCCATTTTTTATAGGTGTTTGGAGGGACCTGGGTGGGAGCTCATGCAAGTCCCTGCTTTCCAGCTGCCATCTTGGCTCCACCCCATCAATAAGTTTCTTTTTAATCAATAACACATAGTGCTGATGATTCATCACAGTATAGTTTGAGATCTGGTACTGCTAGGTTCCCTTCATTCCTACTTTTCCCCTTCTTTACCTTGAGATTCTTGACATTTTGTTCTTTTAGTTAAATTTTATTTTTTTTACCTGTGTCTTATTTAAAAACCTTTTGTAGTTTGTAGTTTGTTTTGTAGTTTAATTAGTTTGTTTTATTAGTATGGCACTAAATCTTTAAATTATTTTAGGCAATATTCCCATTTTATTATATTGGCATGACCCAACCATGAACAAATAATACCTCTCCAATTGTTTGTCTTCCTTTATTTCTGGGTTTCTTTTAAGTTTTTTCTGGTAAGTCTGGAATGTAAAATAAATCTACAAAAATTAATAACTTTTCTGTACATTGCTAAAAAGAAAATAGCAGAAAGAGATAGAAAAATAAATCACCTTCAAAATAATTTTAAAATGCATAATGTAACTGGAAATCATCCCAAAATAATTGATTAATATTGTTTCATGATGCAATTTGAGATCTGGTACTGTAATACTCCTTTTATTTATCCTTTTTTGTTATTTCTCCTGAGATTTTAAATCTATTCCTCCTATCATACTGTATAGTTATACAGTTTAAAGTGTCCTAATCAACTGGTGGTTATAGCACTAAATTAATAAGTGAATTTAAATGATGTTGTCAGTTTGATTTTATTGGCCTGGTCCAGCCTTACGCGATGAATGTCTATGCACTTAATTGTCTTTATTTCTATGGTGTTTTATAGTTGTATTTATGTAAATCTCAAGGGGATTTTTGTAGGACAACCTTAAAATGTTTAAGCATTTTAATTTATTTTGATTGCAGTTTCTCTTATTGTCATTTCCCCCTCCTTTTTCGTGAAGTTATCTATAAATATCAATATTTTGATGAATTTATTTTATATACTTAACTGTATCTAGTAATTATCTCATTTAATATCTTTGGTGACTCCTTAGGATTTTCTGTGTACAGCATTATATCATCTGCAAAAAAGGATAATTTCGTCCTTTTTTGCCGATGTTTACACATTTTAATTTGGTTCTCTTGTTTTATTGCTATAGCTAACATTTGCAGGACATTTGGAGGGAGAACGCATGTTTTACCCCTGTTTGTATTGGGGACACTTCTAGTGTTTCATCATAACAAACAATTGTATCTCTGGGTTTCAAAAATATGGGTTTTTTATGTTTTTGAACATGATTGAGTGCTATATGATATAGAAGTTTTTTTGTGTGTGTTTCCTTTAAAATAATGATGTGGTTTAATTTCTTTTGTCATTTATTTATGGTTAATTGCACTAATTGTTTTCTATTGATTTCCTATTTCTTCTTCTAGGATAAAACATTAACTCATAAATTTAGCTGTTAAAGCCTTTTACAATCCAGTCCCAACTTATCTTTCCAGACTCAATGCGCATTACTCCTCTCCCTGAAATCTATTTTCTAGATGCAGTGTCCACTCTTTTTCTCTCATACTGTTCCCCATTTCTCATCTCCATACATCTGTATCAGCCATCTTCCATTCCTAGAATGTATTTCTGGTACATCTTGAATTCCTCACTTCCTTCAAACTATAGTGTACCTTCTAAATATAGCTTTTCCTGATACTACTAATGTTGCCTTTCCCTAATTACTTCACATTTGTTCTGCATAAATTATATATGTTATCTCTCCAAACAAATGTTAGCTCCTTGGCAACAATTGTTCTTTTATCCTCTTATCTTTTGTCTTTGCATACCCATAGTATAGGTATTTAATAAATGATAATTGTTGGACTGGTTGATGCTA
>CM053624.1:101913973-101934991 GCA_028646595.1 Phalanger gymnotis | reverse complement strand
CAGCACTCCTCCTTCCCCAAGAACCCACAACCTGGACTAGACTTAGATCTTCAGCAGGCTCTTCACTCCTGCTCTGATCAGCCACTTAATTCCTCCCACCAGGTGGGCCTGGGGCCAGAAGCAACTGCAGCTATAGTTCTGTAGCTGCCCCACCTCCGCTGCCCTTGGGAGGGTGGCCGAAGGGCAAACTCCCTGTCCCCAGCAGCTTTTCCCACTAATCTGCTCTGTTGTTTTTGGTGTTTGTGTGTTGAAAAGTCTGGCAACTGCCACAGCTCACTGATTCAGGGCACTAGGGCATGCTCCGCCCGGCTCCTGGTCTGGCTGGTCCACACGGCTCACACACGGGGTCTATTCTACTCTGCTCTGCTCCACTCCCAGCTCCAAGTGGGGCAGACCTTACCCAGAGACCATCCAGGCTGTCCTGGGCTAGTGTCCTGCTTCCCTCTGCTGTTTTGTGGTTTCTGCAGTTCTCTATTGTCTTTGGTGTTTGTGAGTTGAGAAGTCTGGCAACTGCCACAGCTCACTGAATCAGGGCAGTAGGGCACACTCCGCCTGGCTCCTGGTCTGGTTGGTCGGTGCTGCTCACACTGGGTTCTGCCCTGCTCCACTCTGCTCCTAGCTCCATGCAGGATAGACCTCACCCAGAAACCATCCAGGCTGTCCTGGGCTGGAGCCCAGCTTCCCTCTGCTATTTTGTGGGTTCTACAGTTCTAGAACTGGTTCAGAGCCATTTTTTATAGGTTTTTGGAGGAACTTGGCAGGGATCTCACGCCAGTCCCTGCTTTCCAGCCATCATCTTGGCTCTGCCCCTGGGTTTTGTTTTCTTATCCAATTTGTCAGTCTTTTTAATTTTATTGGATTAACTGCTTACATATAAAGTTGTAGGAGTTATATATATATATATATTTTCCTCCACCTGTCTCATATATTATTTCAAAGTTTGATCCCCACCCCCATCTTCTGCTAAAAGCACAGTGCTATGCTCCCTCACTTACTTTTCCTTAATCTTTTGTAAGGTGGCCATGTTCCCACTGGCTCTGTTCCCCATGCCCCTGATCCCTTCCTCTCATTTGTTACCATTTGGGTTTTTGCTTTCTAGTTCCTTTTTCTCTCCTGCTTTAAATTAGATTATATATTATATAACCAGATATAATATGTGTAGTTATATAATCCTCCCCCTCTCTTTTTTCACCTCACTCAAGTAGATTCCTCCTTTCTTTCCTCCCTTCAACTAGTTCTATTCATTAGGTGGTTTTTTTTGTCATTTTTGTACCCCTTCCCAAAAAAAGCTTTCTGTAGCTCTCTTCCTTATCCATCCTCTTTTTCTGTTTTCTCTAGATCTTTGTTCTCTGATTTGTTAACCCCACAATCGTCTGGTCTCTCTCTTTAGTCTGTATTCCTTAGGTAATCAAAGTTTCCAAGGTATTCATTCTAGGCTCTACTCTGTAGGTGATTTCTGCCATTACCTTGTAGAATTTGTCCTGTAGAATCCTCTTTTCCATTTTAACTCACACACAGAACAATGCCAATTATTGCAGGTGCCTACTGGCCTAGATATTCCTTTGGTTACACTTCTGTTTCCATTTGCCTCAAAATCCCCTCCCTGGGTCCATGCGCTTCTACTCTCTTGGGTGCAAGATGCCCCCAGATGTCCCCAGGAATTCCAACTATTCTGTCCTCAGGTAGGACAAATTGACTTTTCAAACACTAAATCCCCAGGGCACACTAAGCACAAGGTCCCCATCTCCCTCATAGACCACCTCTCTTCATTCATAAGAGCATTATCAGTGCAAGCCTCTCCCACCACCAAAACAAAGCCTCTTTCCTTTCCTGCCCCTATTTTCTTGCCTTCTCCCCCCCACACTCCTTTCCTATTCCCCTATGTTCTCCTCTTTCTAAGAGTCCAGGGTCACTTCCCCCTCCTTGCTAGCTTTTCATTTGACCACAGCATATCTATGACACATTCTTTTGTATCTTCCTACTGTCCCCTCCCTTCATGTGCCCAAGTATATTGTAATATAGTCCCACAAAAAAACAACAATAAAGAACACCAATTTACCTGTAGGCACGGTGCTGCCAGGTTATATACATGACCCAGGACTTCTTCTTTACTGTTATTTCTACCAGATTTCTGCCTTCACCCTTGTCTCCTTGTATTTGTTTAGAAGGAAGTCTCTTACTAGTCTCTTTTGTGGTCACTCTGTTGCTGTTTCTATCCTTGGCAGCTGCATTTATTCACTCCTACATTTCTCTTGCAGGGGTGTTCAAAAATGAAATAATTTCTTCAATTCTAATTTTCTTCGTAAAATGTTTTGAATGCCTCTTTATGATTGAAAATCTATATTTTTTCATCTATGGTTAAGCTCAGATTGTCAGGGTTGGTCACTGTGAGTTGCATACTGAGTTCAATTGCTTCAAGGAACACATTGTTCCATTCGCTTCTACATTTTCTGGTGGGTGCAGAATAATCTTGCATTATTCAAATTTCCTTTCCTTGGTATTTGTAAGGTTTTCTCCCGATGACTTGCAGAACTTCTCATTTTCTGGATTGAATTGTTAGACTTAATCACAGTGTGTCTTAGAGTCTGCAGCCTTGCTTTTTGTTGTGGTTGCTGTTGTTTTTCCTGGAAGTAATCTGTGAATTCTTTCAATTGATATTTCATTTTCTATGTTCGGAAGTTCTCTTCTATTATTTCCTGCATTATGGTGTTGAAGTTTTTTTTGTCCTGTCTTCTTGTGCAAGGCTTGTGATCCTTAGCTTGTCTCTATGTAACTTGTCATTGAGATCAGTACATTTTGCTTACAGAGTGAGCATGTTTTCTTTTAAAGATATTGTTTTTGGCTTTTCTTCCTTTAGATTTTCCTTCACTTCTGTATATTTGCATCGACAATCTATCATTTTCTTTTTAAATCTCTTTTCCAAGATTCATTATCGCAGATTCCAGTTTTTCTATTCTGCCCATTATTTTCCTAGGCGGGCCATAAATTCTGCTTTCATAATTTTCACTTTTCTTTTGAACCACTCAGGACAATATGTTGTGGTTCCACATTTTCCTCACATTTCACAGGAAACTCTTTCTCATTAAATGTTGGATAATTTTCTTTTGTTCTATAGTATTTAGTAATAGATGCCCAAGGGGCAGCTAAGTGGCACAGATGGAGCACCAACCCTGAAGTCAGGAGGACCTGAGTTCAAATCCAGTCTCAAACACTAACTGTGTGACCCTAGGTAAGTCACTTAGCCCCATTGCCTCAAAAAGAAATAGATGAACTCATCCACTAGATCTGTGTCATATTTCCTTCTGTTGTTAACATTTTACTAGTTAATTTGTCTGCTTATGTTCAAGGTCTTTGAGTTTATTTCTCCCTGAGGCTTTTAGTCATTTCTTCCCCCTATTCCTCATTTTCCCTTATTCACTTTCTCACTGTGTCCCCTGGGATGGCAGTTTTTCTAGAGAATTGTATCTCAAAACATCTTATCCTCCTCCCATGCTGGGCAATTTATGGTTCACCAGCATAGGTCTCTACTCCACATGACTTTTGGGTGGTCAGAACTGGCCTCGGCTAGATACTAAACTCCTTCCTTTAGATGTAGTGGAGTGTGATATGACCCCCCCCGCAGTGTTCTGTTCTGGTGTCCTGTCCCACTTTTGTCCCTTGGTTCTCTGGCCTCACAACATGTCCATTCACTTTCCACTATACTAAATTGCCTCTTTATATTCAATTCTGTTGTGGTATAATCCACCTAATGTATTATCTACCTCTTTTAATCCATGTTTCTCATCTCAAAGGACATATTCCAACTCTGATATTTATCAGCTATGTAACTATGGTATACTGGAAAGAAATATGGGTTCAGAGATGGCTGTCCTCTTTTCTATCTTTGTGGCATTCAGCAAGCCACAGTCTCTCTGAGGCTCACCCTGAGCTCCTTTCATTGTTCACAAAGCTCTAGGACTTCCCTCTAAGAGGCCTTTTCTGATTCTTTTCAGATTTTTTTCTGATTGTCGATGCCCCCCACTTTCCCAAACCATATTTTTCATTTACTTATTGATGTACGTGTAGTCCCCCACTCAAATGATGATCAATTTAAGCTCCTGCAGGGTACAAACTGTGCCTAGCACAATAACTGGAATATAGTAGATGCCTAATAAATTTATGTTGATTTGAACTGAATTGATTTTTTTAAATTAAGTAGATAAGAGCAAATTAAGATTTGAATAAAAGGTCCACTTAATATGAGCTAGTTCAGTCTTTATACTAATTTATCTGGCATAGTGTGGCAAGTAATGTTAAATGAAGACACCATACCTTTCTCCAGCAAAAACAAAACAAACAAAACAAACTTTATCATCATTTCTGCAGGGTCATTCATGTATATTTTATCCTACTGTTTTATTGATAATTTTCCTAACTATGCTGCTATAGAATTAAAAATATTTTCTCATATTTATTCTGGTATTTCTTTTATACAGGTAGTAAAAATAGCATGAATATTAGCTATTCTTTATGTAAAAAAACTCAATCAATCAATTATCATTTATTAAATGGTTATTATATTCCAGGCACTGGGTATGCAAAGTCAAAAGAATCCTACTCTCAAGGACCTGAAATCTTTTGAAGGGGAACGGGAGGTAATAAGTACTTATACAGCAAGTATTAGGTGCCAAGCACTGTATTGTGTGCTTTACAAATTCACTTTTGAGGGAGACGTGTGTGTGTGTGTGTGTGTATGTGTGTATTATATATATATATGTGTGTGCGTGTGTGTGTGTGTATGTATGTGTATACATATACATGCACACACGCACACATGTGCACACACAGACCACGTAGACATACAAATATATGTTAGCTAAATATGAGGTAGTTAGGCAGGGTGAACACTAGCATCTGGTAGGTTCATGAAAGATTTAGGGACCCAAAAATTCATCATCTTAACCTTCAGATCATCCCTTCTTTCGGACTTCCTTACCTCTGTTGGTGGCACCTGGGAATCATTTTGACTCTTTTCTTTCTCTCAGTCCACCTCCTCTGCACAATCTAATATGATGAGAAGGATGAGAGAGGAAGGCTTGAGCCTCAGAGATAGTTGCAATCACTGGAGCTGAGTGGACTGTCTGTGGGAGTTTACTGATTTTATCTAATGGATTGTTATAAAGAAGTTATTTGTAAACTTTAGAGTGTTATATAGAGGCAGAGTGGTTTACTCTATAGAGAGTCACCCTCAAAGTCGGGATGATTTGGGTTCTAATCCTACTTCTGACAAATTTTGGTTATATTACCTTGGGCAAGTCATTTAACTTCTCCGTACTCTAGAAAATTCTCTAGGAGAAGAGTCCTTAACATATATGTGTGTGTAAGGGCAGTCTATTTAAGCCTATGGACACTTCAAAAATGGTTTTAAATAGTTAAAATTAAATACATGGTATTTTGAAGGAAACCAATTAAGTTGAAGTACAGTTATAATTTTTTTTAAAAAATTACAAATTCAGGGACCCGAGGTGAAGAACTTCTGTATTTAAGATTATAAATTGTGGAGAAGGTACTGACCTGCATTGGCATAGGGAGTTTCTTTATCTAGAAGTTCCCTATACTAATAAAATGACACATCCAATCCGTATGTCTCTTTTAACATATTATATAAATACATGCATGTGTTTGTATATAGGTGTACAAATTATGTATTTGGAAAGAACATTATTTTCGAAGGCAGAATACCTGAATACTAAAGCTAACCTTTCTATATTGTTCAACTGAAACCATTCCATCCTGTCTCCTCCGAAAGATTGCTCTCTTTGTCTACTCTCGCTTATTTTCAATCCCCTTCTCTCTACTGGCTCATGCCCTGCTGCTTACAATCTTACTCATGTCTCCACTATTCCAAAAAAAGCCTTCATTTGATTCTTTCATCTCTGTTAACTATCATCCTATTTGTCTTCTGCCCTTTGTAGCTAAACTCCTTGAAAAGGCTATTTGCAATGGGTGCCTCCACTTTCTCTCCTGTCGCTCTCTTCTTAACCCCTTACAATCTGGCTTCTGGCATTATCATTCCCCAAACTGCTCTCTTTAAAGTTACCAATGATCCCTTAGTTGCCAAATTCAGTGGCCTCTCTCAGTCCTCATTCTCCTTGATCTCTCTGTGGCCTTTGGCATTGTCGATCATTCTCTCCCTCTTCTCTTTAGATTTTCATTACACCACTCTTTCCTGGTTTTCCTACCTATCTGATTACTCCTTCCCTGTCTCCTTTGTTGGATTCAACTCCAGTTCATGCTTTCTTCTCTTCTTCCTTTCCAATGCTTCACTTGATCTCAGCATCTCTCATGGATTTAATTACCATCTTTATGCTGATGATTCCTAAATCTACCTTCCCTGACCCATTCTCTCTGTTGATTTCCAATCTTGCACCTTCAACTGCCTTTCAGACATCCTGAACTGGGTGACCAGAAGACATGCTAAATTCAGTACGTCCAAAATGGAACTCTTTATATTTTTCCTCAAACCTTACCCCTATCTCCACCTCCCCACACTTTCCTTATTATTATAGAAGGCAAACACCATCCTTCCGGTCCCTCAGGCTCACCACATAAAAGTCATGCTGAACTTCTCATTATCTCTTACCTTTCATGCCCAAGCTGTTGCCAAGGGCTGCAGATTTCACCTTTGCAGCATCCTTCTAATACTCTCCTTTTTCTCCTCTGATACCGCCACCATTCTAGTGCAGGCCCTCATCACCTCATGCCTTGATTACTGCAGTAGTCTGATGGTGGATCTGCTCAATAAACTCCAGTTTCTTCCTAGTGCTTCTGTGATAAAATACAAAATGCTCCATCTGGCAATTAAAGCCCTTCATAACTTAGCCCCCTCCTATCTTTCCAGTCTTTTCACCTCACTCCCCAGAAGGTACTCTTCAATCTAGTGACACTGACCCCTGGCCTTTCCACAGATAGTCTCTCAGCTCCAGATATTTTTTCTGGCTGTCCCCCAGCTCAGGAATCCTCTCCCCTCTCTGCTCTGACTACTGACTTTCCTAGCTTCCTTTCAGTCAGGACTAAAACCCACCTTCTACAGAAAGCTTTCCCTAAGTCTTCTAATTACAGTGCCTTCTCTCTGTTAATTATTTCCCTATTTGCCCTGTATATAACTTGTTTTGTATATATTTGTTTCATGTTGTCTCTGTATATTTGCCCTGTATATACATTGTATGTATTTGTTTGCATGTTTTCCCCTCTACCGTAGTACAAGCTCCTTGAGTGCAAGGACTATCTTTCACCTCTTTTTGTATCCCTAGCACTTAGCACAGTGCCTGGCACATAAAAGGTGCTTATATATGTTTATCATATCGCATTATGTTGTATTTCTCATTCCAACTCTAACACTTCGTACCTGTATGACTTTCAGAAGGTTTCTCTGACTTAGCTATGTGGATAATAGTACTAGCAATTTGTTTTAGGTTTGTTGTAAGGAAAGTGCTTTGTAAGCACTAACGAACTATATAAATGTGTTATTTTCTTATGATAATGATATAAAAATGAGGGTCATTATGAACCTGAAAAGTACTCAGATGCAAAGAATCTGAGTCATATGATTTTAGAACAATCTCCGTAACCATGTCGTCCAAACCACAGCTGAAGAAGAATCTATACCCAACAAGTGGTCATTTAGAAGCCTCAGCTTCAGAAACTGCTGGGTGCCAGTTCCATAAATTCAACTTCGACAGTTTCCTTTCTCCTATATCCTACTCCTTGTAATATATTTAAAACAGTCACTTAGCACCTCTTAGAAAGCATATCAAACATTAAATTTTAAAATCATTAACCTGTAATGATTTGGTTCATATAAAGTAAATGAGAGTTTAGTCCAATGTTCCCTCAGAGCCAGCAATGCTAAATTGGGTGACATCCTCAATTTCTGAAGCATGTTTCTCAAGCATGAGTTTGGTGATACTGCTAAATATAAAACCAGATATTAATTCTCTATGTTTTAGGTTACTACATCGTTTCAGTAATCATTCAAGTAGTGGATAATTTAAAGCACTAAAGAATGCCATTTTTCTCACATAGACAAACCAAAGAAAAATCAAGTGCTAAAGATTAAAACAGTGGGAAGAACATGACAGTGATATCAGACAGAGGAAACAACATGTTAATGACATTCAATATTCTCCTTGTGTCAAGACATCAGCATTTTTATTGCCACTATTTCTCAGCATACACTATTAGAATTTATTGAGTCAATCTGTCTCCATCATGTGTGATATAATATATTTTATTCAATAAGATATAGACTAATATTTATCTTTCAACACCAATGACTGGTTTTAAGGACAATAAGTGCTTATCAACCAAGCATTATGAGAATGGTAGGAGTTGTACATTTTAACACTATGGGCAATAATTTTAAAGTTTATATATTAGACATTAAGACAAGTCCAGACTTTTATCCAAGAGATTGCCAGTATTCAAAGGTTATAGAAAATCACATAAGCAACTTGTTTTTTTTGTGTTCCATCTTTCTGAGATAGGTACAGTACTGGAAAGGGAATATAGATGGAATGACCTCTTTTTTAAATTTTTTTTTTATTATTTTTGGAGAGGGGAAGGCAGGGCAATTGGGGTTAAGTGACTTGCCCAGGGTCACACAGCTAAGTAAGTGTGTCAAGTGTCTGAGGCCGGATTTAACTCAGGTCCTCCTGACTCCAGGGCTGGTGGTCTACTCACTGTGCCACCTAGATGCCCCCAGAACAACCTCTTAAAATAGTCTTAAAATAGTCCAGTACTACTGAAAATAGTCTATGAGCCTATCCAAGAACAATAGGTGAAAGTTCAGCCCATTACTGACTGCTTTTATATTATCTGGAATAGGGCAGCAAGGTGATGCCATGCGTACAGTGACAGACCTGGAGTCAGGAAGACTGAAGTTCAAGCCTGCTTTAGATACTAACTAGCTGTGTGATCCTGGGCAAATCACTTAACTTCTGTCTGCCTCAGTTTCCTCAGTTGTAATATGAAGATAATCATAGCATTTACCTCCAAAGGTTCTTGTGAGTCTAAAATGAGAAAATATTTATAAAATGCTTTGCAAACCTTAAAAGGTCATATAAATGTTAGCTATTATTATGAAATAGTACTTTAGGACATTCTTTGGAAAATGTCTCAAAGATTATTAGAAAATGATTAATTTAGAGTTATGAGTCAATCTCAAGGTAGTAAGTGCTACCAATTTTTGCTAGTACTTTGGCACTATTGCTGCCTTTGACATCCCACAGCTCTAATTTGAAGGGTAAATGGTGCATTTGGGATGAATGTAGGTATGTGGGTAGTATTGTAACTTTCATTAACTCTGACTGTGTTATTAGCCCAGTTCTCAGCTTTGGATAGTCATGCTCCATCAAGTGACTTTGGAACTAAACGAAAGAGTTAATCTTTCCCCTTTTATGCGTGATAAATCATGTATTTTCTATCCCCCCCCCCACCCTCTCCCTGTCCAGTTTTTCTTTGGATACTTGCAGACAAAGTGCTGTCACAACATTGCTGTGATTGAGTTGGTATTTGGTGGTTTCACCCCTAGAGACAAAGGGGTCCAGAACTCCTGCTGGTAAAAAACACTAATTCATTTGCAGTTAGCTTTGCTCACCAGGAAATCCCCTCTCCCAGCCTCTGAGAACATGGCACCGCACATGAGCTACTTCCTGGCAGGCAGTTTATTGCTTGATGGTGTGAACTATTGCCGACCTGCATGAGTAGGCTGGGCAGCAGGTAAAATACAGAGAACAGCATCTGCTTTCCAACAAACACATGTCACTTCAACATGCATCATGTTAAACCCAAGTGCACCCAATCACATCCATCTAAAAACCAAGGGTTCTTCTTAACTTCTTTTGCGTCATGGTCCCCTTGGGTAGTCTAGTGAAACCTCTGGCTCCTCAGAATAATATTTTGAATGCATAAAATTGCATAAGATTACAAAGAAAACCAATTATACTGAAACACAGCTCGATCGAAATATTAAAAAGCAAAACAAGTTCAGAGCCTCAGATGAAGAATCATTGATGGTTAGGTGGTTGGTCACCCACTCTCTCCACCCCCAACTTTAGGCTAATCTGTACTGTACTAACCAATACTGTACTAACCAATACTGTACTAACCAATACTGTACTAACCTATACTGTACTAACCAATACTGTACTAACCAATACTGTACTAACCTATACCAACTGCAAACTTTTCTTCTTTTACTCTTGACTGTTGTAGAAATTAGTTCCTCATCTTTTGTAATGCGTTTCCTCCTTACAGGTTTGTCTCAGTTTATACTAGGCTCCTGAGGGGTGGTTTATTTATTATTATACAGGCCAATGCAGAAGTAGAGAAAGATCATGTCTTAGTCCCATCTGGTCTTGTATAAGTGCATGTTTTTACATAACCTAATTGCATCTTCTTAAAGTCTCCTTTTTTTTTAGAAGAGTGTGCTCCTTCTTTTCTTTGGCACCACACAAGGGAGTAACAATAGGATTAGAAGGAATGTATTTGGTTTGGGGTTTGTCTTTAAACTTTGCTGAAGCCAAAGGAAGGTGTTATATTTTTGGCTTAGAGAGAGAGCGGCTGACACATGGCAGCTCAGCCTCAGATTTCTGGCTGCTTTCCATAAATTTGAGGTTGCTTTGGGGTGTGTGTGTGTGTGTGTGTGTGTGTGTGTGTGTGTGTGTACACTTGAGCATTTGATCACACATGCAATGGTGCATGGAGATTGGGGGTAGGTTAAGTAACTAGGAAATAAATATGTAATGTTTGGATCAGATTTCTCCTGCAAGTGGCCACTTGTATTGTCCACCAAGAGAGCAGCATGTACCTGGCTTGAAGGAAGAATCATAGAGTGGGGTCAAGGGGTAATTACCCTCCCCAACCCTCTTGAACTCAAGAGGGAATAAAGCTCTTGTTCTTATGTGTGTTAAGAGGGAGGATCAGACTCAGCATGTAGGCTACAATCAACTTCCAATTACCTGCCTGTCCAGAAGGCTAAACAGTGGATAATTATGTGTGTGGATAGCTATACATGTATCATTGACTTCAGTATACTTTTAAAACTGTTATTTAAACATGGGTGTGACTGATGTATACATCCCTTTAATCAAAACTATAGGCCAGACTGAAGGAGCTAAAAGCTAACTTCCCCATCTCGACCCTCATTAATTCAGTTGTTCTATTAATCAATCAATAAAAATTTATTGAGCACCTCCTGGGTGCCAGGCACTATGTAAGGTGCTTTGGAGAAAAATAAAAAATTCAGGAGCATCACCTCTGCATCCCTGTGCTCAAGGAGTTTATAAGCTAATTGTGGGGGGAGGGGAGGGTATCAGGGGGTAAAGGAAAACACAAATGAAAATATAACTAACAATAGAAGCCAGTACAAGACAAGGAGCAAATGAATGTAATAACAAGTGTTACATATATTAATAGGAGGAAGGACTCTTTTTAGCTGGGCTTTATGGAAGCAGCAGGAATTAACCTGAGTCAAATGAGAGAATATTTGTAAAGCACTTAACTGTGTCTGACACATAATCAGAACTTAATCGATGTTTATTCCTCTTTCCTGATTAAAGAAAAGGTAAGATTCAGATAAGCAGAAACAGAACCAGGTATGTGCTGATGATTTAGGCAGATAGGTAGCATTGTGGATCTAATGCTGGACTTGGAGTCAGGAAACTCTGAGTTCAAATGTTGCCTCAAAAAATTACCAGCTGTGTGACCCTGGGCAGGTTGCATAGCCTCTCTCAGCCTTAGTTTCCTCATCTGTAAAATGAGCATAATAAAAGCACTTTTCTCACAGGCTGGTTGTGAGATAATTAATGTAAATCAGTCATATTAAATGAGATAATAAATGTTAAAAACACTTGGTAAACCTTAAAGTGTTATATAAATTAATTGTTCTTCTGAGGACAATACAGGGTGGAAGATTTGTATAGGGGAGTAGTAGAAGTGAACATTGGAGTGCCGTTTGGGTCTATATTGGGGGGGTCCTTGGAATGCCTGACCAAGGAGTTTAGATTTTGTATTCAACTCTGATCACTCATTTTACTTTCTACTGGGGAAAACTTTCGACAGGTTTGGGTCTTCTTGTGTGTGACACAGGAGGATGGCACTCAAAAGGCGGTGACAATTCCTTTTAATGACCAACCTACCATATGTGCCTCAGAAACGTTACTGTGAAAACTAATATGAAGTGATTGTAACAAACCTCAATCAATACACAAATAAGTAAATATGAATACACAGACAAATAATAATGAAAGGGCAGCAGAATAGTGATGTGTCCTTATAACATTTGTATCTGAACTCTGTTAAAACATGGAAAATGATAATGATAATGGCGTCACATTTTTATAGTGCTTTATATTTGCCTAGAAGACAGAGAGGATCATCAGGGCCAAGAGACAGGGATTTGTGAAACAGTCCCTCAGAACCCTAACGGCAAGGAAGAAATAGAATGAGGTGTCAAAGGATCAGCCAGGAACTGGAAATAGAATCCGCTGCTAGCTGTGTTGATCTCAGTGACTGTAAGTGGCTAAAGTTTGGGTGATTAGTCAAGTACACAGATATAGATGGAACAGGAATTAGGCATATGGATAATTGATTTATACAAAAATTCCCTTTAAAAATCAGACTGCTACAATCCTTCCATGGTCTTTAAAGATATATGCAGCAAGAACTAGATAACTCTGCCCCAATATTTCTCTTCTAACTAGGTCTCACAGTGCCCTAAATGCCATCACTAGATATTTATTCTTTTGAGTATCTTTTAAAAAATCAAACATTCTGAGAGTAATATAGAATTAGGTCAATAATCCAAGAGTATTTGATTCCTAGATTAGAGGGGGAGTGTCAGGAACAGGGTATAAGTGTAAGGTCACCAATACCTTACTATAAATTCATCAGATTTCTCTCCACGAAAAGGGAGACTAGAAATATTATGAGATCACCTGATGCCTTTGAACTTGGGTGGGAAACAGATGTGAATGGAAAATTCAGCATCTAAATAGGCAGATGGGAGAATGGGCATGAGATGTGACTAAAAAATGGGAAGGATGGTGAAAAGTTGAAAAGAGAGAATATACTTAGGGGATTGGGGGGACTAGTGAAGACAAACTTTGCCTACTGTTTAGTGCTACTGGGAACTGTCTTGTTTTACTTCTATCGCCAGATGAGAACAGTACTATAGTGTACTCACTAGTATGGAAGTTGACATTTTTTTTAGATAGAGTAGCAGTAGAATAGCTAATAAACACATTTGATTTCTCAGAATCTTGCCAAAGAATAGCAGGTTAAGAATATCAATGGGATTTCTCTTAACATAAGGAAAGCCTAATAGTTATATGGCACTAGATGTGCATATGCACATTTAATATATGTCCTTTTAACTTCTACTTTCGACTATTTAACAAATAAATCCTAATAGAAAATAAATTGGAAAGAAATGAAATGCTTTAGCTCAATGCAAACAATAGAGCTTTTAAACACAATAATTAAATACTAACATTTTTGTTGTTATATTTATTGATTTTAAATCTAAAAAAGGAAAAGAAAGTCTGGGGCACCAAACTTCCAAGTATTATGATTTCATTAGCAAGGTTGACTATTGCCAATCAAATCAGATCATCTGACTCCTTAGAGGTCAGAAACGAAGAAATAATGCATATAACTTATTTTTTTAATAGCAGACAAAAGAAATTAAAAATTATAGCAATTTTAGGAAACGTGTTTTGAACATAATTCAATTGGAAAAGGCAAGTCATTTGACTTGTGGTTAAGGTAGGTACATGCTGAAGCACATTGAATGCACCCTGGTGTTATTGCCAACATTTGGAGGGTGGGTATGTCAGAGGTGTAATGGGGAGTTTCTAGGGTGGGAGAACTATTAAATCTGATATTCTGTTGGATTAGGGCTCCTGTCTATCAACCCATCTATCAAAGTGAGATTGTCTTAGAGATCTTTGCCCTGCAGCTGTAGCATTTGCAATTAAAAGCTTTACTTGTAAAGGGACATGTAGATTGAGGAACAGTATTTACTGGAAAAAAGGAACTTAACCTTCAGTTCTAGCAAAAAGGGGAATTTATCCCTTAAGACTGGAAAGAACTTATCTTTAAAAAGAGTCTTATAATATCTAACTTAAATCCTATGTTTAATTTATTCCTTATAAAATATGTGTACTCTGAATTATCTATCAACAAATGATAATTACTAATAGAGCCTTATCAATCTATTAATTTATTCATATTAGGGGAATCAAGAGAAGTAAAGGTGATTATCACAACTTATACAGTTCCTAGGATCAAAGATTTAAAATGGGAAGGCCCTTAATAATAATATTTTTCGATACCTCGATTTAAAAACAAGGAGACTAGGGTCTAGAGAACTGATGTGACTGGCTCAAGGTCATTCTCTTAGTCAGTAGCAGAGCTAGAATTCCAATGGGGGCAAAATGACTCTAAATGAAGTATTCTTTGTATGTCAAAATGAGGCCTTATTTATATGTTGAGCTATCAGAGAGGCAATCATACTCCACTCAGTAATTTCATTAATATAGATATTCCCCAGAATATAGAGAATTGACATCAATGAGATAACATATATTTCTAAGTATTAGAAGATGATGAATACCATATTAGCTCAGTGGAGAAAAGGGACAGCAATGGAATGAGTGCTAAATTTGCAGTTAATTGTATCTTTTCAAAAATCGTATTCCACGAATGTAAAATATTATTCACAAAAACAAAAAAAAATTAAAATGGACTATAACAGGTGATTGATAAGTGATGATCAATCTTGTGTACTGCGACATTCTTTTTCATCCTTATAGTATCAAAGTACTTTATAGATATCAACTCCTGAACAATACAAGTGTTTCCATCCAGGTAATCAAACCATTTTCTAGTAGAACATTAATCAAAGAAGTTAGCTATAACAAGGACATGACACAATTGAGAGAAGAACTGAAGAAAATGGTTTTCTAGCACACACATAATTTTTTTTTTTGGGGGGAGGTATATGGTGGGTATTTGGACCAGCACACATAAGAAAATATCACTAGATTTTATTTTTAATTTAATGCTAATGCTGACCTAGAATCCTTCTCACAAATAGAAAGACTTTTCTAGGAGTCATGGAATTTTTTCAACCAAATGACAAGACCAATTTGAGATATGTGTGTTTATATATAGATATACATATGTATATATAAATATAACATATATATGGATATAAACGTTACATATACACATACAAAGAATCATGGACTTGTTCTCAGATGACTTACAAATTTGAGATAGGGTTGTGTGTATTTAGAAATATATATATATATATATATATATAGGTAAAATATGCATATATTAATATAATTACACATATACATGGAGAGAGATAGAAAAAAAACATACACAGATATAAAGGAGAGAGACAGAGACAGAGAGAGAGTAGCAAGAGAGAGAGGGGAAAAAAGGACATAGGAGAGGGAGAGACAGAGAGAGAAAGAGAGAGGAAGGGAAGCAGAAGAGAGAGGGAAAAAGAGACATAAAAGCAAAGGGAGACAGAGAGGGCAGGGGCAGGTCCCTACTTCTGCAATTTATGGTCTTAAATTGTTGCCCAAGGACCTTGAGAGTTAATAATTTGCCCAGGGGCTCACACATTCTGTCAGAGCTGTCAGATGAGGGACTTGAACCCACATCTTCCTAATTTCAAGGCCTGATCTCAATCCATTGTTACAAACTGTCTCTGTTGGAATGATATAAGAATGATACATGAGCAGACAACACCAAATAGTTATATCAAGGAGGAATAAGCCAAATAAGTCGCTATTTAAAAAATCACCTGAAAGTGAGTAGTATGTTCATTATGTTTATAAAATTAAGTTAAATCACCTTTGTAAACAATACAAATATTTCTGTAGTCTAGTAATTGTGAAGTGGAAAACTCTATACTCTTTATTAGCCGCCAATCATAAACTGTTACTCAAACAGGGAGAACAAACTGAGATTCTCCAGGCTAGATTCAATTTTGGGGCAAGTTCTTCAGTGCTGCCCCCTTATTATTAAAAAAAATAACTTCAATATAACTAGTTGGTTTTTGAGAATCAGTTACTGCTTTATAAGTCAAGTAATTTTCTCATTTATCCCTGTGTTACCAGAATGAATGTTAAAAGAATTAACATCTTGTAGGTAAATATATGGCCATTAGTAGTGTGCGAGCAGGAAGTTACCAGTCCCTACAAGTGCCAACTGGCACTAGGGCACCAGAAGTTTCAGAAATTTGATAATCCTTTTTCCAAAGAAGCAAATTGCTAAGTCATTTCTAAGGCCAACTTAGTGGCTTCCCTTCAACCGAAATATTTATATAATATAGATACCTTAAGGAAGGGGAAAAAAGGTGGAAAAAAAAAAACCTATTCCTCCCCCCACCCCACACACACACTTCAAATTTTTGTAATAGATTTTACTCTGAATCTCAGGCTTCTGCTTGAATTTCATTTCAAACATTGACTGTAACTTATCAGCTCATCCCCACTCCCTACCCCTATCCACCTAGTTAGTCATTAAAGAAGAAAATTTCATTAATAAGCCATGGCTATAAAACATGAAATCAGAGCTCAGCTATTGAAGAATAGAAACCAAACATCACTAAAAAGGATTAGTTTCTTTCACTGTCTAGAAATTTTTCACAGAAGACCTTGGCTGCCCTTTTGATATTAAAACTTCCTAACAAGTATTACATTGGAGTTTTAAATTAGAATTTGCTGTCATTGAGACAGTTATAAACTGTTAAATAGGCCTCTTTCATACTATGCTACTGTAAAATACAGGTAAAATACGGTCCATAATGCTCTTCTCTGAAAAGTGACATGATGAAATTTGCTGAGTCTATGGGCTATTTTCTGTATATGTATGTGTATGGTTGTGTGTGTGTATGTGTGCGTGTGGTGTGTATACACAGTTAGATGGTACAGAGGATAGATCAGGGCTGGATTTGGAATCAATAATACCTAATTTCTGATCTTGTCTCAGCCACTTCTCAGCTGTGTGACCCTAATGCAAATCATATAACCTCTCAACCTCAGTTTCCTCATCTATAAAATGAGGAAAATGACACCACTTACCTCACAAAGTTGTTAATAAGATCAAATGGAATCACCTTTGTAAAGCATTTTGCAAACCATAAAGTACAATATAAATGCTACCTATTATTATTATTATTATTATTATTATTATTAATCATTTTCTCTTCCCTGAATCTTCTAACTCCCATTGAAATATTGTGGCTGAAACACTTATTAATTTGTTTTTTTTTTAATAATACCAGTCAAACAAAATTGTCACTTTCAAAATAACAAGCTTGAGCAAATATTCTTTATTCTTTACCCATTGTATTACTGCAATTACCGTTTTTTAATATGTAAAGAAATTAAAGCAAACTTAATCTTTCATCATCTCTGACTTTTATCCTTCTATTTCATAAATGCCTCTGCTTGTGGATCAATTATGCTCTGTTCTTAATTTTTTTTTCCCTTCCTGCCTCATCTTCCATAAGCATTGAACCCTCACAGTATCAAATCATTAACTATATTTGATCAATTGCCCCTGTCACATTTTTAAAGTTGTCATTTTGTTTATTTTATGATGTTTTCAAAGAAGAATAATACCTTTCAATGGCTGGTTCTGCCAGTCACATAATGGATCTTGCTTTCAGTTATCTGACCAGTAGAGCCCATAATTAGTACTTAATTATAGTTTATTATGGCCACTTTGGTCAGGGAAAAAAGAGCTGCTTTGTTACAGTCAATGAAGTATTTAAAGTTATGTCCTGGGTAGGGATGGGTTTATTAAACACATGGGTAAGCAATAATAAACTTACATTGATCTAGCAACTCGATAGCTCTCTTTTATGTGCTGTTCAAAAAAAAAATCCAGATAGAATTTAAAATAGCTTGGCAACACATGCAATATCCTAATGCAAGGCTATCATCAGACTATTATGGGTTTGCATTTATAGGTATAACTCTTTCTCTTCAATAAAAAACTATTTTCTCAAAGGAATGGCATATCAGTATCATACCCTGAAAGGTCAGTAGGAAGGATGCACCATCTCTCACAGGAAGATTTTTGAGTCATTTGGAACTACAAGGAAAGATGATGCTGAGTTTGTAAGTTTTCTGAACTATAGGGTGCACACTCTTGGTGCAGGAGAGTGGGGAAAGAATTGGCACAAAATCCCCTCACAGTGGAATAGAAGTACAAAGAAATGACTAAAATTATTGTATATTTTGACTGTAAATACAGCATAAATAATCCAGCATTGCCAATGAAAACTAAGTTCAAAAAAAGTCAGCAAGTATGAGATTCATATAGTGAATTTGTTCTGACTAAAAGTGAATGCAGCATACTGATTAATATGTTATACACAAAATCAAATACGAGTCATTATTCATTAAATCTCATTGTGGACATGATCTGTCAGTGACACAGATGAGTTACATTTCACACTGCTTGCTACATTTGAATATGAAGTGTATAAAGTTGAACAATCTGTGTAGAAATTAAGAGTGCAGTAATAACAGTTATATTTCTCAATGTCATTCATTTTCGTAAGTAAAAGAAAATAAGGTAACCTCCCAAAACGAACAAAATCCCTGCAAGTTGTAAAAATAGAAATGACTCCAGAATAGTTAAAGATTATAGTTTGAAATATTCAACAATTAAATGTAAATGTAATTGTCTTAATTTTTATTTTCTCTCCTTTTTAAAAGTGAAATTATAGCTCTTTGTGATGGATAAAATTGGTCTGAAGAGAAATTTCACTGGAGTAGCTGAAATGAATATATACCAAGACAACAGGGTAAATTTAAGTAATAAAAATACAGAAACACAAAATAAAGAGCTCTTATCTGGAATAATGATCCATTATATTTATCACTGAGGTTCAAAAGTACTCATTGACATGCAAGGAAATGGCATTTATTTTATATGAACATTTTAGCTGTTAATAGCATGTAACTCAGTCAACTGGAATATCTTGTTAGTATATGTGTAGAGTTCAGCGAGACCGGATATTTTTCCAGAGAAAATCTGACGAGAAATTTCTAGAGTAATTTTAATAAGAAAAAAGTATTTTTTAAAACCAAGTATGTGACATCAAAAAGGATTACTTGCATCATATGCAGATGCTTATAGAATTGCTAAATATAAAAAAATGTTAAATAAGAGAAATGTTGGTGCTACCTGCAATAACTGATAAATTTGAAGTAATACTTGACAAATTATTTTCAAAGTAGTTTCGAAAGGTTCCACTTTCCAAAAATACAGTGGAAAAAAAAAAGAATCCCATGTTTGAAGATCTTTTTGATCAATTACCTAAGAAGCTAAAATCTTTTTGCTTTGCATTGCATGTGTCTATAGCAGTAGATATAGCTAAAAAAGCTTATTTGTTTATATATTTAGAATATGCTATTGAAGCTGATGTTAGAGAAGATTTCTTACCTTGAAGACCTACTTGTGGCAGTGACACATTAAGAAAAAATTTCAAAATAACTGATGGATTTTTTTAATTAAATGATATGTGGGAGAATTGGATTGTAGTCTACTATCAGCTGATACAGTAAAAAAAAAAAAAACTCAGGTCTACAAGCACCTATTATAAATGCAGTTCCTTATACAATCTGGTCTCATTCCATCCTTCACAGTCAATCATTTATATCAAGAAATGTCAATGAGGAGCTATATAGTTTTTGCAAGTTGTTACATGAGTAATCAACTTTATAAAAAACAGTACATGAAAAGGAAGGCTTGTTTGTACAATGAGGTAGGGGTAGAGTTGGGGATGCTTTTCTATGGCAAAACATTTTAGCTGTCTTGTGCCAAAGTACTTGGAAGGATTTAAAGCTAAAATAAAAAATTGCCATTGTTTCTTAGTGATGATAACAAAAATGGACAAGAACAGTTAAACTATTTGCCTTTAAAATGGATTTGAATCTGAAAATCTTACTATTTGCAATTGATTAAGGAACTTCATGGTTTATAATTTAATCAATCAACAGATACATATTAAATATCTACAATGTGCATGGCACTGTGAGATCAAATACCAAAAAAAAGATTTTTAAAAAATTCCTGTTATCAAGGAGTTTGCTTTCTATCGTGAGGCAGCATGCACATATGTAATAACACAGAAGAAATATATACAAAATAAATGGAAGATAATTAAACACAAAGAGGGCATAATGATGAAATACTTCATAGTAAAGGTGTACCTTTTAAAAATTTTATATTTTTCTATTCACATTATTTATTTTCATTCTTCCCTATCTATTATTTCCTACCCTATATTACTATATATATATGCATTTTACAGTTGAAGAAACTTCTGTACTTAATAAATGCTTGTTATTAATCAATGAAAGCACTGTTCAGTTTTCCAAATATAATGCACCCTAACCTAGGAAAGAGGCAGTTAAATGTTGCAGTGGATAAAGTTACAGGCCTGGAATCAGGAAGCCCTGAGTTCAAATCCAATCTCTGACACATAACATTTCTGTGACCCTTGGCAAGTCACTTAACCAAATTTGCTACAATTTCCTCATCTGCCAAATGATCTGGAGAAGGAAATTGCAAACCACTTCGGCATTTCTGCCAAGAGAACCCCAAATGGCGTCACAAAGAATCAAACGTGAGTGAAACAACTGAACAACAAAAATTGGGAGAGAGTGTGGAATAAGAGAAAAAGCACTGACTCTATAGTCTGAGAAACTGGGTTCAGTTCCCATTTCTGATACTCCTTGTGTAACCTTGGACAAGTCAATAAACTGCTCTAGGCCATAGTTTCCTTATCAGTAAAAGGGAGGGGATGGACCAGATCATTAATGAGGTCCCCCTCCACCTGCCATCTGTGATGTTATCTTCTCTTCCTATTCAGTTATAGCCCCAGGTCACTGTCTGTCTTCAGCATTTGTCCAACACACACACACACACACACACACA
>CM053624.1:101893333-101913473 GCA_028646595.1 Phalanger gymnotis | reverse complement strand
TTTTTTGCATGCAACTAGAAAATAAGATACACAGGCAATGGGGCATAGAAATTTATTTTGCCCTACATGAAAGGAAGGCAAAAGGGGATCAGAGGGAAGTGGGGTGACAGAAGGGAGGGCAGACTGGGAAACAGGGCAACCAGGATATACGCCATCTTGGAGTGGGCAGGAGGGTAGAAATGGGGAGAAAATTGGTAATTCAAACTCTTCTGAAAATCAATGCTGAAAACTAAATATATTAAATAAAAAAATAAACAAAAGAAAACAAAACAAAAAAAAGATTAATAAAACTGAAAAAAACCTTCGATAATCTGATTCAATAGAAAAAAATAGCAAATGTTCACGGTCAAATCATAGCAAGAGCAGAAGAAATTAAAATAAGAATCAGAACATATTTTACAAACTTACATATTAACAAAACTGAAAACACAAAAGCAATAGATGACTTTCAGAAATATGAAATACCCAAACTCTCAGAAGAGCCAAAGAAATTGTAATCCAATTGTTGAAAAAATAAATAGCCCTAACTATAAAAGAACTATTTGGGGAACAAATTCCTTGTCCTCATGAATTTATGAGAGAATTCTATCAAACTTTTAAAGAACATTTATACCCATACTTTACAAATTATTCACAAAAATTTATAAAGCACATTACCAGAGTTCTTTAAGGAGACAAATGTAGTCCTAACAGCCAAACCAGTGAAAGATTAAACAAAGAAAGAAAAAAAAGCATATCTGTCTATCTATCTACCTATCTATACACATATACATACACACATACACATGTATGTATGTATGTATGTGTATACACAGCAATATCATTGATGAACATTGACTCAAAAAATTAAACAAAATCCTATCCATCCTACAACAGAGAATTAGCCAAAAAATCATTCATTATGATCAAGTGGGATTTATACCAGGGATGAAAGACGAGTTCATCATTAGGAAAACAATCAACATAATTAATCATGTTTAAAACCAAAATATTCAAAATCACATGATCATCTGAATACATGCAGAAAAAGCTTTTGACAAAGTATAGCACTCTTTTTATGTTAAACTTTACAAATTATAGGTCCTACTAAAAAAGGACCTTTTTTTTTTAGTATTTTAAAAAGCATCTATCTAAAACTAAAAGCAAACATATGCAATGAGAATACGCGCTAACATTTTCTAGTAAATATGGGAATAAAAAGAATGCTTATGCTCCCCACTATTATTTGATATACTTCTGAAAGTGATAGTAACAGCAAAAAGACAAGAGAAAGAAATTAAAAGCATAAAGTTAGGCAAATAAATAGGCAAAGCTATTTCTATTCGCTAATATAATAGTTGACTTGGAAAATTCTAGGGAATCAGCAAAGATACTAATTGAGACAATAGACTGAGAAAAGTTGTAGGCTACAAAATAAATCCTCAAAAATCAACAGTATTATTTTATATAATGAAAATAAAATGCAAGAAGCAATAATAGAAAGGGAAATCCCATTCCAATTAACTATAAAATGCACAAAATATTTGACTAGTGACCTACCAAAGCACACAAAAGACATATAGATTCAGTTACAACATGCTCTTTGAAGAAAATAAAAAAAAAAGAACTTAAATAGCTGGAGGAATATTCAGTACTCATACTTGGGCTGTGCAATATAATAAAAATGACAATCTCCCAAACTTACTATACACTTTTAATGTTATAGCAATCAAATTGCCAAGGGAATACTTTATAGAATTTGATAAAACAATAACAAAATTCATTCTGAAATAGAAAAAAAACCATTAGAATATCAAGGGAAATGATGAATAAAAGTAGGGAAGAAGAGAGGATTCTGGGAAGATGATAGAGAATGAAAATTCCAAGCTCTCCAGATTTCCCCCACAAATTGGATAAAATAGTGCCTCAGGGCAAACACAGAGAGATGAAAATAAATAAGAGTTGGGGCAGAACAGTAGTCTTCCTGTGACAATGCGAGAAGATCTGAAGAAAAATCCCGGATTGAGGTGTGTTCCCTATGAAAAGAAAACACATCCAGGCTAGTTCTGCTTAAACAACAATAGCGAGCACTGGGGTTAATTGGGTTGGGGGCAGCCTTACCCCCAGACACAGGAACTTTTACCCCCAGGATAGTGAGGGGAGTTGGGTGTCTGAGCTGAGGAAGATTGAGGGAACCTCTGCTGACAGAAAACACCAGACCCAGCTGTGTCCTGGAGAGGTGGTCCTGGGTGAGAAAAAACAAGCATAAGCTCAGTGAGTGTAGAAGCAGTGGGGTGGGGATACCATAGGCTATGGGCACTTAGTGGAGGCTAGAAGTCTTGGTTTCAGTTCCAGGCCAGAGGGGAGAACTGAACAAGGATCTGAGGCCAGAGGCACCATCCCCGATACCTCAGGGTTAGAGGTGATTACAAAAACTAAGCTGCTACAAATAAAAGAAAATGAGCAAGCAAAAGAGAAAGAATTCAATCATAGAAAGTTACTATGGGAATAGAGAAACAGTTCATCTTTAGAAGAGGACACTGAAGCAAAGAAACCTTCTTCTACCCCAAAGAATAACATTAAATGGTCACCTGCCCAAAAAGAATTCATAGAAGAACTTAAAAAAGACTTTAAAAATCAAATGAAAGAGATTGAGGAAAAACTAAAATAAACAAATAAACAAGTAAGAAAAATAAAATATTATGAAAAGAAAGTCAACCAATTGGAAAAGGAGATCCAGAATCCTAAGGAAGAAAACAACTCCTTAAAAATAAGAACTGGGCAGGGGAAAGCCAGTAAAGTCATAAGAGACCAAGAAATAATAAAATATAAAGAATGCAAAAATAGAAGAGAATGTGAAACATCTCATAAGAAAAACAACTGATCTGGAGAACAGATCAAGAAGAGAAAACGTAAGAATAATCAGACTACCCGAAAGCTGTGATCAAAAGAAGAATCTTGATACAATAATATAAGAAATAATTTAAAAAATTGTCCTGAAGCATTAGAACATGAGAGGAAAGTTAGAAGTAGAAAAAATCCACCAATCACCACCTGAAAGAGATCTTACATGGAAAACCTACAGGAATATCATAGTCAAATTCCAAAACCCCCAGCTCAAGGATAAAATATTATGAGCAACAAGAAAAAAACATAATTTAAATATGGCAGTGCCACAATTAGAATCACACAAGACCTAGCAGTGGCTACACTAAAAAACCACAGATCTTAGGATACTGTATATTGAAGAGCAACAGAACTGGGGTTGCAGCCTAAAATAGCATACCCAGCAAAGCTAAGCATAATCCTGAATGAAAAATTAAAAGACATTTAATGAATTGTCAGACTTTCAGGATTTTGCTTAAAAAACCTAAACTTAATAGAAGATTTGGCATACAAGAGTCAAGAGAACTATAAGGTAACTTCTGTCTTTAGAAAGTTGCCTAAAGCACTGAGAAGTTAAGTGACTTAAGGAGCTTCACATACGTGGCAGAGTGAGGATTTCACCTGGAGTCTTCCTGATTTTGAAGTTGGCTCTCTAACCACTATACCATGTTGTCTTTCTTATTTGCAACTTCCTGGATGAAGTCTCAGTTATCAAGATCTTTTCCTATATCTATTAATTATGCCCTTTTCTTCCAATCTCCTCCATCTCTTTTGATTCATATTTGCTTGGACTTTTGACCACCTATCTTGCTCTTTGCTAGCATTTTATCTCCTGACATTTATTTGGCTTTCCTAGTTTCTAACTCATTGCTAACTGGACCCTTATTTCTTATACTCATTGAATGTGTTTTACTTGCCTGATTATGTTTCATGGCCTTACTCTGACTCCTAAGTCATACCTAAATCCATATGCCACACTTCCTCTTTTTGCATCTGCAATATGTTGCTGCCTGTGACCAAGCATGACATCTGAAACATTATTTTAAATTGTCATGCTTTTCTTGGTACTGAAACTAAGCTATTATTTAAGCATATATTTACTTTCACATTGCCAAACTATTCTCCATTTGAGAAAGAGAAAAAGTTGTGTTGTTTCTAAAATTCTCTTATCTCTGTGCATCCTCTAAATCTTCTAAACTCTCTAGTCTCAGTAAATGGTTTCCAAGTCTTTTGATTGTGCAGCCACTTTTATTAATACTTTATTCTGACCTCTGAAAATATACAAGGCAGGAGTGGGAGTAGGGATGAGGCAACTTCTCCAAAGCAACTGTTCAGTTGCTACTGTAGGTGCTCAAGTTAGGTTGGGTTTCCAGAAGAATTGATCAACTGGCTTAGAAGGGAAGTTTAGGCACTTGAACACTGGCAGGAGAGGATGAAATGGAGGAGTGTTAAGCTATAATGAGTGTGAAAGGTATTTATGGTTGTGTTAGAGACAAGCCCTATGATTGGCTATAGTGTTAAGAGTAGGTTGTAACTCATCAACCCAACCTCCCTTGGTTGATAACCCTTAGAGTCATGTTATATTCTCCACTTTGGAGACTGTTAGTAGACTATACTATTAATAACTTCCTGATTTCTACGACCTTCTCTTCATATCGACATGAGAGGGAGGAGAGCATTTGTTTGTTTTTCCTCAAGTCCTTTGGCCCCTGGTCATCTTTTTATGAGAAAGAGTGTATGGGGAATTTTGTGAGAAGACTAATTGGGAAGTGAGAATCAGTATCCCCTTCCTCTAGAGAGAAGTGGATCTTAAGGTATCTAACTGCTGGGTGAATGATGGGTGAATGGGGGGGAGGGGCATTCTAAAACTGAATTGAGATATGAAGAGGAAAACTATTATATCCTAGCAGCACATACTTACTTTTTTTTCCTTTTCCTTCCTTGCACATTCTTACATTTGTGTGATATCTGTAAAGAAGTTGGAGTTTCCAGTGCATTCAAATCAAAATAATAGTTGCATGGTTTTTAGACATGTTTGAATAAAAACTACTTGAAAGATCCTCTTCCAAGCCCAGAGTGCTCTGTGTATTTTAACTAAGAAATGGTTTATTTGTGGTACAAACAAAAGGGGAAGAATACCGAAGGTGCCCAACTTTATTGGCTGGAGACATCTGTTGGCAAGCCTCTTCATATTGCTCTACATAACTGTGTCAAGCAGCTGGGTAACGGCTTCACAACAGTTGTTCTCTATCAAGTGCACTCCCTCTGGAGGGGCTGTTGTTTCCTGTGAGTTGTACAGGGCACTTTTTGGACCAACTTTCTTAGCTGGTCTTTCTTTCAAATCTGTTCCGTCAGCATTGTATTTATTGTGGCTTTGTATTTTTTGGGGGGGAGGCGGGAAAGGGGGTGTCACATTGTACAGAACATCTATAGTAATACTACAACAGGGTGTCTGGGAAGGCTATTAGGTAGTGTCTTGTCATATCTAACTTACAAAAATAGAATTTTAAAACTTAGATGAGAAATTATTTGGTTGTAACTGAAAAGTCATTTGAACTAGTTTGTAATGATTCCCAAATACTATTCCTTTCAGATGTATAATTTTAGTGTTGTCCAGTTGAGCCTTCAAATAATGTTTCCATCTCTGATTGAGAAAATATTCTACCTTTTTCTTCCTTTTTTAAAATGCATATATTACCATTGGAATGACTACTTTCTGACTTGGGTTTGAATTTTTTCTTGTTCCTAGCCATTCACATCCTTCACTGTGACCATTTGTTAAGGTTTTCTCACAGTACTCATTTTGGTTAATGTGGCAACGATGTGGGTCATCCTGGGATGTTCCACTTCCTGATTGATTTAGTGGTGAAGGAAGAGGAGACCTTGGGCAGAAGATTGGTTCACAAGTTCTAAATAAAGCCCCACCTCCTTCCTTAAAAACAAAACAAAACAAACAAACAAAGAATAAAGAAAACAATTTCTTAAACTTTGCCAGTAGGTCTCCTCACTTCCACAATGACATTTTTCAATGGGGGTAGAGGTGGGGGTGGGGGGAGGGAGACATTCTTTATTTTCCCCTCTCTCCACAGTGCATGGTCCCAGCTGTGTGACTCCCTTCATGAATATGCATGAAATGAGATATGACATTGCCCTGCTCCCATTAATAATCTTGTCATCTGACTTGTGCGGCAGAAAGCTTCAGTCCATGGCTCTTCTTAGCAAATGTAGCCTGAAGAAAAAGGGGGGTGGGGGGGGGAGGTGTGTATGTGTTGGGAGGGGTAGATTTTTTTAAAATCAGGATTAAGTATTTAAACATTTTGGCAAAGCGTTTCCAGTAGAGAGTGAAGGAGGGAGGAGAAGGCAGAGGGAATGCTCTGGCTTGAGAAGAGCAGAACTCCTTTCTATGAATGCCGTGACTTGTTAGAAGCCTAAAGCAGTGGGTGTAATGGTATGCGAACTGACCTTGAATATAGCCACTGTGGGTAGCCCCAGCTTTTTTGTAAAAGAAGCATTTGCTGCGGAGGTTTGGATTTCAGGCTTTCCAGTCATCAATCATCTCAGCCTATTCTCCTCTTTGACAGCTCAGTACAAGGCCTGACATTTGACACCCAAGACCCCAGGACTTACGCACAGACACAAGCTGAGGCCCAAAGAGGGGGAGGGAGGGGAGAAAAAGGAGGAAAAAAAGTGACAGCTTTTTTTTTTTAAAGCAGTAGCAACATCAAACTCAAGAAGGTACCAAACGAATTGTCACTGTAATAGAAATTGATTCCACAGGAAGGTAGCACATCGAACTCTGTCTACTGCTCTGTGATTTTCATACTGATCAGGTTGCTTTAATAGCTTTGAGAGGATGATTTGGGGCAAATATCTGAGCCCCACTAGCCACATTCAATTTGTACAGATTGAAACTAACCTCAGTATTGAAGAGTAGATTTGTGGACATGGGGTTATCACTTTTTGGACAATGGCTTATGACATTGTGACCTCAGTGTCATTACATCATACTGTCACCTTAGATGAGGGCCACCCTCAGGGAACTTTTGCTTGGGGTAAAGAAAAAAAAAAAGGAAAAAGAAAATCCAGGTTTGAAAATGAGCTCACTGAAGTCTGGAGGTCAATTAATGCAAGTGCTTCTCAGTTCAAACAATCATAATTGCTATTAAGAAGAATGAGGTAATTTAATGCTTCCATCACTGAAAGAGTTTAAAAGGTTCATAACATACAAGGTCACAGAAATCACTGCTGAAGGTTCAGATGGCACTAATTCAACTCACTCTCCACCTAAGTGAGGCTAGTTGAACTGTATGCCATGCATTGTATATATGAGTCCTATCAATAACAGTGGGTGGGCCAGTGGCAACTTGGAGAATAGGGCTAATTTCTTTGGTTCTTAGCTGAGTCTGTGACCTGGTTGATCAATCAATCAGGGATTTATGGAATACCTACTCTATGCTTAGCACTGCACTAAGAGCTGTAGAGAATGCAAAAGAACATTAAGATGTCTTTCCAGGTTACAAATAGCCTGCAGTATACATCTAGAAATAAGACAAAGACACATAGAACAAAACTGAAAACAAACCATTAAATGTTGGTGCTAATTTCGCTGTACAGGCAACTGATACTGTGTTAGCAACTTATTTAACTAGGAGATGATCTGGTGCATCAATTCACTTAAAGTCCACCTTCCTTTCCTAAGCTATCTGTGATCTCGCTTTTCAACGATAATCTACTAAAATCATTCAAGATACCAGGAAATAAAGCAAATTTATGAAAATCTTTAACTCAATCAGCTAAGTGATGGATAGTTAAGTGCTATTCTGCTGAATAATAAGATTATTAACACACTGACACTTTGCTGAATCTATGATTTTATCAGATTCCACTGATAGAGCTCTCAATTCCTCTATGTCTTCTTGTCCTATGAAATTCTGCTCATCTTTCCGTAAATCCTTTCTGAAGGATGAACCTAAGGTACTGAAAGACTTCTCCTTATTCTACCAATACTGGAGGTATACACAAATTGCACCTTCCTGATAATTTCAGAGCCCTACAGCCTGCAAGTCAGCTGTCCCACTTGTCCTCCCCCTTCCCCTCCCACTGGAACCTTAGACTATCTTCATAACAATGGGTTCTAATCTTTCACTTAGTTCTGTCCAGAACCAGGTTTCCATAACACTTTATAGCCAATTCAAATGAACCAAATCCACTTTCTAGCTTTTATTTGTGGGATATCTTCCCTCACTGGTAGGTAAGCTCCTTGAGGGAAAGGACCCTTTTGCTTTCATTTTTTATTTCCAGCACTTAGGCCAGTTCCTGGAACATAGTAAACACTCAATAAGTGCTTTATCATTCAATCACTCACCACTCTTGAAGCCATTTATTTGTCCTGATGTAAGATAGACTACCTGTCTTTCTTGTTGTTCCTGTCTTGGTTAATTATTTTAAACAAATTTTTACATGCCAGGAATTGTAACTAATATTCAATAGTCATTATTGACAATATTATAACCACCATTGGGTAGTCTCATTATTCTCATTCATATAATGCCAATAGAAAAAATATTGGTATTAAAGATATCTACTGAAATAGCAGTTTGAGGATAATGACATCATTGCACAATTTCCCAGATATAATATAATCTGAAATATTCCTTCTACTTAAAAGTGAACTAAGTTCATTGTCCATCTGAAGCACCTTTTCAAGCTATCTGTGGATAAATTAGCCAACTATAAATTATTTGCCAAATGTCTTGGTTGGTAGCATTTATTTTTTTATCCACTTTGTTTTTCCATTGTAAATAGACTGATTTCTTTTGTTGTGAATTTAACTGAAAGACTTTGTAGTATTCTGGATTTCAGAGCAGTTAGTAAAAGGTCACCCCCGAAAAAGGTGTCTATGACTTATCATTAATTTTTTTTTAATTTTATTTGAACTTTGTACAAAATACATATTGATAAATACTGCAAGGAACGGTGTGTCTCCCCAGGGAGACAAGGTATAGACTCAGCACTTCTTAAACTATGAGTCATGATGTGGTCGCAGCTCACAGTTTAAGAAGTGCTAAAGGGGGTGCTAGGGGAAAAAGTTTATGAAGCCCTGGATAGAGGATAGAACACTGTACTTTGAGTCAGGAAGACCTGGGGTCAAATTCTGCTTCAGGAATTTACTAGTTTTGTGACCCTGGAAAAATCACTTGACCTCTCTGTGCCTCTTCACTTCTAAAATGAAAAGTTAAACCTGATGACCTCCAAACCCCATTCTACTTCTAAATATGTGATCATATGTAACTCACTTGATGGCAGTATCTAATAGAACACTGAACAAAGTCACTTTCCTAGTAGCATTTATGATATAGTCTTATAAGATTTAGATTCTGGATTAATTTGAACTGGGTCCAGTTCAGGGGCCAAAGAGATGGTCAGTTTCTCACTTTGGCTTATTATGCTGATCTGTCGTTACTCCAGGAAAATCCTAAATATATTCATGGTTCAGAAATGAAAATTCAATATATACAACAGAATTTCAAAAGTACCTGTTAATAAGGCATGTGTTCTACTCTAAAAATTATCTATTATGTCCTTCCTGTACTCTTTCATAGAATCATAAACTTAGAGCTAGAAGGAAATCCTGACACCATTTAATTCAAATCTTCTACCCAATGAGTTTAAAGATGAAAAAAATAAACCCCATAGAAATAAGTGAGGTTCAAGGTCACCAAGTTAATAAGTAGGAGAGCTAGGATTTGAAGCTAATTGTCAGATTTGAAATCTAGCACTTTTCCCACTGTACCATTTTGCCTTTTCTATTTTCATCAAGGATACATGCCATTTAGGATCATATGCATAAAGACTTTTAGAGAGAAGAAAGGAGATATATAGTCTAGGAAGTGCTGACATTTGTTTTTCTGTGTAGAGGAAGTGGGGGGAATAAGCATTATAGATGACTTTTTACTCTTTTGTAATCTTCCCCTTAGAGATATTAATCCCTTAATACTTTTAATATTATATCTCCTGTCAGAGAGATTACTTGTCTTATATTTAGTCAGATTTAGACCCTTTTCCCCAACTTCAACTTTTTAAGTGCTTTTGGCACTTCCTCATATGTAAAATCCAATACCAAGACATCCAAATATGGTGTCTGTTATCCTTGCTGATGAAAATAGATCATCTGTTCTATTTTGGATATGCTTCTTGCTCTTCTGTTTTTATATCGTCAAAGGAAGACCCCAGGCCCCAAAAAGGACCCGAAATGAAACATAGTCTGATCATAGATTACGAAGCATTTGTAATCTGAGAAGAGCTTGCAAAAGAAAACTGGCAAGAGAGGAGAGAGACAGACAGACAGACAGACAGAGAGGGGGTTAAGAGAGAAGATATCTGTAGAAATAATAAGCCAGACAACAGACTGTTTAGAAAGTCCTAAGCAAGGTCTTGAGTCTGCAGCTGCTATTCAAGGTTGCCCTTAAGCTAGTCAAGGCTGGTTCTGTGGTTTCTTGCTGCTATAGGCATCTCCAAATTTAGCTAGGGTTTACTCTCAAAGGATCACTGGTATGTCCAGCAGTTTTAGGCTTCAGAAGCCCTTTTTTTTTTGGAGGGGAGAAGGCCGGACAATTGGGGTTAAGTGACTTGCCCAAAGGTCACACAGCTAGTAAATATGTCAAGTTTCTGAGACCGGATTTGAACTCAGATCCTCCTGACTCCAAGGCCAGTGCTCCACTCACTGTGCCACTTAGCTGCCCCAGGCGTTTCTAATTGGCTAGTTTCTATGTAACTCTGACAGGCTAGTATAGTCACCACAGAGCCCTTGTTAATAATATGCATATGCTCTTAAGGCCATCTTCCATGGGTGGGTGTATTACTAAGGTTTCTGCAAGCTTATTTTCTTCTCAGCTGTTTTTAGCTTTTCCATGAGTTGGACTATGCCTAGCATTCACTTCCACTATTGTTCTTCAAATGAACTTGTAGTCTAAAGTGGTACTGTCTTTGGTTGCCATGTCTCTTCACTTGGCATATAAGACCAGTATTTGCTGGCTAAGGGGGTTTCTGGGAGAGTTATTATTTTGGATTGACTAAATTCCTTTAAAATATGGCAGAAGAGATAAAGTCTTTACTTATATCTACTCATTTTTTGTGAGTTGATAGGTAGTGAAATGCAAAATTTAAAAAAAATTCCAACTTTACCATTGATTTCAATTTGGCTCCAAATCTTGTTTCTAATATTAGTATTGTAAAATTCTGTGAATCTCAGTGTCAGAGGTCAATGAAGAAACATATAGTAGATAAACATAGATCATTAATAGCAAATTGCACCAAAAATCATTGTCAGAGTTATATGACCTGAGAGTTATGACCAGAGATAAAGGTGGGTCACTCATACTAGTGAGAAAAAGGAATAACAAATGCGTAGAAATTAGACTGTACTGGTAACTCCTTAATGTCAAGAGATCTAGAGAAAGTCTTTCAGTGTGTTAAGTAAATCCTCTAGAGTTAATTGGACAAGTATTACATGAGAAAGTTTGGATGTATTATTTGATTTGCACTAGGCCAGAAACATCCACATGAATGAGATCATGTCTGCATTAAAATACTGACATATCCAAGTCACAGATGTATGTGAATGATTAGAGAAATCCCCTGATCTACTAGACTAGTGGACCTCCCATGTAGCAGAACCAAAGCATGACCATCAAGCCCAAATCAAACAATTCAGAGGATCCCCATATCCACCCCATTAGATATACCTACACACATGTATACATATGCACATGAATACTGATATATTCAGAGCTTTCCAGAATGCTGCTTTTATCATGTCATAATTCCTTGGTGATATAACAAATGATCTTTGAAATTTGCTTTAGGGTCAGATAATCCTCTACCCTCCGATCACTTTGGTGATAGACTTCTCTCAACTTAAATGGCCCTCAGATACTTTATTCTCAAAGCTGATATAGTTTGGTAAGAACTTCCAGGCTCCGCACTCCTTTGTCACAGAGAACCCTACAAGGTATTAGATTTGGCACCGGAAACATAGGTAATAAATAAACACAAATGTTACCTGGGATTTTGACAATGATGCTTCACATTACATTCTATTTTATGTCTCTTCTTAGAAAGAGTACAAATTATTAAATGGTAGACAAGAGAGTTCTCTTCTCTTTAACACATCAGCACTAATCTTTGCCATTAAGGCTCTTGGATCAATGGCTTAAACTTAGCATAGCTAATTCTATGTTCCGTTATGAATACATTTATTCTGAATTCTTAGAAAAAAAAGGGGTAGCTGATTTTATAGCACATTTGTATATCTTAAACAATTAGGCTGAAACTCATAAGTAAAGTTGGCAGCTGCGATTTTTCATGGGAGCCCTACTAGTAATTAACTTCATTTTTCTGCACATACACACACACACATATATGCATATACATATATAAAATGTGTGTATGTCTGTGTATATGTATTTTGTGTGTGTGTGTGTAGCTATAACCATAGATATGTCAGAATTAGACATCTAACATTTTCCTGATAAATCTGACCTTAATTAATCATGTCCTGTCTACAGATTCCTCAGCTCTTATGTTGAATATGTATCTTTTTTTTTTGCAAAGAAAAAGACAAAGTTTATTAAGGATTCACCATAATGGGTAGTCTTATTTGTGATGCTTGTTTTCACAAGTGGGCCAGATTCAATCTACAGAGCCAAATTGAATCCAAGCCATGACAATGTATCTTTAACATTGTTCTCTTTAACACTGGTTTTCTGAAATTAAAATTTTTGTTCGTCTTTTGTACAGGACTAGATAGTAAGTTCTTTGGGGGGGGATTATTTTCTATTACCTTTGTTTTCTTCACACTCTTTATGTTGTGTTAGGTCCCCAGGGGCATCTGAGTTTGAGACAATCAAATTCTATTTAAAATATTTTTATTTTTACTTATTTTATTTAACTTTATATGTTATTCTCCTATTTCATCTGGATGTTGGTGTTTTGAGAAACCTCGTGTCCTTTTATTTGGCATTTTCTCTTTTTCAGAGAAACTCCCCCACTTATATTTTTAACTATCCCATGTCCTAATCATGCATGTTTTCTCCCTGTGAGAGAAATAAGAAAATTTCAATATTTGAAAATGTAAAGTCTTAATATTATAGGAAATCCTTTGATCCATAAAATAAAAGTTAAGCTTTTTGAAATGTTACTTTCAGTTTAGTGAGAAAGACCTGCACACAGAAATTTGAAAATGTCAGACTAGTGGAGTTGATTAGTTAACATAAAATAAGTATGGTCCTATCACTAGAGGTGACTTCAGGACAAGAGCTTTGTTTGCAAACTCAGAGCTTATCTAGCCACCACAGGAATTCTGAGAATAAATGGAAATTAAACATTGTAGTGTAGGCTATCCTAAACATTGCCCATTGGCAACAGGTTACTAGTAAAGACTGCGATGCCCCTTTTAAAATCCTGCACCAGCTCCTTTTCCCCACCATAAGCCACACTATAGACTGGGAAATGATGAGGAAAACTTATGCTCCAGGTCTTGTGGAGGTTCCATCTGAAATTCCTGGGGCATTTCTTGAATTCTTCACACAGAACTCTAATAAAACATGGGTTGTAGGGATGTGTACATCAACACTTCAACATCTCCATGAGCCATCAATGTGTGTTCTTTCTCTATTACTGTAGATCACATTCCATTTTTATCATGTGTAGTTCTGGTTTCTGCCCTCTTAGACATCCTTCATAGAAGGCCCAATAATCAGGTTGGATGCTTTTCTCTAGGTGTTTTTTAAATGTTCAATTCTTGGTATTAAACTTGAACCCCAGAGTTTCACCTGCAAGGCATTCAACTCTTCTTCATTCAAATATCTATGCAACATTTCCTCTTGTTACTCCCATCCACAGTCACTTCTAGTGCATTTATCTCAAGTGGGCAAGTCTTAAGTCATAAAGTCATCGGACCATAGATTTACAAAGGGAAGGGACCTTAGAGGCCAACTACTTCAAGTAACTCATTTTAAAGATAAGAAAATGAAGGCTAGGTGGAATTAAATGACATGCCCATGGTTACATGAATAATATAGAAACAAAATTCGAACCTATGTCTTCTGACTCTAAATACAACAACCTTTGCACTGAACCATTATTACTGATATAGACCTAAATACAAACTGATAAATGACTCCCATTTGTAACTGCTTACAAGTTCTAAACTATTGGCATCTCCTTGGGCATTCTCTTCTCTGTTGTGGAGAGAATTAAGGATGCAGAACAATTTCAGCCCCATATATACATCAGCCAGGCCTTGGCTATGCTAGCTGCTAGCTGTCAAAGAGCTGATGTTATTCCTTGAGGCTCAGCACTAGGACCTGGGGATAGGCTAGCTGCACAAGCAGTATCCACATGCCTCTCCAGAGCCCTAGCCCCTATTCCTCATGCAACCAAATTTGTTTCACAGTCACAATTTCTTTCATAGTCTCTACCCTGACCTTAGTCACAAACACACCCAGGAGCCATCTCACTCTCTCATGCCAAACCAGAACCACTAGCATCAGAAGAATGACCTCAGAGAATCATAACATATAAATGATGCTCAATAAATCCTGCACCTTCCCTGTTTGCCTTCTCTTGGGGTTGTCATTCTTAACAGCACCATCCCTATTATCCACATCACTAGGGCATCCCAAAGAGAGGAGTTTGGAAGGGGGTATTAAGAAAGGATTGGTGACCCCTTCTTCATATCCCAGGAACAATTCAAAATGTTTAGACAGTGAGTGGTTCAGGACAGGTAAAACTTCTGCACATTTTGAGCATACATATAAAATCTTCCTTCCCTTGCTACATTAGTTTTCTTTCAGTTTTCAATACTTTCCTTGAATGTCATTTTTTCCCCTTTCTATCACTGGAGATGAAATGGACAAATCACTTATCTTTTATGAAGTGAGGAGTACAAATCCTTTGCTTTCTTGAAGCCTTATTTTCCTCATCTATAACATGGGTATAATAACATTACTTGACCTCAGGCTTAGCTCAAGAATAAAAAGGGACACGAAACACTTAAGAACAAGTTGATAAATAGAAATATAAGTAAGCAGGAGCCTAATTTAGACAGTGTCTTGTTCATTGGAAAGTGTCCTCATTTTCTTAGTAGTACATGGATGTGTGTTTTGTGGTTGCTAGATAGCCTATTTTGGCTACTTGTCTTATAATTCAGGTCCTTCTGGATTGAACAAACAGGAGCCTGCTCATTTGGCTTTCACAGCTGCAAAACTCACAGGAAAAAATGTGTCTTAGTCACTTCTGTGTGGGCTTAATGTGAAGGAACACTGCAAAGTTGGAGGAGAAGGGGTGGGAGAGACTCCTAAGCATTAAGTGGAGAATACCACCCTCCCGTAGCCTATGAGATTAAAGCAATAGATTTCCAAGTAGTTCTTCAGACTGACTAATTTATATGGATATTGAGGATTCAGCTAGAGAATTAAAAAAAAAACGTAGCTGGGGAAAAATATGATGCTCTCAAAGTCCCAGTAGTATTGCCACATTCATTTTACTAGAGCGTTTATTCTTTAGTACTTTCATGGATTGACATGAGGGAGGAATTCACATGTCATGGCAGATAACATCTCACTGTTGCCAAAGGAGTCTATTCAGACATGCATGTTAGTGGGTTGATAACTTATTCCGTATTGCAGAGGACTCAAAGATAGACATTTCTCCTTTTATCTCCATCTCTGCGCTCCCTGCATACTAAAGATATGGCGAAACAGCAAGATACATCTTAACTAGCCTACTCAGAAAGTAGGGACTATTGCAAGTCCAGTCCAAGGACTCCAAACTTAAAGGAACAAGGTGTCATGCAGACTAATAACAAATACACTGGGGATGTTTATGCGCATAATTTGAGCTGTAGATAAGTGTGTTTTTAAAAACCTGTCTGGTGATTGTTAAGTAAGGACAAATGAAAAATAGCTTGAGCTCATCTGTTTTAACTACTATGTTAAAAAAGCATGTGCAAACAGTGAGGTAAGCACATAGCACACAATAAAAGATTACACAAATTTTATATATATATATGTATACGTATATACATATATATATACATATATATATATATAATTTGCAGGTATTTTTAGAGGTGGTATAATTCAAGCGAGGTTTAACCCAAACCTTGACCCCTGCCCATCTTGAAATGTTTCATGGTCCACAAAACATCTGGTTAATTGACATTGGAAAGGTGTTTAATTTTTGCCTTGTAACCTTATTTTTTGACGTCATATCATTTAAGGGACCTCAGGGATTCCTTTATCCAACCTCTTTCCTTTTTAGAAAAAGAAAATGTGGCCCAAAGGCATTAAGTAACTTGCTCAATGTCTAAAAGCAAATAAATGACAGTACCAATTCTGTAACACAGTCTTCCAGCTTCGCAATCTATTGATAATGCCTTCTTTTTTTACAAATATCATTTATATATCTAGTTTTCATTGTTGTATTTATCCTCTTTACTTTATTCTGCAGATAATTATATATGTACTTGCTTTCTCCTCCATTACAATGCGAGCTCCTTACATTCTTACAATGTTTTATTCTTTGTATATGCATCCCCAGAATATAGCACTGTGCCTGGAATGTATTAAGTATTTAATAAGCGCTTGCTTGCTTGATTTGGTTTTGCTACCATTTTTGCTTTGGGTAATTCAAATATAGCATGGCCAAAACCAAACCAAACAAAAGGAAAGCCTATTCTGTGTTCATTTTTATTGATAAATCTGCATTTTCTGATGTTTATCAATCATGATTTTTCCTCAAAATTACACATTGGGACATTTTCATAGGATCATTTAAAAAAAATGTGTTGGGAACAAAGTAGTACACTTAGACTTGACCTACATGCGCAAAATGGAAGACAAGACAATTGCCTGGATTACTCAGACCAACAAAACCATAGATACTTTCACCTCAAGGCAAAACTGACTTACTTTTCATTTTGACTTCTCCGCTTTTCTTCCTTCAGACAAATCTAGTTGTGTGTTATGTTTATAGTTGTGTGTTAAATTGTTATAAAAACAATATTTTAAGATAAAACTAACCATTGCGTAAACTCCATTACATAGATTTCAAAGCACATCCTATAACCAAAATCTTCTGACTGGGCATGGACACATTCACTTCCTCCCTTATTGTTTCATATTTTCACTATAGAAAACATTTGGGACCAAAATGTGTAATACTATTTGGAAATATTTGCCTTGTGTAGATATAGTTTAATGAAGTGTGAGGGGAGAAACAAAAGACATTGAATTTTCATTCTGAGATTTCACCAGAGAGCATCCTAAACTGTAAACTACACTGTGAGGAACTTAATCTAATCAATATAGAGCAAATATGGATAATATGGGAGTCATATTGACTTGAGTTGTTGTTTATATGAGTTGTCAACATTGAAATAAAAAGTTCACCTCATTGCTTTGTTTTGTAGACATAGCATCAGTTTAATGCAATGGTCCCTTTCCCACAGCTGGACCACTTTCCATTATTTCCAGATGTGGACATCATTCCTCTGCTTTCATCTTTTAGTCATGTAGTGTGACTCAAGGATTCTGATTGGTTAGGAACTTCATTGAAGTCCTTGAATGAACAGGGTAATTAACTAACTTCAGAATCATTTAAAAATAAAGTCTAAATCTAAATGCATTTTTATGGTGAGGCTTTAAGCTTTGAACATATAAATCTACAACATTTATATGTGGGTTGTGGTTGAACAGAAGTTATAACCTCCTGTGAGAACGTCTAGGGTTCTCTGCTTCTGCTGACCACCTGGAGTGATTTTAACTTGCAGCTTTTCTTCAGGCAGTGCCCAGGTTAGCTTCCAGTGACTTATGGCTGCATCAGTCTGCACAGATATGTGTTGTACCACTCTAGGGGAAGTAGTTCATCTTCTCTATGACTGTACTTCCATCTTTCTGAAAGTTCAAAGAACTCAGGACAACTGCAAAGTCAAATTGGCTTTCTGGGGATTTAAAAAATACTTTGTTTTCCTCAGAATTGAGGCTTTAATTACAAAGCTGACAAGTATGAATTTACAGAAATAATGCAGAGACTTCTTGGGTCCCATTTATTTTTTAGAAATACCTGTAAATTCATGGCATGCTGGGAACTAGGTTATTTTAATATTATGACTGTGTTATATATACTCTATACGTGCTCAGAGATACGCATTTGCAAAATTAGATTCATTAGTTAGCCAGTTATATTTTACAACAGCTAGTTTTTAATAAATGGCTAATTTTTTGACTGAATTCGATTTTTTTTTCTGAAAAAGCCATTATTTATTACTGAGTTTTCCTTTATCCCCCCCCCCCACACACACACGCATGTGGGTTTTTTGTTTATTTGTTTGTGTTTCTATAGATGCAACTGGTATTGACATATTGAATATTTTCATTTCTCCCCCTGGATTGAATATGGAATTAATTTTGAAAATTCTTAAATATAGATGAGTAAGGATAGAAATACACTCCCATAAACTGAGCACTGTTCCCTAGATGATATTATCTTGTGCTCATTTTTATCTACATCGTTCTTTTCATGAAGACAGATTGTGGGAGATTAATTAGATTGCACAGAGACAATTGTTTAATAGGTAACTCTGTTCCTGGGTAAATTTTCCTGCCCAAAGAATTTAGGAATATCTATTAGATGTGGATTTCTGTAATGCCCCTTATAATACCCAAGTGAATTTTCACTTCTGTGCTTGTCTATTTGAGGCTAAAAATAACTAGGTGTCATGGTCAACTTCACGTCCAATGAATTGTATCCTTAAATTTGCACTTTCCTAATACCTCTGGCTACAGAATTGAGTCTGATAAATGGGAAATCCTTTGGAGGCCTATTTTTTTAAAAAATATGGCATATTATACTGAGGTATAATTAGTTTTTATCAAATACAATATTACCTAATTGAGGAATATTTTGAAACTTTATTCCTTAGAATTGAGCTAGAAAGAGGATGCCAAGACAATGTTTACTTAAAATGAGATTATATATATATATATAAAGTACCTTGCAAATGTTAAATCCCTATACAAGTATTAGATAGGAGGAGGAGGAGGAGGAGGAAGAGGAAGAAGAATGGTAGGAATGATAGTAGTGGTAGGAGGAGGAGGAAGAGAAAGAGGATGAGGAGGAGGACTAGGAGTAGTAATGGAAAGAGGAGGAGGAGGAGGAGGAGGAACAGTATGGTAGTACCAATAGAATTGAAAGCATTCGGTAGGAAGGGCTTTAAGAAATGTTAGTTGGCAATGTATTTGAAGATAGTGTTTCCCCAGACTATGACAATCAGGTTGATTACTCAAGACAGAAATACAAGTGCTCAAAATGCACATACAAAAGTGAGACAGACCTTGTCCTCAAGCATTTTATATTCTAATAAGTAGAGACAACCTAAGTGGCCAGGGAAGGGTGTTTTGGATGGGGAAAAAAACAAGGGATATAGAGGACATTGAAATGTTCTTTCCAGAAGTGAAGTATTGACCTGAACAAAAGTTGGAGACCAGGTATAGGGGAAAGCATGGAGGATGGATGGTTGAATGGGATATGAAACATTATCTGGGGCCACAAAGATATTGTGGGGTTGGTTCTTTGACCCTATGGTTGCTCATCCACCATTCAAGTCTGCTTTGTCACAGGCTCACAGCTCCAAAACTAAATGAAAAGTCTCTCAGGACAAGGTTTCTGGAAGTTGTTATACTGGCATCTTTGGGAGGGCAAGAAGACTGCCAGAGTTTATGACTAACTGGGATGTGAAGCATGGTCTGCGACCAGCAGTGGAAACAGTCATGGGTTTAGACTTAGAAGATCTGTATTCAGATTCTGTCTCCGACACATTCTGTCACTGTGTGACTGACTGGATCAATCACCTATTATGTTTCTAAGGCCTCACTTTTCTTATTTTACAAATGAGAGTTTACTCTGTGACCTCTAAGTCTTCTTCTAACTCTCAATCTATAACTTTATTATACCTCCAAAATTTCAGGGAAAGGGGTATCAAAAGGGGAATATAAGTATACCTCCTTTCGGTGAACATAACTAGGACTTTACATAACAACAGCCAAAGTAAGACTGCAGGAGCATTTCAGCCACTTCCATTTTGAAGGATGCACATATCCCAAACACAGAATGCCTCATCTTAATGTTGTTACTTTCCATTAGGGTAAAAATATTCAAGGTCATGTTTATTTTAAGGAGTAGATGAAGCAGCTAGGTGTTGCAGTGAATAGAG
>CM053624.1:101847412-101892833 GCA_028646595.1 Phalanger gymnotis | reverse complement strand
ATCCTGCAGCTTTTCTCACTAACCTTCTGTGTAGTCTTTGCTGTTTGTGGGTTGTGAGGTCTGGTACATGCCACAGCTCAGTAATTCAGCATGCTAGGGCACTCTCGGCTCCACTCCTGGTCTCAGCTCTGCTTGGCTCAGCTCTGCTCCCATCAGCTGGGGGCTGGGAGTTCCGTTTGGGACAGACCTTACCCCGAGACCATCCAGGCTGTCCTGGGCTGGAGCCCTGCTTCCCTCTGCCACTTTGTGGGTTCTGCAGTTCTAGAATTGGTTCAGAGCCATTTTGTTATAGGTTTTTGGAGGGACTTGGTGGGGAGCTCACGCCAGTTACTGCTTTCCAGTCGCCATCTTGGCTCCGCCCCCAGTGCATTTTATAATCTTAGGCAACTGGAACACTGAAAAGTTAAGTGATTTGCCCCAGGTAAGGCAGCTAGCATGAATCAGAGGCAGGATTTGAACTGAAATCTTCTTGTCTCTAATGCAAGTCTTCTATCCATTATGCTATGCTATTTCTCAACTTAAAATTTCCATCAAGACCAAATAAATAAACAAAACAAAATAATATTTACAATGATGAGCAATAGACTATAAGGTGCCTGAGGGTAGGGATTGTCTCACTTTTATCTTTTCCTCATCAGGGCTTACCTTTGTGCTTGAACATAATAGATAGCTACAATAATAAATACTCATTAATTGAGTGAAATGAATTTAAAATTAAGGTGCTTCTAGTAAAAAAAAATTTGTGCTATTTGCAGATTTCATCTTTACAGACAATCTCTTCTTCCTTTCTATGTGAGCAGATTACAGGTTTAATTATTGTGCCTTCACTGGGGGTTATACCATAAAAGACAACCAGGAACCTGTGATTTGATCACTGTAAGCTCTAAGGAAGGTAGACTCAAGAGATCATACACAAGCCTGACAAACAACCATGTATGGTGACTTTAAAGCCAATTCATGAGGCGTTTAGTAAAGCAAAAATGGCAGCTGTGTCATCATCATATTGATGAAACCAGTCTTAAGAAGCCTAGTTTAGAGAAGACTTGTGCAAGTCAGACTTTGACTAAAGTGAGTAAAATTCATTTTGAAATATAATTGTAAAATTCCAAATCACAGCTATAAAAATGGAGGAAAAGAAAAGAATGGTTTCTATCACTTTATTTGAGATTACCTTTCTTACCCCCAAGCTTAACAAAGAATTATAAGTTTAAGATTTTTTTCCACTTGAAGTGTCAATGGTTGTTTTTGTTTTTGTTTTTGTTTTAATTTCCCAGGGACAATATTATCATTAGTCATTTGTTTTTTTTATTATTTTGAATTTCTAATGAAAGATTAATAAAGGAAAGTAAGTCTATTTCCCCAAACATTGATCCAAACTGGAATTTGTCTCAACACCACCATTTTATAGGAACTTTATCTTCATTGCTGCCATTTAAAAATCTCAGATACTTAACCAGGCTCCTTACAGGCATGCTCATACTCCTATTTCTGTTTCTTTAACCTTTTCAAGAGCCCGTGCATTTTGTAGCCAACTGGAAGCATATGTGTTCTTAATATAGCACCCTTGCTTAGAAAATAAACATTGGCTGATTATTTGAGCAGCAAATTGATTGATACAGCTACTCATTTCAAAAAATTCCAACTTTATCTGTAAACCACAGATGCAGACAAGTGTGGAATCCTGATAACATGGATACAAGATTGACATAAATGTTATCGGCAGTCCTTAGCATGAAGAACAAGTGGAGCGACACCACCCCGGTAAGAACAAAAGTTGTCTCCTCCGCAGACAGTCCCAACCAAACTCAGGTTTACATCTTGAGCCCTGGTTATCTTTCATGGGAATCCTTGAAGCCTGTGAGATCTTATCAACTGATCTTATTAAAAACATTGTTCTCTATTTTAGGCTGCATTCTATGAAACTGCCTGTGTAACTAGGGAACGGTCTCAGGCCACTTTCTCGATGGTTTGTCTGTATGATAAACATTATTGTCTTCATCTACATTTTAAATATTGTAAATCAATGGAGGCAAACATTTATATTTGCTGTTGTCAATCAGAAGTTTTTTACTACTTAATTAGATCATGGATTCTTTAATCCTGCTTCTCTCCAAGATGACCAAAAACCTAGAGTTTTATGAATAAAAGTAGATTAATGTGCCTTTCTAATTTTTACAATATCATTTTCAACTCTGTTTCATTAATGTCTACTATCACCTTTGCTATTGATTATCACCTTTAGATACCTAATATATAAGGAGCAAATTATAGGGCATACACAACATAGTAAGTGAGTCTGAGATATGGAGTCAGGAAAGACCCGCATTTAAAACCCTTCTCTGAAACTTACCAACTGCGTGACTACGGGCAAATCACTTCTGTATCTCAATTTCTTCATGAGTACATTGGAGAGAACAACACTTACAACACCTACTCCACAGATATAGTTCTATATGGGGAGAAGCAATTGAGACTTTGCCCCAAGATGTCAAATTTATAGAGTAGTAAAAGCACTTCCAATACTTCAGCAATGTAGAAACAAATGACTAGTGTGCCTAGCCAAGAAGAAAAATTATTTAATATAGGAATCTTCTTCCTAACTCTGCCATAGCTCACACTTCAGGCAATTTCCTCCCAGTTCTGTCTAGACTCAATCACCTGTCCATGTGGTAGGCTCCTTAACAGTGACAAGGAGGTTTCTCTCCTTAAAAGGTTGTTACAAGGGTGCATTTTGTGCCCCTTGGCTTAGGTGTGGTTTATGCTATCAATTAGTCCTAATTATGGATCTGTTCACAAGTTCTTATTTATTTAGGTATTTTTTTTGGTCAGGTGCAAATATGAGAATGTATGTGAATTACCTTTCAGGCCTTAAAGTAATAAATATATGTCAAGTATTATTATTTATTGAGAGCCTATTATGTGTAGGGCACTAGGGATGCAGAATGATGTGCCACACAGTCTTTGCCTTCATGGAGTTTAGGATTTAATTGAAAAGACATGGAAGTAAAATGATAAATAACAAGATGAGATATCATTTGCTAAGAAGCAAATTTGCAGTCCAAATAAGGAATTCTATAGGAGAGCAATTCATATGCAAATGTTTGTTAAATCTTATCATTTCTCTCATTACAATGTCTTATTCTTTCTGCTCCCACTGTAGTCTCTCTAATTCAGCTCTTTATTTCTTCAAGTGTACACTTTTGTGACATTCTACAGTCAGTCTATCCCTTCTCCAACCTGTAATTCATATTGTGGCTTTGCTGCCTCCCAAATGAACTGGTCTCATCAGTTCACTCTACTCAAAAACCTTGAGTGTTTTTTAATTGCCTACTGAATAAAACTTTCTTTTTCTAGGCAATCAAAGCTCTCCAATTGTGGCTTCCCTGATTTCCTTTAAGTCTTGGCTAAAGGCCCACCTTCTGCAAAGAAGTCTTTTCCAGTCCTCCTTACTTTTAATGCCCTCCCTCTGAGATTATCTCCAATTCATCTTGTTCATAGCTTGTTCGTATGTAGTTGCTTTCATGTTGTCTCCCCCAAGTAGAGCTCCTTGAGACCAGGGACCATCTTTTGTTTGTTTGTTTATTTGATTGGTTTTGGTTTTTATTTATTACTTTCCTTTCTATCCCTAGCAATTGATATACTGAGTGGCACACAGTAGGTCCTTCATAAATAATTGCTGAGCCTCTACTCTGGCTACTACCTATCTGCAGGTAATCTCTGTTTCAGCAAAACTCCCTGATACCATTTCATCTAGGTATCTTTCAACTCTGATTTTGCTCACACCATTCAGCAGGCCTCAAACAATTTATCCATTCCCTGCTCCTCTCCACCATCCATTCCTATTTGCTGAAGAATTTTATTAAGCCTTCCCTGAAACCCCTAGATGAAAGTGACATTCCACCTAGCTGCCTCAGAAGCATCGATACAGGCATAGGTATAACTATAGGTGTAGGTATTGATGGATTCGATAGGGCTAGAGATAGAGGGAGATATAGACATGTGATATAGAGATCCTGATAGATTTTTTTCTTGCTCTGGGCCTGTGTATAGAGATACAAAACTGTGATTTAATTCTTGTAGGCATTTCCCAGAAACTAACTTCCTTTTACCAATGCAGATCAGCAACTCTGTTGCATATAACATCTTAGATTGCTGCTCAAGGCACTGACGGCTAAGTGACTTGCCCAGTGTCAACCAGCCACAACGTATCAGAGACAGGACTTGATTCTAGAACTTCCTGACTCTAAGCTAGCTCCATACACACTATGCTGCGCTACCACTATATCTTTTATGCTCAATACTCTTTTCTAACCCTCAAATCCAGTCTAATCCATTTAACACATAGTGACTGTGTATATGTGTATGTCTACGTGCATACACATTTATATTTATTATATATACATGCATGTATATGTATATATATATACATGTGCAGATACATTCATACACAGTAGCAATAACTGTATTGAGTGAATTGAATGGAACATGAAGGATGGAGATTTCATGGAGGTTGTAGGACTTGATCAGGAAAAAAAGGACTCAGAAGAGAAGGAATAGTTCAGAGGACATTCTAGGAAGGGAAAATAAGCTGAGAAAAGGTTCAAAGTAGAGAATGAAGAAACCATTTTTGAGGGATAATGAATAGACTAGCTAGACTGAATTGTAAAAGGTGAGTCAATTCTCTTAAATTCTGGCAGTGCGACTGTGGACAAGTCACTTTACCTTTTTGATGCCACCTTCTTTAGATATAAAATAGAGCTATTAGAGTTATATAGAAATGTCAAATTACGTACCTCAGCATTGTTGTGAATAAAATATTTGTAATTTCTTTAAGTACTATAAAAATGCAAGTTTCTTCATACATTTAGAAAATAAAATAAACAAAATCAAACGAGAAAACTTCCAACTAGTTATGGGGCAATTGTTGGTATTATAATAAAATTCTTTTAAATAAGGAGTTTTTAAAATTAGGAAATCATCATTGGACTTCTTTTAAATAAGGTACTTTCCTGATACATTTAAAGTAAGGCACAGTTTACAAAGTTGCAATACAAAAAAAAAATTATAGTTGCTTATCTATTATATAGTTCGAGAAATAATTGTATTGGGTTACCTGCATTTAGGAATTTGTAGGCCCCTTGAAATCAGCTATAATCAATCTTATGTAGACAATTTTGCATATTTAACTGCCTTGCTTAGAACTGAAAGGGTGGATTTTGATGCTCTATGGGGAAACAAAGTCCCTCAAATCCAACTTCTGAGGAGTTATAGAGAGTCATAACTTTGGACAGTGCTAATTGGCTATCAGTGTCACATTCCACTTAGACCTTTCACCTTCAAACTATGTATTTCCTGAAAGGGCAAGTATTCTTTATCTCCACATTTAAATTTAAAGGGCCAAATTCCCTTTCAACTGTCTATTTCTTTCAAATACACCTATAATAATTAATAGCACATTTTATGGGAACTTACTCACTCGTTCAGTAGTGGAACTGCGATGCATGCTCTCTGCCCTCCTTTCCAAGTCCTCACCCCTTTTAAGGGAAAGCCTGGTAACTTGAACTTGAAAGTCATTAAGAGTAATGAACTTACCGCCTCTGAATACCAGACTATGCATGAAATTTCCAGGGCGCTAGTGGTGGAAACTGATGTTGAAAATAAAATAGAATGCAATTTCCTACACAAATCATGAAGACTCGCCTGCCCATTGTTTAGGATCTCAGCTTTGTAACAAGTTTTCTTTTTCTCAATAATGAACCAAATTGTATGAAATGTACAGGGTTACTGCTATCAAGACACTTAGGAATTGCTAATACATTTTATTTTAGGTAGCTTAAGGATCAATATCCCCTTTTGAATTAATTTTTGGTATTGTACTAAAGATTTTCCATCATATTTCATGAGTTAATATTTATTTTTGCTAATGTAGTACAGAGGTTGCTTTAAAAACCCAATTTGGGAGCTCTTATCTATCATGCTGGAGTGTTCCAGGAGTACAAATTTTTGCTACTGAAATTAAAATGTCTTATTATAGGGTATTTATGCTATGGATGTTCTTATTAAAGTAGGATTTTTATATTATAACATTAACATGAATACTAAAATGATACAATGGCAAAAATATAGATTTTCATATTGCTTTGGCATAGAGAAATTATACTGTGAAATCACAAATGGAATGCAGTGGAGATAAGTAGAAAGGTCTGAATTGAAAGTCATGATTTAAAGGGGGTCCCACGTGATTTTTTATAAAAAAAGATGTACTTTACAATGTCTTTAAATTTAGCAGTCAGGACAGAGTTTATAGATAAAAGAATAGTTTCTTTTCATTATTATTTATCTTAAAAGGCAATATGGCAAATAGTGAAAAGAATCCTAACCTTGGGATCCAAAGGCTTGGGTCCAAGTCTAGGCTTAAATAAACATAAATTAGCAGGTCACTTAATCCCTTTAAGCCTCAATTTTGTCACCTGTAAAATACTGATAACAATTATTTGTTCTTACCTTACAAGGTCATCATGAAAAAAAGAGATCACAGATTTTGAAATAGAACAGATCTTCAAAGTCACCTAGTCCAATTAGCAATCACATCTAAGTTTTGCTAGGCGGTACAGTGATCAGAATCAGGAGGACTTGATTTCAAATCCAGCCTCAGATACTCATGCATATGAGCTGTGATGACCCAAGGCAAGTCATTTAACATCTCTCTGCCTCAGTTTCTTCAATTGTAAAAGGAGGATGATAACAGCACCTACTTGCCAGGGTTATTGTGAGAATTAAATGAGGTAATATTTGTAAAGAGTTTAGCAGTGCTTGGCATATAGTAGGTGTTTAATAAATGCTTGTTATCTTCCTTTATAAATGATGAAACCAAATACCCAGCAATGTCACATAGCTTACAAATGGCCAAACGGTTGTAACAGTAGAAACAGGATATGAGCCAAGTCTTCTTCCTTCATTATCTGTCCTTCCTTTTACTTTCTACACATGATTTCTAAAAAAATCCAAATTGGTCAATTGTTACTAGTTCACAGATTCTCCCTTTTTCTACCTAACTGGAATCATTTGTGTGTGTGTGTGCATGTGTGTGTGTGTGTGTGTGTGTGTGTGTGCGTGTGTGTGTGTGTGTGTGCGCGTGTGTGTGTGTGGTGAAAATTATTTTCTTGATCTATTTTCAACATTCCTGGACATCCCTAGTAGAACTTCAGTCCACAAAATCTTACCTGCTCTTTCTTTTGACTTTTGAAATCTACTCTCCCAAAAATCTAGGATAAATGTTAGACTGTACTTGGTTTTCCATTCATGTGTCACAAATTCTAATATAGGCTGGTCATTTTCTCCCAAAGATCTCAGAATTTCAACTTCAGCAATGAGATCCTCTTTATTCATCAAAAGCAGATCCAGAAGAGTCATTTCCCTAGTTGCTTCCAGCATCTTCAGAAGAAATAAATTATCATTGAAACAGTCAAGACTTTTTCCAGGCATTTTTCTTTTGGCTGAAAGCTTCAGTAATATGTGGGTATTTGAAGTCTCCCATTACAACACTACCATAACTTCATGTTAGGTTTGTTATCTGTTTCTTTAACTCTTCTCTTTTATCCTAGGTGGTATAGTGGATAGAATCTTGGACCAGATGTCAGGAAGACCTTAGTTCAAATTTAACCTCAGACACTTATTAGCTACGTCACCCTGGGCAAGTCAATTAATCTTGTTTTATCATAGTTTCTTTTCTCTGTAAAATGGGGATAATAATAGCACCTATGTCCCAGGGTTGCTTTGAGGATCAAATGAAATAAAAATAATAAAGTGTTTAACACAGTACCTGGCACACAGTAAACAGTATATAAATGTTACATTATTATTATTATTATTATTATTATTATTACTATTATTTTGTGTCCAAGTGATCACTTTCTGTCTCTTTCTGAAATTCTATCAAGTCTTGCTTTTCCCAGTTTATTCTCATTAAGCTGATTTTTTTGAAACTATGTAAAGTCTTACATATTCCTATTAAATTTTATCATGTTTAATTCAATCCAGTGGTGTAACTTATGCACATCTGTATCCTAACTCTGACATTCAGTATATTAGTTATACCTCCAGGTTTGTGTCATCTTCAAATTGGATTGACAGGCCATCAAAGTCATTGTTAATGATTTTGTCTTAGTCATCCATAAGAATGTTAAACAGTATGATATCAAGCACAAATCAGTGGAGATCTGATCAAAGAAGCTAGAAAACATGCTATACATGGATCAATTAAAGGAAGGCAGCTTTGGGCAGATGTGATAGCTCTTTTCAAGTTTTTGAAGAACTGTCATGTGGAGGAGAAATTAAACTTGTTCTATTTGTGCACAGACAGTAGAACCAGAAGAAACATGTGGAAGTTGTAGAGACAGATTTTAGATTCACATAAACAAACACTTCTAAGCATGTAGAGCTGTCTTAAAAATAAACCAGACTTCAGAAGCCATCTAGCCCACCTCCACCCCCATTTTAACAGATGGAGAAACTGCGGTAAAAGAAGTTAAGTGACGTGGTCACGGTCTCTTAGGAAATAAACAGGGGGGCTGGTTTTTAAGCACAAATCTTCTAATTCCAGATCTGTCACAGAAAACAAGTTCTCCCTCACTAGGGATTCTCAAACAAAGGCTAGGTGATTATTTGTCAAAAGAAGAGGTTCTTCATAAAGTACTGGGTAGATGAGATGGGTTCCTTAGATAATGTAGCAAGCAAACAAACAAGGATTCGTCTAATTCTTACTAGGTGCCAGGCACTGTGCCAAGGCTGAGGAATATAAATACAAACAAAACAAAAGAGAGTTCTGGCCTCAAGGAATTTAGATTCTAAGATGGAAAAACAACATACAGAAGGGACAGTAGATTGAGGACTAGAGGATACCCATTATAGAGTGAGAAGCACAATTGGGAGAGGAATAAAGCCTGGCCAGCCTAGACCTGTCACCAAAATGGAGGCTTCCTACGAAATGTGGAAGAGGCCATGGTAGAAAGATATTGAGAGGAGGGAAAAGGCCCTAGGCATTTGCTCAGGTTAAGAGAGCAGTGGAGTCATCATGACGTAGACGTAGAAGCACTGGAGGGAAGAAAATAAACAAATACAATGATAAATGAAATAACTCTGTTCGATGATCTTCTGACAATAAATACTATGCAAAGTAGAAAACAAGGAGTTTGTTTGTCAAGATATTCACCACTTTGATGGAGCAGATCTAGGATGAAATCCAGGTTACGGAGGGATTCCTTGTGTGAATGGGGAGGTCCTCCAGATGCTCTTGTTGGCCCTATGTTGATGGTATTAAACTCTGAGACCTTGAAGAGGCTTCATAGGAAAAAACTTTGAGTCCAGCTAGTTCTGTTGGCTACTATTTCCTAGCCCATATTTCCATATTGTCCATGAGAATAGCACAAGGCACTCGATTAAATGCTTTGTTCAGTCTAGATAAAGCCTTACATTCAGGTTCAAACAATTCAATTTCAGAAATACAAGATGGGGTTGGTGTGGCTAGATGTATGTTTTTCTCAGCAGATCAGGGGGTTGTAGTGAAATGTAAGTTTGATATGAGTTAACGGTATATTATGGCAAACAAAAAAGCTCTTTTTGTTCCCCAATAGTTTGTTAAAGATGACTGATGGTAGCACAAGAATCATATTTGCCAGGTAAGTCAATTCCCTAAAATGTGGAACTGAGCTTTGAAGGGTTGGATGTCTATAAGAAGAGGCGTCATAGACTGACATTCTAAGTAGATTAGGGTGAAGAGGTACAGAAAGAAGTAGTTTGTGATCATTTCAAGGTGCCAGAGTTGGGTACTTTTTAAAGGATAGCAAAAAAAAAGTCGATAACATATTTAAAACTTACAGTTCTATTGAACAGTAACATTCAGACAATAATAGCTGAATGCAACTTCTCTCTCTTTCTCTTAAGGTCCCCTTTTATTCCTTCTCTCTGAATTTCTCTTTTCATCTCTATGAGTTTCTCTCTAATGAGCTGATGTGAGGACCAAATGAGATAATATTTATAAAACACTTTGCTAACCTTAAAGTACTACATAAATGGTAGTATTAGCATTATTACTTCTTCTATATGTACCTCCTCCTCTCTTTTTTCTTCTTTCCTTCTCCTGTTTCTTCTTGTTCTCCCTCTTTTCTTCTCCTACTAACAAGCAGTAGACTTATGATAATTTGTTAGATATATTAATATATTAGATTATTACTATATTAATTAGTACTAATATATTAATGTATTATATAATTTATATAACAAACATGTACATATGAAAGTTTCATATATGACAGTTTCTTATTCCCAGATTTCAGTTTGGTTACTTGAATCTTCTTTATGTTTCTCTTTTTTTAAAAAAAAATTAGATAAAATAAAAATAACAGCTTAAGTAAAATAAGTGTAATTTGTTTACATGTGGACTTGAATTGTTTATGTTGTAGATGTCAATGATCCTCAGTGTAGAAATTAGTCTTTATCTTTGCTCCAGGATTACCATACAGATGTAAACATTGTCTACAACCCTCTATTACCAACATAGACTGTAAGCTTCCTAAGGGCAAGAACTTTTTTCATTTTCATGTATTTAACACAGTGCCTGTCACAGTGCTTGACATAATAAACACTTGTTGATTGACTGAGAACATCAACATGTATTTCTTTAAATTAGAACCTGAATGGTTTAAGTTGGATTTTCCTAAGTTCTTTTTACTTCATCAATATTCTCCTGAAGCTCCAATCTTGCTGCTCTTTCGGAGCTCACGCACACTTTAAAAATTATTTTCTAAAACTAAGGATTCGGTGGGACATTTTTTCTATATTTATTATTTTCCTCAAGTTCTCTAAGATATAGTGTTCTATTTCATTGGACATTTTTAACTAGTCCTCAATTAATGTATTTTTTTTAGTTCATATTTAACCCTCTAAATTGCTGGCAATAGTGGGCTACATGCAATTGTCCTTCCTCTCTTCTCATTCTTTTCTTTTCTCAAGAACAGAAATGAATCTCAGTTTATTCAGATGCCTTGTAAAAAGTCTTCCTCTTCTGAGTTTGTAATTAATTTAAATCCAACCTTTGCTTTAGTAACATCCCAGACTTCATTTCAGAATCCATATGGAAAACCCCGTTCCAATGTCAGAAGCTTCTGGTTTTCAGTGGGGCTTTGTGCCACACACATTGTCTTGGGGAACTCCTTGGGGAAGGAGGAGAAGGTGTTTATGTCTTGATTTACTCTATATTACCCTACTTGTCAGATCTGTAAGTATCTCTGGCTCTGTCACCTCACTAGCACCGGATGCCGAGTCAAGCATATGGTGTTTACTGCCACGAGCGACATCTCACTGGTTTTCTTCACTCCTCTAGAGGATCTCCCCTTGCCAAATCAATTTGCAGTGTCTTGGATGTTTCTATAGTCCTTTGGTCTGGCTCCAAAGTATTCCTCAAATATCAAATAGAGATGACCTGTTACTAAAACTTTAAGGTTTCTCAACTGTAGCCTAAAATCTAAGAATCTTTTTCAGTTCCTAAACCTTAATCTTATGATCGATATAGTGCTCTGTGAAACCATGGTTGGATTACATGTTCATATTCCTCAAAGCTTATCCCCGTGCTTCACTGGGGATGAAAGCCAATGCCACCAGCCAAAGACTTGGAAGATGACAGACAGATCCTGGCAAAGCTAGGGCATCCAATTAAAATTTCTAAGAAATAGGCAGGTGAGAGGAGAGAGAAAGAGAGAAGCGATGCCAGATATAGAAACTTGATTTACCATGGGCTGAGCAATTCAAATTGCAAAGTGGATTTTGTTAGGGATGTAGACTGGGAAAAAGGGAGGAAGAGAAACATTTTTAAAGGTACTCTAGGAAATCTACCTTGAAAACATGCAGAAAATGTAAATGAATTGGAAACATTTTATTAGGCAAAAAAAATTACTGTTTTTTTTTAATTTTCTCTTTAATGCTTAAGGTTATAGAGGTAAGAGAGTAGAAGCAAAATTACTGACCTCTTTGCCTTTGGATATTTTTTGGAATGATTCTCAGCTGTTGTTAAGGATATAAAAATTTTCAGTTTGGTGAAGAGGTACAGTTTCTAAAACTTATTGTATTCATCAAGATCATTATTTTAAAAAAAAATGTTAAGCATATGTGTGTAAAACAATTTGCTTGGCAATGAGGACTTAAAATAGCCTTGTACTAATAACTCAGTTCCACAGAGATTTGAACCTTCCTGCCTCTGGGAAAGGAAAGGAAAGAGCACTAGGCTTGAAGTCAGAAAATGTGGATTCTGATTCTTGATCTACCTTGGTGATCTACCTTGATCTTCCTACAATGTTCTCATCTGTAAAATGAAAAGTTTAGAGAGCCTGGATGATCTCTGAGGTTGCCTTCAGCTCTAATTCCTAAAATCCTCTTCTTGAATGGCTTAGAATAACAGGAATCTCACTATGTCGAGGGTCAGCCCATTGTTTTTTTTTTTTTTAGTCTGGCTCCAATCTCATTGGGAACTTTTGTTTTTATGGTGAATCGAAATCTGTTTCCCTGTAATTTACAGAATCCATTCAATCACTCAATAATTCAACAAAAAAATTATTTTGTGCCTATACTGTGCTATTGGTCCTATTTCTACCCTCTGAGACTAATTAAAATAAATCCTATTTGTTTTCTATATTCCAACCCTTCAGACTCAATATATTAAGACAAGCATATCATTCCTAACCCAGGAAACTGGAAAGCTAGGAGGAACTAGGTTGTTGGGCAAATTGCTGAAATCAGTGTGTTTTGTAATGACAAGTTTGAGGGACCAGTAGGGGTTCTAGGTGGAAATGCCATCTCCTCTGGCTGTTTTCTCTCTGCTTTGAAAGGTGACAATTGGATAATATCAAATTAATCCATGCTAATTTTCCAGTGAGGAAAAAGATACTGGCATGCCTAAGAATGGCCATCTGAAAACAGCATCCTTCTATTTGTAATCTAAATCTGAAAAGTGATTCTAGTGCAAAGAATTTATAGATTATAGATATTTATATACAATAATATAATATATCTATAATATTATATATATAATATTTATAGATTAGAGAGGAGTGGTACCATTGCAGACTGGATAGGGGAGAACTATTGAGGCAGTTATGATGTTATAATGGTCTTCAAACCCCATTGTAGAAATAACAGACTACATTCCCATGAATAAGAATACCATGTTCACACTTCTTTTCATTTTATAGTCTGTTTGCATTCCTCTTTAATTTTTCTTGTCAACTGTGATGTCTTTAGATATCTCCTCTTTTTCCCCAATCTCTACAGTCATTATTGTTCTGTATTTACATAGTACTTTATAGCTAGTTCTGATTAAATCTGTATTTCTATTTCATCTGTTCTGTTATTCTTTCCTTTCATTTTTTTCTCCAAACCATACCTACCCTTCCTTCAGAATAGGGTTCATAACCTGCAGTTTATAATCTATCTATCTATATATGTATATGCATATACATATATACACACATACATGTACATATATACATACATGCACACATATATATGCCACACACATTTATTTACATATGTAATGATATAATGGGCTATTGTATTTATGATTATATATATATATATATATATATATATATATATATATATACATAGAATTATATATGGGGGCTAGTAACCTTTGCTCTGTCATGGATTCTTTTGGCAGTCTGGTGAAGCCCATGGACCCCCTTCTCAGAATAATGGTTTTAAATGCATAAATAGAATTACAAAGGAAACCAATTCTAATTACATATAAATATACACATATTTATATGTAATTAGGATTGGTTATATATATTAATAATATCATAGATAATTGGTTATTTTTAGGTGCGTATATATATTTAAAATTAGGACTGGCTTCCTTCGTAATCCTGTTTTATACATTTAAAACCATTTTTTCTGAGAAGGGGTCCATGGGCTTCACTGGACTGCCCAAGGGGTCCATAACACACACAAAAAAGGTTAATAATGCCTATACTAGAAGCTACCTCTCTCAGTCCACCTAACTTGACTGATGCTAAATATTTCTCTGATTTATTCCTGTTCAGATCTAACCCATTTGGAGAGTATTATTGTTGTCATCTTTGTCATTCTTATTGTGATTGCTATTTTCATCTGCTGTTCTGGATTCTGATTCTTAACATTTTTCCCCCAAAAAATAATAAAACCTGAGTCTTGAATTACCCCCTTCCAATCTCCAGCTTCTTTCCCATTTTGCTTTTAGTTTCTCAACCATGCCACAAGCCTGTGAAAATTTCCTGCTTTTAGTTTTGCTTATTCAGGGCCCTTGCCTGTTTTTTGTGTGTTTGGTGCTCTATAAAGGGCTATGAACACTCATAACACCCTATAAATAATTGAAAAAGTAATAATTTGCATATACAGTGGATTGTAATTGGTTGTGAAGTACTCACAAGTAATTTTGCATAAAGGATGCTCCAGTAAAATAAATTGTGTTGTCTCTGTTTACTTTGGACAGGTAAAGTACTATATGCCATGCTGAATTTTTATATCAAGTTTTAATTAGGTCATACTGCTTGAGTTACCAAAATAATATGAATTCCACAATAATGAGGATGGATTTATTTTAAAACGGTAATCATTGATTCATTTCTGTATTGCAGCATATAAAAGAACTCTTCATTATAATATATTAAAGGTAAATATTTTGCACCCTAATCTAGTCTGACTGATTGATTCCCAGACCAGGAAAAAAAAGAAAAAAAGGAAGCTGCTACCAGACTAAGGCTTAAAAATATTGAGGTAAATTCTCTCCTCAGAGTCCAGGTACACTTTTAACAGGCAGACAGGACACTAGCTCTTCTACATTTTTCATTCATTCTCTTATGCCTCCAGCAAGGCTTATGACAGAGAAAAGGAAAAAATAAACCAGATTTTCCCCTGCCACTGAAATCTTATGGTATAAGAGCATCTATATATTATTTAATTGATTTAACAAACATGAACTGAACATCTGATATGTGCATGTGTATATACATACTTACATACATATATACACATATCTACATTGTCTATGTACATATGGATATGTATAAGTATTCCATTGTTCATGCACATACATATACACACATGTGTATTTATGTATATATGCATGGAATTTCTGCTCCAAAAGATCTTAACCATTTCAAAGTTGGAGTGACCCTAGTTTCCTTCCTTTCTCATAAAATAACCAATACAGAGTACCCAACTTTTTGAAGATTCCAGGCAAAAATCAAAGGCATGGAGGAGAGATAGGAAAGATTACTGGGAGTTCTAAAACCCTATTTCTTTTCTTATTCTGAGGACAGTTTCCAATGTTGGGAACGAACAAACCAAACTTTTCCAGAAGAATGTTAACTACATTGCTGTGCAAAAAGCTTTAATAGTTGCTTTGTTAGTGGATACTTAATTAAATAACCTGTAAGGTCCTTCCCTAATTCTAGATCCTTTATCCTTTTGTCCTACCTGGAGGCCTAGAATAACCAGCTCTCTTCAAAGCTCAGATCAAGAGCCACCTTCTAAGGTACTTCTTAATACCTTCTGCTGTCAGTCCTCTCCATTTCCCCCGCCAAAATTACTTAGTATTAAGTGTTTCTATTAAATTATCCCTATACATGTTGTCCTTCCTCCCCGCCTCCCCATCCCAGTTGAGTGAAAACTCTTTGAAAGCGGGGTGGTTTTTTTTGTCTTTATATTCTCAGTGATATGCTCAGTGCCCAGTACATAATAGTCACTTAATCCATGCTCAATGAATTGAATTGAAAGCCCTGATTTCTGGCATCCCAACAAAAAACTTCACTTTCCTCATTGTGGTTGGTTTTGCTCAGATGCTATGAAGGATAAGACATTCAACTAAATCACACTAAAGTATGATAGTCTATTAACTCTTCAGCATTTATATTTTTAAATGGGATATAAATTGTTAACACATGTTATATTAATAATAATTGGTAGGTTTTAAGATAGAGATAAAATGAAACGAAAAATTTCAGGCAAAATGGAGGAAGATATTTTGGGAAAAGGAAGGCTGCTTCATGAGCAGGTTGGCATCAGCTCCCATAAATTGTTCTTGCTTTCCTTTACATATGAGCCCAGAACTTCAATAATAGCTCCATTCCTCCCCCCCCCCCCAAAAAAAAACCCTCTGCCTCTTTCCCTTGCGCCTTTGCTTCCTCAATATCACTAGCTCACATGGGAAGTTCATGCGACATCTTCAATTTTTTTATGTTTCAAATTGTTTTGGAGTGGGAAGATTGTGATGGTGTCTCCAGGTGAAGATCTTGTGCCAAAGCAATATGGACTCAGAGGATAGGGAGGATAGCAGAGAGCAGCTATCTACTGTGCGTATGTGTGTTGGGGAAGAAGGGGTAGTCATTCCTAAGTTCAGTATTCTCAAGTCAAGAATTCACTGTACAAGAGCTAAATAACGGCATAAATCAATGATACATTAGACATTGCCAGGCAGCAGCCAATGACTTGCAAATCAATCAATCAACATTTATTAAGTGTTACTATGTGCTAAGTAAGCACTATGCTAAGTTCTGCCAAAAGGGACAAAAGACAGTCCCTATCTTCAAGGAGCTCACTAAAGAATCTGAGGAGTACAGACTCTACTAATGCTACAGGTTCATAGGAGAAAGAGATCAATGTGAGTTGAAATGGTCACAGAAGGTTCCTTCACAGAAGCTTTTTAAAGAATGTAGCAACTGCACTCATCTCGAAGAATATTGAAGTTAGAAAGACAAAGAGGAAGGGGAAAGGTAATTCTAGGTGGAAGGAATGACAAATGGCATAAGCAAAGGTTTGGGAGTGGGAATGTAGATATTATGTTTGGGGGCTAATGAGTCAATCAATCTGTAGGTAGGGCAAACTTTATGTATTAAGGACACTACTGGGAGATAGTTTTAGAAAGGAGGGGTCAGATTATGGGGCACTTTAAATGCCAAAGTCAGGAATTTTGATATTTATTCTGCAGGTACTAAAGACCCATCAACATTCTTGAGCAATGCAGTGATGATAACAGTGTTTTAAAACAGAGCTGGTACCAAAGAAGAATTATGAAAAGACATTCTCCCCAGTCTCCACTCCCCCACTCCTTTGCAGAGATAGGGAGTGGGGCTGTAGGGCAGGTAAAGGTAGATTTTTTTTTAAATGTTGTCATCTGTTTTTACTGAGTTTCCCCCTGTTCTTTTTTTTCCTTTGAAATAAATCTTGATTATAAGGGACAGCTGCCTGGGAAGGGGAGGGAAAAGGATACAGGGGGGAAATCTGGTATAAAAACAAAACCAAAAATCAATAAAATCTATCTACAGTGGGGTTTGGGAAAGGAAATAAACATGTATAGAGAGCCTGCCATGTGCCAGGCACTGTGCTAAGTACTTTACAAATATTATCCCATTTGATCATCACAACAACCCTGCAAGTAGGTGCTGTTATGAAATGAAAATAATGCTTTAAGAAAATTAATCTGGCAGTAATGTGCAGATGGATTGGCATGGAAAGTATTGTCATTGGCTGTGGGTAGGGCCTGGAAAATGAATTTTCTGTCCCACATGTGATTCATTCAATACTTAGTGACTTTTAAATGTCTGCTCCCTCCTACCATCCCCAAAGAAGCAAGAGAATCAAAGGATTATACCAACTAGACAGCCAATTTATGTTGGAATAAGTTACAGTAGTTGAAAAAAAGATAATACAGTATTATACGTCCCTGTAGTACTTTACTCTTTTCAAAGAGATTTCAAATATATTATTTTATTTATCTTTTTGCAAATGCTTTGAGGCATGCAGTTATGAGCACGTTCACATCCTCATTTTCCAGGTAAACTAGTGTTCAAAGAGTTTGTGACTTCCCTAAAATGCTACACAACTATTAGGTCCCTGAGCTGGGATATGGACCCAGTTCTTCTGATTCCAAATCTAGCCTTCTTATAAATAGCTGATAATGCTAATTAATATTTATAAAGATCTTTGTATTTTGCAAAATGGTTTATGAATATTTTCTCCCTTGATTCAATAGCCTTGCAGGTAAAAATATTATTGTGCCCATTTTACAGATGAGGAAACTCGAGTTTCAGAGAGGTTAAGTGAGTTGCCCAGGGTCACACAACCAGCATCTGAAGCAGTATTTGAATTTAGGTCTTTCTGTTTCTAAGTCCAGCTTTTTATTCACTATGATACCTAGCTGCCTACAATAATGAATCAATCAGCCCCAATCAATAGATGTTTCATTTGTTTATTCAGTTACTATGTTTATGAAGAAATCAATTAATAGTAAAGGCAAAAAAAATAAGTGTAATTTTTGTAAAAATTTTCAACATGGCATTCCTTCCTGTAATTTTGTAGGTATATCAATTAGCCTTTTAACACATTTAGACAGACATGATGAGTACATTAGCAACTTTTTCTAAGTTAAAACAAATACTCATTGATAGTATTACATCCATCTAAGAAAACATTAGCAAAAACTTAATTAAAGAAATTAAAAGATACTTTCAGATTTCATGTGTTGTATTCATAATCCATAGCTTAGAAAACCTGGGAGCAAAGGGCAAATATATTTAAATAAGGTGGACACTCAAGGCTACATAGTCATAATGACCAGGGAGTTCAAATGACATCCTTATTTCTGCCTGAATCACCCATATAATTGAAGAAATAAACAAAAAAACAAAAACCCTTCTTGTTCCCCATTCCATTTTGGTTAATTTCCCTGAATAACCAGTTATTTCATTTTATGTGGTCTAAACTTTAGTCTGACAAGTATCTAAAATCCATTCCTCTATTGGTAGGCCTGAGGGAAGGGGCTGACACTCATTCCCTTAGTTTAGTCTAGGGGAATGAAGAACAGGGGAGAGGAGGGTTGACACATTTCTTTTCATTTTTTTTTAAGTACCAATCAAGGCCTGATGTGGCTCCAAGTGCTTCAACCAGCTACTTCACCGGGAAAGCAAAATAAACCAGTGTTAGATTTGGTTTAAATCCTTGAACTAATGGCCTGGACTTGAGCCTGGACTTGGAGCAAATGTGATTTGATTACCTTAGATGGAGGAGAAAAAGTGCTTAGGAGGAAAAACAAGAAGGCCAAAAATTCCTGGTATGAAACATAGAGAAGTTTTTTGCCTATCTCTGGAAGAAGTACTGCAGACCTAATTATCACAAGAAACACCTATCTGAATAAAGATTCTGTGACCCAGGACAGGCAACTCTAGTAGGAAGGAACACACAATTTTTCTAGTTGTTTTAAGAAAAATTTTGTTAATTATCTGGATACTGATAGGAGAGTAATGAACTTAAATCTTTAGGTGGACACTAGGGGCTAGGGACATAACAGTATTGACATACTGCACAAAGTTCAATGTTGACTACTTTATATTAGTGCCTAAGGGGTCTAAATCATTCCTGGAGGGCAGCAGACAAAGCCTGTCCCCTCTCCCCAGTTCTTCTGCATCTCTTGCTAGCCTAGGCTGCCCTGCCCCCAAATAATTCTAATTGGCTGCCCTAAAAGTTCATCTCCATCAGTGGCAGATTGCCCCTTAGAGAAGGGACAGATTTGATTTGACACAGCTGTTGAGATTCCACCTACTTATCCTGTCTACAATGCTGGGTCATTCCTAGAGGGTTGGAGGGCCCCAGGGCAAATCACAGTACATGAGACCTTGCTGCCACTGTCTAATATTTTATACAGGTGATGGCTGCTTAAAATGAACGTGGAGGGCAGCCTTCATCGACAGAGCCTAGAGCATAAACATTAGGTATGGCCGTCAATGGGGAAAAATGTGTCCTGTGTTGGGGGTGTGGGTGGGAACACAAAAAAGACAAGCAAAAATTCAAGGGAGTTAAAACGGTAGAGCAGGGTGATTTTGCATTCTGGTGTTAATTATATATTATATAGGGATAGAGACTAGACCTGTGATTTCCTCGGGTTAGGGAACTCCATAGGGGTTGTTGTTGGTGCTTGCCTATAATCACATCTACCAGGAAGGCTAATGCTGGTGGATATCTTGTGCTCAGGAGTCCTGAGTTGCAGTGGGCTAAGCCTATGAGGGATCTGGACTAATTCTAGAATTATAATAAGCCCATCCCTCTACTCCTAAACCCTCCATCCCTGGGAGCAGGGGGCCATCAGGTTGCCTAAGGAAGGGCCAACTGGCCCGGGTTAGAAATGGACCGGATCAAAACTTCCACACTGATTCCTCATGGGATGGGGCATGTGAATAGCCCCTTCATTTCCAAACTGGGTGAGATAGGGAAAACTAGTCTTTAAAAAAGAAGTGGGAGAAGGATATGGAACTCCCTGGTGAGGAATATTCCTCTACCAATCGAGGTCGATACCTTCTTTGCAACTTACAGACTTAAAGATTACCTAAAACAATTAGAGGTTAAGTTTCTTGCCTGGATTCACACAGCCAATAAGGGTCTTGAAATGGGACTTGAACACTTGAAAAAAGAGTCATTCTGACTCTGAGACTTGCTCTCTATCCATTATACCATTCTGCCCCTTAGTTATATACTATATACTGCTGCTAATTTTATTTTGGAAGTCTGGAATTACCTGCCCCTTTCTTCTTGGAAAACAAGGTCTAGAGAGATAAGTAGGACAGTAAATGACATGTCAGGGATACTGCAGAAGGGATCAGGCTGGGTTTGGGACTAGGCAATCTCTTCCATTTATTGTAACTCAAATTCTGAGGGTCTGGGTGATTGCCCAATTTGCCCTGCCCTAGGGATAGTTTTGCAGCCATGTCAGACACAAAAATGTTTGTTGTCCTTGTGAGTGAATTTGCTGTTCCCCAAATCTCCCATACTGGTTCCTTAACAGTGTTGTGTTTCCGCTCTAATCTTTCCTCAAGGTAAATCTAGTTTGTTCTTGTACAACATTTATATGAGAAGCTTGTGTTCTTTGATTCCTGTTCTTCTCCCAGTGTATTTTCACTCATTTCTGAAGGTATTGTAAATGCCCTACCTTGTCAGTGTCAGCAGATTCAGTGTCATAGACAGAACGATGCACAAACATCAGAAATCTTTATTTTTTAATCTTATAAGTACAAATCATATAGTCACTGTGGATTGCATGTGGGGAATGTAATAAGCAAATAAATATTTAAAGCATTGATACAGTTTTCCAAAAATTTGGCATCTAAAACAATACATGGAATATTAGAGATGGAAGGAAGGTCAGAGGTCATCCAGTTCAACCCCCTCGCTTTATACACGAGGAGACAGGCTTAGGAGGTTTAGTAACTTTCTTAAGGTTTCACAGTTGCTAAATAGCTGAGTCGGAACTTGAACTCATCTCCTTACCCTAAAATATACTTCCAAACTCTTGGTTCCATTTCCCAGAAGAGGCAGTCTTATGCAAGTGCATTAATTAAACTCTAATATTAAATTCAGACAGTATTTAGAGGCTCTCATCCATTCCCACCACACCTGGCCAAGGAAATACAACTGTGGGTGGGTTTGATTTTAGGGGGGGGTCTAAATTGGGCTTGAACGTCCATTGGAAAATAAAGAATGGATTTATATTTTTGATGACATGTGTTGGCAAGGATTTTTTATATGGAGCTTATAGCCTACTTCTCTGTGGAGAGGGCTTAGGCTACCTTCCTTATTTTGTTGGGGTTATTAGACAAACAAGTACTTCTATTGTGCCTCCTGTAACTAATTCTTTTTCATTTCCTTTTTTTCCTTCCTTCCTCTCTGCATTACCCCCCTCTTAAAAAAAAAAGTCTGATTCAGTGCAGCCGCTTAATGTGAGCTGGGCTAACACATTAACTTCTCTATCCAGCTGGGCACAGATCTCTATCCTGCTGCCACTGGCAGCCTGGGATCCAAGTATGCTGGCTGGATATAGTGTAGTTCCCATACCCAGCTGAGATATTGGCTTAAGGGAGATGTTTTCCCTCTCCAGGATAGCAATGGCAGCTGCCACAGGCCATAAGACATTGGCCCTGACTCTGTCACAAAGCATACTGTGCTTCACGGTGGTTCAATGCCTACAGTGAGTCCCATCCTGCACTCACTCCAGGCATCACTTTCTTGCTGGCTGGAAAGCACTTGCAAGGCTAGGGGTGAAGTCGATACATATTTTATAGAACAGGTTTATTACAGCCTTTAAAATTTGATACCAATCAATATCCTCCCCTTCCAAAAACACTTATTACCTTCCTTTCGAAACTTCTTGCCACTTTGTTTCAATAGAACTGGAATAATTAGCCCGAAAATATTGAGCCAGCTATACATGCTTCAGTCATAATCCATGGGAAAAAAGACAGTTTTCTCCTTCATTAACTACTTCTAGAACAATAAAAGCACAATGACCATCACCCCAAAATAAAGACACTCTTACATTCAAATTGTTCCATGCTATAACACCTCTTTGAGCTTATTAAGAGTGATGACAGTATTAAAACATAGACAAAAACTTTTAAGAACATTTTTTTCCTTTAAAAATAAAGTGAATCGTTATTCGTTGAAGGTAGGGTATCCTTCCTCCCTCTCCTTTCGGGTATTTTTGTGTACACATTCCAGCACTAGACAAAAGGCACACACACGGCAGCTTTAGAGCTCTAAGGACTGCGGGCTGAGGAGGAGAGGAAAGAGAGGAGCATGATTGATGGAGTTCTGGTTGGCTTATAAAGGGCAGCCGGGAGTGCAGGGAAATAATCAGGGAAAAGGGCGTCCCGTGCTGGCTCTCTCAGAGGGGAGAAATGAATCCTGCACCTCTGCATTATTAAGTTGTCAGGCGGGCTGATGATGAAAATCTGAAGGTCAGGCATAACAAGAAGCACCTTATGGGGGGGTCATGACCTTTCTGGAAGTGCTACACTCATGTTTATCTGCACCTAACCCTTATCCACAATTCTTCATTTGATAAGAACATTGGGAAGAGGAAGGAGGGGGGAAGAGGGTGCCTCATCATATGTATAAGCAGTGAGTGAAATTAGGCTTCCTGGGAAACTGATTGTGGAGGCTCAATTCACAGTGAAAGATAATAAACCAAAAGGACACACGAGGGATGCAGGCAGAAATTGTTCGCTACAGTGGAACTCAATAAAGGGAACAAGAGCTTTCCTAAATGACAAATTTGGTACAGTGGTGCTAAAATCAGGATTCTCCCTGGGATTCCTGCTGCAATTCGCTCTCAGCTCTACCACTTTTTATTTACTTTGGAAGTCCTAATAATGCAGGGGTTGGGGTTGCTTTTTTGGGAATGTTTATTTCTCTAACTGCTTGTTTTAAACCAAAGAAGAGAGGTGAAGGACAATCAGACAGAAAAGTCCTTTTGATTTGTGTTCCTGGTTTCCAGATTGGAAATATGTGCCTGTCTACTAATCAAACCAGCTGAGATTGTGTATATCATCAGTGTAGGCTTAGGGGCAAGTGTTTGTATTTGCCATTTGGAGAACCATTTTCCAGGTGTTCTTCATTTTTTATGTACCAAAGAAGTGCTCTGGATGCCTAGCAGGGATCCCCGAGACCAAATGTCTAATTAAAACTACAAAGATATCAGTGGAAATAATATCATTAGAATAATTCTTGATGATTAATCTTCTAATGTCATTGTTTCAAGTTGCACTTAATTTTTCAGTGGGGATATATAGAATGTGACATACCAAAACATTCACCGATAAGAAATACTTTTGGAATTGTGCATATCAAAAGAAAAAGTTTTGTAGAATGATCAAAGAAAGTGGTTGAATAGGCTGCTTCCTTTACTGCCAAAAATGAATTTATTTCTTTTCTAAAAGGCATTTTCATTTAAGTCTTCCTACATAACAGACAAATAATGCAAGAAAAAAGGGGGACAGGTCAGGGCAGGGTGGGGGGAGGGAAGTGGGCCAACTGAAAGCATATTTGTGAATCCTGGACATAGCCATTAAAATATTTAATGAAAAAGTAATTCTGCCCACGGACACCGCACTTTAGCTGGTGTGATACAAGAAACCTTCAATACGTATCTGGAAGGAAACTTTGACATTTCTGCTATTCTGGTTCCTTTATTTACTTCTCTTTGGGGGAATGGCATGAGATTTAGCAGGAAGACTGTTTTCTGTAAATTTCTTTAGAATATGTCAATTTGTGGTAGTGTATCATATTCATTTTGAATCAAAGGATCATAAATTTAGAGCTAGAAGAGACTTGGGACATAGTCTAGCCTGAATACCTTCATTTTTCACATAAGGACACTGAAGCCCAAGTGATGACCAGTCACTAAAGGAGTAAGTGGCAGAACCAGAGTTCAAAGCCAGGGTCTCTGACTCCCAGATCCAGCTCTTTCTATTGCACTGCCGTGCCTCAAGTAGCCTTTTGTTTGAAAATGTTGTTTTCATGTCATGCTCATGTTTCTGAAGTGTACTATTTATCACCCTCTTCAATTCCCTGCCCCTAAACTGTCACAATGTTGAAAAAATCAAAAGATCTCCTGTCTCTCTCCCTTTCTTCCCTCCAAAGTCTCATAATGCCACTCTGCCCCCTGTATTCACTGATTCTGGATAGAAGTTAAAATATATGTTAGAAGTAGAAACACACCTTGTCTGCTTTCATTACATGTATATATATATATTATATATATTATGCATATGTATACACACATGTGTATGTATCTATGTGTACATATGTGTATATATGTGTATACATATACATACGTATGTATATATTTGAAGAGGAATCTGACAAATGCCTCTTACCTCACAAGTATTAACCTGGTGCTGAACTAAAGTTACAACATTACTTCATCCTAAAACATGAAAATGTTATTTGTTTTAAAGTTCCACTCTGGCAAGAAAAGTAGTTTAAACAGCTCAGTGAAAGAATCAGTGGTCTGAAGCTCTCCTAGAATCAAGGAATCAGTGGTCAGAAGCTCTATTCGAATCAACATTTTTTCTCCCCTTCGTTGTCAGAAGATGAATTCGTTTTAATTGGTGCTGAACTCTCAGTCTCGTCCTGACCTAGAAGTCAGAAAGCATCAGCTAGAGAGCAACATTGTTGGTTTGAACCAGTGGCTAAAAAGTCAGCCAAAACCCGAATGACTCTCTAGGTGGGGAAGACCAGTCTCTGATAGATTAACCAGCACATGACAGTCAGTGAGCAAGAATAGCCTTAAGGCTAGTAGCTAGTAGCCCAGGGTAATGATGATAAAAGACCTTGATTCTTCACTAGGCTAAAATTAGAATTTTTTTTTTTAAACCAGACATTCTGCTTGCCTCTAATTTGGTTTCTTGAATTCAATGCTATTTGAAAAGGCAAAGTTCATCCTAGAGTATTTCTACGTATATTATAGTAGATTGTGAGCTTCCCAGCAAAATGAAGTTACATAATAATTCTTATACTGATATTAATACTAATAGTCAACATTTATATAACCCCTATCATGTGCCAGGCAATGTGCTAAGTGCGTTGCAAGTATTATATCATTTGTTCCTTGTAACAACCTTGTGGGGAGGTGCCATTATTATGCTGTTATCATTCCTATTTTATAATTAAGAAAATTGAGTAAAACAGGTTAAGTGACTTGCCCAAAGTCACACAACTAGTGAGTATCCGAAGTAGAATTTAAACTCAGATCTTCCTGACTCCAGGCCAAGAGCTCTAGTCAGGGTCTGTTTTTCATTTTTCTCTTTGATTCCCTCTCCACCTCTCCCCCCCTCCCCCAAGTATCCATCCCTTATCAATAATAGGTGTTTTATTAAGGCTGGTCAAATTAAATTACACAGAAACTATTTCTTTTCTTCTCTTGTACCTTGGTGTTGAATTTTTCATCATACTAATAAATCATCTTTCTAACTTCCCCACCAGAACCTCTGGAACATTTCAGAGAGCCAGCTATCCTCTAGTGGCTTAGCAAGTGAGAAAGCAATTGAAGATCTCAGTGGCAGCAACATTTTGAGCCAGTGCTTAGACAGTATAAAAGTATTTCCTGATGCCCTGATCAAAAAATGTATTTTCAGGGGTACCTGACTGTAGCATTTCATTTCTTCTATATCATACTGAGAGGTCTGAGCTACCCAGAAGCAGCTAGTGGCATGATAGATGGAGAACTGGGCCTGAAATCAAGAAGATCTGAGATCAAATCCAGCCTCCGATTCATCCTAATTGTATGACCCTGGGCAAGTCACTTAATCTCTGTCTACCTAGGTTTCCTCAACGGCAAAATGGAGATTATACTATCACCTACCTATTAGGGTTGCCCTAAGGATCAAATGAGACAATATTAGTAAGGCACTTAGAACAGCCTGGGCCATAGAGCAGGTGCTTAATAAATGTTTGTTATCTAATCTTCCCCCAGCACCCACATACACCCTGAGGCAATTCTGTTGGTCTAAAAAGCTACTTAGATTTCAGCACTTTCTTGGGTTTCAAGTATCCTTTTATCGGAACCTAGGTTCAGCTTTATCTGGACCCTAAATAAACTTCTATCTTGAGGGTAAGAGGAGGAGATAATAAACTAGTCATCAAAGGCCTTCAAAGAGTATCTGAGGCTATCATGGACTAGCCTTAAATTTAACAAGACCCATCGTGGCCCTGGATAGATATCCAGTACAAGCACGTGCATCACATTCCCTGTCTTAATGCTTTGGTGGCATGGCTCCCAGATCCCCTGCCTTTTTCTGCTAGCACTGGCCAGGAATTTTCATGGAATGTCTATCTATTGATATTACCACAAGAAGACAGTCTAAAAAGATTAGTGAGGATGGTTCCTCTACTGGCCGACAGTACCAACAGAGGACAGTGGCAGGAGATGTGTGGTTGTATGCGTGGCAAAGTCCTGATGAAATTGTCATCATGGATTCCTTCTTTATTTCATTTCTTAATCCAAAAGTGAACATTCAACCGCAAACTTCCATAGCAAATGGTCTATTTAGCGAGTTATATTGAAAGTTCTTTCATAAACAGAAAAACATATCTGGTACATTCGAGGTTTTAACTTCCAAATAAAATAGGTCAATTCTTTTCCTACATGGCACGTTAGGGCTTGGGCCTGTGATTTCATTAATAAAGAGATGCATGAGGAAACTTCTTCTGCCAAAATGATGGGTAGGTACCTACTATGTGATTTATATGGTTTTAGAAAGTTGCCTGGATCAGACTAAGTGACTGATCCAGGCTCACATAGGCAACATGTGTCAGAAGGGGTACTTGAACTCAGGTTTTCCTGGCTCATAGGTCAGCTCTCTATACACTAAGCAAAGCCACCTCTAGCACTTAAACTACCACTATATATTTCCATGCTTTTTATAATTGGAAGAAATATATTTTCAAAGCTTCTCACTCATGCAGGCACACACACACACACAGTCTCTTTTTATACCCTTTTTAGTTTTAAGCATACAGTTCCTTTTATATAAAATCTTAATTTCATAGGGCAATCAATTCAAATCCATTTTCAATCTCAATGGGCTAGAACTTGGCATCTGGGTTGGTTGGACAGGTGCAGGTTCCTCTTCAAAATATGACAGAAGTCATGGCTGAAATATAGAGCGGCAAAAATATCAGAGAGTTTTGCCAAGCTTCAGCCAAACAAGGTTTATTGTTATTAGCAAGGGGCAAGGCAGGGGGAAGGGTACAGAACAATATTTACATGAGGTTCTTGATGGCCTTTTCAAGAACCATTTTTGTCCCATGTTAGTTTCATTTTGTATTTCTTTTTCAGGTAGAGAGGCAGTTGAGTGACTACTTTGAAACTATAGAAGAGGTGAGACAGGAAAGGTAAGAACAAGCAGATCTCACAGGGTTTTAATCAGCTTTAGCTAACAATCCAAGTGCTATGAGCATCTATCCATATCAAACCTACGAATGCTGGGAGTTTCACCCGTCACTAGTATGCCGTAATACTGTGTTACATACAGTTTATGTACCATTGAGCAGATGCTGGGGAATAAGGATAAAACAGTTGCTGGTTCATCTTAGATAATCACAGCAGATTAAGCAGTGGTTTCATTACAGTGTTTTTCCTATGCATTATTTTTACTATGCAACGTCCTTTGAAATAATGGGAATTGATTTCAAAGATCTTTTGCATATTACTGATACTCAGTAATGTTGCCGAGTAAAACCTTTTCCATCCTGCTGCTGTGAAAAGACTCTAATTGGGAAAGGAGAAGGTTCCCCCCATGGAAGGCTCTCTTCAGCAGATTTTAGGCTTGAAAGCAATTGAGCCATGGAAACTATATGTGGGCCTTTGTGGCTTAGCAGCTGTGGCTTTGTGTCCTGATTTAGCTGACCTAAAATTAAAAAGCTCCCAGATCACAAAGCGTCAGTCACACTGCCCTTGGTTTTCTCTCCTTTGCCCTCACCCCCCACACACATTCCTCTTGCTGGATGGAACAATCGGAATTTTACTGATGATAAATGGGAGTGTTCAGAGAATAAACTGAAAGAGACAGATTGTCAGTGTCTTCAGTAATAAGACTTGGGCCTTAAAGAGCTTTGGATTTTTACCTGATTTTTTAAATTCCCTTTTAGACTATCCCTGCCCACATAACTCAATTTCTGGGCTTTTGTACCACTACACTCCTCTTTGATAAACAGGCTCATAGGCTTAGAGCTACAAAGGACCTTAGAGACCATCAAGTCTACTCCCTTCATGTCAAAGATGAGGAAACTGAGGCAAATGAGTTAGGTGAAGTGCTCAGGGTCTCACGGTTAGAAAACATTTAAGGTGGAATTTAAAAATGAGCTTTCTGACTACAAGTCTGACACTCTTATGTACTACACGTGTTAATCAGGACTTTACCATCTCACCAGTTTCTGCAAACCTCCTTTTCATAATTGAGTGGCTACACTGGTACAATATTTAAACAATTATTTTGATTAGGAAAGTGGGTAAGCCTTTATGTTTTTCCATTTCTTTTACCTTAAAAGCAAAAGAACTCCTAAGTCTCCAAGGCAAGAGCATGAAGGAGCTTCTACAATTTAGGAAGCCTTCTTCAGACAGGTGCCCATGTATTTGAGAGATAGTGAGAAGGCTAGTCTGGCTGGTGTAGACTCTGCCTAGGAATGAGTGGGAGCTAAGGTAATTCACTCCAACTTTTGTAGAATGTATTTCCCGTGAAAACGCGGTTTTATTTTTGCTTTCTATATGCTATGATAATTGAAAGGGGGAAGGTAGGAAAGAATCTCCATGAATATAGAGAGAAAGGAGTCAAGAAATACATGGTATTTGTGATGAGTGACCTCTGAGTTTCAAGAAAATGACATACTTGAAATTGACTTGGATTCAATAAATTAGAGGGTCTTTAAGTATTCATATTTTCTTTAAAAGAAAGAAGAAAAGAAAAGGTGCCTAAATCTTTCTTTCCTCTTCAATATATCTCTTTTCCTGATTGTTGACTATAGTGACATTCACTTTCATGTTCATCCCTAAAACTGCTGCAATAAGGTCTGCTACTAATTCAGATTTCCACATCCTGAGGTTCAGTGTGAACCACTTACCCAAGCCTTCATGGAATCATGGGTGGAGATGATTAAAATGAGGCAATATAATTGACCAATCTTAAATTATAAGGCCTTAGAATGTAATGTGGTGAATATTATTTCACTAGCTTTATAGATGTAAAAGCTTAAACACAGAAATTTTAAATTAATTCAATTAATTTTGCCTCCTGACAAAGAGGTGAAAGATTTAAGAAGCAGAATTAGACATACATTTTTGGACATGGCTATTGTGGGAATTGAATTTGTTTGACTAACTGTATTGGTTAAAATGGTATTTTTCTTTTTTTTCCCTCAATGAGAGGAGGGTGAAAGGAGATAAAATAAAAGTTTGATAACTGAAAAAACTAACAAAAAAATTTTTTAAATCATTTTAAAATATTCTTATTAGATAAGCTTAGGTCAATTCAAGTAAAGCCAGAACAATCCCCAAACTAAAGACAATACTATATTGTTTGGACCAATCACAATATAGGCAAATGGAGCCCATTCAAAAATGAGCCAAGGATATTTGATGCTATAAAACTATGTAACTTTACAGACAGGCCATTACTGAGTGACTGAACCAGGGATGGGGCATCTGGGGCCTCAAGGCCATATATGGCTCTCCAGGTCCCCAAGAGCAGTCCTTTGACTGACTCCTAACTTCATAGAACTAATTCCCTTAAAAAAAGGATTTGTTCTGTAAAACATAGACTCAGTAAAGGCCAGGCCCGAGGACCTGGAAGGCTACATGTGGCCTCCTGTCCATAGGGTCCCCACCATTGGGTTAAACCAAAAGTTGTGAACAGGTTATAGCTGTTATCAGTTACATTAAGGGAAAATAAAGATAATAATTTTCTAAATATCCCTTTCAGAAAAGTTTGATTGGCATTTGGTTTAAGTAAATAAAAATAGTGCATATTTTATATTTAGGACCATAGATATGGAAATGGAAGGGCTGTTAAAGGCCATCTAACCCAACCTCCTCATTTTACCAATGAGGAAACCCAGTCCCAAAGAGGCTTAGTGATTTACCAGCTTGTAAGTAGGACACCTAGAATTCAAACCCAGGTTTTCCCTTGCCAAACACAGTGGTCTTGTCATTGCATAATTAATTCCTGTAATTTTTTAAGCACATAAAAGAATCTGGTTATATTTAGCGTAAGTTAATAAGACAGGGCCTAAGAGAGTTTCCTGAATATTTCTCATATCAATAGCTTTTGCTGTTGCTTTGAAGGGAAGTGGTTTTAGACATACTGATATCACTAGGGGATAGGTGGGGGAGAGTACAGACAAGAAATGTGGCATGTTGGTTTGTTGCACCGCCAAAAGAGGAAAGAAGCTACTATGGTACATATGGTAATAGAAAACTGCCCACTTTGGTTGATTCTATCTGGTCAATATTATTTAGAGTAGAAAGGCCTTAGTCCAGGGGTAGGGAACCTGTGGCCTCAAGGGCACAGGTGGCCCTTTAGGTCCTCAAGTGTGGCCCTTTGACTGAATAGTCCTTAAGCACAGCCCAATCAGTCAAATGGCTGAACTTGAGGACCTAGAGGGCCACCTGCGGCCTCGACTGGTATTAGAAGCCAAATTCCCCTGCCCCTACTTTTTAAGCAAAGCTAATCCTTGGTTAGTGACTAGCCTTCTTCAAGCACCATGTGTTAGTAACAGCTATGCTAATATTGAACTTCATTTATCACTCAAATATAGCTATTTTCTATTTTTTGAGCCTTCCTTGCCCCTATATTCCTTATTAAAGGGTAGCAAGAAGCTATTTATTATTTTAACAACAACCAAAATTTCACCTCAGACCCATTTGCTAGAAATTAGTCATTCTGGATAAAACTAAACTAAAATTTGCTGGAAAGCCCAGGAAAGATTTTTAGCACCAGTCTCTACATAATAAAGCAATTGTGTAATTAGTAATACATTTGTCACTCTTTTATTGAAGGGGAGGAAAAAAAAAGTAATACATGTATCTCTTTAGTGTAAATCCTGACAGTAGAGATTTTTTTCCCAGGGAATTATACCATTATACCATAAAAATGTCAAGGCATAAGTTTACTGTTCCTACTAATATTCTAAAATATTCTCTTAGGCTGACATCTCTGTCAATTAAAATTAAACAAAATTGCATTCTGCCATATACACTTCAAATAGGAAGCTTTCAAGTTTATGGCTGCTCTTTGAATTGATTTTTAAGATGGCATCTGTAAAACTTGGCTCATACAAGATGAGGTAGGATGTATTTAAGGATCAGTCAATTTAAAAAATGTTTTTAAAGATCATAAATTGACAACCGGAATAGACTGCACATGTCTTCAGAATTCTCAGCTATTAAAATAAATCCAGAGATTCTTTTGAATCCAAAGCTTGCACTGTCATAACTCAGCTCCCAACATATTTCTGCCTTGTTTTGGTTTTCCAATATTTTCACAAAGAATAACATAAACAAGGAAGTTGCTAATGTTGGTTCCAGTTGCTCATTCGCGCAGAATTTGGAATCTTCAGTTTCATGGTGTTTCCCACAGAAAAAAAGAGTGAGAACGTGCTTTCTCACGGGACTGTCTTTCTCATGGAAAAGAGTGAAGGGCGCTGCCGGCAGCAAATGCTTTTGGCAGGGTGAGTCTGCCAATAAAGTCTTCAGGGAGATTACCCTCCATGATAGGAAGATGAGCAAAGTAAATCTCCATTCCAATTCTACTAAAAGGAATTTAAGAAGACATCTTTCAGTTCCATTCTTCTGATTGCCAAACCCTAATGTATAGTGTTTTACTGGTGCATTTAAGACAAGTATTATTTAATGATCCAGATTTTCACAGTGCCTAAACTATTACTGCTTCCTAAGAAAATCACCTTTAGAAATGTTATTAGCTCTTTCAAGTTGCTTAAATGATCTGGATAGAGCCCTAGTGGCCTAAAAGAGTTACTGCAGTTTCAAATCTCTTCATGAACAGTACTATAGCTTGGACTTTGGTATGACTCCTTTGGGGGGTGCCAGTCTAGAGCAGTTTAGGTTTCTGTAATCATCTCTCCAACTAAATAGAAGGGATGATATTCTCCATCCTCACAAAATGCTACAAGTTTTCACCAGCTTTTGTTAAATTATCCGTGGCTTTATACCACCCCCCAATTTGGAAAGACAGTGAGGGCAATTTTGGGAGGGGGAGGCAATTTAAAGTTGAAATAATATTATAATTCTTCTAATATTAGTATATCTAAATTAATTCATTCATTCAACAAGCATTTTTGAGCACCTATTGGGTACAGAGAATTGTGTTATATATTGGAGAAAATCTGCAGCTTAGTAATAGGGTTTATAAGTGAGAAGGTGAATAGAATCAAGGAGATAATTATAATTCACAGAATTATACGATGTATATTAGTGTTTCAAAACATGCTGTTTTGGGAGTGAAAAGCAAGGACCATTGCTTTCTTGGGGAAAATCAAGGAAGACTTTCTGGAAAAGGTGACATTTGAGTTAAACTTCAGTGGATGGATAGGAATTATGCTTGGGGAAAAATACTTTTTTATATTTATAAAGGAATTCTTAGAACTTTTATCATTTGTTCATTATGACATATAAGAAAGGAAACAAAATAATTGTAGGCAGTTATTATTTTAGGTCTTTTTATCAAGGCTTTCTTTGTTTCTTGATTCCAAGTAATGAAGATTTAATTATCATCTGCTTCATTTAAACAAGATAGATAGTCATACATATACACACACAATCCATTCTGGGGCTTGAATTATTTGGATTACTTGTTAACTTTGATCAACTGAACTAAGCAATCTAGAATTTTCTCTTATCATGCGTTAGGTATAACCTATGGTGAATTTAATTGGGGTCACCAACTTTTGCAGTCTTACATGCAAGCAATTGAATTAAATGGTGCTAGACGGGCACACTAGCATACTGAAAGGATAAGAAGGGGAAAAGAAACTAAGAAAAGGAAGAGGAAGGAAAAACAAACGAAGAACAGGATAAGGAAGAGAACAAATATGGAAGTGCATGTGAATAAGAGTGGTGGAAAGAGTTTGGCTTAGGGTGCCCTCCACCTAGATTAAATTATTTCTCCCCCTCTCCTCTTATGGTACTTACCACATAGAGTTAGAGCTTCAATGTAATGAAAAGCACAGTAAATTTGGAATCAGAAGCCCCAGGTTCAAGTAATCTGTGTGACTTGCAACTATACAGCCTTCACCCTTCTGACACTTAGTCTATTCATCTGTAAAATGGAGATGATTATAATTGAACTACCATTCTCTCCACCAAATAATCATGATAACATGAGATATTTTTAAGGAATAAAGTACTATAGCAACATCAAATATTTTTAAAAAGAAAATTTTTCTGCTAGTTATCCATACTCCCTGTCAGTAACAGTATTGTTCCTTGGAAGCTTAAAACATCTTTGTTCAAAGAATGAATAAGTGAGTATAGGAGTTTAAACACTTTTACTTCTTATTTACTTTAAGCACTTTGACTCTCATTGGAATCAAGAATTTTAAATATATATGAACCAGGAAGCATAAGATTTTTTTAAACCTTTCAAAGATTTTGTCATACATTTAGGTGAATTTAGAAGAGGGTTTCACTAGCCCCCTTCACAACAATATGCTATGGGTCTGGTTTTCAATGTGATTAATTCATATTCAGGTCTAAGAAATCTAAATGTATCCTTAGGGCTCTGACCTTGTTACCCCATATCTGTAATTCCAGTAGGATCCAAAAGATCCTGGATACCAGGGACCATTTGTGGTCTTTATTAGAATTCACTCATTTCAGAAGACTTCAGTAATCCACTATGAAACAAACTGTCTCATGGAGGGGATCAAACCACACCATGTCGTAGTTTCTACTGGGGGCAGAGAAATCAGATAATTCTCAATTTCTTAAAGAAATATTTTTTGAACAAGCAAACAGGCCATGATGGAAATATGAACTGAGAAAATTCAGGTGCTTGTGGCTCAGGGACAACATTTAAAAAAGAAATTATTTTCCAAAGTTCCCCAGGGAGGAAAAGAGAGGGCATGGGGTGCTTGACCCAATGAGGAAGGGGAGAAAAAGAGGTTGGTGACAGAAAGACCTTAATTCATGGACTGTGAGTTTGAATGATGTGTTTTCTTTATACCTTCAAGTTAAGATGAACTGGCAGCCAAAACCACAGTTCAATCTGTTTTCCCCCACTCTGAAATGAACTGTGAAAGTTAGACCAATCCACTTTCATTAACAACAAAAATAACAATAAAGCAACTTCTGAAATAACATTAAACACAAATTAATACTTATTTCAATCTAAATAAATCTGAAGAACTGAATTGAGTCACTGTTCGTAAAAGAAAAGAAAAATAAAAGAGAATTTGGAGGGCTTTTCCTAGTAAGTAATAATTGGCATTTTATTCTATCCCAACAGATCTCTTCACTTACAATTTGCATTTCTGGTTTGGGAAAAATTTAGAAAACTTATCCAATTTTCTCCTAAGATGTCTAAACCTAAATACAAATGTTCTAATGAAGATTATTTAAAACTTTAACAAACATAGGATTTTTAAAATTCTGAGGGCTATGGCTGAAGACATAGAGGTAAATATAAATAAATTTGAATAAAAATAAATAATAAAATTATTTTTTTAATAATAAAATAATAATAAAAAATTTTAATAATAAAAAAAGAAAAAGAAAAAGAAAATATTTTAAGCCATTTCGTAATTTTATCTCACAATGATCACCTAAACTTATTTCTTGACATTCCTGAATAGCTACCCTTCATTTTAGTTAGACAATAGGTATACTGGACATGAAATCAAATGAGGGGTTCAAGTCAGAGCTCTGACTTTTCCAGGAGTGTGATTGTGGGCAAGTTGCTTAATGCCTCTTAGCCTCAGTTTCCTCATAGGCAGTCATCAGCTGCCTATCATGCGCAGTTAATCAACAAATATTTAGGCACTGTGCTAATCACCAGAAAGATAAAGAAAGGCCAAAATGCTCTCCCTGACCTGGAGAACTATGCATTCTAATAGGAGAGACAACATATAACTATGTAAATAAAAGAAGTTAACATTAGTTTGGAAAGGCTTTGGACGGGGAGGGAAGGGAGAGATCTGGGACAGGCCTCCTATAGAAAGTGGCATTTGATGATTCTTGAAGGAAGTCAAAGATTCTAAGAGACAGAGATGAGGAGGTAGAACATTTTAGGCATGAGAAACAGCTAGGATAAAGGCATGGAATAAATAATAAAGGAGTTATATTTAACTTTGGAGGTGATATGATGTCATTGGAGCTCGGTTAAGGCAGTGGGGGCAGTGAAATGGTTAGACTATACTCTAGAAAAATCACATTGACAGTGGTTTGGAGAATAGTTTGGGGAATGAGGAAGATAGAGAGAACTAAGGCAGGAAGAATAATTAGAAGGCTACTACGAGAGACCAGGTTAAAAGTGATATGGGCCTGAACTGTGTAGGAAACTGAATAGAGAGAAAGGGACATATAGAAGAGATATTGTAAAGGTAGAAATGACAAGATCTGGCAACTGATTGGATATGCAGGGCAAATATCAGCACAGAGTGAAGATGAAACAAAGGTTTCATATTTAGGTAATTAATACCCTCAACAGTAATTAGGGAATTTTGAAGTAGGGAGGATTTTAGGAACAGATAAATGAGTTCTTTTTTGGACATAATGAGTTTGGATATCTGCCAAACGGGTATGATATCAATTTCACTTCATAGGATTATTATAAGGAAGTCTCTTCAAGAGACAACATGAGGGAGTGGAAAGAGCTGTTAGAGAACCAGGAGTCAAATCCCAGTTTTACTTTGTATTGTCTCTATGACTTTGGATAATTCATTTCAACTCTATGACTTATGGTCCTTCTATTTCTAAAACAGGGATAATCATACTTGCACTTCTTATTTCACAGTGTTGTTGTGAGACTCAAAAAATATAATATAACTAAAGATATATAAATATGGGGTCTCATTCAGATGCTTTGACCTTGTGGTCCTTTGTGAATAAAGTCATAAAAAGTTGAGTGGAAGAGACAGTAAAAATTAGCCCAATTTGTAAACGACTCTGCTTTATCTAGAATACCCCAAGATAATCAGCAAACAGACTAATTGAGACAACAAATAATTTTGGTAATTAGCAGGATTCGAAATAAATTCATAAAAACCTTCAGTATTTCTATAAACTTGGGATTCTGTTCCTATTCTAAATTCTAAATTAGACCACTAGAAACTATGCCCAGGAAGAAAGAGCATAGAAAGACGTTGCCAGATTTTGCTGCTATACTATTAAAACTGGGAACTTATAGGAGAGAAGTGTGGATACAGTGACTGATGCCTGGTCACTGGGCAGTTCACTGAGGGAGCCACTGCAGAGGAGGCGAGATCAGACCAAGAGCAAGAGACGGTTTCTTTCCTGGATTAGAGTCAAAGCTTTTCCTCCCTCACTCTCAACCACTAGTAAACTTTTTATAAGGAGAAAATTATGCCTCACACATCTCTGCCAAAGTTTGAGCTAGATTGAAAGCTTAGGGAGAAGTTGGTTATGGTACAAGGAAAAGAAAAATCATTGACTCTGGAGTCAGAAAACCTAGGTTTATATCCAGTTATTGGTGCTTACTGTCTGTATAACCTTGAGCAAGTAACCGAACTCTCTTGGGTCTTTGTTTCCTCTTCTATAAAATGACAGAGTTGTGGATTTGATGACATCTGAAGGGAGCATGTAGAAGTACTGACAAGACTGTGATTTTGGGGCATCCTATGGTGACAGCAAGAAAGGTAACAAATCCCAAATGGGGACTACAAGGTGAAAGAAATGGGCTGAGGAAAGCCCAGATATGGTCCATTAAGAGAAAGAGTCATTTTGATTTCTGGGAGAAGCCAAGATGGTGAACTAGAGAAAGCACTCCCCAGAGCTCTTCCAATGTTCCCCTCCAAACAATTTTAAAATAACACCTCGAATTGAATTCTGGAGTGGTAGAGCCAACAAAAGGCCAGAGTGAGATATTCTTCCAGCAAAAGACAAGTTAGGAGGTCAGAAACAGATCTGCAACATGGGGGTGGAGGCAAGCCTGGAGCATACATAGTTGAAACACCAGTAGCAGGACCAGGTGATGGCAACAGAAGCAGCAGCAGCTTCAGGAGCTCCCAAGCCAGAGGTTGTTAGGGGACCTGGGAAATGGTCAGAAAGAGACTACAGGGGACACTTGTGCTAGCACTAGATGCATGACCAGTCACTGTTTGCAACTCCACTGCCTATACCTACTTCTAGATTATGGTTCAAGGGCAAAGAGGAGCATTTTCAGTCAAGGAAGAACAAGAGCCCTAAGCATCAACTGTGTGACAACTCCATTGCCTCCACTACTTCTACGTCATATTCCAAGGGTGGAAAGGAACACTTTCAGTGAAGAGCATACAGAAGCTCTGAGGAGCAGTATTGCTTTTTGGGATTCCAGACCTAACAATATCTGTTGTAATCCCAAGGGAAGAGGGGCCCTTCCTGGGTAAGGACTAGATCACAACCACCTTGGAAGCACCAAAAACTTTTAAAACTTCAGAACTATCTTTGAAAACAGCAATGCAAAAAAAAGCTTGAAGCTTGAGAGAGTGCCCATCCAACCTCCATGCTAGAAATAAAACCCACTTTTTACATAAAGTTTTAAAATCAAGAAATGTGGTGGGGACATGGGCAAATGACTAAAAAAAACACTAACTCAGAAGACAATGAAGTCAAAACAGCTATAAGCAAAGCCTCAAAGAAAAAATGTGAATTGGATACAAGCCCAGCAAGAATCCATAGAAAAGCTAAAAATGATTTTCAAAATCAGATTGGTGGAAGAAAAATTAGGCAAATAACTAAAATCAAAGAAAGAGAATTATAGCACAATGGATTGGAAACCAGAACCCAACAATAAGTTGTTTACAAAACCAAAGTTGAAACAGATAGACGTACAGAGAGTTAAAATAAAAGGCTATAGCAGACTCTATTAAGCTTTGCTGAAATGAAAAAGATAGGGGTAACAATCATGATCTCAGGCAAAGTAAAAACAAAAAAAATAAAAACAATAAGCAGGGAAACTACATCATGCTAAAAGGCACCATAGACAAGGAAATAGTATCAATGTTAAACCTACATACACCAAATAGCGTACCATCTAAATTATTTTTAATGGATAGATGTAATCTCTTTGTTTATTTTTAAACTTGAACTATTTTTAAAATATTCTTTTCTTTTTAAATTTTGAGATCCAAAGTCTCTCCCTCCCTCCCATTCCATGAGAAAGCAAGCAAAATGATATCAATTATTCACTGAAATCATGAAATATCACCAGAAAAGTAAGAAAAATAAAGTGAGAAAATTATACTTCAATTTGCAGTTAGAGTTCATCAGTTCTTATTTTGGAGATGGATAAGATTTTTTCATCATTACTCTTATGGAATTGTCTTGGACCATTGTATTGATCAGAGTAGCCAGGTCTTTCACAGTTAACCATCATTACAACATTGCTGTTACTATGCATAATAATCTCCTGGTTCTTCTCACTTCACTTTGCTTCATTTCATAAAGTTGTTGCCCTCTTTTTGTTTCTTTGTATGTTTGTTTTGTTTTGTTTTGTTTTTTCCTGAAAGCACCTCCCTTTGTCATTTCTCAAAGTACAATTGTACTCCATTGCGATCATATGCCACAACTAGGTCAACCATTCCCCAACTGATGAGCACCTTTTCAATTTCCATTTCTTTTCCAGCACAAAAAGAGCTACTACAAGTATTTTTGTACATGTAGGCCTTTTTCCTTTCTCTTTTATTTCTTTGAGGTACATACATAGTAGTGGTATTGCTAGGTCAAAGGGTATGTGTAATTTTAAAGTCTTTTGGGCATAGTGCCAAATTGTTCTGTAGAATGATTTAATCAGTTCATGACTTCCCCAATATATTATTAATATACCTGTTTTCCCTCATCCCATCCATCATGTGTTATTTCTGATATGTGTGAAGTGGTACCTCATAGTTGTTCTAGTTTTTATTTCACTAATCAATAGTGATTTAGAGAATTTTTTCATATGACTATAGGTAGCTTTGATTTCTTATTCTGCAAACTGCCTGTTCATATACTTGGACCATTTATCAATTGGGGAATGGCTTTTATTTATATACATACATACATATATATTTGACTCAGTTCCTTATATGTTTAAGAAATAAGGCCTTTCTTGGAGAAATTCACTGTATTTTTTATATTAGGTATCTTTTAGCAAAATGAAGTTTTATTATAATTTCTAATTAGGTATATTTTGCTTTTACTTTCTCTGACATCATAATTCCCACCCATACCTTTTTTTTTCTTTTTACTTTAGCTGAAGTATAATAGATTCTCCTCCAGCCTTTTATTTTAACTCTGTGTTTTTGTCTTTCTGTTTTAAGTGTGTTTCTTGGAAGCAGCATATTTCTGGATTCTTGTTTCTAATCACTCTACTAACTATTTTTATTTTATGGGTGAGATCATCTCAGGCACATTCAGTTATGATTACAAATTATCTATTTCCCTTCATCCTAATTTATTTTGTTCATCCTTTCTCTCTTTTTATCCTGTCCCTTTTTAAGAGTCTGCTTTGCCCCTGACCATTGTCTCCCTTAATCCACTCTCCCTTTTATCACTCTCCTACTCCTCTGTATCTCTTATGCTTTTACCCTTTTATTTCCTTATTGGGTAAGATAGATTTCTATACTGCAGTGTGTATGTGTGTGTTTTCCCCTTCTCTGAACAATTTGAACCAATAAGAGTGAGATTCAGACATTGTTCATCACCTCCTACCCCATTTTCCCCACCACTGCAAAAGTTCGTCCTTGTACACCTTTTTACGAGAAAAATCTTCCCATTCCACCACTCTCTTCCCCTTTCTCCTTGTGCATCTCTCTTTTTTTACCTCTTCATTTTTTAGAGATCATCCCAATATAATCAACTCACATCTATGACTCCCAATTTCCCTGCTAATGGTAAAGTTCTCAGGAATAACATCTTTCATCTTCCCATATAGTAATGTAAACAGTTTCACTTTTTTGAGTCCCTTATGATTACTTTTGCATGTTTACTTTTCTATGCTTCTCTTGAGTCTTATGTTTGAGTGTCAAATTTTCTATTCAGTTCCAGTCTTTTAACAAGAGTGCTTGAAAGTCCTCTATTTCATTAAATAGCCATTGTGAAAGTTTATACTTTATTTTGTATGGTAGAGGATCCTTGGTTTTAATCTCAGCTCTTTTGCCTTCCAGAATTTCATATTCCAAGCCCTCCTATCCTTCAAAGAAGAAACTGCTAAATCTTGTGTGATCCTGATTGTGGCTCCATGATATCTGAATCGTTTCTTTTTGAAGTATTTTGTCCTCGACCTGGAAGTTTGCTATTTGGCTATAATATTCCTGGGAGTTTTTGTTTGGGAATTTCAAGAGTTAATCAGTAGACTCTTTGAATTTATGTTTTTCCATCTGGGTCTGGGCTATTGGGATGATTTTCCTTGATAATTTCTTGCAAAGTGGTGTCTAGGCTCTTTCTTTGATCATGGCTTTCAGGAAGTCCAATAATTCTTAGATTATCTCTGCTGGATCAGTTTTCCAGGTCAGTTGTTTCCAATGAGTTATTTCACATTTTTTTTCTATTTTTTTCATGTTGCTTTATTTTTTCATGGAGTCATTAGCTGCCACTTGCCCAATTTTAATTTTTAAGGAATTATTTTCTTCAAGGAGCTTTTGTACCCTTTTACCATTTGTCAAATTCTGCTTTTTAAGAAATTATGTTCATCAGTAAATTTTTATGCCTCTTTTTCCATTTGGGCTAATTCTGTTTTTAAGGTGTTATTTTCTTCAGTATTTTTTATGCTTCTTTTATCAAGCTGTCAATTGGCTAAGTGGTGCAGTATATAGAAATGAAACAGGATATAGTGTATAGAAGTGTATAGAAAGGAAACAGTAATGAAATTAACACTATAATTAGAGACTTTGAGGGAAAATATTAAAGAATGAAAAGTTTAGTTTAGAACAATACAAGACTTTATCAAAGTAATGCTTTCTCTAAAAGATAATAATAATGTAGCTAATTGAACTCAATGAGTCCATGAAACAAAAAGAACTATTAGAATAAAAATGAGAGGGAAGAGAGGAAAAAGGTATCTGCTATAAAATACAACTGGCCTGGAGAAGATGTGGAATAGACAGAATGTTAGAATCATTAGCATCTTTACAAGATATATGAGGAATTGATTCAAATTTATGAGAATAAGAGCTATTCCTCAGTTGATAAATAGTTAAAAGATATGAACAGGCATTTCTTAAGAGAAGAAATTCAAGATAGTCATATGAAATAAATATCCTAAAAAATCACTAATAATTACAGAAATGTGAGTTAAAACAAATCCAAGTTTTTACATTACTCCCATCAGGTTGGTAAAGTTGAAAAAATAAGAATTATGTTGCAAGGGCCTTTGGAAAACAGGCACATTGAGGCATTCTTGGTGGAACTATGAGCTATGACACAGCCATTCTGGAAATCAATTTGGAACTATGTCCCTAATGTTACTAAATTGTGCATACCTTTTGGCTTAGCAATACAACTACTAAGCCTTTTCTCCAAGGATATGAAAGAGAAAGAGGTATTATATTTACAAAAATATTTATAGTGGCTCTTTTTGTAGTGTCAAAGAACTAGAAACTAAGGAGGTATTCTTCAGTTGGAGAATACCTGAACATATTGTGGTCTATGAATATAATAGTATAAGGTTGTGTATAATAATTTCTTTGAAAACTGTGAGAACTTATATGGAATGATTCAGAGTAGAGGAAGCAGAAGAAGAACAATTTATACCATAATATCAACATTATAAAAAATGAACAATTTTCAAAGACTTGGAAAGTCTGATCAATGAAATGATTAATGAGGGCCAATGTTAAAGAATACAACCTAACTCATGACTGAAAGATTACGGACTAATATGAAGAATGGGACACACATCTTTGAACATTGCTACGATGAGCATTTATTTTGCTTGACTGTGTTTATTTTTAACAAGTATTTTGATTTTTTTTTCTTTAAATGGGTAGGGGAGTTGGAGGGAGAAAAATAAATAAATGATATATTTTTATTAAAAACTTAATTTAAAATAAAGTAAAAATGATAAGAAAAATCACATCTTAAAAATTAAAAGACTCCCTGAATACTATGACTAAGCAAATAATTTGGATGTCATATTTCAAAAACAAAAGATCTGCCCATAAAACTCCCTAGATTTATTAGTACCAGAAATCAAAGTAAAAAGAGGAGTACACTGGTCAGCTCTTGAAAGAAACTCCAAGTTGAAAACATCTTAGTTATGTCCTGAGCAAAATCCAGATCTTTCAGGTCAAAGGAAAAATACTTCAGGAAGCCAGCAGAATTCAAGTACTAAGCAATTGTAATTAGATGGTAGGACAAGATACTAGACAAGATTATATGGCAACTACTTTAAAGTAGAGAAAATTTCAAATTATTATAGTCAAAAAGAAAAAGACAAAGCACAGAATAACTTATATAGGGAAAAAAACAAAACAGTATAATTTTATGAGGGGAAATGGCCTTTTAATAGGTTGGGGACTTTAAAGCATTTCTAATAGAAAGATACAAATTAGACAGAATCTTTAAAGCACAAACACAGAAGACCTAAAGAAATAAAAGAAAAATTTAAAGGTAAATATATTTAAGCAATGGCAAAGGCCTAAATGATAATTTACTGCTTATATTCTAACTGGCAGGGAAGAGAGATGTTCTTTCAGTCTCTGGCTCTCTTTAAAGATTACAAAGAAAATTTTAAAAAGAAAAGAAAGAAAAGGAGTCTCAAGTTTGTTTCATTGTATCTTGTTGGGTTTTGATTAAGAAAGAAAGGGAAGAGAAAAGAAATACACTAGAGAAGAAACGAGGAAGAGGAGAGGAACTAAGTAGGGCCTATAAATATGAGACTTAAAAGAAGACTGCAAGATGGAGGAAGGCATGTGGTATCATATCACATGCATTTCATTCTTATTTGAATATAAGAAAAAGAGGGTTCAACACAAATAAAGAATTCAGTTTAGTAATACATTAAATGGAACAAGGAACTTGCAGTGATAAGGCCTGGGAAGATGGCAGAGTGAATAGTCATAAGCAAAATAAATTTCACCTTTGGTGAGTGTATCATAAAGAGGGGACTAAAAGGAGAAAAAAATGTAAGAACTGGGTTATGGATTAGATAAAGAGGACAGAAAAGGGGGATCTGATTACTTCAGTTAGAGAACATTGAGGTTGATCATATTTCTTCTCTTTTGTCATTTTCTTCTTTATAAAGAGGAGATAGAGAGCAAAGAGAATAAAATGGAGGGAAAAACACAATTAATAGTCACAACCATGAATGTGAATGTCATGAACTCAACCATAAAACAGAGAAGAATAGTAAAAAGTTTTAAAAAGCAGACTGCAAAAATATGTTGATTACAAGAAATACATTGAAAGAACAAAGTTAAAATGTGAGTTAGGAGCAGAATTTATTATTCCTTTGATGAATTTAGAAATACTAGGTGAAAAATCAAGATTTTATACAAAATAACATTAAAAACAGATGTACTTAAAAGATAAGTAAAGAAGCTACATCATAAAGATAACATAAGTAATGAAATAATTTACTTTTATATGCATCAAATGGTATAGTACTTATTAAAAAACTAATTTAATTATGGGGACAATTAGACAGCAAAACCATAATTTGGGGATTTCCGTGAGACCTTTTTTAGTCAAATCTTACAAAAGGATGAAGTTAAGAAGTTAAATTTCTAATTAGAATTTTAGAAAGATAAGATATGGTATATCTCCTTAGATTACTAAAAAATAAAAAAATAAAAAGAGAAGGTAAAGTTTCAATGTACCAAAATGGTTAGAATATAGCCACAGCAGTCCTTAAGAGAAAATTCACTTCCTCAAACATTTTTGTTCTGCTTCTGACAGCAGCTTTTGAGGCTTCTAGGTAACATAGTGGATAGAGTATGGTATCTAGAATTGGGAAAATTTGAGTATACATCCTGCTTAGATGGCTACTAATTGTATGACTCCAAGTAAATCATTTAACTTCTTTTGACTTCAGTTTCTTGATTGGTAAAATGATGGTGTTCAACTCAATGAACTCTAAGGTGTATCAGTCTTAAAGGAAACCAGGAAATATAATAGGTAGCCAGGAGGGGTCAGAGCATTTCAAGGACAGGGGAAAGCTTGAAAATGCATGGAGGCATGAGATGGAGGGCTTTTGATCAATGTAGCTAAATCATACAGTTCATAGCAGGAAATAAATTGGGACCAACACTGGAAAGGTAGAATATATGTTTCTTGAGAGGAGGAACTTTATTTTGCCTTTTTTTAAATCCCCTGTTAATAAAAGCTTGTTGACTATCACTTCCCTAAATTCTAATGGCTCCCTGTTGCCTCCAGGATTAAATGTAAAAAATGTCTCCTCGGTCTTTAGATCTCTTCACACAATGTGATTACAATGACTTTTTTCAGGTTCATTACATTACTCTTTCTCTTGTGAGCAAAATTGACTTCTTTTTTTTTTATTTTTATTTTTAGTTTGCAACACACGGTTCTACATAATTTTGAGTTCCAGATTTTCTTCCTTCCTCCCTTCCTCCCTCCCCAAGACGGCATGGAATCCCATATAACTTCCATGTATAACTTTGCATTGAATTAATTTACACATTAGTAAAGCTGTGGAGAAGAATTATGACCAATGGAATGAATCATGAGAAAGAAGAAACAGAACCGAAAAAAAAAAAAACACAACCCAAAAACAAATACAAAAGAGAGAAAAAAAAAGGTGGAGGGGAGAAAAAGGCAAGCATGAAGTGTGCCTCGATCTGCATTCATACTTCATAGTTCTTTCTCTGGATGTAGACAGCACTCTCTATTGTGAGT
>CM053624.1:101821090-101846912 GCA_028646595.1 Phalanger gymnotis | reverse complement strand
CATTGGCTTTTTAGAGCTCTTTTGCCATTTGGGTTAGTCTGTTTTTAATGTGTTATTTAGTATCTTTGGGGGTCTCCTTTAGCAAGTCATTGACTTGTTTTTCATGGTTTTCTCACATCCTTCTCATTTCTCTTCCCAATTTTTCCTCTACTTCTCTTGTTTGCTTTTCGAAATCCTTTTTGAGCTATTCTATGACCTGAGACCAATTCATATTTTTCTTGGGGGCTTTTGATGTAGGCTCTTTGACTTTGTTGACTTCTGGCTGTATGTTTTGATCTTCTTTTTCACCAAAAAAAGATTCTAAAGTCTGAATCTGAGTCCTTTTGCACTGCCTGGTCATGTTCTCAGCCAACTACCTGACCTTTGAGCTTTTTGTCAGGGTATGACTGCTTGTAGAGTAGAGAGTACTTTGTTCCAAGCTTTAGGGGCTGCACTTCTGTTTTCAGAGCTACTTCTACTCCACCATCACCACAAGCTCTGCCACACCAGAGCTCCTCCTGCCCTAAGAACCAACAACCAAGACCGTGGCTGAGATCCAAGAAGGGCAAAGCAAGAGAACCTGCCTCTGTGCCGGCAAAGTGCTCCTTGCACTCCTGCTCTGATTGCTGCTTGATTTCTACCACTGTGTGAGCCAGGGACTCTGGAAACAGCTACAGCTAGAGCTCTGGAAGCAACCACAGTAGGTTCCCACTGCTGCACCACCACCACAGCACCACCACCTCTACTACCCCCAAGGGCTGGGGCTGGACTGCTCTCCCCCAGATGTAGCAGTTTTCCCACCTACCTGCTCTGTGGTCTTTGGCATTTGTGGATTGAGAAGTCTGGTAACTTCCAAAGCTCAATGATTCATTGCCCTCAGGCCTGCTCCACTCAACTCCCAGTCTGGTTGGTCCTGGTGCAGCCCATGCTGGGCTACACTCCACTCCCAACACCATGTGATACACCCTTCCCCATGACCTTCTGGGCTGTGTTGGACTGGAGACCTGCTTCACCCTGCTATTTCATGGGTTCTGCAGCTCTAGAATTTGTTCAGAGCCATTTTTTACAGTTGTTTGGAGGGATTTGGGGCAGAGCTTAAGCAAATCCCTGCTTTCTAACCACCATCTTGGCTCTGCCCTCCAAGTTTTCTAATTTTTAACCAATACTAAATCATTTGGTGATACTGCTAGGACCTTTTATTTCTCATTTTTTTCATTTTTTCCCTTGATACAAATTTTTATTATTCCAGATGAATTTTATTGCTTTTTTATCATTGAAATTGTCTCTTTATACTCCAAGTTTTCCAATTTTAAATACATAAGATTTTTTTTTCTGTCTTTGCTGTCTTTAAACTATCTGTTTGTATGCAGGTAGGCATCTTCCTTCACCTTTAACAAGGATTTTAGTCTTTATGTTTATATCACAGTACATTTTCTGTCCAAAATTACTAAAATCCCATTTAAAAGATATTCATACATATATTTTGTCTGTTATTTTAAACAAAAATTATTTTCCTCCTCCTTTTTTAAAAGTTTTAATATTTTATTTTTAAAGCTTTATTATTTTATTTTTTCCAATTACACATAAAAACAATTTTTAGCCTTTGTTTATTTTTACAATTTCAAGTTTTCAAATTATTTCTCACTCTCTCTTCCATCCCCCCTCATGGAGAAGGCAAGCAATTTGAAAAAGGTTATACATGTACAGTCGTACAAAACATATTCCATATTAGTTAAGTTGTGAAAGAAAACAGACAAAAATCCCAAGAAAAATAAAGTTAATAATATGCATTCAGATTCCATCAGTTCTTTCTCTGGAGGTGTATAGCATTTTTCATCATAAATCCTTCAGAATTGTCTTGGGTCTTTATATGTCCAAGAATGGCTAAGTCATTCACAGTTAATCATTTTAAAATATTGCTATCATTGTGGGCTATGTTCTCCCAGTTCTACCCACTTCAGTTTACATCAGTTTTGGTTTATGTTTTTATTTTTCTCTTGAATCTTGTATTTGAAACTCATATTTTCTATTCAGCTTTGGTTTTTGCATCAGCAATGCTTGAAAGTTCTCTATTTCATTAACTATCCATTTTTTCCTCTGAGGGATTATACTTAGTTTTTCTGGCTAGGTACTTCTTTGTTGTAATCTAGCTCCTTTACTCTCTGGAATATCATATTCTAAGCCCTCCAATCTTTTAATATAGAAACTGGTAAATATTAGATTATTCTGACTGTGGCCCCATGATATTTGATTTTTTTTTTCTTTCTGGATCCTTGCAATATTTTCTCTTTGACCTGGATGCTCTGAAATTTGGTTATAATATACCTGGCAGTTTTCATTTTGGGATCTCTTTCAGGAGGTAATCAAAGGATTCTTTCAATTTCTATATTACCCTCTGGTTCTAGGATACCAGGGAAGTTTTCTTTGATTATTTCCTCTTGTACCAGGGCTTGGGTTCTTGATCCTAGCTTGCTAGGGATTGTATGTGCTGGTCCTTGCTCCCCTATTACCCTAGCTGACTTTCTAAGTTGTCTTGGGTTTGAACATTGTTTTGTCTGTTCCTTTTGTTGGTTTTCCTGCTTTAGCATGAATTTCTGAGGCATTATTTTAAAGTTGTTTGGAGGGAAACTTGGGAGAGGTTGGGCGAATCCCTGCCTTTACTCCTCCATCTTGGCTCTGCCCCCTTCCTATTCCTCTTAAACACAAAAATATTCAGCAGAGACAATAGCTTACCTTTGAATTTTTTCCCTTTTTGCAAAAAGTAATTTTTTTCTGCCCCTTTCAACACTAAACTGCTCCATATGAAAAAGATCTTAAAGGGGCAGTATATTCCACATTTTCATACAGCATTATGCAGAAGCACATGTCAATAGAACTCAGGATTTCTCAGGGGTATGGAGAGTCAACTACCATGTGACAAATGACTCAGGTGCATTAAAATGTATACTACTTCATGTTATTTCATTTATTAAGGTACCTGAAAATCCTACCACCAATCATTCTGCTAATGTGTTGTCCACTAAAGTGTGAATATTACTAGGGAAGCACATGCTTACATATTTTTGGCCAATTGAACTTTCCTTAGAATTATGGTAGCCTACGAAGGCACAAAAGGACAGAACATTAGATAGATTTTGTTTTGTGGTAGGGTGGGGGGAGAAGAGTAAAAAAATCTCTGAAGAATTTGAGTGGATGTATGCCACTATATAATGGAAGGCTCTGGACGCATAGAGCAGCAAAGCAGAGTCAGAAACGGAAGAGGGGATGATATTAAGGGAAGAAAACATGGTAAAAAGGAGAATAAAATTAATAAGGTTAAATTTAGAAATGTCCATAGATGTTCAAGGAATAATAATGTGAAGAGGAAGGTTCACATTGGGAAGTAGTAGGAAATAAGCTTTGGTAGATGAATGAGTAAAAATTATGGATCTTATAATTCTATCTTTAGCCTTTATTTGGTAGCAAAATGGGGAACTATTAGCATTTTTCAAGTGGAGAAAAAATATGTAAAGAAGTGTGTTTTTTCACTGTCTGTCCTTCATGCCTGGAATATTCTGCCCCTTACCTCTACCTTTCGGTTTCCCTGGCTTCCTTCCTTCAAGCTTAGATAAAATCTTACCTTGTACAGGAGGCCTTTCTCAGATGCCTTAGTTATTAATGCCTTCTCCTTTTAAGTTATGTTCTTCTACTCTCTTTATATCTTGTACATAATTAGTTATTTTTATGTTGTGTCCCCCATTCAAATATATACTCCCATTGAGTATCTATCAACTGACTGCTTTAGGCTTTTCTATAGGTCTATCAGCATTTCCTGGCTCCTAGTGAAACATTCAAACTTCTTATGTTTTATCTCTTATTCTTACCACCTTATTGATTGACCTCTGTTTCAATCACGCATTTTCTTAATGTCTTTTGTGCAACCCTTTGTATGAAAATCATCACTAGCAATATGCTGAAGCCTGCGGCTAGCCACTGTGTAGCTTTCTATTGCCCTCTGGACCACCCATAATTAACATCATGATTATATACATCCTGAAAGGCTACAAAATTATGTGAGATTAGCCAGGATATTGTTTCTGTAAAAGGTATTTCAAATATGGTTTTGATGGGTGTAAATGTGTGTGTGTGTGTGTGTGTGATTGTGTGTCTATGATTGTGTATGTGTATGATGGGAGGAGGGACACAAATTGCCAAAGAAGAGGTTAAATAAGAGGACCAGAAGTAGATAAGGATGGCGTGCAGTGCATAATTCATTCATATATGCAGTGCAGTTACTAGAGGCCTGTGTCTGTAGTATCTTACGGTCTTTTTACATAGCTCTGTGGTTCCTCCCCGCCTCTCTTGCTTGTACCATGAGTCAGTTTTATCTCCCCTGGTCCCACCTTTTAAAGACTTGTCCCCAAGGCCATGACAGGTCTTTACTGATTCCTCTTCTCTGTTATCCCATAATATTTAAAGTATTTCTTCTCTTTGTGTAACTAAATCATAGTGGTCCTTCAAGGTGTATTGCCAAGTTTGTTCACCCTGTGAAGATACCCAGTCAATAATAATTTTTCAGTTTCCTGATTACCCATAGCACTTACTCTCTGCACTAAATGCTTTGGCATATGATAAATGTCTATTTAGTATGTTATTATATATTGCCTTGTAGTGTTCTATAATTTTTTTTTACTGGTTTATGTCTCATCTTCCCAACAAGAGGCAAATTCTTGAGGGCAAGAACCGTAATTTTTTGAACTCTCATGATTTCTAGCAGTTATAGGTAAATAGCATTTTCTTAATACCTGCTTACTGAATTAAATTGAATTGCAATAACAATTTTATGAAAGTGTAGAAAACCTGCAAACTGTTATGTATACCAGTAAAAAAATCATGAAACAAACCTCATAAGGGTAAGAGGCATTTCTTCTTAAGAAATGTTCACCCATCATTTCAATAGATCAAAATCTGGGGATCTTACCTCTGAGAATGGGGGGATGAAACCTTCCTGATTTGCAAAATATTGATTCACCCCAAAAGTTGTCTAAAAAAATTAAGCCCTCAAAGAAATCTTGGCAGCCTGGATTGCAGGGAGCAATTTTGATTTGTGATCTCTTAAGTCTGTAACAATTTGCTATTTCTAATTTATTGCTTCATTTGTGACTGCTGCTACAGCAAGGTAAATTTATTCTGATTTGCACAACCTAAGTCCTTCCTCTGACAGTGACTAATTATTACCTGAGTTAAAATAATGAAAGTGTCGGAAAGTGTCCGAATGCAATTTGTTAGGAAAACATGTGGCATGCTGGGTTACCCCAGTCCAGAAAAACTAAGTGATCAGAAACCATGGAGAAATAAAAGTCCTCCCCCACAAAGGTTAGAAATCAATAAAGAAAAATTCAGGGATACACTATCACAAAGACCTTTTTCGGGTCACACATGGGATGCCTGGATGTTCCTAAATATCTCACTTTTTTAATAAAAATAACTATTCAAGAAAATTTCCAGAGATAATTGAACCTCATTCAAACAAAAAGACTGATTATTTGAGGTTCATGATGAATCTGTAGAATCCAGTATTTTAATGGGGTCCTTAAATAAATATAAAGGAGCTACAAATATGGAGCCATATGTGAATGTACAAAGACCTATTCATGGGATCATAAAAACATAAATTTTTGAGCTGGAGTGACCTTAAAGGTGATCTAGTGCAACCCTCTCATTTTGTAGATGGACAAAAGCAACAACTGATTTGAATAGAGGACAAGCCACCAGTCCAATGGCATGGCCAAATTGTGATTTGAACCCAGATTTTTTGCCTTCAGTTGCAGCCCTCGTACCATTGTACCATGTTGTCTCTTTAAAAATGAATCAGAAAGTGATCAGAACAATGAATTCAGAAATAAAATAGCCAGATAATTCTTTACTTGTATCATATCCAAAGAGTATGTCTCAACCAGGTCTAGACTCTTTCTGCCTCCTGAATTTTTTTTTTAATTTGGATACTCAGCTACTAAAATGATAGCATGATATTTTTAAAAATCAAGGACTGTTGTCTTTTTAAAAAATCATAATTCAAATAGGTTAGACAAGTTTGAATAACTTCAGCTAAAATATGTGTAATCATGAAGGTAATTTTGGTCATGCTGAAATAAAATTTCACATAAGGGTTTCATTTAGATTTAGTAATATAATTTTTGTATGTGTAGCAAGTATTAATTTAATAACAAAACACAGTAACTGACATTTAACACCCAATTTTTTACAATATATGTGACAATTGCATATTTATATTTGGATACTATAATTTTACACTTTGAAAAGTGGCAGTAGGGTATTAAGAAAGGCACTTAAGGATGTCACAAGTCAGGATCCTGCCTCCAAATGGTCTAAACCAGAACCCCTGTGTTGTTAGGGCTCAATAAATATGTTGCTTTAATCTGCTATTTAACATGCATTAGCTAAATGACTACATTTTGGATTAAATGCATGGTTAACCAAATGTAAAAAATTATCATGGACTGAGTGTCTATGAGGTAAGTCTTACTAAACTGTATTTTATTATTAGGCATAAAACGTTTCACCTTGTCTGTAGTGTTTATGTAGGCAGACTTATAGAGGATGTTCCAGATAAGGGGGAGTGGCCACCTGACTCATTCATTCACAGTCCAGCTCATAGCTTTATTCTTTAAAACTCCTGTAAACATATGCCAGTTGGAGACATGGTTTGATACAATCAAAATTATGGAACCTGAGAGTTGGAAGGTGCATCAGAATCTATCTAGCAAAGTCCTCAGCTAAAAAAGAATGGCCCCTACATAATACTCTACAAGTGATTACCCAACATTCACTTGAATTTCTTCAGTGGAGAACAACCTTCTATTTCCTGAGGCAGCCTATTCACTTTGTATAGCTCTAATTGTCAGGAAGCTGGTGATTTTTTTTTCCTTTCATCAAAACTAAATATGTCTCTCTTTAGTTTCTACACATTGACACAAGTTCTGCCCTCTGGGCCCAAGCAGAACAAATATAATCCTTCTTCCACAAGACAGTCCTTCAAGTACTTGAAGACAGCTGTCATGTTCCAGATAAGTCTTCTCTTCCCTAGATTAAACATCCCCAATTCCTTCAACTGATTTTTAGAAGGTATAAACTCAGGACCCTTGAATGAAACGTTTTTCAGAGCAGATTTGATCATTAAATTAAGGGATGAATACTCAAGTACAGTTTATATGCTGGCACACTATACAGCTTATTTTCTGAAAAATGTACCTATATGGGTATAGTTGTAGACTTATAGGATCATAGATTTATTACTGAAAGGAACCTCAGAGATCATCTGTTCCAACCTTCTCATTTTATAAAAGAGAAAACTGAAGCCCAGAGAGGTTGTTACTTCCCCAAGTCACATTAGTAGTAAGGAGTCAAGTAGTTGTAGCCTTAATTATTAAATTCTCCAATCAATTTCCTTAGCACATGCCCAGTCTTAGGCATGAAAGGTTTTCAATATGATTCCTGCATTCATGGCCCCTACAAAGTTGTTGGGAAAGTAAAATTAACATACATGAAACAAAAAGAAGGAATGAATGCACGAATGAAAAAAAAATATGAATTACACACTTACTTTTTTTTCTTTTTTTTTTGGAGGTGGGGAGAGGCATGGCTGGCAAGTTTATTGGATGATTGTTTCAATGAATTCCAAGCTCAGTGCAAGAAGCAGATGACAAAGAAAAGTAAAGGCAGCTCCTAGACCTCACCCAGGAGAGGCAGCCCCCTATCTCCTGGACAAGGAGGAGGCTCCCCAAAGGTCTTCCCAATGCCCAGCTTCTCCAGGGAGAGATTATCAGGAATAAGTAAGACTACTTCCTAAATGTCAAGAGAAGACAGTCTTTCCAACCTTGGGAGGCGGAGCTTTTCTAGAGAAGTGGGTTCGTGGGCCTCAAGAGGGAGGACTGTCTGTCTGTTCTAGACTAACTGGGAGGTGGAGGGACTTGCCGACCAAGGTGACCGATGAAGAATTCAAGGCAGAACCCTTTTCTCAACCTCTTCGGTTCTGGTTCCCTTCCCTCCCCCAAGGCTTGGGGCTGGGGTCTTGTCCTCTCCCTGGGCTGCAAGCTGCCTGTGGCCGGTCTGTATCCAAGAGAAGCCTCACTAAACAGAAGGAGGACAGGGCTCTACTCCGGCCAGTGTGACCCACGAAGCAGCCATTCCCACCAGCCATCCTCACACCACGGATCCCCAGGACATCCCTCTGCTCTGGTAGGTACTGCTCTGGTAGGTAGTACTCTAAGCTCTCGGTATTAAAATATAAAAGCAAGACAGTTTTAGCCCTTAAGGAGTTTGAATTTTAAGTGGGAAGAGAACCAATATAGGGAGGTGATGGTCATGGAAAGGTGAAGTCCCGGGGATGGTGAGTGGAGCCATGGTTCAGTGAAATGATGTGCTCTTTAGAGAAACAATGATAGTATTCTGTTAATCGCTGTACCCAGGGCAAGGGGGGGGGGATGGGGGGAAGGAAGTGGAGGGAAAGGAGTATGGCAAGAGGATCACCTGATGGGTAGATGAGATTGGCCCCAGGGCAAGAGCTAGAAATCCTGGTGAGGGAGGTGCTTAGCTGGAGGTAGGTGCAGAATGGTTGGAATGGAATAATGGAGAGGTTGGAGGTGGCCTTGTAGGGCAGTCCTGATATTGGAATAAAATTAAATACCTATAGATCATATGCCTTTACACTGGCTGTGTGATTTCAAGCGGGTCACATGCCATCTCTGAACAATGAAAGTGATAGAATCGATGCCCACTTGAGAAGGCACTCAAGACATAGGTGAGACCATGGACTCAGCAATCTCTCCACCATCATCCAGCCACACATAGGGCTTACAGTCTCATTCAGAAGGAAAAATTAACATGCATAAAACAATAAATAAAAAGATTACATAAAAATTACAGGGCATAGACTATAAGAAGTACCATAGGAATTTAGGGAAGGGAAAAAGTCAGAACTGCTAATATATTTAGGAGAAACATCATAAAAGAGGTGGAATATAGAGTGGGCTTTGAGAGAGAGCAGAAATTTTAAAGTTATTCAAGTTAAAAGAGATGGGAGGGGCAAAGAAAAGCCCATCCTATTGCTGGAATCAGCAATATTCAGGTCACGATGAGATTAGATAGACTAAAGTGGAGGAGGCAGAATGCAGGGTTAATGGTAAATATGGCTGTGTAGGTCAGGTGATGTGAGATTGTGGAGGGTCTGGAAAGTCTCAGAAACATGGATCTGGAAAAATAGGTGAATGATTGGAAGTAGCATATTTAAAATGGCATTTTAGGAAAAGTAGTCTGGCAGGAGTTTGCAGAATGGGTTGGATAGACACAGGAATCAAGGAACTCAGTGGTACAGTGGGGAAAAAACCAGATATGGAATTATAAGACACAGGTCTGATTCCAGCCCTGTAATTCACTACCTATAGGACCTTGTTCAAGTCCCTTAACCTCTCTGGGCCTCAGTTTCCTTATCTGTAAAATGGGCCTCAGAATAAAAGATTTATCAATTCCTTTCCAGCATTAAATCTATGCTTCTATGATCTGTGACCAGATAGAAGTCTGTTTTGTTCACTAAGGATGAAGCAATAAGGGACTGGATAAGGTGATGGACAGGGGAGTATAAAGAAAGAGAAAGGGAGACAACATGTGTAATGGAAGGAGCTCTGGACCAGGAGTCTAGAGACCAAAGTTCTGTTCCTCAGGTTTGTGATGTTGGACAAGTCCAAAAACCTCTTCTACCCTTCAGTCAACTCCTCTATAGATGAACTCTGAGCTTCTTTTCAACCATACAATCCTACGGATTCAAGAATAATTTTAAGAAAGATCGAATTCAATTCAACAAACATTTATAAACTATTAGGCGCATGATACCTCCTCAGATATAAAAATAAAAGAATTTCTTCCTTTAAGAGGAGCTTACTTCCTACTGGGGTCTGTGACCTGTAAAGATAGGTAAATTTAAAGCATCTACAAAGTAGTGCAAATTTATTTCAAGAAGGAGAGAGGACTGATCAGGAAAAGCCTCATGCAGGAGGTATGAGAAAGATTCTGAGATTAGGTGAGACATAGGGCACCTACCCCCTTGGCAAGGTCCAGTGAGAGGTGGAATGTCATGTAAAGGAAACAGAAAGTTAAATCAATTTGATTAGAATGGAAAACGAGTAAAGGATAATAATAAGAAATGATTGGACAGAATATTGCCAGACCAAGCATTCTGTAATTGAACATAGAGGCAATGGGGAACCACTACAGATTTTTCAAATAAGATGTGGTGACTTGTTGATTATAGAAGAGGTTCCCTGGAGGGAAAGAAGAAAGTTGAGGAAAATCAGTTTGCCAGGGTCAGGGAAGGGTACAGGTAAGCAAGCTGAAGCATGCCCTTTTGGACATGTTCACTGTGAGGTGACAGTGGGACTTCCAAGCAGAGATGTACTGGACAGTTGGAATGTGGGAATGTAACACATGTGAGAATCAAAGGGTTGGAAGTAGAGACGAGTGATTCATTCAATGCCCTTGGCTAAAGAGCATTTCAATGACCCATTCCTGGTCTCCAGTTAACAGCTTTAGACCTCTTGAGGACATTTTCAGGACAAGTACATAGGGCTGGTAAGATGTATATCATTAGACATTGAGTTACATATAACTAAAATATTTTTAAGTAGCCATATTAATACAGACAGTTTTTGTGCATATATGCCAGATAGTACAAATTTCATTCCTCTTCAGAACCAGAGAAAGAGACACAAATCTCTAGGGTTTTATTTTCCTTGGGTTTTGGCAAGCAGAATCTCCACCCACGGATTAGATTATAAGCTTTACATAGAGTAGTAATAATAATGCATTGGTATATCAATTAGCAAGGTAGTAATTACTTAGTCTTTTCAGGTAGGAAAGATATATTTAAAGGAAAACCTTACCTGAGGGTAAGATGGGCATGTATATAGCTCCACCGTAATCCTCCCTTCAGAGAAGCCACTGGTATAAAACAATATACAGAATTACCTGTAATGATCAGCTACCAGTAATGAGTTTTTCTGTGCCGAGGCAGAAAATCTTATTTAATTTGAGATACAATATCCCTCCCAGGCTGATATCCCTCCATTGGAGAAATGGACTAAATGTTGAAATCAAAAGGAAATGGTTTACCTAAACCTGACACAATGCTGATCTAGTCTAGATTGGCCTTGGAGACTCGGCCAAATTATTCCACATATGCAGTCTAAGTTTTTAAAAATGTGTATAATTAGTGCTTGAATTATACACGTGAAAGTTGCCCAGTGGATAGAACATAGGGACTGGAGTCAGAAAGACCTTAACTCAAACGCATCCTCAGATACTTACTAGTGACCCTTATTTACTTACTTTGTGACTGAGCAATTTATTTAACCTTTGTCTGTGTCGGTTTTCTCACCTTTAGAATGGGAATAGAAATAGCACATACCTTCCAGGATTGTGGTGGGCATCTAGTAAGATAATAATAATAATAAAACAACAACTAGAACTTTGCAAGGCTTAGAGTATTATGAAATGCTAGGAATTATCATTAATATTATTGTGAGAACTATTAGCAACAGTAAAACTAATGTCAAAGCATGAAGAAAATGAAAAGAATGTAGGATAGAGCAGTTTTATAATTAAAGAGTTCATATAAAATAAATGTCCGCTGTAGGTTTATCAGACTGTTCCTTGGACGTATAAATATAGAAGCATTCTAAATGAGAATCTGCAGATATTTCCAACCCTTCTGCCATTTGAAGCTTACAGACCTTGACTTGAAATTGAAAACGGGAGAATGCTTGTCCAAGGTTCCTCTTATATTGTTGATTCTCCACATTTGTTAAAAGACTATTTTCTTTTAGACCCTCAGACCCTTAATTTTTGATTTGCAAAGGGAAAGCAATCTCTGTGTGGCTTTAATTCCTTTATACTGTACTTTTAAAAGTATTGCTTTGTAGACTTGTTTGGCTGGTTAAAAACAAACCAAACTTCAGAGCCTATTTTTTAAAAGTATTTAAAATGAGAAAATCACTAGAAAATGGAACTTAAAATATGAAGGAATAGAGTCTGCTGTGAAACTTGGAACTACCGAACTATTTCAGGACAGGCCCAAGGAAAACAAAACACAAAATGAACAAGAGCCCCAATATAGCTTCCAAAGTCCTTGGTTAGAAAACTGAGACATACATAATTGGGTTTGGGGAAGTGAGAGGGGTGAAAATCTCCACTTGGCAAAGTCTCTTAATTTTATTAACCCAGGAATTGTCTTTAACCCGGATGTACCTGAAGGTTAGGTTCATATTAATAAACTGTGCATGAAGGCGTCAAATCAATTTGCTAAACGTTAAGCATGTACCATGTTAAGGGTCTATGCTAAGTGCTGGGGATGCAAAGACAAAAAAAAAACGGCACTTGACCTTAAGGGGCTTACATTATGTTGGAATATCCAAATTTTCAGGCTAAAAAAATCTTTCAACTTTTCTTTAATGTGATGCGATTGCTCAGGTGAAAGAATTTTCAAAGATATGAGTTGAACAAAAAACCAAAAACAATAATATTTAGGTAGGATGATAAAGGTAGTATAGCATGGTACTTTGGGTCACTGGTTATACATTTAGAGACCTCAGTGTGAATCCACATTCCACCAATCTGTGTGATGTGGGCAGGTTATTTAATCTCCCTGAAATTCAGCTTCCTTACCTGGAAAATGAGGAAGTTGGGACAGAAGACCTCTAAAGTCCCTTCCAACTCTTAACCTATTAAGGAAGGAAAGAGAGAAGGCAGGAAGGAAACAACAATTTATTAAACACCTATTGTATGCCAGACACTGTGCTAAGTGATTCACAAATACCGTCTCATTAAGATCCTCATGACAACACTAGGAGGTCGATGCTACTATTGGCCCCATTTACAGTTGAGTAAACTGAGACAAACAGTTACTTTAAGGAATTTACCTAGTGTCACAATCTAGTAAGTGCATGAGGTTAGATTTGAACTCAGGTCTTCATGACTCCAGTCCCAGCATCACCTGTACTGTGCCACCAAGCCGCCAAAAAGCCTATGATTGAATAAAGTAGTAGGTAAGGTATTAGACTTGGAATTAAAAGGAGGAGGTTCTAATCTTCCCTTTGATGACTACAGATTCTATAACCCATGCCAAATTACTTAATCTTCAGCCTCAATTTCCTCACCTTTAAAATGGTAATAATCATTGCATTGTCAACCTCATAAGAACAGGATCCTAAAACTTAGTAACTGAAAAGAACTTGGAGGTAATCCTGTCTTATCCCTTCATTTTACATATGAGGGAGACCCAGGGAAGTTCAGAGGTATTGAGGGATCAGCAGAGCTTGTATATTTAAATCTACTCTAATAATTAAATTTTAGCTGTGTGACTTTGGGTAAGTGACTTAACCTCTCTGAGCCTCAGTCTCTTCATCTGCAAAAAAAGGGGATAAGAATAGAACTCTACCTCATAGGGATGCTGTGAGAATCAAATAATATAATTTACGTAAAGCCCTTTACAAAACTTAAAGTGTTCTATAAATGTCAGTTATTACTATTATTGAATTGAATTAACATTTTTTAAATGGTGACTTCTTAGAAGTATAAGTGCCATAATGATGTACTAAGGTAAATAGAAACTAGCTGGATAGTTGTGTCCCACTTAATATGTTACAGAACATTGTGTAAAACATGCTTAACACTATAATATCTATTGAGTATCGCCTCTGGGAATAGGCCTTATATTAGATTATGTTATACAAGATTAGACTAGTCAATAAGGGATTTTTTTCACCCAGCATGCCGACTGAAATACTTGTTTTTAAATTACTTCAAGACCTTTTTTGTCAGGGCCCTAAGTAAAATATACCCATGAATCATAAAATTGACAAGCCCTGGGGCTGAGTGGGCTTGGTATAGGAGATGCAGGGGAAACCAATAAAGGTGCACAACAGGTATGCAGTGACAGGGAGGATTATAGATAAACAAAAGAAGAAGTGATTGGATGAGAAGTGCCACACAGAAATACCCCCTTAGAAGGTAAATTAAAATGGCTAAAAAAAAATGAAGCTCTGAAATTGGAGAGATCAGACTTTGTTTCAAATGTCAGAAAAAAATTTAAGTAAACATCATATTTCTTTTAATTCCACTGTTTTGATTTAATTGGGCCAGAAAATACTTTTTCTTCTTCCTATGTCTTTCCTCTTTTTCTTCCTCCAGTAAAATCTAGTACCATTCATCCACAGAGGAGTTTTTGTTTTGTTTTTCAATCTCATATCACCACAAGTGGCAGTTACATCTGTGTTAATGGTATCTTAGGCCAAAAGATAATAGCCTGGATTAATTACTTCTACCTGTTATAGTAGATGTTCTTCCCTTGATTCAAAATTGAACTTCCTGGTTAGAAATCATATAACTTCCCATTGCTGGCTAGTACTCATCCTGCCTACAAGAAATTTTCATATCTCATATAACCAAATTCTTCCAGAAGATTGACATTTCAGAAGAGGGGGAAAGGCAGACAGGTGAACTCAGATCAAAATGGATTTCACCAGCCTTCCATTTTAAAGATCAAGGTTGTTGCAGACTACTCTGTTGCATTTAATCTACAGTTCCGACTTCATTCCTAATATTTGGGAAAAGTCCATGAACAAAAGGAAAATAATTATTCCTTGGCTTTTTCAGTGTCTTCAAATATTGCTAACTACTCTGAATTAGGCTATAAAAATGACTTCCTGTCATGTGTTTTATTCTTCCTGAAGTTGGAAAAATACATATAATTAATTAATTAATTAATTAATTAATGGATAGATCCCAGACACTAGAAAAGTGATCTCTGACATAACATTCCCCTTTGCTTTACTCTGTTCCAGGCTCCGATGACCAATTGTAGTCAATATTTGTAGGCAAACATCTTCTATAAGAAACATTCCTCCATGTTGTTTTGTATCTGTAACATCTGTATTCCTGCCTTTTCCTTCCTACTGATTTATTTCATGCTAAGTTTCATAAGTTCCCATCATGTGTTTTGGGCCCTGGTTGCTTTAAAGATCATGCCTCAAGTCTGTGTATCCTAATGTGAATTGAGAACAGTCCTTTTGTTTACTCGTATTTATTTATTTTTTATTTCTTGTTATATACACAGATTGACCATGTGTTCAGTGTTATAATAAAAATGTTACACACAGTCACTAACCATAAAGCATGTATAATCCAAACAAGCAATAGGGTTGGTAACAGAGAAGAAGACTAGCCTGCTTGTAGAAAGAAAAAAAAGAACTATCCTTCCAATAATGATTTCTATGAGTGATCTCTGATATCTGAACTTTGGGGAATTGAGAAATATTATGGAAGACATTCCTAATATGTCTCTCCCCTGGACCAAAGGAAGCCTTTATTTGCAACATTTCATGAATGGAGCATCTTTTTGCTTTGTCCCAATCTATCAATGCCCTAGTTAGATGGAGATTTACTCCATGACTTTTATTTATTTAGGCCAAGTTTCTAACATTCTTCTGTCTTTGCCATTGCATGTATATCTATGTGTATAAGCACATACAAATGTGTGTATACATGTATCTTCATATACATGAAACAGAATATTACATTGGAAAGGGCTAGGCTTCAAATCAGAATTCAAATCTCAATTGTGCCATTTGATCTCTCTAAAACTCAATTTCCTTATCTTTGGAATAGGCATAACAGTATTTGCACCATTTATCGAACTTCACTATTTATGGAAATCAAACAAGATCATAAAATTATAGAGTCAGAGCTGAAAGAAACCTTTAAGTACATCTAATCAAACCCCCTCATTTTACAGATGAGAAAACCAAGACTGAGGGAAATAAACTGGCCAAGGTTGACGAATCTAGAGTGACAGAGAAGATTTGAACCCAAGTCCTGTGACTCCAAGAGCCAGTAACTTTTTGCCCATCCCACGTTGTTTTCTTCGTGTATAGAAAATGTATAGAAAGTGTTTTGTGAACCCCAAAGTACTACATTAATGTACATTATCATTATATATGTGTATTCTTTTTCTAAATATCATGACGGAGATCACATCACAGAATAATATAATAGATGACCCCCTAGAGGATATTTGTTCCAACCTCAATTTACAATCAACTGAGGGACCCAGAGCCATTCAGTTACTTGGTCAGTCTCCCAGCTATTTTAAGCTCCTTGAGGGCAGGAATACTGTGCCTCTCTCTCTAATCTCTAGCATATGGAGCCTTTGCACAGAGTACAAAACTGAAACATGTCTCTTTATTTGTATCGGCTAGCTAGTTAGTGGCTGAAGAGGGCCCCCGAATCTGCTTATTTCCCACTTATATCACACTGGCTTTCTTATTCCGAATACTGCAGATAATGCCTAAATTTCTTCGCACCATCAGATTGCATCAATAAGAAAATGTAACCAGAAATGTTTAGGTTCGGAATAGTTGACATTTAACACCTCAAGCTGATGAATATCTCTGACCCATCAGTGCTGCATCTGAACCTGAAAGAAAAATGTTTATGTTCGCTATTAACATATATGCCTGTCTTCCCCCCAACCCCCTTTGTATGCATCTATTGTTAGTTCACTTTCCAATGTTTAACCCTTGCTGTATCTTCTATACTGATTGCTCCTAATGGAGCTTGACAGTTGTAGGGTTAATCTGTCCGTTGGTCTCAAGGTTTCATCTCAGGAAACAATCTGTCCCTGTGAGCTTTCTGGCCTGTTGCAAGGTTATATCCCCCTAGGGTGCCATCAACCCCAACAAGTGCTCTGTTCCCATTGTCTGCCAAATGGGCACCAATTAAGTCAACTGTTCTCCAATTAGAATTTTGAGGAATTTATCTTGTTCTCTTGTAGTTAGACTCCTAAGCAGGGTCTGCTTTTGGAATTAGTTACAGAAGGAGGGAAAATAAATAAATAAATAGCAGCCCTTTCCTGTAATCTGATACTCCTGGGTTTTTCCAGCTATCCATTCACACAACATGATCCTGGGATATTTGACAACTGCTGGGTAATTTTGAGAGCTATTATCTGCATAATCCCTCGACCAATGTGGGTTGTTTTTTTTTTCCCTGATGGGCAGTTGGCAGAAAACAAGGCTGGCCTCTTGGTAGAGAAATACACCTACATGCTTTAGGACCTAGAGGAAGAAGGAGAATTTCTTATTTGTATGGAAAATGTGAATTTGCTTTGGAGCAAAAATTGTTTGTGCAGAAAAAGGAAGCTGTGTCTCGATTTGGGGCGGAAAAGTCCCTCCAGTTGGAAGACCAATTTTAACACAGATGTGTGACTATGATGAAGGGTTTTGCTGAGTACTGTGCTTTGAGGAAACACTTAAAATGTCAATCTATGTTTTTAAAATCCTTCATGCTATCATAGCTAGATAGTCCTAAAACTGATTTAAGGAATGGTTAAAGAAAGGAAAAGTGATTGCTATGAGACATATATTATTTCATAAAGTGAATCCAAATTCTGTTCTACCCAAACGAATTCTATTTCTTCTTGTTGCTGTTGTTAGACAGCGCAGTGCCTCATACATAGTAGGCACTTAATAAATGTTCATTGAAGTGAATTACATTGACATTCATTTAGTGTGGGCCATTGTAATTCTCACCTGTAAAGAATGAAGAGTGATGAGGATAAGAGATTTATTTCAAAAATATGAATCAATTGTGTTTAATAGAAGCAAAGGCAAAATAAAAAAATATTTGAAGCACATATGGACATGTGTCCAGCGCAATTCCCTGTCATTGTGGACAAAAGTAGTGATGATGGCTTGAATTTTTTTTGTATTTTGTGTCACTTATTTCACTTGAGACACAATCTAGTATAGTGCAGGATGGGTCTGCTTCAGAATTGGGAAGACCTGAGTTCAAGTCTTACCTGTGGTATGTGCTAAGGTATGACAAGGCACATGACTTCAGTGCTTCAGATAATTCATTAAACTTAAAAGACGAGTTGTGTTTATGGAGGTGGGGTTTTTCCCCCCACATTCCCAGTTCTCTATATTGATGGAATAAAAAGACCTGACCAAAAATCAATTCAGTTATTAAATAAGTATGTATTCATTATACAAGAAGCAACACAAGAGTGCATAAGGTATACTGAACTACACAGTCAGGCAGGGGACCTGGGTTCAAGTCCCATCTCTGGCATTAACTTACTGAATTACCTTGGATAAGTAAACTATGTCACTTGATACTTGAGTTTCTTTATTAATAAATTAGATTAGCTGATCTCTAAGCTAATCTCCAAACTAATCTCCCACCACTTCCAAAATGTTATATCAGCTATTGAAATAGTATCGTGATAGATGCTGATATAGATTCAATGGAAACATAAAATGTGACTCCTTTTTTCTGCAAATTTACAGCCTAGATGGAGAGATGACATGCATGTGAAACAGTGCAAGGCAGCATATGATTTGACCTCATACAGACAAGGTTTCAACAAAGAGGATAGGGAGGGTGGGATCACAGTCCTGGTGCAGAATAGGCACTTAATAAACATTTGTTTATTGATTGATCAATATGGACTCAAATGATTGGAAGAAGATGTGCCTGGGGCTGAAACTGAAAGGCTTGATAAAGTTTGAATAGAGAGAGAGGAACTGAAAAGACATAATAGGAATGGGAGTAGCATGGGCAAAAACCTGAATTCAACTCGACATTTACCTAGCCCCTGTGATATAGTAGATGCTTGGGGTAATTGGGTAATTGCAAGATTTTTTTTTTAACCAGACATGTAATTTCTTTGGCATACCTAACATCTGGTAGGGAAACCATCCAATGCGGTCTAACAATTATTCTGAAAAATATCGTGTTAGAGAGTGTCCTGGGACAGGTTAAGGTTCCCACAGCCAAAATGTGTCAGAGGCAGAACCTGAACCTGTTTTCCTTCCTATGAGGCTGGCATTCTATTCACTACATCAGGCTGTCTCTCAGTTGCAGGAAATGCAGAGGCAAAATGGAGATGGCCCTTTCCTCAAAGAGTGTATAATCTACCATAAACTTGTGGGGAGGTGTGGGTGGGGAGAAAAGCTTGATTCAGAACAGTGTCTTTGAGGGAGGAGTGGGAGATAAAACTGGCCAGGAAAGATGAGACCAGATCATGGAAAGCCTTGAATTAATTGCTTAATTCCTGGCTTCTCTATTTTACTTATCTGTATAGAAACATAGCATATACATATATATATATACATACATATTTTTAATTTTCAGGAATAAAGAGTAGATTTCCTAAATAAAAGGAAGATCATACGGGGGAAATTGCTTTTAGAAATAAAATAACAATAATATATCAATGATTCAGGTGAACTTTAAATAACATAAAGCATATTTTCTGAAGGCGGCTAAAGAAATTCTATAGCATGTTGCAAATTACCAGTAATCTCACAAGGCTTCACTCAACAGTCAGATGTTAGCATCCGAATAGTCATACCCACATGGAATATTCAATCCCACATCACAATGAGAGAAAGAGACAGACAGACAGAGAGACAGATTGACAGACAGACAGACAGAAACACACACACACACACACACACACACACACACATACACACCCTAGACAGACAGAGAGAGCACATTTGTACAATGGAAAGGATAACCCAATATTCTTAGTTTAAAATGAATTGTATTTTTTTTCTGGAAAGTGATTAATAATGCTTTTTAAAAATGAAAACTTATACATATATTTTAAAAGTTCCACAGTATCTGCAAAAGTGGTCAATACTTTGTATTCCATCTAAATAGGAGGGAAAAAAGCCACTTACTCTAAGCATAAAGTTGTAATATTCAAACACCAATTATTCACAAAAGTCTCAGAATCAGGAAGCAATTGATTTAATATTTTGACACACTTATGCCCTAGTTTCCCTTTCTCTGGGTTATATTGGATTTCTTTTTCTTTTCTTTCCTTCTTTGGTTCTTCTGCCACCAATTCTATTGTCTGGGCATTCTTCCAGGGTTGATGTCCTTTATGAGGCTTCTGTCTGGTTGTTTCCTTAAGAAAACTGCAGCATTACATTATTTAAAATGACATTATTTTCTGTAGGGAAAGACAAAAGAATGTCTTATATTTAACTTAGGCATGAATAATGTTACCTGACGAACAGGCACCTAAAAAGACTTTCACCCATTCCTAGGAGAATGTGTTTGGGGGACAGGAAATGCTTGTCAAAACTTGGCCAAAATACGAATTGAGCTATTGAAGGGAAAGTAGAGGAGTTCCCATTATTTTTCACCACTGTGTTTTTGCCTTACTGTCTTCATCGTCATCAGCAGCAGAAGTGCAGAAAGAGGGTCAGAGGCCTGGAGGAAAGATATTTCTAGCCTGACCAAAAGCAGACAGTCCTGGAAAGTTTACAAGAAAGCTTGTTCTTAGGAAATTTCCAGTCCAATTATTCTCTCCCAAGAGATATGAATAGTTCAGATAACATTCAGATAAGCATCCACATTTTTTGGGAACTTTATGAAAAACAGAATACTAAACTTTCTGAGGTTTGGCCTTTTGTGGCTAAAATAACTTTTCCTATATTTCAGGGTAAGGCAGAGAAGCCTAATAGTCTCATGGTAGGCATTGGAAGCAAAAGCTTCTGAGTTTCAATTCTAGCTTTCCTCTCAGGCTCATTGGGTGGTCTGAAAAAAAAAGAACAACAAAACCTGCTACATTCCTCATTTTTAAACTAAGGATAAGAATATCTATCCATCTCAGTTTCTATGTGAATTAATTAGTAATTTTGAAACAACGATTTTTTTTTTTTGTGAATCCTTATTCAGGTTCACCTTTCTAATTGATCGAAGTGGATGTGTGAAAGAACGGACTCTCATTACCAATTTAGGACTTAGACCTGAGTGATGAACTTGCCCATGCTTCCTGTTTTATGGAAGAGGAGACCAAGGCCCAGAGAGGGCCAAGTGACTTGCTTAGTCAGAGGGGAGCCTCACACTGGAGACTACTAACTCTAAGGTCAGTGTTCTTCTCATTACAGTGAGTTACTTACATAGTACGCAACCACTGATATAGTGGTGAGTGGTGCCAAAATTCTTCATACAAAAACTGTCTCCCCCCTCAGTCTTCCAGGTGCCCTGAAAATTTCCAGTATTTGCATTAGCTTCAAAGGCCTTTTAATGGGGGTTAATTAAGGCAAGATACTATCTGGGAAGAGTAACTCAATGGCTAGCCCTTGCCAAGGCCTAGTTTCTATAAGAAACCCATTATAATCCACTGTAGAAGGTAACTCTGAAAGAAGGGATCTTGTAAGAAAACATCATATGGGAGGAGATAGCCGGGGCACAGGTACTTGACTCAGTCGGGTAGAGAAAGCCTCCTTAATAGCATAATAGCCCTGGGCATGCTGGGGAACAGGAAGGGGCACAGACATAAGAGAGTGAAATTTTGAAAAAAGGAATAAAGTCGCTCTTAGACAACTTTCACCTATTTTGTCAGTTATAGAATAAGAAAGGACTTCAGACTTTAATGCAAACCTCTGATTCCGCAAATAAGGAAGCTGAGACCTGGCTGGTGCTTTGATTTGCCTAAAGTCACAGGGATAAGAAAGCTCTGAGCCAGGATTTGACCCCAGGATTTCTAGATCTGAATCCAGAGTTCTTTCTAATATCTATATTCTTTCCGAATTATGTTTTGAAATTAGCTTGGATCCTGTAGGAGAAATAAATTGTTCTCCTCTAGTGAGTTATCTCTAATGGTTCTGCAACAAATAATAAAATAGTAAATATTTATCAAAGACGTGGTATGCGTAAGATTCTGGTATGAGCTATTTTTATTATTTTATTATTATTGTAAATTATTGGATCAAGAAGCATGCCAATGTTCTGGATTTTTATTTTTAAGACTAGGTCCCCCAATCTTATTCAGGTGGGAAGTTTTAGGTGCTACTAACAGGCCCAATCCTACTAATGACTGATCAGCAAAGGGGATTTGACTTGCTCTGTTTCTGACATGGACTAATTCTCATCTCCTTAGGCAACTTAGCCGCTCCCCAACTCTGGAGGACTCATTATATTGATACCATAGACACCCAATCTGCATATTCCACTGCAACTCAGAAATACCAGACTCAAGAGATCCACCAGTCTCAAGCTTCCTTGTAACTGAATTTTACAGGAGCATACCACCCCACTTGACCTTTTAAAAAAGTTTTATTAATAACTTTCATTTTTTCATGAGTCATTCTAGATATCTCACTGCCTGCCAAACTGATGTCTTTGTTGTAACAAAGGAAAACAATGAAGCACTCTCTATCCACCATCACTATCGCTACATGGCCAACAGCAGAGTAACCATACCTGGCCCTGTAGGAAATGTTAAGATAGGCTAAGTCTGCAAGAAGACTTGTAATCCCCCACTTCCCTTGGGTTGCATTAAGGAAGGCATAACTTCCAGGAATAAGATAATTGCCTCTCCCACCTCCATACTCCAGAATGATCAGAGCATCATGTTCAGTTTGGGGCCACATTTTAGAAAGTATGCTATTATGCTGGAGAGCATCCAGAACAAAACAACCAGAATGCTAAAAGGCTTTCAATCCATTCCGTGACAAGTTGACAGAATCTGAGGATCTTTTACTTGGAGAAGAAAAGTCCCAGGGAGTCGATGATAGCTGTCTTAGAGTACTTGAGAACCTGAAGGAAGGTTGGAAGTTATTCAGTTATTCCTTGGCTTCAGAGGCCAGAACCAAGAGCAATGGGTGGAATTTATTAAGATGAAATTTGAGACTTGATATCAGGCAAAAAAAAAAAACCAACTCCTAACAATTAGAGATCTCCAAAAGCAGGGTAGGCTGCTTCGGGAGCTAGTGGGTTCTCCCTCACTGCAAAATTGCAAGCAGGGGCTGGAAGACCTCTTGTCAGGTGTGTTATATTGGTGGGGGAAGGGTTCTTTAAGGCATGCTGTGACGGCTGTTGAGAATCCTTCTAGCTCTGAAATTTTGTGACTGTGATTATCTGTTCTCTGGAACCAGGTTTGATCATCACAATGATTAGGAATCTGGCTTCATTTTATTGTCCTTTCCATTTACAGCATAATCATTGTGTATATCATTCAAGGAGCTGCCTTATAAAAGAAACATAAGACAATGATCCTGACCTCAACGAGTTTATAATATGATTTGGATAAGAAAAATATAAGAGAATAATGTAAGATACATTGCAAAGCAGTACATTAATAGAGATAATAAATGTCCAAAAGTTCAAAAGAGGGTGAGATCATTGTTGGTTGATTTGATCTCTGGTTAGGGTTAATTAGAGGTGGAACTTAAAGTACGTGTATTATCTAGGAGGGATAAAACAATTGAAGAAAGTATGAGTGGTATATATCAGAAACAGGATAGAACATATTTTGGGGGGAGAGACCTATTTAGTAGGAGCGGTGGTTCTATAAAAGGATGTGGGCAAATGTAGGTTGTAGAAGTAATCTTATTATGAAAGTCATAAGGTCAGAGATTTAGTGCTAGAAAGGACCTTAAAGATCATCCGATCCAACATGTCTCATCCTCAGATGAGGAAACTGAGACCTAGAAGTAAAGTGGCCAAGAGTCACAGATCATTAGCATCTGAAACAGGATTTGAACCCAGGTCTTCTTGATTTCAAATCCAATACCTGTTCATTACATCATATTATCTGAATGGCAGACTAAGGAAATTGGCTGTAATCATGTAGGCACTATGGAAGGACTGAAGATTATTTGATATTTTAAAGGCATTGCTAGAACTCTAAGTTATAGGAGAGAGAAAGGATAGGGATAGAGATTTGAGTTGGGATGTCATTGGGCACTCCCAGTGAGGAAAATCCTCTCTCTACCAAAGCAAGTTGGCATCCTCTTAGCTTCCTCTTTGCAACCTAGAATCTGGGAGAGTCGCCTATAGCACTGAGAGATTAAGTGATTTGCCCAGGGACATACAGTTAGTATTTGTTGGAAGCAGAAATTGAAATCAGGACTTCCTAGTTCCAAGAACAGCTCTGTCTCCATTACTATCCACTAAGCTGCTTCTATAGATCTCTCTCTCTCTCCCTCTCTCTCTCCCTCTCTCTCTCTACATATATATATATACACATATATACATATATATGCGTATATATATATATATATATTACAATAAAGATTAGTGGAGTTATTAACATTTTCATCACAAAAAGTACAATTTCCACCCCTCTAACAGAATTGTTTTTAAAGTCTTAATACTCCAGTTTCTAAAAGTTAAAAGGAAAGCAATAAAATATGAAAGCCAAAAGCTTACAGACAGAGGTTTGTTTATCCATCATCATCCTGACTTCTTTCCATTTTACCTCCAGTTCTATGAGGAACCAAGGGTCAAACAGCTCCTTTAACCTGGGTTATAACCGGTATTTTGCCTGGAAAGCGAACAGGGTATTTCAAGCAGTTCCGTGTTTCCAAACCCCATAGAATATGCTGTGCATATCACAGGCATTCAAAGAATTGATTTTGATGCTGTGGCTGTTTTTTGTAGTTTAATGATGTTTTTAAATAAACATTATTTTCCGGCAGTATTAAAGAAAAGACCTAATTGAAATCCATTTGGGTTCAGGGAGGCCCTTCAGACCCCTTATGCTCAGCTAATCAGCAGATCATTGGCACAATGGATTGTAAACTGCTCCTTTGCAGTGTATCCCTTGGAACGGCTCTGGCTTATTGAGTCAATGCCTACTTGGCAATGCTTTAATCCTCGCTATGGCAGGATGTTCTCAGCAGCAGGAAGAGCAACTTAAACACAGATGTTTCAGAGTGAAGAGATGCAAAGTACTGGTAGTGACACAGCTCTGCTACTATGCATAATCTAGCGGGTCCAAGGAGAGCTTTCTCAGACCCGCAAAAAAAAGACACATTTACTTCAACAAACAGAAAATAGTTCCCTAGCCAACAGCTTAAGAGCGATTTACAAGAAGAGATTTACTACTTCTCAGCCACTAACTGTTCCAAGGCTTTATTTTTTTTTAAAGTCTTGGCCTCAAGTGCTGTGGGAAGCAGGGGACTCTGGGCCATCAAAGGAGGCTTTCTCTGATGGAGGCTCTCTGAAAGTAGTCGCAAATTTCTTATTCAAAGAAGCTGTTTAGCTGGAAGCATTAACTCCAGTCCTATATTGAAACTTCTTTTGCAGTGATGATATATGGGACCCTCCACAGCCCTGCCAAGGGTTGTTATGGCAAGATTTAAGTAGAGTAAGCAAAAGATGATTTTAAGGGGCAAGATACTCTAATTTTCCTTTCCTATGTAAAGACTAATCTTAATTCAGATGTAATTTCATGAGATCTGAGGACTGGGACTCTGAGGGTAAAGAATTATTAGAGAGAAAGCTAGAAAATGTCTCTTTAAATGATATGAAGGAAGAGGGAATTTTGTCTTTTCGGAAGTGGACATTGAATCTTGTGGAAATGGTTGAAGTTCTTCAAAAGAACTCCAAGGAGCTATCTTTGATTACCACTATATGAAGACGAGGTTGGGAACCGGTAAAGCAATTCTTACAATTTCTTATCGCCTATTTCTACCATTTTATCCAATGTCCTATCTGAAATCCTTTGGCCATAGCCTTTTCTCTGGCCTTGAGGCTGGATCTAACATATTACACTGTCACAGACTTTAATTTAGCACATGTTTATTCAATACCAACTTTGTGCCAGGCATTGCCCTAAGACTTGAGGATTCATAAGAAAAAATGAAACAATCCTTGCCCTCAAGGAGTTTATAGTCTACTTAGGAGACAAAACACATTCACAGAGAAGTAAATATAAAGTATATGCAAAGTAATTTGGGGGGAGGCATGAAAAAATTCTAACAACTGT
>CM053624.1:101803128-101820590 GCA_028646595.1 Phalanger gymnotis | reverse complement strand
ACACATGCACTTCTCAGGCATAAGAAACTAATTCTGCTTAATTTAGTCATTGGCATCCTTGTGCTACTTCTGTCAAAGTGAATCAAACTGAGCGTTAATTTTTGAAGCAAAACCTCTATGATCATTTCACTTGTGATTTAATCCAGATCTAACCTCAGGCCTTTTTAGGTCAGAGGTCAATGAACCAATTTACTCTGTTATTCAACTCCCTATCAGTAACCATTGTTATTCCCATACATGGCTCTTATTACAGTAGATTATTCATTCATTTTTCAAGCTGTCTCAAATTGTGCACATTTCTCATTTCTCAGGAACTTTGTGAGAAGGTTCAAGGACATAGAGACTTTACAGTTTTTCTTACTTTGTTTAAAAAAAAATCACAGGACACAATCTACCTCCCAGGTAAATAGTTTAGCAATAATATATTACTATAGAGTGACTCACGTTAGCATGACGTAAAGACTAAGGTGAAGGAGAAAAGGGACAGTTAAAGATGAATGAACTCAGTTTTAAGGAACTAAAAAACTTCATCTAAAAATGAAGTTTCTTTCTTTCTTCTTTTCTTTCTATTCACCTTCACCTTTAGCATCTGATGCATTACACGGACCTCCTTTTTATGTTTTAAATATTCATTTCCAATCCCTCATGTCCCATAGTTATTGTCTAGAGAGAGAAATATGACATCCCAGAGAAGCTCTAGTTAAGTAAAGGAGAAACCCCAAGGATCAGCAGTCCCCATTTGGGGAATCACTGCTCTAGGGCATTAACCCTCAAAGGAAGAATTAAAGTGGGTTTCTGTGTCAATGAAACTGAATGAAAATGGGGTGGAATCATTAAGAAAGAAAATGACCTAGTTAGAGATACCCATATTTTCCATTACCAGTCTTTAAAAAAATACATCTATAAGTTCCAAACTTTCCCTTCAGAAACTATATCTCAGCCTAAGGGATACCCATTAGCTGTGTTTCGATCTATGTAAATGGTTTTGAGGAATGTGTTAAAGGTGAAGAAAATTATCTTTAAAATATTTAAGCTTCTTTTTTCAGGGAGAACATAAAAATGGCCTGAAAACCCACTGCCATGCGGAGAAACAAAGATTTTAAATAGAAAAGCAAAAAATGGTGGTAAAAAGAGCTTTTATTCTTAAACTGTTTACTTTGGATCTGTTGCTAATCAGAAACAGAGTATCATTGTCTGATAATTACATATGTGGTGTTGTGCTGCAATTTATTTTCCAAATTCCAGAGCTATGCTCACTTTGGATTTTTTTCACAACTGTGGAAGTCATTAGAAAACCAATTTACTCCTTCCATTATCCTCCGTTCCCATCCCTGAATCACTGTCTCAGTGGAGAGAAATCAAATGATAACCCAAAGCGGATGCCATGGAAAGTTAACCAATACTAGCTATGTGTGACGTTATGCTATTTCTCAAGTTCTTTGGAAAATGTTTCTATTTTGAGATAGGGATGCATTTATTTGGGATGTAGATGCAGGCAGCCGGGATGCCATGAATAGTGTGGGACCTGGAGTCTGCAAAACTGAGTTCAAATCTGGCTTTATATACTTGCTAATTGTGTGATCCTGGGAAAGCCATTTAATATCTGTCTGCCTTAGTTTCCCTGTCTGTAAAATGGGAATAATCATAGCATACCCCCCCCCAAGGCAAGGTCATTGTGAGGAAAAAATGAGGTAATATTTTAAAGTCCTTTCTAAACCATAGAGAGCCATATAAATGCCAGCTATCATGACCATCGCCTATTACCATCATCGTCATTGTAGGAAGATCATTCCAGAATTTACTCAACTTGTGAATTTTCAGTTAGAATCATAGATTTAAAACTGAGAAGGACTCTGCATGCAGATTAGCCGCCCATTCCTGTTTTACAGATAAGGATACCGAGCCTCAAAGACAGAAAGCAACTTGCCCAAGATTATACAGCTAAGGGGCAAGCCAGTGTTGTAACTCAGATCTTGTGCCAAGTTTATGACCCTTTCCACTGCACCTTACAGCCAGAAGGTAGTTGAGCACTGTTGTGTGAGATTTGAATTACCCCAGTATTTCAGATGTTACCTTATTGGGATGCTTAAAGCAGGCAAAATAAAATCATCAAGAAACATGTGATTCTACTAGACGTAGATCAAAAATATCCTTGATATTCAGCCCTACGAGTTAGAGCTTAAATACCACAAGAAGATTAATGTAAGTTTTGTATTTGTACAGTGATCTGACACAAGCTGTATACTATTTCATTTGTTCTGTTTTCGGACTATTATATTTCTTTTATAGTAGTTTTTTTCTTAAATCACAACCTGTATAAAAAGGTTGTGTTATATATTTCAGCCACCAAGTATTGAGCAAATTGCATTAGCAGTAAAATAATATTCTTACTGCCAAATGGACAAATATTCAATAATAACCATCTTATTCTCTGAGGCCCCAAGGAGTGCTTCATCATGTTAGCATAGCCAGTCTTTTGACAGAAGGCTTCCCTGAAATCCATCCACCCCTCTGTCATTCACAGCTTTCTGATTCAAACCAGCTTGACTCTCAGTCTGGGCGAATGACTGGGATTCTGAAAACTTACAAGAGGGTTATTCAGCTGACCTTCTATCCTGAGTTGGACAGGTTGGGTCTGACCACTGGTGCTGCTTTCAATCACAGAAGATTGTTCCAAGAGAGAAAGTTGAAGGAAAAGGCACCAAATGTGATCCCCTCCTCCCACTGAAGTCTGACCTAGACAGTGAACAATGTAAAAATAATTTCTAAAGAATATCCTAGTAGTCGGGTTATAAGGGAGTAATATAGATAAATTATTTTAGACCTTGGGCTTATGCAATTACTGGAATTTTTAAATGAATATAGTTTATTAGATAGTAAGAAAACAACCATGGTAATATTCGATGCTATTACTTTGTGGAGATTTCTTGTCACCTTTTTTTCCAATACTGACTCAGATCTCTTTTATAAATTCTCTCCTGGAACCACTTTCCCTCCAACACCTAAGTGAAAGTAACCTTCCCATCTTTCAACTTTTCATAAGTTTATGCCTTTGTGCTCTACCTTCTATTGTAGATGTTTATGTACTTATATACTTCTCTCCCCCAAACTCCGTTAGCCTGAAAGCATCTTGAGTTTAAGATCAGCGTTATTCTATCTTTAAAAAAATCAGTGCCTTTCACATAGGAGGTACTTTCAAATACAATCTATGATTTGTTCAGTTAAATGTAGTTTTAAAATTTGTATTCGTAGTAACCACAGAAGCATAATATAGTCATATATATGTGTATGTATAAAATTTAAAGTATTTAATTTTTTCCAATCACACGTAAAGATAGTTATGTATAAATATGTGTGTATAAAATTTAAAGTATTTAATTTTTTCCAATTACTTGTAAAGATAGTTTTCCACATTCATTTTTATAAGATTTTGTATTCAAAATTTTTCTCTCCCCCAAGATGGTAAGCAATCTGATATAGGTTATACATACGCAGCCATATTAAACATATTTCCACCTTAGTTATATTCATATATTTGTCTACGGAGAATAAAGGCGATGTACTAAGTGTTAGCTTTCTCAGTATTCTCTTCTGAAAAATGGGGCTTAGTTATCTTCCCTATCAGTTTGACCTAGCATGACTACATTAACTTTGTATGACTAGTAATTGTGGCATAAGTTCTCTTAACCTTAGTTGAGAGGCATCATGGCCTAGCGTTGGGACGTCAAATAAGCTGCCCACAACACTCCAGTCTTGGGCCTGATTAAAAACAAAGATAAATTTAATTGGGGAATATCTAGCAAAATACAAAAAGAAATAGAATAGAACACAGATAATGTTAATATGTGCTTTTCTAAGTCACTATGCAGCTGCAAGGATCCTTATGTCCCATCTAGTGACTCCAGTTTCTACTTAAGTTTGATACCACTGGCTTAGTGGGCAGGACATTCTACTTGGACTAAGGAATGCCTGGTCTCAAATTCCCCCTCACACAGAGACTAACCATGAACCTAGATGAGTCTCTTAATCTCTTTTTACCTCAGTTCCATCATTTGTAAAATGAGGGGGTTGGTCTTGATGGTTTCTAAGGTCTTTTCTAGATATAAATCTATGATGCTATTTCCCAAAGTTTTATGAGTATCAAATATAATAATGTGTGTGAAGTGTTCTGTAAGCCAAAAAAATCACATATATCTCAGGCATTAGTATCACTGGTCATAATTTTAAAAATTCAGTGGCAGAACACAGTGAGTATTGTATCCTGACACACATACCTATACACACACGTGCACACACACACACACAGATATATGTATATATACATATATATATATATATTTTCCAGGAAATATGCAAGTTCACAATGGTGTTACTTGATCTAATGCACATTTATTGACTATTCTGGTAGAACACAATAAAGTGGAGCCTCCTATTTTTCCACAAGGCTCAAGCAGCCACGATGTATTATTGGGGGGGCGTTGCTTTTTTTTTCTCTCTCTCCTGTCCCATCTATGACTGGGAGGGTCAAATCCATGGCAAGTTCATTTCTGGGCCAACTCTGCCAAATTATATGATGTGAATTAATGTCCACTAGAGCTTAGAACAGCAAACTCTGATTTAAGCTCATAGGTTGAACTTGTCTACAATTGCTGAGGTGAAAGGCCAGTTCATACCCATTAATTAACCTAATCCATCTCAATCTACTTTATTTTATACCTTTTAGGGAATGTGGCTCTGTGAAGTATATTTAGATAAAGTAATGCTATTTAAAATCTAGAAATACAGTTGTTCCTCTGATGATGATTACAACTTAGCCTCATGCTAAAAATAACTCTGACTACTTTGTCTTTTTTGGATTTTACAAACTAGTTTATTTAACATGAACTGCACAGTATATGTATATATATATATACATATAGATATATATATATGTACATATATATCTATATGTATATGTGTGTGTGTGTGTATTTTTCCTTAGACTTGAAGCAGTTTGCTATCCCAAAGGATCAAATAAGCTTATCGGTTAAAGCTTGCCATTTGTGAGGGGGATGGCGTTGTTTCTGATTTTCAACTCATTTCTTTCATATTTGGTTGGTATATATGTTGTACTTGTGTAGATGATGTTACATCTTACCAAACATGAATACTAAAGACTATGAAGCAATAGGTTGTTTATTATAAAATGGGTTCAGAACTGAAACAAAAAATCTAGTTATAATTTATTCCTTATTGCTCTAAAAGCGAACCTCACACTACCCCAAAATATTTATGTTTTACTCAAATTTTTCCTTAGAATGTGGAAATTTCTTAGGGCAATCAAATCTCAAAACACAGGATTTAATGAACGGGTTCATGGACTCCATTGGCAATCTGGTGAAATCTGAGATCCCTTCTCAAAATAATGATTGCTACTTAAATTCATAATTGAACTGAATGCTAAATTTTAGGTAGAGGTTAATGAAAATAAAGTTAATATTTTTCTGGATTCAGACCCCCCCTGAAATCTAAGTTTGACTGAGGCAGCCATTAAATCAGAAGTTCTTAACTTGGAGTGCATTGATTTAGTGGATGGTGTATGTCTTAGTTAAATTTTTTTTTTCAAAAATAGTTTCTATTTGGCGCTGGAACAGACCTCAGAAGTCCATAATTCTAGCCTTCTCCTCATCTTAGGGAGGAATTGGAGATCTAGAGAGCTCAAATGACTTGGCAAAGGTTACACAGGTAGTAAGGGGCAGAGCAAGAATCTGAGTCTCTTTAAATTTTGAATTCATGATTGAAATCCGCAATATCTGTAAATTGTGTAACTATGCAAAATTACAACATTATTTGGTAGCAGATGCAATGGCTTGTATGGCTTTAAAACTGAGTTTAATGTTGTCATGATGCTTACTGTTTTGTTCAAAGTATTTTTCCAATCTTTGAATCACTGAAAACATCTGTGAGTCTTGTAACTAAATTGTTATTCCTACTTTTCCTACCAGCCTGTTAAAAAAAGACAAAAAAACCTACCCACATAAATAAACTGCCTGATCTGGAAATAGTGTGGGAAATGAAATGAGAGTGTCTTTTTAGTGATACTCAAAATCTTTACAGCTTGAGAACTAATACTAATAGAATTGGAGCTTAAAGAGGCAGCTTAGGGTACTTAACTTGTTACAAAGACCTGGGTTGAGCTTGCCCTCTGACCCACACTAGCTGTGTGACCCTAGGCTAGTCATTTAACCTTTTAGTGCCTGAGGCAACATTCTAAGACTGTGTTACAGATGTGTTGTCCATCTGCATCTGTTGGAATAAATTTCCACATCGTAGGTTACATACAGGAAAACACAGGTGCAGACTAAACAGCAGCGCCAAAAAGTTAAGTTTAAAATAAGTTTGTCAGTGAAGTGAAAAATAATAGAAACATGCACATAATTGAAAAGTAATTTTACTAGTATGCCTTTTCTTTTGTAAAAAGAGATAAAAAGCAGCCAATAAAAGATAAGAAGCAGATCCATTGTGCATTAGGAAAGGTAATGTCATTTAATACAATAATGTATGCCCATATTTGTTTTGAAAATATTTTCCAAAGGCAGTGCAGTTAAAAGGTTCCTATCACAATTGATTATTATTGCTAAATCTGAAAAAGAATTTAGCACTGGGGGAAATCCTATGTGAATTATACCCTTTTGTAGTCACATTAAGAATTATAAATAATATGTTTCATCTATATAAAAACTGCAACTGAAAAATTTCTCTCTCTCTCTCTCTCTCTCTCTCTCTCTCTCTCCTTCTTTCTTTTTTGTATAAGGGAGTTGGACATGATGACTTCAAAGTTTCCTTCCAGATTGAAATCTATAGTACTAAGTGAAGTAACAGTGCCAATGTGTGTTTAATTTTTGAGAGGACATGTAATTTCATTAGTATACGGAGTTCCTGGTAAAAAAAACAACAACAACAACAACAACAAAAAGTCCTCCCTTACCAATGTGCTGCTTCACTTTCCATAGGATTTAAAATCTTAACGGGATCTGTTACAGGTCATATAGTCAGTATGTATTAAGAGGCAAGACTTGAACCCAGGGCTTCCTGACAGTAAGGCTAGCTCCCTATCTTTGGCCCTGCTTTTTCTCTGGGCATTGCTGTCACACAATAATCTATTATATAAATGACCAATTGATATAACCCTAGCTTTGTAACTAATTTATAGAAAACTAATCTAACCTTTCACCTTAAATTTCCATAATAGTTTGACTCCAAGGAAAATTTGGAATCAGATTCGTAGGGTACTTTGTTTGTATACTTATAATATTAATAATTAGTTCCACAAAAGAAAATATAATTGTGGCAAACATCATTTGACAGATCTTTCCATTTAATTTCCAACTTCTGCTAACCCCAGGAATAGAACATAGGTTTCAGGATTATGAAATAGAAAGAGATTAAGGAGATGATGAGAAAAGAATGAATGAGCGATAGAATGCTTCATGCCTCAGAAATGTATTATTTACACTTATACGTGTAAGAGTAAAGGCATAGATTAAGATAATGCTATGCAGGAAATCAGATTCTCTGGTTTTTCAAATCTAAGATGAAGTTTTAAAATAAAATAAAAAACTGAAACTAATAGCAAAAGCCAGAACAATACAAACTGTCAATAAGGTCTCCTATTGAACAATAGCTTTGCTGTCTAATTCTATATTATAAATGATGCTTTAGATTCTGTGCTATTATGCAATATCCACTGGCTTGCTAGGCTCCGGATACTCAGTGGAGGTATAATATATATGACAAATTAAAAGGGATGGGATCGCAGAGGCTAGATAAGCATTGTGAATGGAGAAGGCTAGCCTGTGAAATTCAAATCCTTAAGATGTCCTAGTAGTAATGGTTGCTATTGGCAGAGGGAAGTGGAAGGGGAAGGGGAAGGAATGAAGTCTCTTGTTCAGCCCTTATCCTATATCAATGAACTATGCAGTGCCTTATTTTAATAATACGACAAGCAGGAAATAAGCTGCATATAAAGCTCACCTTTAGAATCAACTGGCCATTTCACCTTATTTCCTGTAGAATGAATGAACGGTATAAGAAAAACAATTTAACTCAAGGATAATTTATTAAGCACTTGCTGTTTGTAAAGTATAGGGCTAGATGCTGGAGACACAGAGAGGAAATTGGTTAAGTCCTCATCCTCAAGAACCATAAAATCTAATTTGAGCTACTGGTTCTTCTTCTCACAGTCTCCACTTGAATTAGAACAAACAATATTAGCTTCTTGAGGGCAGGGACTGTTTTCATTTTTGTCTTTGGAGTCTTCGCACATCAAATGGTGCCTGGTACATGACAATTGTTTAATAAATGTTTGTTGAATTAAATCGAATTAATGAGGTCAGGAGGGGGAACACAACACAAATCATAGATAATGACAAATTATACAATTAAGAAGATAAGGGTAGATGGGAGGGTAATGATGACAACATCCAAAGAAATAGAGAAATCCAAAAGAGAAGCAGGTTTAACAAGGAAAGGCGATAAGTTCAGTTTTTGACATGTCAGCTTGAAGGGAATGAAGGGCATCAGGACATGAAGTTAGAACTATATAGTAAGCAATTTAAAATGTGGAACTGCATGTTAGGGAAGAGAATGAGTATAAAGATAAGGGAGCCATCTATTCATGAAGAAGGATGAGATTACTAGTCAATAGTCAATAAATTTGATTAGTAGTCAATAGTTAATAAATTATGTAAAATGTTATATTTTATGTAGGGGCTCGTGAAAATTAAGATTTAATTTTTCCTATCCAAGCTCAGGACCCCTCCCCAATTCTATTGGCATAGACCCCACAATAACAAACCCTCATTGAGCAGATGAGCTGTTCTCTTAATGCAAGTGCATTCTTGGTGGGACTGAGTCACTGACACTTTCGCCTGAAAAAAATGCCCCAGCCACAACTTCAGCTAGCTAGAGATCTGCAAAGAAAACAAACAAAAACATACACATACATACACACAACTTCCCAAAAAACAAAAGAAAAAAACCGTCAGATCAGCAAGAGAAACATCGGGAAAGCACATTATCATTGGAGCCAAGGGAGGAAAGACTGTTGGAAAGGAGAGTTATACTCGAGTGTTAAACAAAAGAAAGAAAGAAGCTAACTCTTGATGATTAAGTTTGTGACTTATCTAAGGCCTCCCATTTTTAATCGCTTTCACTATATAATTACATAACACAACAACTCCCATACACCAGCTCTGAGAAAAGGGAAAAGATGAAATTCATTTGAGTCCATTGCTAATAATCCTTTAAGTGTCTGAACAAGGAAGTTGAAGCCAGTTGCTAAAATGGGATGAGAAACAATACTCAGAACTTTTCTCCTCCTTTCCCTTGAACCAGATGTTTGAAAGTTGATACATGATTTGTGATCTAGAATTCTTCAGTTGATAAAAGCAGAAGGAAGGGCTCTGATAATGATTCAATAATAACTGTAGGGTAGTTATGATATGTACAATACAGTAACACTTTGAAGAGAAAACCCATTACTTCAAACTGACCCAGATTGTCTGAACTCCATGTTGTCTGGAGTCTCTGCGGGTGAGGGGATGATCTTAGAAAAAAGGAAATGTAAGAACAAACCAGAAACATATACATATACACACAATACAGAAAAGTAATTTCTTTTCCTTAAAGAAAAAGTTTTCTTTTTTTTTCTGGAGATATGCCAAATCAAAGAGTTGTACCAGACCTCAAAAAAAAAAATTGGAGTGGGTAGAGAAGGGCTGGAGAATATTGACTGCTTTTTGTTTCTAATGTCAAGGCCTCAGCTAAAAAGATCTTGGACCAAACAGGCTCTCTGAGAGAATGAATTTTGCCAAAGAAATGTCACTGCTGCTAAATAGGCCTAATGATTACATAGATTTAGAATCTCATTTACGTTGAAATATGTTTAGTAAGCCAACTTGGAGACTGAACATTGGGACAAATTGTTTTCTCAATAGTTTAATAACTCCAAAGACCTTGTCAGCTTCATAAAGCTAAAGAGTTGCACCGTTTGCTTACAATTCAATGTCATGTTCTTTTAGAATTGTATAAAGTGGTCATAATGAAGCAGCTACACACACAATAGCATATCATTGAGTAAGAGCTTTTAGTTCTGCCTGAATTCTGAGCTGGAGTGAAAAACAACCCCCAAGTAAACCAGGCCAAAGCAAAGTGACTCATCCCCAGACCTTGGTCCCTTCTAAAGGCTCAAAAGGGTTCACAAGCTATTAGCACAGGCTAGGAGAGGCATAAGATTCTGGGGCCCTAGGTTAGATTGGGAATGGAAAGAAAAAAATGAAGTCATAGAGAAATGACAGAATATTAGTTACTGGGTACATTAAAGATCAGTTTCCCTAATTCCTATATTTTAGAAATGATAAAAATTAAGAAACCTGAGGAGGTAAGTGACTAATCCAAAGCCCACAGGTAATGAGCAGTAGAGTCAAAATTAGAGGGCAAGTATCCTGGCTCCAAGGCTAGTGATCATTCCAACACACTAACGTTCATTTCAAAGGAAGATTCAGTAGGATTTAGTGACTAACAGAATTTAATATAGAGGAAAAAGGGGGAGTCAAGAATAATCTTGTGGTTCAAGGACTGCAAAATAATAACAATAAAAATACAATAATCATAATAAGGATAAAACATTTTAAGGTTAAATCATTTTCTCTAATCCTCCCAGCAACCTTGTTAATATACCTGTTTTACAAATGAGAAAACTCAGACTTAAAATGGTAAAGTGACCCCCGGATGGGTCAAGCCTAGTAATTAATGTGGCTAGGATTCAAGACAAGGCTTCTCACTCCAACTGTGCTCTGACAGAAATGTGAAATTGGTTTCAGGGAAAAATAAAATGAATTTAAAGACATGTTGAGTTTAAGCTGAAGTTAGGACATCATCCATTTAGAGATGTGGGCCTAAAAACAAAGAAAAAGGATAATTTTTAGTAGTTAGTTATAGGGGGGGTGTGAATTTCTTCCTTAGTTGTCAGAAGCTCCCTCTGCAAATGAAGACACACTCATTTTGAACATTTTTTTAAAGAATTGCTTAATGAGTTGTTAAGCGACTTGCCTCAGTTCTTATACTATACACTATAGCGGGCCTATGTGCATACGTATACATATATATATATATATATATATATATATGTATTCATTTATTTTGGGTTTTCAACATTCACTTCAAAAAGATTTTGAATTCCAAATTTTCTCCTCATCTCTCTCTTCCCCCCACCCCAGGACAGCTTGCACCCCAACCACCACTTCCCCAATCTGCCCTCCCTTCTGTTTCTCTCCCCTTCTCCTATCCCCATCCTCCCTGTTTTCCTACAGGATAAGCTAGATTCCTATACCCCATTGCCTGTACATCTTATTTCCCAGTTGCATGCAAAAACAATTTTTTAACATTCATTTTTTTAAAGCATTGAATTCCATATTCTCTCCCTTCTACCCTCCCCACCCACCGTCATTGAGAAAGTAAGCAATTCCATATAGGTCATACATATATAGCCATGAAAAACATTTCTATAACAGTCATGTTGAGAAAGACTAACCATATTTCCTTCCATCCTGTCCTTCCCTCCATTTATTCCATTCTCTCTCTTGACCTGTTACCCCACAAAAGTGTTTGCTTCTGATTACCCCTTCCCCCAACCTGGCATCCCTTCTCTTACGCCCCCATTCCCTTCCCCCATGCTTTCCTGCAAGGTAAGACAGATTTCCATACCCAATTGAGTATGTGTTATTCCCTCCTTAAGTCAAATCCATTGAGAGTAAGGCTCATTTATTGCCTCTCACCTCTCCACTCTTCCCCTCCATTGTAAAAGCTCTTTCTTGCCTCTTTTATGTGAGATGATTTACTACATTCTACCTTTCCCTCTCTGTTTCTCCCAGTTCATTCCTTTCAACATATATTCTATTTTGGGGGTATCATCCCTTCATATTCAGCTCACCCTATGCCCTCTGTCTATATGACACACACACATACATACATATGCACACGTATATACATACATCCACATACACACATACATATATGTATATTCTATCTAACTACCCCAATACTGAGAAAGGTCTCATGAGTTACACATATTGTCTTTCCTTGTAGGAATGTAAATGGTTCAACTTTAGTAAGTTCCTTATGGCTTCTCTTTCCTGTTTACCTTTTCCTGTTTCTGTTGATTCTTGTATTTGAAAGTTAAATTTTCTATTCAACTCTGGTCTTTTCAGCAAGAATGCTTAGAAGTCCTCTATTTCATTGAAATTCTATTTTTTCCCCTGAAGTATTATACTCAGTTTTGCTGAGTAGGTGATTCTTGGTTTTAGTCCTACCTCCTTTGACCTCTGAAATATCATATTCTAAGCCCTCACATTCCTTAGTGTAGAAGCTGCTAAATCTTTTGTTATCCTGATTGTGTTTCCACAGTACTCAAATTGCTTCTTTCTGGCTGCTTGTAATGTTTTCTCCTTGACCTGAGAACTCTGGAATTTGGCTACAGTATTCCTAGGAGTTTTCCCTTTGGGATCTCTTAGGAGGTGAACAGTAGATTCTTTCCATCTCTATTTTACCCTCTGTTTCTAGAATATCAGGGCAATTTTCCTTGATAATTTCTTGAAAAATGATGTCTAGGTACTTTTTTGATCATAGTTTTCAGGTAAATTAAAAGTTTTAAAATCATCTCTCCCGGATCTATTTTCCAGGTAAGTTGTTTTTCCAACAAGATATTTCATATTGTCTTTTATTTTTTCATTCTTTTGGTTCTGTTTTATAATTTTTTTGATTTCTCATAAAGTCATTATCTTTAATTTGCTCTATACTAATTTTTAAGGAATTGTTTTCTCCAGTGGTCTTTTGGGCCTCCTTTTTCATCCGGCCAGTTCCTCTTTTTAAGGCATTCTTTTCCTCATTGGCTTTTTGGACCTCTTTTGTCATGTGGATTAGTCTGTTTTTAAAGGTGTTATCTTCTTCAGCTTTTTTTGGGAGGGGTCTCCCTTAGCAAGCTGTTGACTCATTTTTCATGATTTTCTTTCATTGCTCTCATTTCTCCTCCCAATTTTTCCTTTACTTTTCTTACTTGATCTTCAAAATCCACTTGAAGTTCTTCCATGGCCTGAAGTCATTTCATATTTTTCTTGGAGGCTGTGGATGTGGGAGCCTTGACCTTGCTGTCTTTCTCTGGTTGTATGCTTTGATCTTCCTTACTACCAAGGATGTAAGAAAAAACTTTTCACCAAGAAAGTAACCTTCTATAGTCTGTTTTTCCCCTGTTTACTCATTTTCCCCACCAATTACTTGCTTTTTGAGCTCTTTGTTAAGTAGAGGGTGTACTGTCCCAAGTTTGAGAGTTTTTATGCAGCTGTTTTCAGAGATACCTCTAGGAACCTGTACGTTGTCAGTTCCTTCAAAGTGGTATGATCAAAAGAGAGGTGTTTACTCCTCTTCTGGCCTGTGTTCTGATGCATGAGCAACCACAAGCACTCTTTTCTTCTCTGGAACTGTGAGAAGTGTTCCCTCTTCACAGCAGTCACCAGCTCGGCCATATCAGCCCTCCTCCTCATCGCAGGACCACTACCCAGGCCTGTGACCCAAATCAGGAGCTTGATTTCCCCAACTGTCTGTAGGCCTAGACTTCCAGAAGCAGCTGTTGCCTTGGGGCTGGGGCTGGGGCTGGGACTGGTTATGGGGCCAGGGCCAGGGTCAGAACCAGACCATGCTCCTCTCTCACCCAGGTGAGAGAGCTTTCCCATTGACCTTTGAGGTGTTTGTGGGTGAAGAAATCTGGAAACTGCTGCAAAACCACTGCAGCTGCCAGCGATTCAGCCCTGAGGCCTGTTCCCATCCTGTGTGTGCCAGCATGGCCCATGCTGGGCTATGCTCCGCTTCAAGCACAGAGCCCTTCCTGTTGGCCTTCCATATTGTCTTGGGCTGGAAATCTGTTTTGCTCTGTCATTTTCTGTCTTCTGCTGCTCTAGAATTTGTTTAAGGTCATTTTTTTACAGGTATTTTGAGGGGTTTGAGGGGAGAGCTCAAGCAGGGCCCTGCTTCTACTCTGCCATCTTATCTCCACTCCTCAAGTAACAACTATTCTTAAAGAAGAATGCTAAGTGCTTCTAGAAATTTCATGAGGCTCCAATTTATCCATAGCTTATTTTCCATTTTATATTATAGAGGTTTGGGAATTAGTGTTACATTTTTAGCATTTAAAACTATTTTGACCAAATGTCATATATATGTAAAAGGTTCCTTACACCAAATTTTCTTTCTTTTTTTTTTTTTGCTTTAAGTAGATAAGTAATGATAGAGTTCCAGATCTGGCTCTACCTGACTATTGAGGTTTTTAAACTTTAAATGACTCTATTTCATATTCTGGAGGATGGAGGTATTGGCTGATATATAAAGGGTCTTTTCCAATTCTAAAATTCTATGAAATCTGCTAGAACTTAGTCATGAAAGAAGATACTAGATATTTTCCATATAAGTGACATCACAGTATTTTGGGTCACCATGTTTTCCTTGAAGCTGATACAATTAAAAGGTGGACTAGAGAGATCTTTTATGTTTATAAGATCTCTACTAACCCCAGTGTAAGCTTCATTGAGATCTTTGAAATGCTTCCTTTCCCCTCCCCAAAATTTCCCATTTCTACGTACAAACCATTAGAAAGTACATTTGAAAGTGAAGCCTCTATCAGAATATGGTATTACATGACATTGTAACCTTTTTCCCTCCAGAAAACCACCCTTTATGAATAAAACATAGGTGACCTTTAAAAACTTAGCAGTTGTACTAGGTGATTGCATATTAACAAGCTTTTTGAAGAAATAGGACAGGCACTGTATGTTTCAGTTAAGGACAGATAATAGAACTATTCAAATAATTTATTATTTTATTCAATATGGGGAAATGTAACAACTACCTCAACAAAGTCCTGTTAAATTTCCCTGAGTATAATTTTATGCAGGTCCCCATTCATCTAAATTGTACTCTTACTATTAAGTTAAAAGCTCCCATAGAAATGACATTGCTTCATCTTCTCCTGGAAATTTTACATGGTTTTGTTAAATTTCTCTTGAAGACCTAAGCTCTATTTTTTTAAGTAGGAGAAAAGCTAAACCAGCCTTTTCCCTGGCATGTGGTAAATAATGGCAGTCAGCTCAGGTCCCATATTCTAAGGGCTACGTGATGCTAACATGATTGACATCATGGTAGTCACTCAAGGAGTTGATGTGGATGCTGTCCTTCAGTTGGGCTAAAAAGGACATAAGGCTCAAATTCATTTCATCTAGCAGCCTCAATATGGAGCTACACCTTGACTGGTCATGGGTGACATAAAAATATCATTGTGATACAGACGATGCTCTTATGGAGTTTATAATGCTGGAGGAGAAAATGAGACATACAAAGATAAATACATTACAAATTAGAGTATGGTGAGTGTAAAAAATGCATTTCTACATGAAATAGTTTAAGGAACACTTAATGGAGGAGATAACATTTGAGTTGAGTTGAAGGATAGGGGCAATTTTAACAGGCAGAAACTGGAGACAGGAATTGGGGCAAAGAGAGTAATCCAGCTTTCAGGATTAATTTAAACAGAGATTTAGAGATAAGTGACCTCAGGTGACATATTGGCATAACCTACACCAAAGGAACAGTGACCAGAGAATCAGGAGAGCCGGATTCTTGTCCTGGCTCTACAAGCAACTTTTGGAATGACCTTGGGCAATAGTTGTTGCCTCTTTATGTTTCTGTTTATTGATCTGTAAATTAGGAATCCTCTGTTCTTCTGGTCTCGAAAGACAAGTATTAGGCTAAAAAGTAGAGAGGAGAGAGAAAAGAAAAGAAAGGAGAGAATTTATTAAGTACTTATGATGTGCCAAGAACTGTGCTAAGCTGTGGGATACAAATAAAAAGAAGCAAGACAGACTGCCCTCAGGGAGTTAATATTCTGATAGCGAATACAACACATAAAGCTGGAAAGCAAAAGCATGGTATGGAAGTAGTTAGTAAGTGTCACAGAAGCTTGGTGCCAGGCAACATAAGGAGAAAGCTCACCAATTAGAGCCTGGCAACCCAGAGATTTATTCTAAGGTTGTTGAGAGAAGTGGATGAAGATAATAGTCAGCATACAAGTGTACTCTGAAAAACTCAAACTATATGCGAATGTAAAGTAATATTATTTTTATTCAATGTTTAAAACAATTAATTCTAATTAAAACTCTGCAGCTAGATGGCACAATGTAAAGTGTGCTGGGCCTCTAATCAGGAAAATGTAGGCTCAAATCTAGCCTTAGATATTTACTATCTATATGATCTTAGATAAGTCACTTAACTGCTGTTCGCTTCAATTTCCTCATCTGTAAAATGGGGATGATAATAGCATCACCTCTTAGAGTTGTCATGAGAATTAAATGAGATAATAATTTTAAAGTGCTTAGCACAATGCCTAGCACATAGTAGGCACTATGTAAACGTTAACTGTTACATATAGACTCAGGGCTTTTCTTTTTAAGATTTCTTTTTTTATTTAAATGGCTTTGCAGACAAGAATATATTCATTTTGAATTTGATTTACTTGCTTTTTCTCTTTTGTGTGCATAGAGGGAGACTAACTTTTAGGACAAATACTTTTTAAACATTATCTAACTTGTATAATAATTTTGTTCATTGTGGAGGAAAGAGGGCTCTTGTTAGGAAAAATTACCACAGCACTTTGTTTGATAAAAGAGTATAAATGCTTTGAAACCATCAATATATGCCATTATCTTAAATGTTCTCTTTTGAAAATATTTGTGTCTCTAGTACATTTGCCTGTATAGACCTTAGTGTAGTTGAAGCCATAAAGATTCATTAGATGTTGTAGATAAAGCCATAAAGTTTCGCTATTTTCAAACCAATGTGGGATGAAATGGTAAAAATGGTTTTTGCTTACAAAGTCTGGCTATCTCATTAGTATGGGAATTCTGTCCACTGATACCAGCCACAATCTCTCCACATCTTCTCATTGCAAGTATGTACTTCTTGTTACTGTCTTTCCATAAGTATTTCATAAAGAACCTATCCAATAGACTGCCATTCCTCCATTAAAACATATTTTGTGGGCATAAGTGTGAGATTTGGGCTGTCCATTTCTGTTCACTCACTCTACGTATATGACTACTTGTTATCTCCTTGTCAATGGTCTTTTATACAATTTCTTGTGCATGTCATAATTGCAAATATTTTTAAACTTTCTGAAACATACAAGCATAAAGTCAATTAGTCAATAAACATTTATTAAGCATCTTCTATGTGTTGAGTACTGCACTAAACACTAGGGATCCACTTAAGAAAAAGACAGTGCCCACTCTCAAGAAGTCTACAAGTCTCATGGGGGAAGAAAACCCACAAAAAGAAGCTGGAAAAAGTTTGGGATGGAAAAAGATAGGACAGAAGGTACCTGG
>CM053624.1:101770068-101802628 GCA_028646595.1 Phalanger gymnotis | reverse complement strand
AGGACGGCTTAAATCTTCAGCAGGCTCTTCACTCCTGCTCTGATCAGCCACTTAATTCCTCCCACCAGGTGGGCCTGGGGCCAGAAGCAACTGCAGCCTAGTTCTAAAGCTGCCCCACCTCTGCTGCCCCAGGGGCAAGTGGCCAGAACCACAAACTCAGTCATGCAGCTTTTCCCACTAACCATCTCTGATGTCTTTGCTCTTTGCGGGTTGAGAGGTCTGGTACATGCCACAGCTCAGTATTTCAGGATGCCAGGGCACTTTCCGCTCATCTTCTGGTCTGGTAGGTCCGCGTCTGGTCTGTTCGCGCCGTGTGCGCTGGGCTCAGCTACGCTGCCCTCGGCTGGGGGCTGGCTGGGGGCTGGGAGGTCCGTGTGGGACAGACCTTACCCAGAGACCATCCAGGCTGTCCTGGGGTGGGGCCCTACTTCCCTCTGCCACTTTCTGGGTTCTGCAGCTCTAGAATTGGTTCAGAGCCATTGTTTTATAGGTTTTTGGAGGGACTTGGTGGGGAGCTCACGCCAGTCACTGCTTCCCAGATGCCATCTTGGCTCCGCCCACCTGGGAGGAGTTATTTGCTCTGCCTTTTAGCCAGAAGGGCAGAGGGCACTGAGGGTTCTGATGATATGTCTGTCCTTGAACCTACAATTTTTATTATGAATATTATTTAACTTTAAAATGTTTGTATAACATTTCTATCTGTCCCTGTACACATAATGTTTATTCTTCTATGATTTCTAGTCATAGAGATCACTGGAAAAATCTTGCTGAACCAGGTTTATAGTCACCATTTTTGTTGTTACATGATGATCTTTAAAAATAATGTATAAAGTATGCAGAATTTGGGTTCAAAAATCTTAATGGAATACTGCTACCCACACTGTGTCAATGTGGTACCAAATTACCTCAGCTATTTGTTCAGTTTAATAGTTTTTTAGAAAATCAGATGAGATGTAGTTGACCACTTGAGCTGTCGTATCCATCCAGCTGAAAGACTTTCATGGTACTCAATCCAATGTCGTCGTTAGATAATATTGTATCCTGAATCAATAGTTATTTTCCCATACTTCAGGGTTTTTAAATTTAACTTAATTTTTTACTGGACCTGTGATTTTATCAGAACATGGAGTTCCTGATGAGGAATTTCTTCTGTCAATAAACATAATCACCTTCTCTGCAACTTAAAGTATTATAGAGTTGCCTAGGACAGGGAAAGGTTAAGGGACTTGCCCAGGGTCACACAGTCAATATTTGTCAGAAGGTAGACTTGAAGCCAAGTCTTCTTGTCTGCCAGAAGTGAGCTCTCTATCTACTCTACCTCTCAGATCAAATTTATTGGATTTAAAAAGGAAAGAATTTTTGTTATTAATTCCTTGTCTTCATTTGAAGTCAAACAATACCTAAGAAATAAGGATGCATGGGCTAATACTTGACTCTTGAGGTGCTACTGAAATGTTCTACATTATCTTACACTGCTGAGCCAAGATGTCAAATAGAATAGATGTAATTAGTTAAAAATTAAATATGATTTTTGTATGTATGTTTGGGATCTGGAGGGCAGAACAAGAAGGAGCTTCAGTGATGGTTCCCAGGTAACTTAGAGAACTTAACCTTTATGTCAATAATCGGTGCCTTACTTTTTTGCTTTTGTCCTTAGTTCACCCTCCACTTCCCTCACCAGGATCCCATCAGAACGAAATTAATCACATTTCAGCAGCAATCGGTTCGTTCCAATATATATTTTTTTTTCCACAAATAACTTTCAATAGGCTTACATTCCAAAGATAGACTAAAATAAGTTAATCTTGCTTACTGTTAGCTTAAGTGGGAAATTTAAATCTCTGTGTGTAAACCAAATACACTTTAGCTCAGTCTAAAGTTATGGTAATAAACTGTCTAACTTTTCTTATGTTTTATTGGAGAAGTCTTGGGTATGATTGCCTCTAGGTAGTTTGTTGCTGCTTCAACCTTTTGCTATATAAACTACCTCTCCTGAGAACTAAAAATATTTCCTAGCATTGGGTAGACAAAACTGCTACATTTGTCATTTTAGCATTTTAGGTTTGTAAGACTGTATCAAGAACTCCTGGGATGTTAAGGAAGATTGTATGCATGCATGTATGTATGTGTATATGCATGTATATGTATATTTAGGTATATACACAAGTGTGTATGTACACATATACACATACTCATACACATGCATGCACACATATATGCACATGCACTATATATACAAAGTTTATATTTGTATATATATATACAATGCAAGTATACATACACATGCACATATAAATACATATATATATACACAGGTGTGTGTACATTTTACGTACATATGTTGTATATGTCTATATATGCACATAGATATGGAACTTCCTGTAATATACACAGAATACATGGTACTTTCTCCTTTGAGCCAATGAGAGGAGGGGGAAGGGGAAGAACCCTGTATAAGATCAACTTGAAAGGTTTTCTCCAATGTGTCGTTAAGGTGTTTCAGAGCATCTGTGTTGCTGCCATGTGAACTGGATGGGAACACAAAGTAATCAATTTCAGTTGAGAGCACTAATTTATCACCTTGCCATCTTTTATTGCAAGGTAGAGAATCCCTCTGCTCTTTCACACCAAACTCCCTCCTCCCTCCTCCACTTCCCAACATACAAACTCTCATACTCAGTATCTCATTCTCTCCTACCACACCTAACTGAAAAAAATCAAGAACTGATAACAACCTTTGTTTCTTTGGTCAATACTTGCTCCCAGTTCTGTGGAAAAATTGTTTAGCCACAATTTTATTTTCTGATATTGAAGGATTTCTCTATTATCAAATACTACTGAATTAAGATGTTAAATAGAATAGTGACAATTAGTTTAAAATGAATTATTTTTTTCTGTACACTTCAAATGGGGAGGGTACAGCAAGAAGAGGATTTGCAAGTGATGATTTCTGGGTAAGTTAGAAAACTCTACCTTTATGACAATAAGAATAATGATTATTTCTTAGAATAACTGTTTGACCAAACCAAAAACATATATCGAGCAAGTTTTTAATTTCTGAGTTTATGGAGTTGACATGAAGTTGAAGTTAAAGTTATCTCTAGCTAGAGCATAGAGCCCCTGCTTGTCTGAGGCAACAGGGCTTAGTGACCTTCATCACTCTCTGTTCTCTATCCATTGTTGACTTGCCATGGATTCATTCATGGCCAAGATCTTCCATTCCTTAGGGGATGGGGTCCACCTTCTCATCTTCACTGGTTCATCATCCCCACCATGGTGTCTTGGGGTTCATGGTTTAGAAGTTTAATGTGTTGTCCAAAGTGGGAGGAGAGGGACCCAATATGAATCAAGTATGGAACAAGTTATTTATTCTTACACATAAAGCAATGCAATATTATAATACATATTAATAGAATAATTTAAACTGGATTCAGAACCTTAACTTATAACCACATCATACAGTTGGCTGGGAAGTTGATGGTCTTCATAACATTATGCAGATGCATTTCAAGCTCCATCTCAGACATTGTTTGACCAATCAGTAGGCTGATGCATGCACTTGCCTTGCTACCGGTCCACTCTTGCTATTGCTTTTGCTGCATCCTTAACCATTATGGTAGATGATGCCTTGACTACTCATAAACTTTTCAAGTTCACCTACTTAAGTAAAAGAAATACAAAAGGTGCAGGGGCTGTCAGGGACCCAGGCTCAAGCTTTTCCAGTCTGAGACCCCCCCAGCACCAGTTGCCACTTGGGTGGAATAATAATGACACCTAGGACAGAGAAAGGATCCTATCCTTCCCTATATCTCCCTGGAGTCACACTTGTCATCCTGAGACTGAGTGCCAAGACAATGCAAGCTACAAACTATTTCTTTATTAAAAAATTCGTCAAAGATCTCAGCTCTTCCAGTTCAGCAGCTAACTGGGGACTCCACAGTCATATATATGTATCTGATCGAGCCTTCAAAAGTCCCTCATAATCAACTGGAATGACGGCATCAAATGTTTTAGGTGAGGAGAAGGACCTCATTAGACAGCTTTCTGGCATGGAGTGTTGTGTCAGGTACTCAGAATGCAAACACAAAAAAAAAAAAACCAGCCCTTGCCCTCAAGAAGCTTATATTCCACTTGAAAAATAAAAAGCATACAGATGACTAATCACAATATGCATAAAATAAATATATAGTAATTTCAAGCTGAGAGGAGAGTAGTAACAAGTCAGGATATCAAAAAAGGATTAAGGGGGAATATGTTCCTAAAGCAAGTTGAATGCCCAGAATAAAAAAAAGTAAGAGATCAGAAATAAAACAAGAGAAAATAAAAATGTCACACAAACTTGTTCTCCTGAAAATTTTCCTCAGGCTAAAAAAGATACCCTAAGGCTTGACACTAGTGCATAAACTTGTTTTCTTAGATCAGTGAAAAAGGAAAGGCAGCCTAGCCTGTCCAGTAGATTATTGGACATGCAGTCCAGAAGACTGAGGTTCAAATCCCACTTCTGGCCTTGATTAGACATGGGAACCTTGGCAAAATAAGCAGTGTCCTCATGTGGTAAGTAACTCCCGAGGATTTATCTATTAAGTAGAGACAGGTCACCATCTGCCTTGGCATAGATCTTTGTGTGTCTGTGGCAAGAGGAAACTTCTAAGATGAGTAGAATCGGAAGGCAGGTGGGAAGTTTTATTTGAGGTCATACTTTGTAACTCTAGCCAAACATAAACTCTTGTGGGTTTACCTCTCTACTTAGCATTTTCATAAAAACACACCATAATAGCATCCCTAGAAGCTCTCATTGTTTAGAATAAATACATATATATTTTTTGTAAGTGACTCTCCTGAAAGGCTGTTCTCTATGTGTCTGCTTTCTATTATGCTCTACTCCCATTCAGGCCGGAGTACTTCTCCACAACCCAGATGTGTATTATTTTCTAATCCCTACAAGATCCAAGCATCTTTTCATAAAAATACAAAATCCCATCACAGATTTTTTTTTCTTTTTAACTCCTAATATATTTTTTTCTGCAAGCCCTGATGTTCTCTATGTAACTCCCAATATTTCTCCCCAGACCCCAATTTCCTAACCAAAGCACATTACTGATCTGATGCTTTCAACAGCCTGGTAGCACATCAATAAACTAAAGATTATTGTGCTTTGTCAGGTTTTATTTTGTAACATTATGGGAAATTCTCTGCTGCTTTGGATGAGTGCATAAACTCTTATTGCTTGACAATTAACAGAGCTAGTAATAGAAAATGCAATGTAATTTACCTTAGTACAAGGGATCTCAGTTAACAAAAATTAAACTATTGAACTCTCCTCTTGTAGGAAAGGGAAGTTGCCTCATTATGTTAAAAAAGAAAAACAGATTCCAATGGCAAGTTGGTGCTGAGTCTGGCTGGGTGGATTTATTGTTCAGATTATGTGTTTTTCTGACATGCATATAAAATTATGGCTTTTAAACTGGACAAAACTCTTTCTTTGTTAAATGAATCTTTTTCCATTGGTATTATAACTCAAAGAGTTCATTCTATATAAATAATGTTGTTGGGGGAGGTTCTGAGTACACTCTGGGATTTGGATGTTGAGAAGTGCCCTTATCTTTAGGGCTGTAGCATTGCTCATACTGTATCTCTTCTACTTTTGGTATCTCTGTCTCTTCCCGTATCACAGCACTAAAGAAGAAAATATACAGTGTAATTAAATACAGAACCATCCCGTTAAAAGTGAAGAACTCCCACAGTGCAGAGAACTGGATTTTACAGACTCCCACAGAGACCATATGAAGCCTTCATTCAAAATGGCATCTGCGGCTTTGAGCCTGCCTTCTGCCCTTTCGAAGAATTCTGCTTAGTTCAAAGAAATAATGTGTTTGAACATAAGCATCTGATAACTTAGGAAAGTTGCAAGGGAAGTTGGGGTTGTTGTTCTCTTGCCTTCTTGGGAACAGAAATGTGCAATCCTTTTTCTGCTTTACAGATTTCCCCCTATCCCTTCATACTCTGGCCATTAAAACATTAGACCTATTGCTTTCAATAGAAACCATAGCATACTGAACACATCTTATGTGGCCAAAGCTGTATTGGACACTGTGGTGGGGTGAATTATGAGTCAAGTGTTAGACATGGGACCCACCTTGTCAGTGTAGTAAAATGGAAAGGGCATGAAAGTAGTAATGCTGAAATAAGAGTCAAAGAACCCAAATTCCAGTCCTAGCCTTGACACTGCTTACCTTGGTTATTCACTTACCATCTATGTAGATCAGTTTCTTCTTCTATGAAGGGTGGGGTCGGGGTGGGGAGGGTGGCCAGCATCGAGCGTGAGCTTTTTAGCTCTAGTTTCTTGATCCTATGATCTAATGGTGATTCCTCAAGGACCATATTACTTATTTGGGGAAGCACTGGGAAGCCAATAGAACCAACCCAGAACCAGTCCCAGTTTGTGTACCATAGATAATAACGGCCATCAGAAGCTAGAAGAGAGATATTGTAGTAATATAGGGGAAAGAGGCTAGACTTGGTGTCAAGAAGATCTTGGTTCCAACTCTGCCTCTTCTAATAACTAACTATTGGTCCTTGGCATAATCACTTACAGCATGTGGCAAAGCAGATAGACAGCTAGACTTAGAATCAAGAAAATATAGATTCAATCCTGTCTCTCATACTTAGTAGTTATATGACCATTTGTTATAGGACCATGGGTTAATCACTTAACTTCTGGGTCTCAATTTTCTTATCTATAAAGTGAAGGGTTTGGAATGGCCTTTAAGGTTCCTTCCAGTTTTAAACCTAGGATCCTGGGAAACCCTCTGAGCTTCAGTTTCCCTCATCTATAAAGGATACAAATACGTTTAATACTTACCTCACTGAGTGTGAAGAAAGGTAAGAAAATGTGGGTAAAGCACATTGTAAACCATTAAGAGATACATCATGCCAATTGCTGTTATGTAGAAAAAGGTCTCTTCTTGAAGGGAAGATAAACTGGGCTTCTGAAGACTACAAAAGGAGTATGCATGCCATAATGAAAAGAATGTTGGATTTTGATTCAAAAGGCCTATGTTTGAATCTCAGCTCTACTACTTACTGCCTGTGTGACCATCTCAATTCTTTTGATTCTGCATCTGTAAAATAAAGGTTTGGACTAGTTGATGTCTACAATAGGTATTGAGTCTAAATCTGTGATGACATTATTCTGTCTGGATTTAGAAAAGGTAAAGAGAAAACAAAGTATTACAGTCTGTGGAACTGGCTTGAACAAATGTAATGACAAACATGATGTGGGAGACTGTGCATCGGCCTTCTTGATAAGCAACATATGACATGATGAGAATAAGGATCCAAAAAGATCTTGATAGTTAAGGAAGGCCTTTGGGCCACACTTAATAACTTTAAACATAATAAGGATAAATGTAAGGGAGAGGCAACTAGATGGCGCAGTAGTTAGAGTGCTGATGCTGCAGTCAGAAAGACTCATCTTCCTGAGTTCAAATCTGGCCTCGGACACTTATTAGTTGCATGACCCTCATGTGTGACATGAACTAGAGAAGGAATGGCAAACCACTCCAACATCTTTACCAAGAGAACTCCACCGGGGCTTATAAAGAGTTGGATTTGACTCACCAACAACATGTAAAACATTAAACTTTGTTTCAAAAAATTGCTGTGACAAGTACAAGATAGCTAGACACCATTCTGCCTGAAAAAGATCTGGGAGTTTTATTGGATTATAAGATTAATATGAGTTAACAATATGATATGATTCCCGAGATATTTCATGTAATGTTTTCTTGCATTAAGAAGGTCTAGACTTAGGGAGATGGTAATCCCATTGTGATTTGCTCTGGGTGGAACATATTTGGAGTATTGGATTCATTCCTATGTGACATGTAACTGGAGAGTAATCAGATTATGGCAGCTGGGATGGGGAGTGGGTCTTGTATTTAAGCTATATGTCATATATGTGTGTGTACATGTATGTATACATACATATAACATACACATACACACAAATATGTGTGCATGTATATATGTGAGTATATGTATGTGTGTATGTATACACGCACATATATATACATACATATATATATACATATATGTGTGTGTGTATATATATATACATATATATATAAAGAGAGAGTCAAATATGGGGTACTTGGATGGGAGAAAGAAGATTTAGCAGGGGCATTGAGGTGGCCCAGCGGATAGGGAACTAGATCTGGAGACAGATAGACCTGAGTTCAAATGTGACCTCAGGAACTTATTAGCTGCGTGATCCCCTGAGCTAGTCCCTTAACTTTGGTTTGCCTCAGTTTTCTCATCTGCAAAATGGGAGTAATAATAGCACCTAACTCTGAGGAGTTGTTATGAGGATCAAATGAAATAATATTTGTAAAGCTCTTAACTGAACCTAACAGATCATCAGTACTATATAAATTTTAGTGATGATGGTGATGATGAAGATAGTCTTTAAATACATGAAATATTGTCAGGAAGAATTGTCCCAGAGGGTAAAAGTCCAAGCATGTTGGAGGATGTTACCAAGATATAGATTTAATCTTGTAAAGAAAAACTTCTTAACGATTGGAGCTCTCCCAAAGTACAGTGGACTCCTTCAGTATGGAATTGGGTTCCCCTGCACTAGAGATCTCCAAGCAATAGCTTGATGACCTTCTGTCAGTCAACGAACATTTATTAGGTGCCCTCCATGTGCCAGGCACTATGCTAAATGCTGGAGATTTTTGTTCAACTAACAGTTTCCTTTTAACTCTGTCACTGTGTGTATTTGGTGCACTGCTCTTCCTTTAAGAGATCCTCATTTGGGGAAATAAGTGGTAATACTCCCAGAAAAGATTAATGTTAACGAAGATCCCATTATCTTCTCACTCAACAGGTGATCATTCCACATCTAGATTTTTGAGAGACCTTTGAAAAAATAAACAGTGATTTAGTTAGCCAATAAGCATTTATTATGTGCCTATTATATGCCAAGCACTGTGCTTAGTTGGCGTACAGAAGATTTAACAGGGCCAGCTAAGTGTCCCAGTAGCTAGTGTTGGATTTGGAGTCAGGAAGTTGTTGTTGAGTCATTTTTCAATTGTGTCTAACTCTTCATGACCCCATTTGGAGTTTTCTTGGCAAAGATTCTAGAGTGGTTTACCATTTCCTTCTCCAGCTCATTTTATAGATGAGGAACGGGGACAAACGGGGTCAAGTGACTTGCCTAGGGTCATGAATATGAGTCTTCCTGACTTCAGGCTTGGCACTCTATCCACTATGGAGTCAGGAAGATCTGAGTTTAAGTGCAGCTTCAGACATTTACCAGCTATGTGACCCTGGGCAAGTCACTCGTTTTCTGTCTGCCTCAGTTCCTTCATCGGCAAAGTAGGAATAATAAAAGTATCTACTGCCCAGGATTATTGTAGTGGTCAAATGAGATGATATTTGTAAAGTGCTTAGCACAGTGCATTACATAGATTAGGTGCTTCATAAATGCTTGTTCCTTTCTCTCATCCAAGCACTAAGACTACAAAAAAGACCAAAATTCAAAAAAAGATTTTACAATCTAATAGGGGAGCAAATATGCAATCAACTATATAGTAACAAGATATATATATGTATATGTATATATACATATATATATATACACACACACATATACATATATACTTATAAGATAAATTGGAGATGATCAATAGAGGGAAGGCAATAATACCAAGAAGAGAAGGGAACACTTTAAAACGGGGAAAATTCAAAAATAAAACACCCTCATCCAATGTTTCAGAAGAGTCAGAATCTGACACTTATCTTGAGATGGTCCTTCAGAACAAAAGAAGATAAATGGGTGAATGCGGTAGAGTGATAACACGAACTATGGTGTGTGCCTTATTTTGTTCTATTGACAAGGTAAGGCAAGAAGGCATTATCCATAGCACTGACATGATTCAGTGAGCTGCAAAGATACAAGTGTGGCAACATTCCAAAAATTGATACATTTAGAACATTAAGCAGCTACTATTCGATAATGTGAGATAATTGCTAATAATTTAATTACATGGTTATTCCTCAACAATGGAATCCTACTGCATAAGTAATATGCAATGTAGAGTTTCACATGTGGTTATTTTGACTTTATAAAGATACCACATGATACAAGGGGGGGGGGGTGTAAAAAAATTAATCCCTCTAAAAGAATGTACTTCTACACTTGTAAAATAGCAATTGAGGATTATGAGCAGATGAGTTTGAATTTGGGATGCGATCGGAAAGTAATGTGGAAGAAAGCACTTAATCATGACACCATAACACAGAATATACAGAAAGGTAACTCTTGCATATGTAAATATATTTATTTTTAGAGTATTTTTTGGTAATTGTTATAAATTCATGCTTGAGTACTATGCCCTATTCACAGAATGCCATTTGACGTTATTTATATGACTTATGACTATATTATTTCAAAAATTCCCTCTTTTATGGCTAGCATATAGAGAAGAAAATGCCATATAACCTTTTACTGTCACTTGTTAAAGGTGTTTTACATAACCTAGTATCTTCATCTATAAAATGGGGATAATGACAACGCTTACCTCAAAGGGTGGTACAGATCAAATGTGAACCTAAAACAGCTATAGAAAATTTAGTTATTATTGTTACTGTTACTAACATTATTGTAATTATTAGGATTATTGCAACTCATTAGAAATTGTTTTGAATGCATTGGGAAGGACATCCTCATCCTTGGCAATAATACCAGACAGACACAAGCATCTCAGTTTAACACCATTAAGACTGGATTTATGAAATAACAATATGACTCCTGGAAATGAAAAAAAATCAGTCTCTCAATTATTGGATTTTTGTGTCTGCATAGCAGCAAATAAGTGGCCTGATTGATTTTGTTTGACTTAATTGACTAGCCAGGTGTTTCAGCGTTGTATAGAGATAGAATTAGTTCATTCTGCCTGATTCATATCTGTTGGAGTATTCAATTCTTGAAATAGCCTGCGGTTATGTAAACAGTGATATCACTGAGATGGGTAAAACTCTTAGGTATCAAACTTTTGAATTCATGTATAAGATGTTGGCATTTCTACCCCCCTTCAGTAAATATGGAATATGATGCTTCTATGTCGTATAAATAATGCAAAGTCATATGAGAGACCAAAGGAAATGATTCTGGATTTGTATAAGATCTTTCTGTAACAAAGTAAGGATTTAAAAGCCAAGCTTCATGCATTTGTTCTGCCTTCACCGACATTTAGACATTTAATTGATAACTTTGGGCGAGGGGAGGGATGTGCACAATGGACATCTGTAATACTAATGAAACGGGGTCATTACTATTGCCTTCATCATATTTGAATAGTGAGCTTTGTGGCTAGAGAAGCATTTCACATACATAGATAATGATGAATATTCTGGATGGATGAGTCAGTATTTAAAATTGCCCTGAGCTACCCCAAGCTGCCTTACACACACAAATACTACAAAGAGTTTAAGATGGGAGCGTTAAACCAGACTGCACTAAAGCTTCTCTCCCTTCCCCATGAGCAAGCCTGTATCTGATTTGCTGAAATGTCCTACTTGACCCTGTACTAACCTTCAGCCCAAAATGCACAAAGTAGGAGGGAGCTAATCCCAGCAAGTAGGTTTAAGCAAACAGGCCAACAATGTGCCACCTCTTTCAGCAGACAGATTCTCTTACTCTCCTCAAGCACATACTTTTTAGAAAGTAAGAGGCACGTAAGATTGAGGTATGTTGCAACGATGACGATGAAATGTCTGTGAAAATCTTGCACGTTGCCTCAAGACAGCATTTTGAAGATTTGTGTCCATCATGATTATCATGGATAGGTTTTCTGGCTTTCTAGAGACCATAATTTTGTGATTCTCTGTCAGACTTCAGAGAGTTTTAGAACAAGTGAAAGATCAAAAATGTGCATTTATCCGATATAGACATTTGTGTATGTGTGTGTATTTTTACCCTCGTTGATTTTTTTTAAATCATTTGCTACTCATTTTTTATTAGAGTTGGGAATTTGGGTTTTTTTCTTTTTTGGAGGGGAACATTTTGAGTTTAATTTCAAGTGTGTCAGCCATCCATTTATATTATTTTCCTTTTTATTTGAACTTGGAAACTTGTTCATTTCACATTTTTAAAGGATAGAAATGACAAATTTTCTACTGTCTAAAGTTTTCACAAATTTTGAAATTATTCATATCTGTGCTTAAAAACACACCCTCCAAACTGTATCCTACAATACAGATTCATGGCATAATTAAAAGACTTAGCAAAGTGTAGTCAAAAACAAATACACATTTATTTAATTGAAAACAAATATTTAAAAACATAGCTGTGGTACATGGATAGAATCATCAAAAATTATAAATACAAAAAATATACAGAGGAACATGAGAAGACATATATGAACATATATGAACAAAGTGATGAAGCAAGCTGAACCAGGAAATGCTTACAGCATTGTAAATGGTACAGCAACAACAACACTGAACACTGTGAAATTATAATGACAAAACTTTGTCCCAGAGAAGAGATAAGACTGTGTCCTTCTTGGCAAAGATAGGGGGATGACGGGCATGAACTACAAGTGTTTTCAGAGTTCATTGATGTGTTGGTTACTTCGCTGACTTGCTTATTTTTCCTCTGTCATTTTTATTTTTTGTTTTTTGTTTGTTTTTTATTTTTTGTTATGGGGATGGCTCTTTAATCAGAAGACAGGGGTAGGAGTGGGATACATCCAGAAATGAAGGTGATAAAGAAATAAAAGATAGCAATAGAAACTGAAAAATATATTGATATATGATAAATATGGAAGGAGGGAGGGAAGGAGGATGTGATCAGTGATTTCATTAATGCTGGGAATTCCTAGTGTGGAAATTCTGTCTGAAAATATGGATCAGCAACTGGCCTATAATTTATAGTCTTAGAGAACTCTCTAGGGCATTTAAAAGTTAAATGACCTGTCCATGATCATATAGCCAATATCTACCAGAGGCAAGACTTAGACCCAGAACTTCTTGACCCCAAGGTTAAATCTCTGTCTACTCTCTCAAGGTGACTCTCCTAGCAGTAACAGTCACTTATATTATGAATGTGAACTTTTTGTAGTGTAGATATCCATGATCAGTATAGACACATCATATAAACTGAACATTGTATATATATGTTAGCTTTGGTTCTATAGTCTTCTTGTTTTTCCCTTTCTCCTACTTCTTTGGTGACCCCATGTACCCTGATCGGCCTAGATCAGGTACAGATATTAATGATATTTATTATAATTGTCTTGCCAGGAATAACTCTGCTATATATGTTCAAGATTATTTGAAAGGATAGATACAGATATGGGTAGATCTAATGTGATATCTCTCTGGGTCTCTATCCTTTTATGCTTCTATCTCTCTGTGACTGTATCTGTATCTCTCTGCCTCTCTCGATTTCATTTGAGGTAAAATGTGGTTTCATCAAGGAAACTCCTGGCTGGGAAATTTCTCCCAAGGAAGGTCAACAACCATTCTGCAGCTTTATAGTTTAATCAAACTACCAGGGGCACTGAGGAGTTAAATTCTATATCCGCGGATCACACTGCAAATATCTGTCAGAGGTGATACTTCACCCAAGGTCATCTTGATTCTGAAGCCATTCTCTATGCCAATGGACTTCTCATATTAATTACATGGTTCAACCCTTATTCAATTTGTTTCTGTGTTACCTAGGTGATAGTTCCTCTCATGTACTTACTAGTTTCCTTATACATGCTGATTTTATATTTACTGTTTTATGTATACTGTTTATCCTATTTGCCTGTTGGTAGGTCTGCCAGTGATTCAAGAATTCCTTGATAATCCATGTACTTCATGATCTCCATTACATGTATTTCTTTCTCTAGAGCAAAATTGTGTAATGGTTTTGTGGAGTTCAGCTTATAGGCACCTTATGACCAAGGAATGAAAGATCCCTGGAGTCTATTTGGAGCAGATTTGGAGGTACAACAGGCTCAACAGATGGTGGAAGTTGGAAATTCTCCCTCTTCTAGCAATCGTCTTTATACCACCCAGCATTTCATCATCAGCGTAACTTTGACAAAGATTTAAACCTGGAAGTAAGCTCACACTTCATTAAGGAAATACAAGAGGAATTCAGAGGGGGCTTACTTGTCCTTTCCTCGGTATTTCGTTGAAAGCAAAATGAAGCTTAAATGCTACCTTCTTCAAAAAGCTTTCTTTGATCACCCTAGGACATTACTCTCTCTGTTCTTGGAATTCTTATTGTAAAGTCTTTGTACCATGTTTAGGCACTTATCACAGCCCAATTTTTATTCTATTTATTTGTGGGCACATCTGATCATATTTCATATTATTGTCATTCTTAACATATATCTCTTCTGCTCTTAGATTTTAAGTTCCTTGAAGAAGAAATGCTTAATTCAATCCAATTCGTAAATACTTACATGCCAACTATTCAATAAATAAATGCCTCATTATCTTGTTATTTTAGGATATACCTAAGTGCGTACATGCATTGTGCTTTGAAAATACTAGTTGCCAATAAAGTTTCCTTGAATTGAACTGAGTTTCACTTTAGAAGCATATTTCAATAGACCACCTTAACAACTATAAAAGAAATATATAAGAGAATCCTGCTGGACAGAAATGCTCCTTTGTCATCTATGGCTGCCTTTCTTATAACAGACAGGCTTATGAACACAGCCACTAACATTTAATTTGACAATTGAGAAATAAGAACACTGAGTCATATTAGGTTTCAGCAAAATTAAGCCTAGGTCTGCATTTTGGGAAGGAATAATTTGGTAATTTATGATATTTGGTAGCAAATAGCTTTCTTGTGTTTAATGAGAAAATGTATTTTTTCTATATGAAACATTTTTCAAGGGTAATATTCTACATACAACTTACTATTCATTTCCACCCTGCTTTTCTTTATGCCATATCCTTTACCTTTCCACCAATTCATATTCATCACTTCTTTCAAAACTTTCCTCCTCTAGGGAGCCTTCCCTGCTTATGCCCATCCTACTTCCATCACTCCTTTGTTCAGGATCCCCTAAGCTCTTACATAATCAATTTTTATTACCTCAGCTTTGGACTTAGTGATATAATGTTTTTTTTTCCCTTATCTTATGGGAGTGAGTTTCAGTTTCTCATCTACAGATTATAAGCCATGTGAGGATATGGACTATGTTTTCCTTCCTTCCCCAACTCTGATTATAGGTGTTCAATTAAAAAAAAACAATTTGAAAGCTGGAAAGTTTGGTGATCATTCACATATATAGCACTTCCTGGTTTTTATAACATTATATACGTTATTGCATTTAATTCCAGCAATAATCCTGCTGCATGCAATGCAAAGATTATTATTTTTGTCTCAGAAAATCTAGGCTTAGGAAAGTCAAATGAGTTATCCACAGCCACAAAGCTTAGGGGCAGACCCAGGGCTCAGTCTCAGGTACATTTTCCTTAGTTACCTTAGGTGTCACCTCTCCTATCTACTTGCGTTTTAAACTCGAGAAAGCATTGTCTCACAGGAAAGGAATAACAACCCCTATCACACCAGGCAGTTATTGTCCACGTCAGTTCTAGAATATATGTTCTCTCACTGAGTAGGTGTCTTTTTCACTGCACTAATAAATACTCATGAACCAATAAGCAACTATTTAGTAATGCCTGTTTTCTTAAGGGCATAACTATTTCATAGAAGAAGAGGACTACACTGCAGGCATTTTTTATTGTCAAAGTCTCGTATGTGAAAGCAGAGTAATGTTTTGTAAAAAGAGGGATAGCCTTAGAGTCAAAATGACCAGAGTTCAAATCCCAAACCTGTCACTTTATTATGTGTCATGGAAAAGGCACTGAATCTTTGTTAGCCTCAGTTTACTAATATATAAAATGAGAATAATAATGCCTGTAAGGCCTGCCTATCAGGGCTCTTGCAAAGCTCAGATGAGTTAAGATGCTTTGCAAACGTAAAAGTGTTACATAAATTTTAATTATTATCACTTAAATAGTCAGCTAGGTAATACAGTAGAGTGCAGGACTTGGAATCAGGAAGACCTGTGTTCAAATCCTACCTCGGGTATTTACTGTGTTACCCTGGGCAAATCACTTAATTTCTCTGTGCCTTGGTTTCCTCATCTGTAAATTGGGGATAATATATAGCACCTACCTTACAAATTTGAATGAATCAAATGAGTGAGCATATGTAAAGAACCTCACAAACTTTGAAGAACTATACAAATGCTTGATATGATGATGATGATGATGATGATGATGATGATGATGTGATAGTTAATCAAAGGCTATATTATTGTCTACTTACAGATCCTTTATCCACATCTCTCTGGGATAGGATAGGAATCAAAAGAATAGATTGTATAATTGCTGAAGCTAGTTCCATACTTTTCATCTGTGATCCTCTTTCATTCATATGAATAAATAAATTTCCCCTCCCCTATCACACCCATAAATGAGTTCATTGTTTATCTAATTTTTAAAAAAAGCATTGTATCTACATCATCACTCCCACATATAGAATGCATGATAGGAAAAAAACATTTAAGGTAAACAAATAGACACACTTACATATGACAATATATACCTCAAATCATACCTGTTGTCTACAACCAGTGTTATGCTGGGGCTGGCTCAACATAGACCAGCTCAGGAAAGCTGATTTTTAAATTTTCAGTGTGAACATGTATACCTCTGAAATTGGCAAACATTATGAATTAGGGCTTGATTATTGTTTCATGGCTTGTATAGACCTAAGACATAACGGAGAAAATGTTAATAATACAGATTAAAATGTCTTACATTCCTGCCTCTTCCACCTTGGACCTCCCCCCCCCGGAAAGCTGGTAGTTAAACATTTGCCAGTACAACCCTGTATCCCCCTATATCTACAGAGAATAGGGAAATTTGTTTTCTCCTCAGCTCTTTGGATTCCAGTTTGGTTATTACCTCAATCTGAATTCAGTTTATCATTTAGTGTTTTTTTACATTGTCATGGTAATTGCATATATAATTCTATGTCTTCTGCTTACTTCACTCTATATCAGTTCATATTAGTCTCCCCAAGTTTCATGTAATTCTTCTTCATGGTTTCTTATACTGTAATAATATTCTTTTATATTTATACTTATAATCATTTTTACTATTCCTCACTAGAATTTTTGGACCATGTGAAGTTGTCATAGTGAATTCTTATACTAAATACCACAGAACTGGTAGAATTCTCTGGATAAGTAACATATATTTTCAATGCTCTAAACTTTTCATGAAAAAGAAGTCTTTCACCTTCTCTGTAGCTTCCTTATACTATAATTATATTCTTTACATTTCTTTTTCATACTTGTTTGGCCATTCCTCAGTCATCTACTTTACTACTAGCATTTTTGCTACCAAAACTAAAAAAAATAAATTAAATTAAAAGGCCTGACATGGATATTTTGGTATGTATGGTATCTTTCTCTCTGCCTTTGACCTCTTTGGAGTATACACTTGATAGTAGTATTTTTTTAATCAAAGGGTATTAATAACTTGATAAGTTTTCCAACATATTTCAAAATAATTTTTCAGAATGATTGGACTAAAGTCCAGTTGCACCAACAGAAGAGCTTTGCCAGTTTGCTAGATTTGACATAAAAACTTAGAAAAGTTTTAATTTGTCTTCTCTCACCATTAGTGATTTGAAACTTTTAAAAATTAGTTATTGAAAGTGTCTATTTGGGGGGCATGCTTTCTTTTTATTACTTATCTATTAAGGAAGGACTTATGTTCTTCTATATCCATAATGATTCCCTAAATACGTGGATGGACTTAAGAAGAGGAAGCATAATACAATATAAATAACTTTGGGTCTTAAGTCAGAGAATCAAGTTAAATCCTGGTTCTTCCACTTAATGCCTCTATTATATTGGGCATACTTTGCTTCTTTTGACCTTAGTTTACTCTTCTGTAAAAAAAAATGAGGATGTTGGATTGCATGATTTCTTAAATCCCTTCTAGGTCTAAATCTGATACTAAGGCTACTAATTTAGGGGCCAATAAATGTAGTTCTTTGTAAATGTTCTCATTGAAAAATAGATGTACTGAATTAATTTTGTATATATAGGTACCAGCTTTAGGAGAAGAAAATAACTACAGCTGGATTTGAATGAGGGAAAGAATATAGCTCATTGCCTAAACCATTTAGTCCCCAACAAATATTCTTATTATAATATAATAACAATAATTAATAAGGATGATAGACAACCGCTTGTATCTGCAATAAAAGAATAATTGTTGCTAATTTTCTTTTGGTAGTGCCACTATTGAATTAATCATACCCTTGATGAATACTGAAACACAGTATTAGGCTGGTGTAGGTGTGCCAGCTCCCTACAGCTGCTTAAGATTGTTTCTGTTATCAAGTGCTGCAGCCTTATGACTGCAAAATTGATAGGCAATAGGAAATAGAGCATTTTCTTTTCTACCCTAAATATATGGCTTTTCTTATATGTATGTCTACATTTGTGTGGGTATACTTGAATCTTTCTGTCTATATGTATATATTGTATATATATAATATATACATATGGGTATATATATATACATATATATATACATATGTATATGTGTGTATGATTATTCTTCTAGATAGAAGGCCAGAGGAATTGTTCAGAAATCTCTAGACAAGACAAGTAAATAAAGAGTAGAATTTCTTTTTCCAAACTTTAGTGAACAGAATCCAGAAGGATAATGCTAATTTAATGTGATCCTTTGTGTCAATTAGGAACATAAAATATGGTAATGCATGAGAAGGAGTCTCTGTGAAAGTTTACGGAATTGGAAATTTTTTTTGTGATTTAGCGAGTGAGATCTACTGGTAAGCTTGAATCTGTGCAATTCTGCATAGAAATTCAATAAAGTAACTTCACATGGACTGGAAAATGGACTTATGTCTCAAAATAATAGTCTGTTTGGGCAACTTTTTCTCACAATACCTCTATACCAATTTTGCAACTCAATGTCCCTTCAGAGATTTCCAGTTCTTTAAATTAACCCTAGGTAAGGGTTTTTTTTGTCTTTTTAGAAAAATATTGAAGTAGTAACAGAATGTATTTGTAGCTCTCAGGGAAACTAAGGATCTTATTATCCATTATTAGGAAAAAAACTTAGAAATTTCCTCTGAGTAGGCCCTGGGGAACACTGGATGAATTGATGTGTCAAGAGTTGACTGGACAGAATTTCAACTGAAGAAATAATGAGTGGATCTAGTGTCAAGATAGTGAAAAGATTTAACTTCTTCGGGGACCTAGAAGGCAGCATGCCATAGCAGTATTAAACTTGGAAGACTCCCTTAAGCTAGCTATTTGGGCCTGGGCAAGTCATTTTCTGAATCTCATTTCCTCATCTCTAAAATGAATGAGTTGAAACTGATGATCTGTAAGATCCCTACTAGCACTAAATCTTTGACTCTATAATCCTCTGAGGCTAGGCTTGATAGGACAGTGATCCAACGGTTGTGACCTATGTAAGCGGATTGTCGATTAGAAAAGAAAGTATAAACAAAGAATCTGAAAAGGATTGCAGGATTTTGTAAAACCCTTGACCAAAATGGAAAAAAGTAAGACTATTTGGGCCTTAACTTAACTGTATATAGTTTATACAACAAATTGCCTCCCTTAGATATTTCAATAGATCTCTGATCTCTCAAGTAAGGCTAATCCCACATATAGTACAGATCACAATCTATTCATGTCTTCTCATCCTGCATAAGTGTCATCTATGTCCTCCTACAAATACTCTAAAGAATTGTTTAGAGATGCCCTAGATCTCTTGACATTACTCGGATACGAATGGACTTCACAGACATTCCATCAGTTATCCTTTGCTGTCCTTACATGGCCAACTCATCATTTTATGTTCTGTCTGGCATAACTTTTAACTTCCTTCTGCCAAATTCTTTGTTAGTAATATGCTGAAAGCTAAGTAGACTCGCCATACTCATAACACTACATTATAAGTTTAGTTTTGATTTTCAAGAAAAGAAAATACCCGTAATAAATTCCTTGCTTTGGTTATGAACATTAGTAACAATTAAAATGATACTATATTCTTTATTTCTACTTCTGAAGTTGGCATGCTGAATTATTTATTTGTGGGTCACCAGTGGGCACAAAATAATCAAATAATATAATTTATATGATTGGAAATGTTGCTACAATCTTCATCTTACTTTTACATAGCAGATTGTATGACCCTAGGTGCCAAAATCATTGGTTGTTATTTTTCTGATGCTGGGTTACATTTGATGTTACCGGTGGTTTTCAGGGTTCGATGGCATAGAAATAGTGATATTCTATAATATTTTCCAAGAGATCCCTTCTAATGCACAGTTCATTGCTAAGTATGGATTTTAATACACAATAGGTCATAGTATAAGTGCCTGAAAACACTGATAAAGAGCAGGTAGCCTATGGAAGAAATATTGGTCATTCTCCTCCTCCCTTCACATATCTTTTCCTCTGTTGTCAATGCAGGAGTATTTAGTCAACATGAAGTCAGATGAGGACAACTTATGAACTTTATATATCTTTTACATAGTCTATGTATAGGGAGTTGGCACCAAAGATTAATAGGGAGATAGTAAGAGAACACACAGTTGCCACCGATGACTTTAAGTCACTGGGCCTAGATTGAACTAGATCTTTTTTTTGCTCAATAAATTTGGAGATGTGATTGCTAAGCTTTGGTCACAATCCTCTATGAAAGATTGCAAAGCATAGGAGAGTTGCTTCCATATTTAGGCAGGCATATTTTCAGGAAGAAAAAAAAAGAAACAGAACTTGAAAAATGTAATCCAGTGTATTTGAATTTGCTTCCTCTGAAAAATTCTAGAATACATTTTTTGAGGGGGGAAAGCAAGGCATTTGGGGATAAATGACTTGCCCTGTGTCACACAGCTAGTAAGTCTGAGGCCGGATTTGAACTAAGGTCCTCCTGACTATGCCACCTAACTGCCACTAGAATGTATTTTTAATGAGATAGTAAGAATTGAGAAAAGGAATATATGTACAAAAAGATCCATCAGGGGTTCATCAGGAACAAATTATACAATACTAATTTCATTTTCTTTTATTCAAACATGATTTCTAAATTGGCAAATTATTTTTTTTATTTTGCTAATATTTTTGCAAAATAATGGTACAATCTGTCATGTAATTCTTATGAATAAAATGGAGATAATTGGGTTAGACCATAGCATAATTAGGTGGATTCAGAATTAGGCAAATGGCTATCAAAGAATATTCAATAATAGAACAACTTGAAAGGAGATTTCCAACCTTAGGGATCTGTGCTTAGCCTTGTTTTCCTAAAGTATTCAATCAATGACATCAATAAAGACATAAATTAGCAATTTGGCAAATGTCATAAAGTTAGGAAAAATAGTTAACATACTGCATGACAGACTCAGGATACCAAAAAGATATTTAAAGAAAGAATACTTGGCTGTATCAAATAAAATGGAATTTAATTGGGTTAAATGTAAAGTCATACTCAGGTTCAAAAAATACACTTAACAAATACAAGATTGGGAAGCACACATAGGAAACAGTTTGTCTTGAAATGAGCTGGGTAGCTTAATGGACTTTATAAGTTCAAGATGTGTCACCAACAAAACTAATGAAATCTTAGGCTACATAAGAGCCTTGACAAAAGAATTACATTCAGAAATAAGAAAGTGATAATTCTGTTATACTCAGCCCAGTTCAGATCACATCTTTTACTGTGTTCAGTTTTGGGTACCACATATAAATGACATTGATAAGTTTTAGGGAGTTTGTAAGTCAAGTTTCTTTAACAAAATATTTTCTTATGCTGTTATGTTTTAGTGACTCCTAACTGGATAGATGCATGATCAAGCATCTTGTGTTTTAAATTTAAAAGACAAAGAATCAATGACCACCAGTGGGAGGAGAGAAAATACCTCACATTAAGTTTCCTGGCATATGCCACTGATGCACACAGTAATTGCCTACAATATTCAAGTGATAATAATAAAAGAAGCAGGAATTTTCTAGGAATTGATGACCACCTTAGAAGAGATGATATTGGCCTAGGGATTATGAATTTTTTAATACAATTTTAACTGATTAGTACCTTGGATTTCTAGAAAATGTATGTTTGGTTGTTGCCAGTTGTCTCTCTTGAATTATCTCTAAGTATTCCACAGATTTCATAATTTAATTTTAATAATAAAAATACTGTGGAATGGTGAGAAAATAGAAGATGGCTTTTATTGTTTCTTTTAGTCCACATTTGGAAATATAAAGTCATGTTTTATATCTATATGATATTTCTTATAAATAATATACTCTGCTTCCATGACAGTGATATTCATATGTTAAACATGCATGGGTTATTTAAAAATAGCAGAAATGTCTTGCTCGAGTGTAGAGAAAAGTATAATTTTAGAGCTTTAGAAAGAGGAGGTTTATTTTTTTAAGATTAATTTGGAATAGCAAATTTCAAATCAATTTTTAACTCCTTTCATGCTACAATTTCATTGCTTTTTAAAATTCCGAACTTAAGTTTACCTCTCCATTAGGACAGGTTCAGCCTTCCAGTGTACACATAAACTCCCTCCCTCCTTCCCTTCCTTTCTTCCTTCTTTCCTTCCTTTCTTCTATTTCTTTTCTCCCTTCTCTGCTTCCCTCTTTCCTTTCTTTACAAATAGACTAATTTACACATACAGGCTGTAATCTATAAACCTCTTCATTCTTACCATGACTATATATTTTTTCAAGTCCAGGATAAGGATCTCCTCTATCTCATTCCCAGTACTATGGTGTTCCTAGTGGAAGCAAATATTTGCTTCCCTAGATTGAATCATCAGGTGAAAAAGGGATGAGCCTGGGGTAGTAGGATATGTGATATCACCACAAGCAGGCTTCACATTCTGGCAGAGAAGGAATTATGGCAGAGAAGATGGCAAAAGACAGAAAGGTACATCTGAGAGGTGAAGTAGGGGACATAGTGGAGGTGGAAAGAGAAGAAGAAATGAAAGGATGTCATTCTTGAAGCATATGTTTTACTTAATAAATGCTTTTGTTATTGCTGCTTACTCAAGAATCCAGGCATATCCTATCATTATTTTCTGTTGGAACAAGGAATATGGACTGCCACTGTGATTTCACTAATAGCACAGATTCTGAGGATTTGTGATTTTACTGGATTCTCTGCTTTAGGGAACTTGAAAAAGAGGAAACTCCTCATCATCAACGCAAGTTGGCACTTTTCTCTGAGACATACTGAGACATACCAGTTATCTGGAAGACTTAAAGGTTTGCCAAGGATCACTCATCCATTATGTGTCAGAACTGAGACTTGAACTCAGGTCTTCTTTGTTTTCAATCAATCTTTCTTGATACTTTGCCAAGCTGCTATTATTTTTCCATCATGATTTTTATTCATTACATACCAAGTCTGAGAATTCTAGACAAGGGATTCTATTGGTGAAATGCTGTGAAAGATATCATGACAGAAATATGTGAATGGAAAGAATATGGGCCACACATAGCAAGGACATTTAACCCTGGGACAGCCTAAGTGTTATAACAGAATTTATACAAAATAAAGAATGTGAAAGGAAGACCTCTGGCACCTTGGGTAGATATGGTTGAACTTTCTACATAATGGGAAGGAATGGATGGGTCACAGTTGGAAATGTTGGGGGAAACATCCACATCAGTAAGACTACAGATTCATTACAATTTTGGAGTATACCACGTAAGTATACAGGCAATAAAATCATAAAACATAGCCATAAAAAGAAATGAAGACCAACATTGAGTGCATCTATGCAAACAACTGACAAAAGAAAAAAGAACAAAACACGTGAACACAAAACACTATGCACACGGTTGGGAAAACATTACATCACATTTGTTTTCCTGACCTTGTGATAGAATTTCTCTATCAAGGCCTATTGACAGTGCACTAAAAGTTCAGGGTTAAATTTATTTTCATGTAATAACAAAATACAAAGAAAAAGTTTGTGATAATTCATATTCTTTTCATTTAATTTTACAAAAAAAAAGTCTTTTCTATGTAACTATAAACCTTAAGATTTTTTTCCCATGTTACCCTTGTCTCTGGCACAATCTTTTGCATGCAGTCAATAGTCAATAAATGTTTGCTGAATTAAATTAACTTTAAGTTCAATGTTCTTTCCATTATGCTGTGCCATCTATCCAAAAATAGCATTATTGTGGAAGCATAAGTAGTTTGAAAAGTAAATGACTATTAAATAAAATTAAACTAAATAAAAACCATGTTCTTGAATAAACACTTTAAGATAAATAAGGTAAAAAACTATGATGCTATTGGTGGGATTGTAGGATAAGACCTATTTTCCCATCTTCTAATTTGTTGATCACACATCCCTTGAGTTCAGGTCATAGCTCCTCACTCTGTAAGTCTTTGATTTAGAACATTGGATCAGCAAATTAGCTGTTTCTTGGCCGGTCGTGTTTTCTTTGAATGAGTGGGCATATTGTTGCTCACTGTCCTAGAATAAGGGTTATATGCCCCATATAAATGCTTATTCTCTTCTCTCACCCACCCTTAATATACACCTACTAAAAACAAAGTAAAAATAGAATTTAATTACCTCTGATTTTTTTTTATGTAAAAGTCACAATAACAACATTATTCTCACTCAGATGTAGAATTAGTTTAAAAAGTTCACACAGTCCTAACCCTAGCCCACCCACCTCCCACCCACTGCTGAATATGATCTGTGCTACTGGAGCTGAAGTGAATACCAAATAAATTGTGGCCCTTTGGGGAAGTTACTTCATTTTTCTTCCATGCATGTGGAATAAATTACTGCTTTTGTAATTGAATCATTTGAAAACCTAGCAAAACAGTTGCAATGTCAGAACAACTATAAACTTTCTAATCCTATTTTTTTTTGGAAGGAGATGGATGGTGATAATGGCACCATTACAATTTTGTTCTTTAGTACATGTACAATTTAACATGGCACAATACATCGAGGACCTTTGAATTAGGAAAATTTGGTTTTAAGATCTGTCTCTGACAGATATTAGCTATGTGACCATGGCTAAACTCATAATTTTGTAATGGCTCAGGCAAGTTTAATATTCTTAGTTAGATATGACTTATTGAATTGTATCCAGTTTCTGCAAGGGGTATTGCTATAAGGGGAATGCTCTATACTCAGGAAATCACAGGTTTCTAGTTTTTGTTTTAGGTAAAATACAGATTGGGGCAGGGTGTCATATGGTAGAAAGAGCACTGCCTCTGCATTCAGAGGGCCTGGGTTCAAATACTTCCCTTGTCATTTACTACCATTGTGATCTTGGGCAAATCACTTACTCACTCTAGACCTTGACATCTGTAAAATGAGAGAGTTCTATTAGACATTGTGAAATAACTGTTTCACTGTCTGTAGAATGGGGTTGAATGAATGAAAATCATTTCCTAAGTATTTTCTACATGTTAATCCCTGGGCATATAAACAAAAAGAGTACAATAATCCCTGCCTTTAGGAGTTTGTATTCTCATGGAGGAAGAAAAGACATAAAGAGGAATGAAGGCCTGGTAAGGGATTTAGGACCTGAGAAATCACATAGGTGCCAAGTGGAACAGTGATACAACCTTTCTAGAGCCAATGTTAGTATTGACTTGATTAAATTTCTTGGAACAAGAGGTAGAAATAGGGGGGAGGCTAGCATAAGGCATCAAGAGACAAAATGGACAGATGAAGAGGAGATGTCAGGATCCCAGGGAGGGCCAACTCCTCCCACGTATGGCCTCTGGTGGTCTGGTTTGGGGAGTGAAATGGCATCTACTGCCTTCCTCTATCTACTTGATAAGAGTATAAGATGAGCTTCTATCATTTAGTAGCAATTTGCTTTTTCTATATGTGGTTAAAAATGTCTTTTACGTGTTTTGGTAGATGTGTAAATCTTGGAAAGGTTCCAAAGTAAGCCCCATGATAAACTCCTGGCCAGCCAAATTTTCTCAAATAAATAGGTGATTTAATTGATTCATTTAGCTCCTTTTTCCTGAAATGAATGAAGAAATTATAGCTCTATTATGTAACCAAATTTTTTACTTTATATGTACAGTTTCCATTTCTAACTAACCTGGACTATGAGCTCATCTGATGAAGATTTTGGCCTCATAATTAACCACTAGTAGTATCATTGCTTTGATCATGTAGGTTAGCCTGTTGTTCTATTGATCCTCATCTCTGCTACATGAACTGCCCAGAATCTTATCGTGAGATTGTGTTCAGTCATTTTCAGTCATGTCCAACTCTTTCTGACCCCATTTGGGGTTTCCTTGGTAAAAATACTAGAATGGTTTGCCATTTCTTTCTTTAGCTCATTTTACAGATGAGAAAACTGAGGCAAACAGGGTTAAGTGACTTTCTGAGGGTCACACAGCTAGTAAGTGTCTAGGGCCACATTTGAACTCAAGAAGATGAGTCTACCCGACTACAGGTGCAGCACTTTGTATCACCTAGCTGCCCTTTCCTGAGATTAACTGTCTTCACTACATCTGCCCTTCTGGATTAACTTATGTGGAGCTCTTCATTTGACACCTGACTGAGCAGAGTCTGTCCATCTTGTTAGATAACCAACTAGTAAGCTTTTGTTCTTTGATTTTCATTAAGGACCAAATAGCACCAAGAGCATGTGTAGAAGTTGTGAGCAGGCTTATTTAGTCTTAGCACAAGAGAAAACTTAGTACCTAGAGCTATTTGAAAGGGAAATATACTGACCTAAGTTGTAGTAAAGATTAGCTGCTCACCTGTTGGGCATACTATAGGAGAGACTCTTCTTTGGGTACAGGCTGGACTAGATAGCTCTGAGGTCCTTCCCAACTCTGAGATTCTGTGATTCTCTAGTGTTATAATACACTGATCAAATGGCTACATTAAGTAATAATCACTAAAATAATAATAATAATAAAGCTACATGGAAAATAACACTAAATTTATGCCAGTTTTATGATATTATGGGAAGAACTGAGGGACGTGTCTTAGGTGATAGTAAGTTAAATTAAAAATGGGTTGACAGGCACTGTGCTAAGTATCACGGATCCAAAGAAATGGCAAAAAATGTCCCTTCTTTCAACAAGCTCATAGTATAATGGAGAAGACAACATGTAAAAAGCTCTGTATAAAGAAGATATGTATACTTAAGCGCCAAGATGGAATAGTAGATAAGATGCTGGACCAGGAATCAAGAAGATCTGAGTTCAAATCCAGTCTGAGATGATTACTAGCTGTGTGACCCTGGGGAAGTCACCTAAACTCTGCCTTCCTCAGTTTCCTCACCTGTAAAATAAGAATAATACCTACTTTCAAGAGTTGTTATAAGTATAAAATGAGATAATATTTGTAAAGCACTTTGAAAACTTCAAAATGTACTATTAAAAGTTAGTTATAATTATTGTTGTACAGAAAGTCTTTCCCAGCCCTTCTTAATCCTAGTGCCTCCCCTCTCTTTATTTTAGTTGTCACTATTTACCTTCTATATAGCTTGCTTTGTATATATTTGTTTGCATGTTGTTTCCTTCATTAGATTGTAAGCTCCTTTGTGACAAGGGTAGTCTTTTGCCTCTTTTTGTCTCCCCATCACTTGGCACAGTATCTGGCACATAGTAGGTCCTCAACAAATATTGATTGATATAGGATAAATTGTCCAACAGGCTTGGCTCAACAGCCAATGATGGGTTCACTTGGTCATTTTAAAGTGGCCATGCCTTTCAGTGCTCAGCTATCATATGAACAGAAGTATCCTTGGAGTATATCTCCTCCTAAATGTGAAATCACTATGTCCCTTGAGTCCCTAGAAATTTCCAGAGGAACTTCATTTCTTCCCTTCCTGAGACAGCCCCTGTAGACAAATTTAACTACGACATTTATATTGGAAGTTATTCATGCCCTTAACATCTAATCCCCTACTTACTCTTATTCACTTAGTAGAAAGAAGAAAGAGGCCAAAGGGACTTTAAATCAGGCTACAAGAGGAGGTGGTGATAGTATTGTTGAAAATCTAAGAAAGAGAGTGTGAACCAAGATGGCAGTGTAGAGGGAGCATCCATCCATATTCTCCCAACATTCCCCTCTAAACAACTTTAAGGTAATATATCAAATCAAATTCTGGAAATCTGCATCTATTTAATTTGAGTGACACTATAGAAAAAATACAGAAAGGAATTTTCAGTCTGTAAAAGATAACAGTAGGTGCTCACATCCCAGTCACAGAGAGGGCAAAATTGAGAGTTAATAGCATTAAGTACAAATTTCATTCGGAAAATGTACAAAAATCCTGTGAAAAGATTCCGGACATCTTTTCTTTGCTATTAACTTTATCTTCCTTGTATTAGTCACTTGTCCCAAATTTTCTAAGCCTTTTGTCTGTCCTTCACTGTGATGTTATCAGCTACCCGGGAACACTAGCCATGAAAATTGTTATGTTAAGCATATTTCCACAGGAACTTATTGCTTTAATAAGTAAGGAAAATGCTCGGAAGAAAAAGAATCGTCATTCAAGATTCATTAGGAAAAAAATACCGAGTGATTCTCCACAGAATTCAAACTTCCCTTTGCATGGAATACTCACTGTACCCTGAGGTCTCTATGAAAGAGGAGAAAAAAAAAAAAGATTGCCCCTAATCAAAATAAAGTAAATGTTACCCTTTTAAGGTTAAGAACTGTTGCAAGATAATATAGATAGCAAACTACTTTTTCTGTTGTCAAAGTCAAAGCAGCTTCAAATTATTAAAAATGAAAATTCTATTGGAACTATTAAAAATGAAAATTCAGTGATCTCAGAGTCAACCTTTTGTACAGATCTGATTCTGTTCTATAAGTCTCTCACAAACATCATAGACATCATAGATAGGGACTAGATCTGTGATTTCATTGGTATGAGTAATTCCTAGATGAAGAAACTCATTCCACTAAAGCAGGTTGGTACCTTCTGAGAACAGTGTCACATAGCCAGCTTGTATCAGAGGTCAGAGTTGAACCCAAGTCTCCTAGGTCCTAAGGCCAGCTTTTTATCCACTGACTACAAAACACTCTCATTGCAAATATACAAAATGAGTTTATATTAAAGAACTACTTGTATAAAATCAAAATCTGCTACTCTTGGATCCTTTGACCTATTTCCATCACTGGTTTAATGTTAATTTTATTCTTTTTTGAGTTTAAAAATTATCTACTTCTTTTCCTATTTGTTTGCTAATTTTTCTATTTTAGAGTTGTAATGGAGCTCAGAAATTATCTAGTTGAACTCATATTCGCAAAGAATTCCCACTATTCGATACCCCCCAAGTCATCCAGCTTCTTCCAAAGGAATCCCAATAAGGAAGAATCCACCATCTCCCAAGGCAGTCCATTATCATTAGTATTACTGTGTGGTCTTTGTATACTTTTTGAATGAGATTCTACACAAAGTTCAAACATGTAGTCCTAATCCAGTGAGACTTCTCAATAATATTGGTGGGCACAATTTGAGAGATGAGGGACAAAACCTTTTTAGGTTTGCCTAGTTGTGAGTCTTAAACAATCTAGAAAACCATTAACCTCTCATAGAAAGCCTGTAGGAGTAAGTTAGCAACCACATGCAAAATAGCATATTGTGAATGAATCAGAGTGAATTTCCTGGACTAAACGCAATCTTTTTTTCTTCCCCTTCAGGGAAGATCTGAATGACTGAGAGTAGTTGCCTTTAAACAAGTTTTTAAAGCTGATAGAAGTAACCGAAGAGCAGGTTTTCCACAGAGAAACTGTGTCACGAAGTTGACAAATAAGTGTAGGGAGTACTTTCTGACTGGGTCTTAAAGGCCAGGAGAGAGGTAACTTTGATGAGTGTGGGAATAATAAGAAAAGCATAGCATCTTTCCCATTTCTGCTATTATATAAATGTTATATTTTTTTAGGTTACCTCCCTCCTCAACTACCCCCCAAGCAGTTCATAGACAATAAAACACCAGGAATCCCTGAAGAGTGGTAAAATGCTGACATGATTTAAGAAGGAAGACTCTGATAAGGAGATAAAAATCTAATAAACAGAGTCTAGAGAACCTTGGTGAGTCTCAGCTGCTTGCCAGGGTAAGCAAAACCCCTCCCAAGGAAAACAAAAGGAGCCTTAATCACAAGGACATTCTACTCACAAACCATCTGAAGGAGAAAGTTAAGGCCATGACCTGTGCAGGCTGAAGTTATGAGCATACTGACAAGAAAATATTTGACTTGGTTCAAGAAGCAAAATCAGTCATTGGATTTTTTAATATCTTTTCCCCCTCAATAAACAGTAAAATAATGTAGTACTTTGTTTATACGTGAGAATGTGTATCTATGGTAAATAGATCTCACATTGTAACTTGTATTTAATCCAGTTTTGATTTTGCTTTTTACTTGAATCCTTGTAAAAAACTGGCTTTGTAGGACTTTTGTGTGAGTATATATATATATATATATATATATATATATATAGCTGAGGAGCAGAAAAAACACAGAAGGGCCTATTCTACCCCCAATCTTCAGAATGAGCTCCTCCCTCTACCAGTAAGTTCACATCCTCCTCAACCCAACTCACAAATGTGTTGTGCTCCAAAGCACATTTGTAATTTTTTTTTTATTTGGAACTAGGGATATTTAGAACCTAATATTATAAATGATGAAAGGGAACACGGTATAAATGATGAAGAGGAGCTGGCCTGGTAGTCAGGAACATCTGTTTTCAAATCCTGCCTCTGTCTTGTACTAACTATATGACCATGGGTAAGTCACATAATCTCTTGATGTTTAAGGCAACTCTCAAAAACTATCAAGTCAATCAAATTGCAGATCGACACCTATGGGTAGAGTTTCCACATTGGGAGTTCTCCACACAGATGATGTCATAGAACCATAAAGAAATACACACATGAACATACATACACATAGGTGTTTGTGTGTGTGTATTGCACTGGCACTCTCCTAGAGCCTACATTTCTCCCTGTCAGATATCTAGAGTACTCTTAGAGGTTAACAGATGTCTTTTGTCTACCACCAATGGCTCAAGTCCCCACCAACTCTGATAACCAGTATCCCAATTCCATTTCATCACTTAATATCATATAGCTTTGACAAACATATGTTCACTTCAAAGGTTTTTCAAGAACAAAGTACAGATATTTCCTCCAAGACCTCAGGGAGAGAATCTCCCCTATATCACCTTGGGTTCTAACCTATGTCCGTCTTTTCTCAGTTCTTTTATATCATTAGTCTCACCAAGTTTAGGTATAAAGACAGCACTGATGCTAGATTGGTCCTTGTTTCACCCACTACTAAGGTGGGGTTCTGAAGGTCACTCCTGAAGGAGGCAAACAACATTTCCTACCAGCTGCTCTGCTTGGTTTCTACTTCACTTGGTTTCCCCCTCAACAATCCCCACCCCCATCCCCACATGTTTCTACCATGGAGAAACTCATCACCAGGCAACTTATCATGACCCAGACTGCTTCAACTTTGGCACTCATGTGTTGTTCAGTCAGGTCTGACTCTTGTTGATTCCATTTGGGGTTTTATTTTTTTTTTAGTTTAAATCATTATTTATTTAATATTTTTAGTTTTCAGCATTGATTTTCACAACAGTTTGAATTACAAATTTTCTCCCCATTTCTACCCTCCCCCCCACTCCAAGATGGCATATATTCTGGTTGCCCCATTCCCCAGTCAGCCCTCCCTTCAGTCACCTCACTCCCCCCCATCCCCTTTTCCCTTACTTTCTTTAGGGTAAGATAGATGTTTATGCCCCATTGCCTATATATCTTATTTCCTAGTTGCATACAAAAGCACTTTTTTAACATCTTCTTCCAAATTCTTTCCCCTCTTCCCTCACCACCCACCCACCCTAAGAAGGCAAGCAATACAACACAGGATACATGTGTGTCATTATGCAAAACCCTTCCACAATACTCATGTTGTAAAAGACTAACTATATTTTTCTCCTTCCTATCCTATCCCCCTTTACCCAATTTTCTCCCTTGACCCTGTCCCTTTTCAAAAGCATTTGCTTTTGATTACCTCCTCCCCTTAATTGCCCTCCCTTCTATCACCCCTCTCTTTTTATCTCCTTCCTCCTTCTTTCCTGTGGGTAAGATATCCAATTGTGTGTATATGTTATTCCCTCCTCAGATCAAATCCAATGAGAGCAAGATTCACTCACTCCCCCTCACCTGCCCCCTCTTCCCTCCCAACAGAACTGCTATTTCTTGCCACTTCTGTGTGAGATAATTTACCACATTCTCTCTCTCCCTTTCTCCCTCCCTCAATATATTCCTCTCTCATCCCTTAATTTGATTTTATTTTTTAGATGTCATCCCTTCATATTCAACTCACCCTGTGCTGTGCCATATATATATATACATACATATATATGTATGTGTGTATGTATGTATGTATGTATATTCCCTTCAACTACCCTAATACTGAGGTCTCATGAAT
>CM053624.1:101751306-101769568 GCA_028646595.1 Phalanger gymnotis | reverse complement strand
ATATAAAGGAAATATCAGAGATGGAGTCTGGGGACCATAGAGGGAGGAAAGGGGGAACAATTAAGAGCATATTGAAATATTACTAGAGAGGGAGAATAAATTTTAAAAAGTGAGTGGAGACCCTGAAAACAGAAAAGAGGGTAGAGACATCAGAGATAATTAGGAAGTAGAATTCTTAAGACTTGGCAACTGATTGGACCCAAGGATCAGAAAGAGTAAAGTTTCAAATGCCAAAAATTGAAGTCATTAGGACATGGACTTGAAAGAGATCTTATAGATTGAGTCCAACCTCCTACCCTCTGTTAACCCAGTTTCACAGGTGAGGAAGCTAAGTCTCAAAAGGATAAAGTGACTTTCCAAGATCATGCTGTACATAATAGAGAAAATATTTTAGCCTTGGTTGCTTGATAGCAGAACTAGTATTCTTTTCATTATAAAGATACTGCCTCTTATGTTGTCACTTATTTAAATTGAAATGTAGATTTGATAGTTAGCCAGTCAATTTGTTCAAATTAAAAAACTAAATAAGTCTACTATGGCATTTAATTTCAGTACACTGGATGTCTCTCCACCAGATTAATCAAAAGAGTGGCCAGTTGCTAAAATGGACACAAATTCTGTTTGAGTTTGGTATTAGTTTATATTTTTCTTTAGTTTTTAAAAATTAATTAGATGATTTGAACTTTGATCAACCTTTGCATGGCTACCTTTATCCCTTTGAAATAATTAATATCGATTAGTATAAAGTAACTTTCAACTAGAAAAAAACCCATAATTTGACATGATGTCTTACTGTTATTTAACCTATGATAAGGAGCATGGTGCCAGGAAAGTATACGGGAACTAAACTATTCCTCAAAATTTTCAGTTCTTCTGAGAATAGGCAAGACTGAAACCAGATGCTCAAAGAGATTTCCTTCTAACTCTTGGAAAGCCAAAAAATCCATCTAATATTTTCCTGTGAACTTCATTCAATATCCCCTGCCTCTATACCCAATTCCATTCCTGTGCTTCTATGCCCAAACTTCAGAACTGTAAAATTCATTCAAGATAAGTTAACAGACTCCCTGAGTAAGGAAACTCCTGGCACATTACTGGACCTGAGTCTAATTTTAAATTGGTGTGGATGCTTTTGTATTGCTAACGGTATTTGGGGGAGGATGTCAGGAGGATATCTCAATTGAATGAGTATGCATAAGCAGGATTTGGCTTCATTTTGCAGCTATATTAATACCACTTAGAAATCTGAACTGCTATGAACTGAACCTGCCCCTACAATAACCCGCCTTGTTGTTATGGCACTTAGTGACATTTTCTGCTGTGTTGTATGATGACTTAAGGGCTATAATGGGTTCCATGCTGTTAAATGTCATCAAATATCATGAATCATAAACAATTCCATCATTTCCACCTGAGATTAGGAATACTTATGAAGTTTAATCTCAGTTTGAGTTTTCCAAGCCCTTTAAATGAAGACCTTTTAATTTTTTTCCTCTTTCTAGTTTCCAAGAAACTCCAAACTTTCTTAATTACTGTATGTGAACTGGAGAGGTGTGGGTATGGATAGAATGAGATTGATAGGCCAGTGGCAATTCATATAAAACCCAAAGGACAAACTGTGCATAGTAGGAATAGCCAGGTGGGCAGAGGGAAGCAGAACTCTACCATTTATGCAAGGTGACTGCCAAAGGGAAAATGTATAGCATATGTTTTCATTTTCCAAATGGAATGTAGATTTTACAAACTTTATATGAAAAAAAAAGTTTATGGATTAATAAAACTGATGATCAAGAAAAATTAAAAATTAAACAGAAGAACAAAATGTGAAACCTTTCAAATTGCTTTTAATGGGATAAAGTAAATATATATATACATATATATATATATATAAGTACATAATAGCAATAAAAACAGCATAGTGGAATACATGTAATGGAACATATGATTGCATTTATCTACTAGATTCCATTATTACTTTCAGAATTTTGAAATATAAAATTATATAACAATAATTTACCATTAGTTTTATCTTACTTAAATTTAATTTTTTCAATTAATAATCCTTTACCCTCTAACATTGCCCTGCATTTAAAAAAATTGTTTAAATATGTGTCATCAAACAAAATAAACCTCCACATTAGTCATATCCAAAAATGTGTATTATTCTACATAGAGGTTATCACTTTTTTGTCAGAAGGCATGCCGTCAATTGGTCATCTGGAATCATGGCCGGTCATTGCATTGATCTTAAGTCTTTAAAAGTTGTTTTTCTTGACAATGCTAATATAATTGTAAATAATGATAAAAATAACCAGTGTTTATCAAGCTTTTAATGTTTGCAAAGTGCTTTACATATGCTATCTTGTTTAATTATTACATCAACCCTAGATATAGGTGTTAGTATTATCCTCATTTTACAGATGGCAAAACTGAGGCTGACAGAAGTTAAAAGATTTGCCCAGGGTGAAATATCTAGTAAATGTTTGAGGCAGAATTTGAACTCAGTTCTTTCTGACTCAAAGCCAGAACTATCACCAAGACAAATTTACACATATATTTGGCCTTGTGGCCTAAAACAGTAAGTCAGAATAGATGAAAAAAGAAAAATCAAAACATTCTGATTCACTTGTAAAGGTAAATTATGCTGGTCAAAAATGAACTGAATTGTAAGGGGAGTCATCGTTGAACTGGCCAATCAATTACTTCACCCCAATTCAAGTGAATTATAAGATTCTGAGCCTTGTTACATTAGCCAGGGATAAACATGTCTCAGTCAATCAATGACTTTAGGCTACATGTGAAAAGGATTTGATTATTTAAGATGTCTTTGAAAGCCATTGGATGAAATGAAACTTCAGACAAGACCATTCAAGAGACTTGGCCATACCTCATGAAGCTTCTATAAAATAGCAGATCAGTACTGAAACAAAGTGATAAAACATCTAGCAATTTAGTGGTGAGAGCTATTCTAGATAAGCCCCCGGGAAAAGATCACTTTGGCTGGAGAAGACAAGAAAGTTTGGCTTTCCTCCCCATAGCTCTTGGCCAAGGGAGTATATTTTTGACCTTCGAAAGTTCTAGAGGATGTAGGAGTTCCTAGCTTCCCATCAGCTCAGCATACCTGGAATGAGAGCTGACAGAAGTATCTGAGACTAGTTGCAGATTTAAGGTTCTACAAAGAAGCTAGCTACCCAAAGGTAGTGTTCCCCCAGTAGGGAAGGATGGTATTTTGAGAACTCCAGGAAAAGGACTTCCAGGAGTCATGAATTACCCCTTTTCCACTGTCCTTGGGCATACCTTGCCTTGGTCTCTGTATGTATTGCTGAAAAGTGAATCATAAACTTTTAGGGATATGTTTTGTACCTAATATACAACTATGCCACTGTAGCAAAATATCCCTTTCTCAAATTAATACAAGTCTGGCTACTGATGGAAAATCATGATAATCATGGCAGAAAGCACAGCAATGAGGGCTTCACAGCTATAAACTTAGAAAGACACTTCTCATAACCCTTTAAGGTCTATTCCACAAGCCTATATGGGATATATTACTACTCACTGGGGACCAGACTCATTAGTTCATGTGAAAGTTGGAATAAGGATCCACATAGTCTTTATTGCTACATAAGTAATTATATTGAATTTTTGTACATCATGATATAGGTAAGCTACAATTATGATGATTTGTACCTTATAACTAACAAAATAGCTGTTTTGCCAGTGTTTGCATGATGTCAAAAAAACTTCTTGAAAAAATTTAAAGCTCAAATAAATAACAATTTTTAGCCTTCATTTGTTTTTCTACACAACACAGCTGAGATAGTTTTGTTGGTACATAACCATACTGCCCAAAGACAGGTGTAACTAGGAAAACAAAGAATTATTCATCCATCCACTAAATTAATAGCACTGTATTGAAACTAATTCTATTCCTCTCTACTTTGTTTTGATTGTATAGACCTAACCAAAAGACATTGCTAGAAGATATATCACAAGATTATAGTTTTGTTTCTGATCAGAGCTTAGCCAAATGCAAATGCTACAATTCCTAGAGCAGTTAGTCTGAAATGGAATCAACTTGTACTTTTTCACTCACACCAAGAAAATGAAATTGAGTTACCAAAAGGCCTTTTTGATTGTCATTTGTTGTGAGCAATTCATTCCCAGGCCTAGAGTAACATGTAAATCTGCAAGGATGGTTACTACAACAACAATAACAAAAATAGGAAAATTCGATTTATATCCCAATGTCCACTATGAGGGTATACCTCTCGTTCCTTGGCGTATAAACCATTTGGATTTAACAGTGAACAGAAAAGAGAGAGGGAATGGGGAGAGCACGGGGAGATAGAAGGGAGGGGGATGATGGTGAGCCTCTGTGTCATGACTAATTTTCCCCGGAAGCAGGACTGGGAAACTTTCTCACTGCTGCTCAAATGATCTATGATATGCACTATGAGGAAAAAAGACTCTGAAATGTCATGGTTCTTGCTCCAGTGGAAGCTGAATTGACCTCCCCCTTTGGTCTCAGACTCCTTATTTCTTTTCCTTGCCACATCCTAATGAGACATAAACCTTCCCTAACTGCACCCTTATCTCAAGACCTGAAGTATTTCTGCTCTAGGAACTTCAATGAACCAGAGCTTCAGAGGAGACACATTAAATTGTTACTTGCTATAATTTTCCCCCAAAAAACTTGAAGATCTTAATACCTACTGGCATGAGTTAAGTAAAAAATCCCAACCCTCTCCATTCTTCCCTAAAGGATTCAATGTGCTGATGTGCAGAAGGATAAAGAGAAATATAGTTTTATTGTAACTAATCATAAACACGAATCTCACATTGTAAAAAGTTATCAGCCAACAATACTCTTTTTTGTATGAAGAGGTGCAAAATCTGATTTCAGAACAAATGTAGAATCATTACTTGAGAAGATGTTTCTATTTGTATGAATATGCAGTCTGCTCATAGTGCATACCACGAAGTCAAAGGCATTTAGTTGAATTCCCATTTTCCTCGTGTATCCTTTTAAATTAAGACCTTAAAGAAAAACAATTTACATTTATGTGCTCTTCTCCTACCAAGTTGCACACTTTGAATTTTATAAACCAATTCATTCTTTGCTTTCTTCTCCCCATCCCCCATTCCCTTAAATTTGTATTAGGAGCCAAGGAAGAAGTCAGAGCCAGTTACTGTACACAAATCATCTCCTGGCTGAAGTTTTTGGTGGCAGCCAAGAGAGGAGAAGGAAAAAAAATTAGAAAAATTTCAATTTCAGGACCATTATTATTTTCATTAATCATAAGAGGCGCTGTCACCCCTGTCCTTATTCTTTAGAGGGAGATCTATTATACGGTCCATTTAGTCCAAGCCATATTACCTCATATGTTTTCCTGGCTGACCAAATAAGACTTAAGAGATAAAACAATTTACTGTTCATTATGATCCGTGTCACTGGAATCAATCTATTAACCTACATTAACTGGATATGTGACGATATCTCACATACACGCTTCTCTGGTTTAAAGGAAAGGAAAAGAGAATGGGGAGGAGGGAAGAGAGAGTGAAAGGAAAAGGGAGAGGGAAGGAAATCAAGGCCCATAAAGTGCAGCAGACGTATAATTTGCCAAGCGAATACAACTTCATTTTCCAGTGCCCACTGCAGCGCCCTCCACATCTTCACGCAGCCCCTGACCTGTGAAGAATTCTAACAAATTGGCTTCTATCGTGGAGCCAAAAGGTGCCATCAATGAAGGGACGGTTCGCTGGTCCTAAAGTATGATGGGAAATCACAGGCTGGAATAAAGAGCTTCAGTTTTATGAAGTTAACCCATTAAGGTGAAAACCAAGCAGGAGGCTACAGCTAGGGGAGTGCCCTTTGCAGAGCTCCATCAAGAGGAAAGAATTTATTCAGCTCCCTTGGCCAAACACAAGGAAGCAACTCTCAACAAGCCAGGTAAAGTAATAATGATAGCAGTACTGGTAGTAGTAGTAGTAGCGGTAGTAGTAGTAGTAGTAGTAGTGGGGTGGTTGTAGTGGTTGTAGTAGTGGTAGTAGTAGTCGTTATCCTCAGTAGTACTAGTAGTCAGTAGTAGTAGCAAAACTAATTAATAATAATGATAATTGCCTCCTTTTCTTTTTTTCTGAGCAATGAAAGTTCTCCTGCTGTGTCACAGGATAGCCTTTCTTTTCCTGTCTCTTTCTCCATGCTTGATGGAAAGCGAGTATCTTAAGGAAGGAAAGTGGATCCATAGGTGGTCTTCTTGATGTACTTCTGCACAGAAAAAATAATTTTTGAGTGAATGGTAGAGTAGTTAAGATGGTATGTCACCAACAGGCAGCTTTATCATCTCATCTATCCTGCTTTCAGAAGTGCTTGTTAAGAGCTCATCTGGGCATCGGCTGGTGTTGGGTTTTTTAATTCCCTCTGAGACTGTGTGGCTCAATGTGCAGTTGGTGACAAGCACAGCCTGCTCAGTGCCCACTGTCAGAGCCCTCAGAGGCTGTGCATTAATCCAAATCTTCCAAACTGCCAAGCAGTTGAGCATTGTTAACTCACAGTCAGAGCAGGTTGCACCCAATATGGGAAAACCACCACCTGTTTCCATTCTGGTGAGGAAAAACAAAAACTTCAGACTACATTTATTCCCATTTCATGGGCTATTTGGTCCACTAATTACCCCTAGGAATCTGAGCTTAGTCTTGGGGAAGGAAAAAAAAATAAAACACCACAAAACAGCTCTTTACCTACTGCTTGCTTCCTATCCAGTACAGTTAACACACGAACACCAGAAACTCTTAGCTCAATTGTCCCATTGCTGCCAGGGGAAGAGGGGTTGAGTTCCCAGCAGTCATGTGGGTGTGGGTGTGTGATAATCTGTCTGTGGCTTCATTTAATGAACAGGAAACTCAAGGTAATGAGAGTAATCATGATGGTATATCATCCTTGACCAGGGACAGGGTCAGCATCTCCCATAGCCCTTTCAAACATTTCTCAGGGATGGTGGCAGTGGCAGTCAGAAGCAGAGCTCTTGTTCCACTTTGAATCTGAGCAATAGCCCACTTCCTCTTGGTGCTAATGACATGTCCCTTATCACCCAAGGAACCCAAACCAGTTCATTCTTTGTAACTTGCCCCAGTTTCCTTTTTGTGGGCCACAGTCAACCTTTACTGTGGTACATTCTCCTGGAGTTAGGAATTTAGTGCCCTTCTCCTCGTTCCAGGAATCCCAAAGATCTACCAGCATGAAATCATAATGATTTAAGCAATTTTATTTATATCTAAACAAACAAAATGTTTTCTCCATTTTAAATGCATGATATTTATTTTAAACCCATATTAAGATCTAAATTAAAAATAAATGGTTCCTCACTTAGAGTCTATCCTGTCATTCCCCAATGTCTCCCATGGGAGGAGAGTACTCTAAGCAGGTGTACAATATACTGATCCATTGATTCAGTGAAGCTGATTCTAGTTTCCCCACAATGATCTCCAGCTGTGTTTTCTCTCAGGGTCTGGTTTCCTCATAGACCCTGGTTTCCTTTCCTCTGTTGGCTACCACTCTGTCTCTCTCAGTAAGATATGCTAGAATTTTATTCCCAGTACATTTTAAATGGGCAGACCCATATTAACCTCAAAAGATAGTGTACTGTGGGAAAATAAGGGGGCATTATTCCTTTAGGAATAGCACTTCCAGACCTCATATTATACTATAAAGATATAATAACCAAAACAAGTTGATGCAGACTAAAAAACAGAAAAGTAGATCAATAGAAAGGCCTACACAATGAATGAATCTAAATAGACAAATTACCTGGGTAGCAATATCTTATTTGATAAGGAAGCGACTTGGCAGAAATTAGGTTTGGACCAACGTCTTATATCAGATTCCATGATATGCTCAAAATGTGATCTGAATAATAAAGGTTACACTTAAAAACAAACAAACAAATTAAATAGATCAGGTAACTTTCAGAGCTATATCTGGGGGAGAGTTCTTAAGCAAATTGGTATGTGATTGTAAAAATTAAAGAAATCACTTATATTTCAGTAATTGGAAAACTTTTGGATGAATAAAGACAAAGCAAATAGAATAAAGGAATCTCAGTTGAGGGAGGAAAAGGATCTTTACATCAAACATCTCTGATAAGGATTTGATGTCCAAGATGTATAGGGAATTCAGAAATATATAAGAGCAGTAGCCATTCCCAGTGGACAAGTTATCAAAGGATATGAACAAACAGATTGTCAAAAAAGAATGTGAAATTATTAAGAACTATATGAAATATTTCTCTGAACCATGAAAAATAAAAGAATTTTATGTCAAAACTACTTTGAAGTTTCCTCTTATCCCAGTGTTACTCCAAAATTGGCACATATGAAATTGGCAAATATGACAAAATATGGGAATAGCTAATGTTGGGGGAGGCTATTGTGGAAAGACAGACATATTAGTACTCTATTGGTAGAGCTATGAATGGATCTAGCCATTCTAGAAAGCAATTTCTAATTATTCTTTGAAAGTGAATAAAATATCTAAACCCCTTCCCTGATATGTTATAGCTAGGAGGTTAAAGTCAGAACAAAAGAATTTATATATACCTAAATATTTATAGCAGCATTTTAGTGAAAAATAAACTAAAAATAGAGTAGGTACTCATCAGTTGAGCAATAAATGAACATAATGGAATTTTATTGTGCCACAGGAAATTATGAACATAAGGAATGCAGAGAAGCATGGGAAGATGTACAAATAAGCAGAGCCAGGAACATAGTATACACAATGACTTTAACAATAATAAAAATGAAACTAAAGCTATACAAATATCTAAGTCTGGTCTCAGAGAAGATACAAGAAAATGTATCTTCCTTTCTTCTTTGTGCTGGTGGGAAACCATGTGTGTTAAGCCATAGACATATTTTCAGACTGTCAATTTCAATTGATGTGTTTAGTTTTGCTCACTATTTTTTTATTCTTTTTTGTAAAGGATGACTGTGAGAAGAGGAGGAGAAAGGTATATTTGGAAATGAAGGCATTTTTAAAACACATATGTACATATATAGGTTAGATATGTAAAAAGAGAGAGAAACAGAATGGAAGAGAGAGAAAACAAAGAGAAAGAGGGTAACATCATATTCAATTAGGGGGATTCTATTTTAGGAATGACATCAATGACTGAGAGAGTATGTAGAAGAAGCTAGCAGGATCGTGATGGGACTCAAAACAGTAGAAAAGGATCAGTTGAGGGAACTGAGGGTGTTTAACCTGGAGAAAAAAGACAACAGGAATACAACAGCTATCTTCAAGGATTTGAAAGGCTGTGAGGTGAAGATAGGATTAAATTTATTCTACTTTGCCTTATAGGTAAGAACTAAGACCGTTGGGTGAACCCTGTGGAGGAAAATATTTTTGTTGAAATTAAAAGAGGGGGAAAAGGCAACTTCTTAATAATATCATCTGAAAGTGGAATGGGCTTCTTTGAGATGCATTGTTAGCCATAGCTACTAAGACATGAGTTGGAGCAGATAACCTATTCTCGTTATTAGCTTCTATGTGGTGCCACTGAGTTGTTCCAACATCTGTCATCAACTATTGCTTCACTGATGATTTTGTGCAGTTCTCTCTCTGTTGTTGTTTGTTGGTGATAATATTTAAGCTTATTCTGTCTCAGCTCTTTTAAGGTTCTCTGCTGTTTCTATGATTCTATGTCTTGTCAAATACATCTCTCTCCAACCATTATTGTCACTAATGGCTTTGTATATTTTTTTTTGTATTTAGCAGTGTCATTAGTGACTCCATTATGTATGCAGGATGCCCTATACACCAATTAAATAGACTGGGGTCAAGATGCTGTAAGAGATTCATAGCCATATAGTATTGCTAATAAAGTAAGGGTAGTTTAAATCATGGGTTTTTGTGTTATAGATCATTCACTGGAATCTTTATTTGGTTTTCCAAAGGCACTCCAGCCAGTCTCTGGATTAGTTCTACTCCTTATTTACTTCTGGGTTCAAATCTACAACACCTGTTCAAGATATGTGTACTGATGGACTAAATCAATTTGCTACCAATTCAACTTGCATTTTTTCACTCATTTATTTTTTGGGGACTAGTAGGCCAATGTAATTTTAAAAATATTTTCCCAATTCCATGTAAAACAATTTTAACATTTATTTTTTTTAAATTGAGTTTCAAACTCTCTGCCACCCCCTCCCCTTATTGAGAAAAAAGCACTTTTATATAGATTGTACATGTGTAGTTACGCAAAACTTAGTTCCCCATTAGTTATATTGTAAAAGAAAACAGCCAAAAAAAACCAAGAAAAACAAAGTTGAAAAAGTATGCTTCAATCTGTATTCAGAACCCATCAGTTCTTTCTCTGAAGGTATATAGCATTTTTCATTGTAAGTCCTTCAGAATCATCTTAGATCATTATATTGCTGAGACTAATCAAGTCATTTATAGTAAATCATGGTACAATATTGCTTTTGTTGTGTACACCTTTCTCTAGGTTCTGCTCATTTCACTTTGTATCAGTTCTTATAAATCTTTCCAAGTCATTCTAAAAGCATCCTGTTCACCATTTCTTATTGCATAATAGAACTTCATTACAACCGTATGCCACAACTTGTTAATTCATTCCACAGTTGATGGATATCCCCTTGATTTCCAATTCTTTGCTACCACTGAAAGAGTGCTATAAATATAGGTCTTTTGCCTTTTTAAAAAAAATCTCTTTGAGATACAGACCTACTACTGGTATTGCTGAGATAAAAGGTATATATGGTTTTATAACCCTTTGGTCACAGTTCCAAACTTTTCTCCAGAATAGTTAGAACAATTTACAACTCCATCAACAGTGCATCAGTGTCCCATTCTTCCTACTTCCCCTTTAACGTTTGTCATTTTCCTTTTCAGTCATATTAGTCAATCTGATAAGGATGAGATGGCACCTCAAAGTGTTTGAACTTGCATTTCTCTAACCAAAAGTGATTTACAGCATTTTTCCCAATATGACTATAGATAGCTTTGATTTCTCTGAAAACTGCCTGTTCTTATCTTTTGATCATTTATCAATTGGGGAGTGGCTTGTATTCTTAAAAATCTGATTTAGTTCTCTATATATTTGAGAAAAGAAGTCTTTATTAGGGAAATGTGCTGTAAAAAATATTTTCATAGTTATGATTATTGTGTATTTCCCTCACTCTATTTTTTCTTCCTGTTTATCCTTCTTTCTCTCCTTTCCTCCTGTCCCTCCTCAAAAGTGATTTCCTTCTGACCATCACCTTCCCCAATATGCCCTCCTTTTATCCTCTTATTGACCCCCTCCTTCTGTTATTTTCCCCCTCCTGCTTCCTTGTAGGCTAAGACAAATTGCTGTATTCAATTGAATATATGTTTTTCCTCTTTGAGTTAATTCTAATGAAAGTAAGGTTCACACATTGGCCCTCACCTCCCCCATGTTATCCTTCACTGTATAAGCTCTTTCACACCTCTTTTGTGTGAGGAAACTCTTTCCTATTCTACCTCTTCCTTCCCCCTTCTCCCAATGCATCCCTTTTTCTCGCCACATAAATTTTTTAATCTCATTTTATCATAGTCATCTCACACTTGTGCCCTTTGTCCATGTGTACTCTTTCTAACTGCCCTAATAATTAGAAAGTTCTTAGGAGTTATAAGTATTCTCTTCCTATATAAGAAGGTAAACAGTGTAATCTTACTGAAGCCATTATCATTTCTCTTTCCTGTTTCCCTTTTTATGTTTCTCTGGAGTCTTGTATTTGAAAGTAAGTTTTTTCTATTGAGCTCTGGTCTTTTCATCAGGAATGCTTGGAAGTCCTCTATTTCATTAAATATCCACTTTGAAGGATTATACTCAGTTTTGCTGAGTAGGTGATTCTTGGATAGAATCTTAGTGCTTTTTTTCCCTCAGGAATATCATATTCTAACCCCTCCAATATTTTCACATAGAAGTTGCTAAATTTTGGATTATCCTGGCTGTGGTTCCATGATATTTCGATTGTTCCTTTCAATATTTTCTCCTTTACCTAGGAGCTAAACAAAAATAATTTAACTATAATATTATTGGAAGTTTTTCATTTTTGGATCTCTTTCAGGAGGTGATAAGTTCAGGAGATGATCAGTGGATTCTTTCAGTTTCTATTTTAGCCTCTATTTCTGGGATATCCGGTCAGTTTTCCTTCATAATTTTTTTTTGGAGGGAGGAAGGCAGGGCAATTGGGGTTAAGTGATTTGTGTTAAGTGTCTCAGGCTGGATTTGAACTCAGGTCCTCCTGACTCCAGGGCCAGTGCTCTACTCACTGTGCCACCTAGATGCCCCCATAATTTCTTGAAAGGTGGTATCTACACATCTTTTTTTTTTTTAAATTATGACCTTCACGTAATGCAATTAATTCTTAAGTGATTTTTCCTCAATTCTCTAGGTCAACTGTTTTTCCAATAAGACATTTCACATTTTCTTCTATTTTTTAAAATTCTTCTGATTTTGTTTTATTGTTTCTTGAAATCTCTAGGAGTCATTAGCTTCCACTTGCCAATACTAATCTTTAAGGAATTACTTTCTTCATTGACCTTTTCACCTCCTTTGCCATTTGACCAATTGTACTTTTTAAGGAGTTCTTCTTTTCAGTGTTTGTTTTTGTTTGCTTGTTTGTTTTTGCTTCTTTTTTCTGTTTGACCCATTTAGTTTTTTAAGGTGTTATTTTCTTCAGTATTTTTTGTGGTTCCTCATTTACCAAAGTGTTGACTCTTTTCTCTTACTTGAATCATTTTCATTTCTTTTTCCAATTTTTCCTCTACTTCTCTTTTTTGATTTTAAATCCTTTTTGAGCTCTTCCTGGAATTCTTGGAGGTCAGGGTAGGGTGGAGGAGACAACTGAGACCAATTTACATTTTTCTTTGAGTCTTTGCTTGTAGCTGTTTTGACTTTGATGTCTTCTTTTGAGTGTGTGTTTTGACCTTCCTTGTCACCAAAATAACTTTCTATGATCAGGTTCTTTTCTTGTTGTTGTTTGCTCATTTCACAGCCTATTTCTTGACTTTTAACTTTATGTTAAAGTTAGGCTCTGTTCCCAAGATAAGGGACCACTCTCCCAAGCTTCAGGTTTTTCATGCTAGAGTTCTGGAGATCTGTAAGTTATCAGTTATTGCATGGTGGTATGATCTAAGGAGAGGTGAGGCCCATGCTCTGGTCTGCGAGTTACCAGCAGCACTCTTTTCTACCCTGGAATCATAACCAGGGTCTATATTCTTGCTAGTGTTCCAACTTGATCTGGGACTGTAACCCAAATTGCACATGGACAATGTAACAGAGCCCTGCACCCAGTGCCAGCAAAGGGTCCCATGTAATTGCCTTCTGACCAGTTGTCTGACACCCTTGCCATCTGTGGGTAAAAAACTCTGGAAGCTGCCACTGCCAATTTAGTCCCATGAAGGCCTGCTGCTGACTTGCTGTGGCATAGCCTGTACTGAACTCTGCTCCCTTCTCACCCCAGTGAGATATACCTTTCCTGCCAACCTTCTAACTTGTTTTAGGTTGGGAAATTAATTCACCCCATCCTTTTGTTGGTTTTGCTATACCAGAATTTGTTTTGAGGTATTATTTTAAAGTTGTTTGCAGGGAAATTTGGGCAAGCTCAGGCAAGCCTTTGCCTTTACTCTGTCATTTTGGCTGTACTGAGGCCAATATATTAAGAAATTTTAGATCTCAACAAGGATATCTTATGGTGTTTGGGGAAGTTAGTGCATGAGTACCATATATCCCACCAATCGAATCATTTAAAAAAAAAAACATCTCCCAGTGAAGTCATAAGGCTACTAATTATAGTCTTCACAATGTCCAAAGAATCGCAATTTCAGGTGACAAAATTTCAGGGCAATGGAGAGACAGATGGAAGGTATAAGTAGCCTACAACGTATTTCCAATAATATTTTGCACTATTGATGTAGTAGGAATAAGAGATAAGAGATAGACAACCCAATGCCACCTTGATATACTCAAAATGTTAACCTCCAGGAAGTAGGTCCATTCAAGTTACGTACAGGTAGGTGGAGCTAAGGAACTAGGAAAGACCTCTTACAGAAGATCCATTTGAATTGATTCTTGATGAAAGCCTAAGACTCTAAGAGACAGCCTTTGGGAAGAGAATCTTCTAGACATGGAGTGGCCTGTGCAGATGCACACTGACAGGAGATGACATGTCATGTTCAAGTAGCAGCAATTCGGCCATTGTAGCTGGCTTCCTTCTCCCTCCATTAGAAATGTAAATAAAATTGAAGGTTTTGGTGCTTTATGTTTTGTTTTGTTTTGTTTTGCTTTATTTCTTTTATTTTGCTTTGTCTTTGTAACATTACCACTTTGCATAGAATTAGCTCTGGAAGAGACCTTAGAGACAATAGATCCTAACTACCTCTCCTAGCAGATAAGGAAACTAAAGTGTTTATGGCACTTGAGTGACTTGCTCAGGGTCACATAGCTAGTAAATGCCTGAGACAGGATTTGAACACAGGTCTTTCCAATGTAGCATTTTTTTTCAAAAGAATAATGTACTTTTCATCAGAAGTCTTTGGTTCTTATCCATATGCTCTTATAAGTTGTCTTTAAAGTTATGGAACTGAACTAGATGCTCCCTGAAATTCCTTACAGTTCTAAAATTCTCTGATTCTAACAGAATTGTGACCTTGGTTAAATCACTAATCTTCCCAGCTTTAAATTCCTCATGTGTAAAAGGAATGGGAAGAGAATAAACATTTTTATAGAACCTACTATGTGCCATGTGCTATGTTCATTTCTTTACAAATACTATCTCATTTGATCTTCTCAACAAGTAGTTGAGGGTCTAAGTTCCTTTCTAGCTCCAAAATATTATGACAATAACACCTGGATGATACAGAAAATGAAAGAACAAAATGGAGCCTGTCATCAAGATCTTGTTTGGTATGTACAAAAATGGTAATCCAGGTAAGAGTGGAAGCTATCCACCATCTCTCTCATTCAGTTCAGCTTATTTATTTTTCACTTCAGATAGTGACTTTTAGAGGAAAGAGGTGCACTAAAACTAGAGAGAATATGTAAAATGTAATGGGTGAAATGATGAATAGTAGTATAATAAAAGAGGGACACAAAGAAAAAAGGGAATTGAAAATTGGGGGAAAGCCTATCTAAGCTCTGAGGATTTTGATCCTAAATTCTAGTCCCTCTGATGAGTCAGGTTCCTAGAACCCAGCTACCTCTCCCTATCAAGGGTCTATGGTACTACTGAGGGGCAGTAATATGGCTTCTAATGTCACTAGTTCAAACCCCTAATGTTTTCTTTCCCTCTCTCTCCAAGATTATCAATTGAACACAATTTAGCCAGCCAAGTGTAAGTAGCTTTTATAAAGAGATATTTACTAATGTGGTACAGTAATAACTGTTTGTTAAAAAAAAAAAAAACAACCTCCCCCACCCTGACAAAAAATCTTCAATCATCTCTCCCACATCCGCATACAAAAATTCCAAGGAAAGTTAGTTCAAGCATAGAGAATGCCTATGACAAAGGTTAACTCACAGTTCCTGGTTGCTAGAAGTCCTCTTCTCTCATTCATGGAGTTAACTCAAGAAATTCCTCTTAGTATGGCATAGTCTTCTTGCTGGACTCCTTGTAGAATCCTGAGTCTAGTCTGTTCTAGTTCTTAGATGATGTAGACATCACTACCACCTGATCCAAGACAGTTTAGGACACTTGTGGGAAGTCCAACATCCTCCACCCTCTTTGGAGTTGGAATATTCTGGTCTGGTTATCAGGGGACAGGGGAGAAGACTGAGCTTTCGAAGACTAAGAAGATTCTCCCACCAGACAGTTCCACTTCAGTGGTATTCTAGAAAATGACAACTTCTAATTTCTAGGAAATTATCCTTCATCATTTGCTTCATAATTTAGAATTATCCCAGGACATGATCAAGTTCCCTCAACCAATTGGAAAAGACTTCTGATGTGACATCATTTCACCATCCAATGGCTTTCAAAGATTTTCATAGATAGTCTGAAATATTTTTATTAATTGATTGACTGGGATGTGCTCTTACTTAGGTGAGGTATTGGACTAAAATGAGGCAGTGTAGTCTTTACCTTATCCTTACACAGGTGAAAGAAATCGTGTGGGGAGAAAAAAAAGATGAGAGCCTTATTGGGTTTTCTTTTTAAATTCATTGGTGTGTTTTATTTTTATATCACTTTAATTTCTGAACATCTTTCCCCTTCTACTATCCACCAAGTCATTCTCTTTAAAAAAGAATGAAAAAAATAGTTCAGAAAAGCTAACCAAGATATCCGCCAAGTGTGAAAGTATATACATATTTACATGGCCACACTTGCAAAGAAAGGAGAGGGGTGCATTTTCCTTTCTCTTTTTGCATTATAATTAGTCATCTTATACACTCAGCTTCAAATGAATGAATGAATGCATGAGTGTTTACTAAGTGGTTACTATGTGCAAAGCATTTGACATGCAAAAGGAAACATAAGGCAGCCCTTTCTCTTAAGGGAAAGAGAGACAATACACATATTGTAAGATATTACAGTAGGCCAGAATCAATGGCCCAGTGTTTTTTTTTTCCTAATGGTGGAATGGAAAGCAAATGGCAATACATCATCTGTAGTTTCATTTCCATTAATAAAATCATATCTATTTCTAGTGTTAAGCCATTAATGGTGTCGAGGACTTGGATAGTTAGAACTTTCTGAATCTTCGATATCTGTGGCTACTAATACGTGTCAGTTGCAGGCACAGTTGAAAAGTTATATCTCTATAAAGATTGTTACTCAGAATGATGACTATACAGGTGAATTGAAAGCAGGATCAAAGTCTGGTGTGTGTAGTGGAGTGACTAGAATTCCTGTGACTCGTGAGCTTACCTTCTCAATCAGTGGCAGTTAGTTGGCAATTGATGTTGGTATTGGCAAGAAGGCTAGACCTCTGGACAGGGCTTGTTGCTCTCTCTGTTGGCTATATTCAGTTTAATTTTTTAAATAATTCTGTCCATTTTCATTGTTTAAGTCCTTGTGTATGTTGCTTTTCTGATTCTACTTTATTCTGCATCAATTTGTGTCTTACCATGCTTCTTTGAATTCTTATTCTTCTTTTCTACTGGCATAGTAATAGTCTATTACATTCACGTGCCTCAATTTTTATACAGTCCCCAATTGATGTATACCAACTTTGTTTCCAATCCTTTGTGATCAGAAGAAATCTTAATATGAGTATTTTGGCACATAGAAAATCTTTGACTTTCTTGAGATATTTGTCTTAAGGTAGGGACTCTCAGTCAAAGGGTATGTATATTTTAGTTACTTTCTCAATATAATTCCAAATTCCTTTCCAGAATGGTCAGATTGATTCACAGCTCCACTAATAGTATATTAGAATGTTTCTTTTTCCATAGCCTCTCCAGTAGTGATTATGTCTGTCTTTTTTCATCTTTGTCAATTTACCATGCGAGGTCAAACTTTACAAATGTTTTTATTTGTTCTTTTCTTATTATTAGTGATTTTGAGTATTCTTTCTTAGGAAGAAAGCTCCATTTCCAACTATGCATTTTAGTCATTAAAATTTCTTTTAGAGTCACTTTTAAAACACTGACTAGTACATCACTTTTAAATAAAAATTCAAAATAGTTATTAAACTACATGTAGACTTGCCTTCCTGACATTCACATTCAAGAATTTTGTTCATACATATTTACATAGATCATTCCTTGATATTATGCCTAAGTACTATTTAGCTCAATTCAATTCAGTTCAAAAGGATTATTAAACAAGGCATATACATGATATTGTACTATATAATGGAGATAAAATATTTTTTTAAAAATCCCTATGTTCAAGGACCTTGTAGTATACCATAAGCATATATCTATCAATTAACCCAACTGACATGTTTGATGATGACAATAATGACACTGATGATGATGATGATGATGATAAAAGCCCTTGTAAAAGCCTGCCATATCATCTATATCCTGAGAGAGGACAATAGTAAAGTAAAAGAATTCCAGCCAAAGTGATGTACAGCAGGTGTTCTAAACCCTGAGATCGCTACAGTAGCAGGGAAGGTCTGGTAGGAACTGTGAAACAATGGTCTTTAGGACTCTGGTGATATTACTGAGTGTGTTCTCCCCCACCCCATTAGAATGATAAACCTACTCCTATGAAACTAAGAAATAAAAGGGGCAGGATGGGTCTGCCTGCTGGTATGCTGTTG
>CM053624.1:101732819-101750806 GCA_028646595.1 Phalanger gymnotis | reverse complement strand
GTTCTCAAGCCCCGCCTCAATGACCAGAGACCATTGGTTCCCCAGCTGGCCCCTCCTAAGTCACCAATCCACACCCACACAGGTTTCACACCTGACAGGGCCCTGGGCCTGGGGCTTAGCACTTAACAGCTGAAAGTACTTCCACTCAAAAGAAACAAAAGCCATGCTAATGAGACAATTTTGCTTAACAACACAGTGTATTCAACCTTTCTTTGTATGTTTCAGATAAAAGTGACTTCCCCACTCTTTTCTCTAAGTTTATGAAATCTTTTCACAAACACTGATTCTTTGTCATATACAAAGTAAGTTCAATTCATTTTCCCTGCATTTATTCCATAATATATTCCTTTTCTTTCTTTTGTTGTTCTTCTCTTAAGCTCATGAAACCATATTAAAACCAATCCAGATACTGTTTTATTTAACTACTTCTATGACCCTTAAAGATATTGCCATTTTGAGGTGACAGCTGTTTCTTCTTCCCCTATTCCAATGTAAACAATTTATCATCATCATCATCATCAACATCAGCAGCAGCAGCAGCAGCAGCTGCTGCAGCATCACTCTTCAAATTGTTCAAATCTATCTACCTTTCTATGTTTTTTTTTTTTTTTCCCAGAGAACTCACTTGGCTTATCAAAGTTTCTACTAATTTTTTTTTTCTTTCCATAAGGAATTCTGAGAACTCTTCTATTTCATCAAAGGTTCATTTTTTTCACCTATAGGACTACATTCAGTTTTACCAGTTAGGTTATTCTGATTGTGAGTCTATACATTTTATATTTTGGAATATCCTGTTTCAAGCTCTTTTCTTTATTATCATAGCTGCCAAGCCTTATGTGCCTACCTATGTCTCCTAAGTATTTGAATTATTTCTTTCTGGTTGTTTGTAGTATTTTTTCTCTGATCTGGAAGCTCTGAATTTTAGTTAACATGGACCTTAGAATTTTTACTTTGGGATGTCTTTGAGTAAATGACTGTTCGATTCTTTATATTTTCACTTTTCCTTCTGCTTCCAATAGACAGAGACACATTTCATTCACAATTTCTTGACAGTAGCTAAGCTTTTTAAAATCATGGTTTTCAGGTAGTTTAGTGATTCATAAGTTATCTTTCCTTATTTGGTTTTCCTGTTCAGTTGTTTTTGATAGAAGATGATTTACTTTTTTTTCTTTTTTTCACTCTTTTGGTTTCCTTGTTGTCTCATAGAATCATTAATTTCCATTTGGTATCTTGTAATTTTCAGTGTGCCTGTCACTTAGATAATGTTGCATATATCTTATATTAAACTGCTTATTCTCCTTTCTTCTAGGGTTCTGATTTCATACATAGTATATTTTTAATATCATTTTAAACCCTTGCATTATTTCTCCTAGGAATTATAATAGTCCTGATGGTCATGCTATGTTTTTGTTTGAACCTTTTTTTTGTAGATATTATAGAATTATTACTTTTAGGATTTCTGTCTTGGGTGGCCTTAGATCCAAAGTATTTCTCTAACATCAGTTTCTTTTGTTTACTCATTTTTCTGTCTTCACTTACTGAATTGGGACTTTGTTTCAGTGCCAGGCTTTGTGAACTTTTAAATTAAGAAAAGCTGGGCCCTTACTTGGCCTGCATCTGTATAATCTGTGGTCCTTTCACTCTTTCCCTTGAGCATCAAGCACTATGTTTTTTCCAAAGACCTCAGGGTAGCTCAGGTCACTGAACAGCGGACTTTCAGAGACTTAGGGAATGTCCAAATTTAGAGCTTATTCTGATTTAGAGTATGGTTTCATCACTGCCCTCCTAGTCAGAATTTGGAAAGCTCCTAATCTCACTCTGGGGTCACAGCATCACAATTGCAGAATCTAAATGACCCTAACTTGTCTGTAATTCATGTTCTGGAATGGGGTAGATAGCTGCAGAGTCATGTTTTGCTAGCTCATCTTGGGCTACATACTAGGATGCTTCCATAGACAGCCCCTCCCAGGACAAGCATTTTTGGTTTGACCCTTTCCCATATGCTTGAGGTACACAACTGCAATTGTTAGATTTCCCTGCTTCATCTCTAGTTTGAGATAATGCTTCCATATACTGCAGTCTTAGTTGTTTATTACTGTCATTATTATTATTTTCTATTTGAACCCCCTCCCCTGTACCTGGGGTGCAAAGCTGTGATCTCCAGGGATCTCTTGGTCATCCTTACAATGAGGCTTCAATGTACTAAATTCCTAAGGCTGGCCTTTTCTAATGGGATCAGTTTTCTAAGTGCCCACAAGCTTCTTACTCTCATTTTATATAGATATGAGCTACAAAATGAACTTACTATCTCTTCTCCTTGGATTGCCTAATCATTGCTGTATCTAGTACTCTTTTCTCATTCTTACTGAGGAAGTTGTTCTTCTGCCACCCTTTCCACCAATTTGAATTTCTGCCCAAGAAAATTATACAATTACTAAAATAATGTATGTACAAAGAACATTAATAACAGAAAAAAGCTAAATAATTTACAATTATAATGTCCAAGTGTGACACCAAGAAAAAACAGAGTTTGGTTGGGAATAGTTTTGCTGAACTTCTGCTATTTTTTTTTTGTTTTCATTTTTACTCTTTGTTGCAAGATAGCTCACTGGGTAAGGGAATGAAATTTATTTAGAAATGAAGATAATGTAAAAATGAAAAATACTGATACAAATTTTAGCTTTTTTATTTCAGTAAAAATTTCTGTGTAGTTGATTCTATATTAGCCATATATATGTATACATATGCATATATATATGTAGTGATAGATTGATTCCTAGCTTCATTTCTAAAATGATATTTCTCTTTATGTTCTCATATTTCCTGATTTTTATTGGTAATATATAGAAAGCCTGACAATTTTTGGTTGTGTCTTATATACACTAATTTTCTATTATTTTCTATTATTTTGCTTAATATCTTTTGGGGGGGCAGGGCAATTGGGGTTAAGTGACTTGCCCAAGGTCACACAGCTAGTAAGTGTGTCAAGTGTCTGAGGCTGGATTTGAACTCAGGTCCTCCTGATTCCAGGGCTAGTGCTCTACTCACTGCACCACCTAGATGCCCCCTTGTTTAATATCTTTATTGGTTTTCTTCAGTTTTCTAAATATACTATCATATTATTATACAAAAATGAATTTTTACCAATGCTTTATTTGTTCTTTATTTCATTTTTTACTTTAAAAATTATTAATATTTTATTTTTCTTATCATATAGATACAACCAGCATTCATGGGGCCATATCACACAGTAAATCATAATAGAAAAGATGTTGGATTTGGAATAAGAAGAGACTAAAGTTTCAGTCCTGCCCCTGATGCTGACTAAGTGTCTGAACATAGGCAAATTGTTTAAACTTTCTAATCCTCAGTTTCTTCCTCAGAAGACAGAGATATTTCAAAAGCTGGTATGGGGACAAAATGATATGATATATAGGAAACATTTTTCACACTTCAAAGTGGCATAAAATTTCCATTGTTTTTTACTTCAAATCATGAAAACAAGGACACTTGCTTGAATCTTACTCTAAATGAGAAAAGCCATAAGATTTCTCCATTACATAAAATATTAGCTCTTGATTTCAAATATAGATCTTTCATTATATTAAGGAAAAATATTTCCATATATATGTATATAATATAAAATCACAAATATATTTTATTTATTTTAAAATTCTGTCTCTAGTCATACAATCATGGATCCTCATTATTTTTATTATTAACATATTTTATTATGTAAATTGATTATCTTTATTAACTATACTAGCATTATTGATACAAATATCTCTTCATGATAATAAATACTTTTTGTTGTAATTCTGTATTTACTTATCTATACATTTCATACACACACACACACACACACACACACACATATATATGTATTATAGGTATTTCCCCAAAGACCTTGTTCAATAGGTCTTCCTCTTCTTTTTCCTTCACTGGTTTGGATTCAGAAACACATTTTTTCCCTCACAGAAGAAATTTGTAGAGTACTGTATATATTATTTTTTTAAATTGTCAATAGTTTTTAATATTATAGGATCATAAATTTAGACCTACAGGAGCCCTTACAGGTTATCTACTCAAATTCTTTCATTTTACTGTTGAGTAAACTGAGGCCCAGAAAAATTATTTGTTCAGTGCCATGAAGATACCAAATGGCAAAGTTAGGATTCAAACCCAGGATTATTTATTCTAAATCCAGGATTATTCATTTTAAAAATGTCTTTGAATTCACTCATGGATACATCTAACATTTAGGATGATATATATTTTTTAAAAGACCATGGAAGATCATTAGTAGACAGCTCTTTTTCTCTGATATTGCTTTATTGAAATCATCCATTTCTCTTTTTTCAATTCAATAATATGATTAAATAGATCCATGAACTGAAAGCAACCAAAGAAATTGTCTGATCAAATTCCCTTTTTTTTTAAAATATAGATGAGAAAATTGAGGCCAAAAAAGGCTAATTCTCTTGTCTAAGATCACATAGGTAGTAAGTTACCAAGTTGAGATTCAAATCCAAAGCAAATGACTCCAAATCTAACAATTTCCCTTATAATTATTATTTTATATTCTTATATTCACTTTTTTCTTTTTTTATTATGTTTTAGTGGCATACAATAACTTAGTAGTATAATTTCATAATAATTTAATAATAGGGGAGTGCATTTTGTCTAGATCCATGATTTCACCAGTGAAAGTAGATTTCTATGAGGAAATACTTTCTATAAGGGCAGACCTGAATCTTTTCTACAGTTTCTGTTCTTAGAGAAAAGCCCACAACTCTTAAACAAATTAAGTGATTTACCCTGAATCGTAAAACCAGTACAAATCAGAACTTGAAAACATGTCTCCCTGATACTGAAATCAGAGCTCTGTGCACTGCAAGGTGCTGCCTTTCAGTGGCACAATGGAGTCCAATAAGTTGTTTGTTTTTAATTTTTCTACTATTTGTGGTGATTCTACTCTTGTTTTAAATTTGAGCAATTCGGTTCTCTCTCTTTTTTGAAGTTAATTTTGCTAATGTTTTATAAACTTATTGATCTTTTTAACATTGCTCTTCATTTTGTTTATGAAGTCTTTGGTTTTTTTTTTTACTTTAGTTCTCTTGATTTCTCCTTTGAACTTAGTGATCTCATCTTTCGTTCTTTATTTTGTTATTGTTTTCTTGATGATTTTCTAATTTTTAACCACAAATAGCCCAGTTATCTTCTCTATTTCACATGTTAATATAAGCATTCAAGGAAATATGTTTCCTTGAAATACATCTTCTTTGGAAGATCATGGCAAAATTTGTACTTTCCCAGTCACCAATGGAGTAAAGCAGGGGTGTGTGCTTGCTTCCATGCTTTTTAGCATGACATTTTCAATAATGTGTTGGATGTCTTGAACAAGGATGAGAAAAGGATGTGACAATGGCATCAAGGTCAGCTACCACACTAATGGTAAATTACTTAAGTTGAAAAGGCTACAAGCCAAGACTAAAATGGAAAGAGAGTTGGTGCATGACTTTTCATTCACGGATGATTGTGAACTCAGTGCAGCCTCTGAGGCTGAGATGAAACAGAGTATCAATCTATTCTCTGCCACTTGTGCTAATTTTGGCCTATCATTTAACACCAAGAAAACATAAATTGTACACCATCCAGAACCATACTTTCAATATATGGAAACATCAGTTATAGCAAATGGAGAGATTTTAAATGTTGTGGATAAGTTCACTTACTTTGGCGGTATACTTTCCAGAGATGTACACTCAGATGGTGAGGTTGATGTCCATATTGTCACAGCTAGTTCAGTGTTTGGGAGGCTCTGACAGAAAGTGTGGGAGAAAAGAAGTATGAGGTTGCTTTCCAGACTGAAGTTTTACAGAGCTGTTGTGTGCTTGTGAAACCTGGGCAGCCTTACCAGTATGATGCCAAGAAATTGGATCTCTTGCCTTTTAATTGTCTTGGGAAGATTCTAAAGATCGCCTGACAAGACAAGGTAATAGTATTAATCTGATAGAAGCTCTTCCCCACCCATTCAATAGGGCTCAAATGGGCCTAGTGGGAAAGCCTGATTATATCTTTGTATATAAATAGGCCTAAAGCCCCTACTTACTAGGTGCTAAGCCAATGTGGGTGTGAAGCCCTCAGGGGAGGGCTAAGGGGAGTGGCTAAGACCAGATCCTATGGTATGCACACTGAGTTCTAGTCAATCAGATGACTGTATAAAAAGAGAGCCCAGAACTGGGAGCAGCAGAGCAGAGAGCAGCAGGATTCAGAAGCAGAGAGCCAGCATCAAGAGAGCGCAGAGTGGAGAGTTCTGAAAAAGAGAGTTGCAGAGATCAAGGAACTTGGAGTCAGCAGAGCTGCAGGAGAGAGTGCTGAGCAGAGAGTTAGGATTCGTGAGTGATCTTTTGTAGGAAGGCCCTAGCAGGGGAAGTTACAAGCACAGCTTGGTTCCTTGCTATAATATTTTATTATAATTTCTTTGTTACTACAGTGTGGTAGGCTTACTGATTTTGGAATATTGTTGCTATGATATCAAATTGGGGACATTGGTGCTTGGATCTACTCCTCTGCAGTCTAAATAAATGTTATACTTCCTCTGCCTTCTACATAGAAAATTCCTTATACTTCACGATGCCAAACCACTCAGGCATGTCCATGGCCCTCTCCAGGTCATGAATTTTGCTTTACTGCTATAATACTGAGGCCTTTTCTTGAGCTGAACTGCCAACAATTCAAACTCTACCACAGAGAATGCAATTCCAATGGGCTGGCCACATTGTTCTAATGCCAAATGTATGTTTGTCTGAAAGGCTTTTTTATAGAGAACTCACATGGTGATCTCTCTGAAAAACTTTGAAATCAATTATGAGACATGGGAGACACTGGCACAGGACTACTCAGCCTGGTGTGCCTGCATCAAAGAAGACACTGTGCCCTATAAGCAAAGCAGAATTGCAGTAGCTCAAAAGAAACATGGGATGTGCAAATTTAGAGACATCTCCTCTCCAAATGTTCATACAGACTATTGGTGCCTGACCTGTGGTAGAGCCTTCTGAGATCCTATTGGTCTGATCAGCCATAGTCAAACATATTGTACCTTCACCCTGATGTAGTGATGTCGTTTTGGTCTTCTTCAAGCACAAAAGACAGCAACCATTGCTAATCTAAGCATTCAAAGAAATATATTTGCCTCTAAGATCCAGTTTACATGCATACCATAAATTTTGAAATGCTGCTTTATCATTGCCATTATCATTAATATAACTTTTTATTGTTTCCATAATTTGGACTTTGACCCACTGGTTCTTAAGTGAATCATTTTTTAGTCTCCACTTAGGTCTGCATCTTTTTACCCCATTTTCTATATTAACTCCATTCAAATTGCATTATGATCTGTAAAAGTAGAGTTTAGAGTTTTGCTTTTCAGAATATAAGGTCTTTGGGCCCTAGACTGTAATTGATTTTTGTAAATGTTTTTTACACATTTGAATAAAAAAAGAATTGTCTAATAAAATCATCCAATCCTTTCCATATGTCGATCACATAATTTTGTAGCATTTTGTTCAATTCTGTAACATCTTATTTATATTGCTTTTAGACAACATATTCTAAAAGTGAAGTATTGAAATATTCCACCATTACTGTTTTTCTTTCTAGATCCTTTTATAATCCTGATAGTAATTTTTAATCAGTTAAGATTTCTCTATAGATTTCAGTCGCTATGCTTTTAAAGTATACTTATATTTAGTTGAAGGGAAGGAGTTGCCTCTCCCTGCCCAAGGCTAACCGATCTTATTGTAGAAGGTAAGGGGCAGATGACAGAGCTAATAGGGTGTTAATGTTTTAAATCAAGTGCAAAGACTAGTGTTCCCCCCCGCCCCATCCCTTTAGGAAGTTTCCCTGATGGACCTGGAAAGTTGCCAATGGCTGGCTTAACTTTGGCCACAAACCTGGTTGCTTTTAAAAGCTAAGCCTGCAGTCTTGTACATGGTCAGTAGAGTAGAAGAAGGAGAAGGCTTCTTGGAATGTGACCCTTGTGCCAAGAGGGAGTTTTCCTCTCCCATTTCCAGATAGCATCAATGTATCTTTAAGGAAAGAGAGAGAGACAGAGACAGAGACAGAGACAGAGACAGAGAGAGAGAGAGACAGAGACAGAGAGAGAGATAAACACATGATGTTCAGAATGAGGAAGATGTTCTGTTATATTCTTACCCAATGAGAGAACATCATGAATATCGTGTTCAGCAATGTGTGCTCCATTTTAGGAAAAATATTACTAATCTGGAGAGCATTCAGAAGGAAGGCTACCAGAAGGATGAAGAACCTTTAATTTGTGCCATATAAGGATTAGTTGAATAAACTGGGGATGTTTATTTTGGAAAAGAGAAGACTTAGAAGAGTCATTATAGCTGTCTTCAACTATTTGAAGACAGCTCCATAGAAGATGGATTAGATTAATTTCTCTTGGACCCAGAAGTCAGAATTAGAAGCAATGCAACAAGACAGTTTTCAGTGGTAAAGACTTCTAAAAATTAGAGCTCTCCAGAAAAGAAATGGGCAGCCTCAGGATGTTTCCCTTCAACATAGGTCTTCTAGTTAAAGCTGGTTGATTACTTTTTTGGAAATGTTGGAGAATAGGTTCTCAATCAGGTAGAGACTGGTCTAGATGGACTTTGAGGTTCCTTCCAAATTTGAGATCCTGTGATGTCTGGGTGTGCACAAAAGGCAAAAAGGAACATTTTTTTTCAATGTTGAAATGTTTGAATACTAATCTTGTGTTTGGTAGCTTTCAATGGTTTATTTAGCCTGGCTCTTCTGCTCCAGGTAAAGAGGGAAGATGGATTGGGTTCAATATCACGTAACTACCAAATTAGTGTTCATACTCTATGAAAGTGTCTACTGTTGTTCCTATCCAAAGGAGAAGCTGGATACACTCCTAGCCTAAAAAACACCTTCCCTGTAGCTAAATGTAAGTTTCCAGAGTCCAGGACTTTTAAATTGTCCAGTGTTAACTTTCTTTAAATTAAAAATGAAAATCAAATGGTGATTTGATACCATTCAATAATTAGAAAAGGGCAATAGTGTAATGTTAAATAAAGAGAACATTTAATGTTTCTTTCCTTCAGTGCAGGTCAAAGGTGAGGTAAAATTGAGGCTTTTGAGTTAAGCAGGTAAAAGGAACACAGAAGTTTCAAAGAATGTATCTGCTTTACAATGCATAGAAGATCTCAGGAACAAAGAAAATATGCAGAAAATCTTCTCAATCAGCACTTAGATGTTTCTGTAGGGGTAAGTGCTGAGTGGGGGAATAACACTTTGAGTTAAAATAATGACAAGGTTATTCCTCTGCCAAGCAGTATTTCCTCTACAAAGTACTCACTGGTGCCAAAATCATCATATAATTAAATAGACAGTAAATGTTTGTTTCTATGAAGTTGCAGTTCATTACCAAGAATGGAAATATATTTAACAATAAAAATTGGCTAATATCCCATGGGACTTTTCCTGGAGATGTGAAAGGTTTAGGGGGAAAGGGTGGAGGGAGGAGAATGAGCAAGAGAGACACAGAGATAGAGAGAAGGAGGGAAGGGCAGAAAGCAATATGTTTAGGAATTTCACTTTTTTGTGAATTTCACATATGCAAAAAAAATAGACTTGATTGCTGATGTACTTATATAAAGAGATTCTCAACAGTGCCTCTGAGAAAAAGGAATCAGTTATTCTGAAAACGTTTGCTAACAATCTCCATTTTCTATCTCACTATGACTGTATGATGACTTAATTGTCAGACAGTCTAGAATTTAAGTATAGTTGATATGAAGAGGACCTGAAAGACATGAAAGACAAGCGTATTTTTCACATAGACTGTGCCTAGATAATTCTGCAACCTTGTGTTCTGCTGAATTTAAAATTTCAGATGAAAACATTTTTCTCTTGTCTCAAGTAAAAATGGCTTCATTTGTTCATTGTCAGGGACCCCCAAGCGTCCTGTCCTAGAACAAAATGAATAATGATACTTTATTTTTCATAGTACCTTTTCTCCAAAAGTTCACAATGCTTTTTAGAACAGATTTCATAAATCTTCAAAATACCCCTGAGAGATAGAAAATGATGTTGTTGCCCCCATTACACAGATGAAGAAACTGAAAAAGAATAAGAGGAAAGTGATTTTTTTCTGTTTGGGGGAATCAGTTCAGGAGTTAGACATAGCAACATTCTGTTAATCCTAGACAGGTCTTCTGCCTAACCAGTTCATGTTTTATACATACCAGTGTTCATATATACCAATTACTAATTACCACAGCTGTATGGTTCTGATTTCTACAGCTGCCAGTCTATTTGCCCACCTGTTTTTGTATTTTATACAGCTTGCTAACCTCAACCAAATTAACTAAACATTTGCCCAAGTACTTGGATTTTTAAAAATGAAAGTATATATTCAAAGCATCGGTGCATGTGTGTACATGAACAAAATGGACAGGAGCATCTGCATATGTCTGCATTTATATAGGTATATCTATCTATCTATCTATGTATATACATACATGTGTGCACGTGTACCCAGTACATATGTTTAATCACTCAATGAGCATTTATTAAGCTCTTTCTATGTCATAGGCACTATGTTAAGCATGAAGAATACAAAGACAAAAGTGAAACAATCCTAACCTTCAAGGAGCTTATGTTCTAATGGGAGAAATGTGTACATAAAGACACATATATGTGTACATATGTATGCATATATGTGTATTTATATATACACATAGGTCTTTGTATATACATTTATTATATGTATAATTATGTGGGTTTTTTAAAGGAATACATTGACGGGGGAGGAATTACAAAAGACTTTGTGTAGAAGATGGCACTTGAGCTGAGTCTTGAAAGAAAAGACAGAGTCCAAGAAGTAAGGATATGAGGAGGGAGTATATTCTAGAAACAGAGACAACTAGCACGATGATACAGGCAGGAGCTAGAGCATAGTGAGGACGCAACATCAGGTATGCCGGTATGTCTAGATAGCAGAAGGGATGGAGGAAAGTGCTGTGTACAAAAACTAATAAGAATGATCCATATTGTAAGAAGTTTTAAATGTCAAAGAAAGGAATTTATATTTGATCCTAGAGACATTGGGGCCTTTGGAGTTTATTGAGAAAGCTAAGTAATATGGTCAGATCTCTGATTTAGGAAAATCGCTTTGGTTGCTACCTAGAGGATGGATTAAAATATGCTATGGCTTAAAGTAGGCAGAAAAAAGAGCACCAATCCAAGCAATGAGAAGAGAAGATGTAGGCAAGATGTAATGGAGATAAATTGATATTTGGTTTTTTATCGATATTTGATATTTATTGGAGATAAATCGATATTTTATTCCATATGCAGGTAGGAGTGAATATAAAGGATGACACTGAGGTTTTATATGGACAAATAAATGAATGAATGGATCAATGAATGGAAAAGTATTTATGAAATGTTTATCGTGTGCAAAGCACTATGCTAAGCACTAGGTATATACATAGGAAAGTAAGATAGTTCCTGTTCTCATGAAGCTCATATTATAATGGAGGAAATGACATCTATGGAAGATTTCAGATCTAAGTCAGATGGAAAGTTACCATGGTCCTTAGGGTCAGTGGCAAAGTAGAAGGTAATTCATCTTTTTTTAATCTCATTCCTATTTATAAAATCATATCTATTTCTGATTTTGAATCATTTAAGAGTGCCATGCACTCTGGTGGCAAGAACTTTGTTTTCTGAGTCATCAGTAGCTGTGGCTGTAACACCCACAGAAGCAGCCACCCAGGCACATCTCTATGGAAGTTGATTTCTGTAGTGATGGTTACAGAGACTGGGTTGGAAGCAACAGTAGTGGTGTTCTAATGTGTGTTGCCACTCCCAGGGCTCTTGCGTTTACTTGCCAGCCAGTAGTAGTTGGTCAGCAGTGGTGGTGGTGAGGAAGATGGGCCTCTTCTCTACTTAGCAGTGATTTTGAGGGCTGATCTAAAAGCAAAGCAGCTAGGTGGCACAGTGGGTAGAATGCTGGGCCTGGAGTCAGGAAGACTCATCTTGGTGAGTTCAAATATGGCCTCACACACTTATTAGCTGTGTGACTCTGGGCAAGTCACTTAACTTTGCCTCAGTTTCCTCATATGTAAAACGAGCTGGAGTAGGAAATGGCAAACCACTCTAGTATCTTTGCAAGAAAACCCTGAATGGAGTCACAAAGAGTCTGACATGACAGAAAGGACTGAAGAACAATGATTAGGAGGTCCAGAGGTCTAAGAGCCATTACAATTCTCAAAGCTCTTGGATTCACATTCCTAGCTTATCTCCATTGACATCTGAGAGGATGTGGTGGTCATGCTTTGACTTGCCTATCAATGCTTCCTCCTAGCTCTCCCTCAGGGTAACTTATTGCTTTAACTAGGGTGGCTTTCTTGCCCCCTGATGGTGCCCCTGATAGTAATGTGGAGTTTCCGAAGAGAAATGGATTTATGAGGAAAGATAATGAGTTCTGTCTTGGAAATGTTGAGTTTGAAATGCCTATCTAATGTCCAATTTGAAATAGTCAATAGACAGTTGTGATATGGGATTGGTACTCACACTAGAGCTTTAAGATGGGTATATAAATATGGGATTATGTATGCGGAACTTGAGAAAAGTGGTGAGGTCATCGACTGAGAGACTGTAAAAAGGAAAGAAGGTCAAAGGCAAAGCCTCGGGTACACTCATGGTTTGTGGGCATGACATGTTTGATGAATCAGCAAAGGAGAATGCTCAGTGATCATCCAGGTAGCAAGAGAACCAGGAAAGAATGTGTCACAGAAACACAGAAATGAGAAATTATCCAGGTGAATTAGCAGTATCAGAGACTTCACTAAAGTCAAGAAGAAGGGAGATTAAGTTTACTAAATTTGGCCATTAATAAATTATTGCTATCATTTGAAAAACTTTCAAATATGTGTGTGTGTAACATTATTGATGTATAGGGATTTCCCATTTAGGAAATCTTCTCTATTAATGCATATCAGCTACTGTTCTTCAACTTCATGTCCTAGCGAATTACCTGGAGCACTGAGGAATTAGGTAGCTTACTCAATGTCACACAATCAGCATTGGCAAAGGCTGGACTTGAATACGAGTCATCCTAATTGTGCAATATGTAGCACTGTGTACATGCATTTATGTACATAAACCTAAATATCTACACATGTATCTATTATCTATCTATTCTTCAGGCATATATGTGTGAATACAAACACATGTATTTGTGTATATATTCTATCTATCTATCTATTTATATTGAGCCCAAGGCTTCATCCTAAGCCCTAGTGTGTGTGTGTGTGTGTGTGTGTGTGTGTGTGTGTGTGTAAAACCCAAAGCCAGGAGAGGAGGGCATGTTTACATGCATACAAACAGAGTAATAAAATAGCAGATATATAGCTATACTTATAAACATAGCCAGATATATGTATATTCATATAAATACAAATGTACGGAATAGAATAGGATAGAAAAATAGTAACGAATCTCAATCACTGTGCTAAGTTTTAGAGATACAAATAGAAAGCCAAGTGTCCCTGCTCTCAAGGAACTCACATTCTAATTGGGAGGGGACTCATGTTCATGTTCAGTTCATGGCCAGTAAAAAAAACCAGAGAGTACTTAGGTTCTGGTAAGGAAGGTGTCTGGGCAGATGGCAAAGCCCTGAGGACCTTCAGTAATGGAGGGATCCATGTTTTCCAGCCAAGACTATGGTGAATACAAAGGTTAAAGCAGACAGATTCTTGCATATCTCAAGTAGAGATAAAGCTGGGGGGTCAGAGGGTGAAAGAAGAGAGTGTAAAACCTGACTTGAAGCATAACATCAAAAATAAATAAATAAATAGATAAATAAATAAATGAACAAAACCTAAGATCTTGGCAACTGATCCCATCACTTCCTGCAAATCGAAGGAGAAGAAATGGAAGCAGTGTCAGAGTTTATATTCTTGGGCTCAAAGATCACTGCAGACAGCGACTGCAGCCATGACACTTACTCCTTGGAAGGAAAGCTGTGGCAAATCTGAACATCATACTTAAAAACAGAGAGATCACCTTGCTGAAAAAGGTCCATGTAGTCAGAGCTATGGCTTTTCCGGTAGCAATGTATGGGTGTGAGAGTTGGCTTATAAGGAAAGGTGAGCACTGTGGAATTGATCCTTTCTAACTGCAGTGCTGGAGAAGTCTTTTGAGAATCCCTTGTACGGCAAGGAGATCAAATCAGCCAACACTTAAAGAAACTAATTCAAACTATTCACTGGAAGGTCAAATACTGAAGCTGAAACTTAAATACTTCTGCCACATAATAAGACAGGACTCGTTGTAAAAGACCCTGATTTGGGGAAGGATTGAAGGCAAAAGGAAAAGGGGGTGGCAGAGGATAAGTTGGATAGATAGTGTCACGGAAACAATAAACATGAATGTGGACAAACTTTGAGAGATAGTAGATGATAGAAGTGTGTGATTTGCTATGGTCCATGGGGTCATGAAGAGTTGGACAAGACTGAACTACATTATCACCAACAATAACAACCAGCTGATAGGGGATATTCTGCAGCTCTTGGGAAGTTGGCAGTGGGGCAATGAGGATTGGGCTGGAGACTGGAAAGATCCATGGCTTGCCTCTGTGGCAATAGGTGGTCCTTATTTTTCTTTGGGCTACCACATAGATGTAATCATACATACACATACACACACACATATATACATATATATATTTATATATGTATATATATACATATGTATATGTATATATCTCTGGATTGATGCCTAATTTTGGTGTATCAGTGACTGGTTTCTTGAAGAATATGCCAGTAAAATATAAATCCTGGTAATTCCTACCAACTTTGTTAGAATAAAGGTACAGGCTTTTATTTATATGTCTTTTGTCCCAGGAACAGACTAGTTAAGTTTGGAGAGCTAAGTCTTCACCAGGTTAATCACTAGGTGATTTTAGCCATAGCATCTCTTAAGGACTTTCTACTAAGGTCTACTAAGGACTACTTCTAAGTTGTAAGGGATTTGCAGGCTATATTGGGGAAGGAGATGTCTTTATTATTGAAATATTTTCTGTAGTCCTGTTTTCATGGCCTCATAACATTTTCCCTTATATTTGTATTTTTGTATGTATGCAAATCATTTTTTAAAAAACTAAGTAGTTGGCTCAGATTCTAATTTCAATAGAACTCATTATTGTTAACATTAGCAACACAAGACATGCTGACAAACACTAAGTATCATTCCTCTTTGATCTAAGTCTTCCACATAGTGTTTGTTTAATGTTATAAGCAGCTATCAGAATTATCTATCTGATGATTACATTCAGCGCATGGCATGCATGATAAATACTCACAAACCTGGTTATCTTTTTGAAATACACAGTTGCTATCTACTGAAGTTCTACTCTGAGTCCTAATTCTGGCTTGGAGGTGATCCTAACCTAGATTCTTGAAGACAATAACAAGAGAGCATAACAACTAGAAGGAAATAATTCTACAGTGGGAAAAGATATAAGTAAACTCCCAATGAGGAAATGCCTGTCATTTCGAGATCTGATTAGGTAAAGTCACAGGGTCTGATCACAAGAACATTTTTTCTAGCCTCTAGATAAAAAATTTCCAGTCAGAGCAACTCATTAAAGACTGTCTACTTGGTGGTGGTGGCAGTGATGGTAGTAGTAGTAGTAGTAGTAGTAGTAGTAGTAGTAGTAGTAGTAATAGTAGTAGTAGTAGTAGAATGGTAGTAGTCATAGTAGTAGTAGTCATAGTCAAAATGGTAGTTGTAGTCATAGTCATAGTCGTAGTCATAGTGGTGGTGGTGGTGGTGATGGTGGTGGTGGTGGTGGTGGTTATGTTGGTGGCTAACGCTAAGTATCATTCTCTTTGGGCTGTCCTCTATCCAATGTGGTGGTAGTGGTAGTGTGTTGCAACAATTTGGCTAGCAGTTGTTGTGGGGGTGAAAGACCAACACAAGCCCAACAACAAGAACACTACCAGGACAGGTTCTTTTGATCTGCTTTACTAAGGAAAGTAACATTAAGGGATTGACAATCTTACTTTAATCCAACACGTACATATAAACTCATTTAGTTCAGGAGGAAAAGCTAGCAATCTGAATTTCAGAGCAAATATAAACATGTTACAAACATACGCAATATAAACAGACCAGATCACAATTCAGTTACCAAGAAACCATCAACATCTGGGTTGACAAGCCAGGAGACTCTCAGAGCAGCTGCCCAGAGTCCCACGCCAACACTCCTCCAGGAGTGAGAGCCTCAAGGAAATAGCTCTGTTCTCTCTTTTTATACAATCTTTGAGTGTTATCAAATGTCATCTGAGAAACCAGAACTTAGGCATATGCTATTGGCTCTGGCCTTAGCAATTCCCCTTAGAGCCCTGGGGGCTTCATGCTCACATCTACTTAGCAACTAGAAAATAGGGGTTTGGGCCTGGGGCTTTGTACCTAATAAGGCTCAATCAAAGACACTAATTAATTTATCATTCTAAAATAGTAAAAAGTTCCAACTTAATTAATATTACATAGTGGTAGGAAGTAGAAGAGGAAATAGAGGAAAAGAGATGGAAGAGGAAGAATAGAAATATATTTCTATAAACTTCAAAATTTGCAAACCACTTTTCATATATTACTGTTGCATCTTTGCAACACTCCTGTAAGGTAGGTGCTTTTATTATCCCCATTTTACAGATAAGGAAAAGGAGGCTCAGAGAAGTTAGCGATTTGTTCAGGTTCGTACAGCTAGCAAGTTTTTAAGAAAGGTTTTGGGGAGCCAAGAGGGCAGCTGGAAAGCAGGGATTTGACTAGGGCTCTCCCCCTGAACCCTGCAAACACCAATAAAAATGGCTCTGAACAATTCTAGAATTACAGAACCCACAGAATAGCAAAGCGAAGCAGGGCTCCAGCCCAGGACAGCCTGGATGGTCGCTGGGTAAGGTCTATCGCTCATAGAGCTGGGAGCAGAGAGGAGCAGAGCTTAGCATGGGCTGCACCCAAACCAACCAGAACAGGAGCTGGGTAGAACAGACCCTAGCACCCTGAGCTGTGGCAGCTACTAGACTTCTCAACCCACAAACACCAAAGACAACAGAGAAGGTGAGTGAGAAAAGCTGTGAGGGATAGAGTGAAAGGAGTTCATGGTTTGGCCACTGCCTGGGGGCATCAGGGGTAACGCAGCTACAGAACTACAGCTGCAGTTGCTTCCAGCCCCAGGCCCACCTGGTGGGAGGAATTAAGTGGAGGATCAGAACTGGAGTGCAGAGCCTGCTTAAGATCTAAGTCCAGTCCGGGCTGGTGGTTCTTGGGGAAGGAGGAGTGCTGGTATTGGCAGAGTTTGCTGTATAGAAATAGCTCTGAAATCAGCAGTGCATCCCCTCAAGCTTGGAGCAAAGTACTCTCTAGTCTACAAGCAGTCATACCCCACTGAAAAACTCAAGGATCAAGGCAAGGAACATGGCCAGGCAGCAAAAACAGACTCAAATTCAGACTCAGATTGTTGAATCTTTCTTTGGTGACAAAGAAGACCAAAACATACAGCCAGAAGAAGTCAACAAAGTCAAAGAGCCTACATCAAAACCCTCCAAGAAGAACATGAACTGGTCTCAAGCCATGAAAGAGCTCAAAAAGGATTTGGAAAAGCAAGTTAGAGAAGTAGAGGAAAAATTGGGAAAAGAAATGAGAATGATACAAGAAAACCATGAAAAATAAGTCAATGACTTGCTAAAGGAGACCCCCAAAATACTGAAGAAAACAACACCTTAAAAAATAGACTAACTCAAATGGCAAAAGAGCTCCAAAAAGCCAAGAAGAGAAGAATGCCTTGAAAGACAGAATTAGCCAAATGGAAAAGGAAGTCCAAAAGACCACTGAAGAAAATACTACCTTAAAAATTAGATTGGAGCAAGTGGAAGCTAGTGACTTTA
>CM053624.1:101705262-101732319 GCA_028646595.1 Phalanger gymnotis | reverse complement strand
GTCTTTCACAACATGAATATTGTGGAAGTATTTTGCATGATGATACACATGTGGCCTACATTGAATTTCTTTCCTTCTTAGGGAGGGCGGGGGGTGGGGAAGAGGGGAGAGAATTTGGAACTCAAAGTTTTAAGATGTTCAAAAAAAGTTTTTGCATGCAACTAGGAAATAAGATATACAGGCAATGGGGCATAAACATATATCTTGTCCTACAAGAAAGTAAGGGAAAAGGGGATGGAGGAGTGGGGTGACAGGGCTGACTGGGGAATGGGGCAATCAGAATTTGAGTGGGGAGAGGGTAGAAATGAGGAGAAAATTTGTAATTCAAACTTGTGAAAATTAATGCTGAAAACTAAAAATATTAAAGAAATAAGTGATTAAAAAAAAGAAAGAAAGGTTTTGAACCCAGATCTTTCTATCCACAAGTCTAGTCCTCTATCCATCACACTATGCCATTATACATATTATGCCTCACAATACATAAGACCTAATGCAATTTTGAGGAAATGGATTCACAAAAGTTGTGGAATTATTTTACATATGCTTTTGACTTTCTGATCTTCTATGAAAATGCTTGCTAGGATCTCTTAGCACTAGCTAAAAGCTGATGTTCAATATGGTCAGGTCTTTCATTTTATATCATTATATCATATTCTACCTGTTTTGGTATATCTTTATAGGCTCCAATAGCTTTTGTTGTTGCTCAGTCATTTTCAGCCTTGTCATATTGTGTCTGATTCCATTTGGGTTTCTCGCGGCAAAGATGCTGGAAGGGTTTGCCATTTCCTTTTCCAGCTCATTTTACAGATGAGGAAACTGAGGCAAACAGAGTTAAGTGGTTTGCCCAGGGTCACATAGCTAGTAAGTATCTGAGGCCAGATTTGAACTCATGAAGATGAATCTTTATGACTCCAGTCCCAGCACATGTACTTGATTTTAATACCATTCTTCTCAAATGTAACTCTTCTCATAGCCTCCATGTGTAAGCTAAGCACTGATATCACAACTGCTGCCAACATGTACTTATTAGTGACATCATCAAGATGAGTCATATGGACTAATGTTTGGCATTATTCCTCCTTTATATGTCTTGCAATGAGTGTTTATTTAATGCTACACAACTTTAGCTATCAGAGTTATCTTTCTAATGATTAGACTCAATTCATAGTATGTGTGGGAAATACTAACGTAATTGGTTATCTATGAAATCCAGGTAACCATGAAAGTTATAATGAGCCTACAGGTCCGGAACCTACAAGGATTTTAAGAAAGTCTACCTTTTTCCTCTTCTGATTACCTTTGCTTTAAGTTTCTATTGGAATTTCTGCTTGTTGGGGAATACTTGAGGTATAGAACTTGTGCTGTCTTAACCTAGTGAAATGGAAGCATCTGAGAGAAAGAAAGGAATTGGGAAATGTCAATATAAAATCACAGTTTTAAAACTAGAAAGGGACTTAAAGTCATGTAATCAATTCCTTCAGTCTCTGGATGAAGAAACTGAAGCCAATAGAGGTGAAATTATTTTGATCTTCACAACAACCCTACATGCTTTGCAAACTTTACAGCACTATGTAAATGCTATTATTAGCTATTATTAGTTAGTAGGGATATTATATATTTTTCAGATCCTTTAATCACACTTTTTTCCCTCTCCTTTGGCAAATTTGGCCAAAGTGATAATACCAGGCACTTAGTATTAACTGTTCTTTTCATCTTAACATGAAGTCTATTTGGGAAAGAACGTATGGCAAAATTTAATAAACTCTCAAAATTGAAAGAGATCTTAGAGGTCATCTATTTCAACTTCCCAGTCAATGAATGAGTTCTTTATACAATATCTCAATTAGAGGGTCATCTAGACTCTTCTGGAACACGTCTAGGTCTGGGGAACTTGCTAAGTGTCGTAACTCCCAATTAATTGATGGACAGAGATGATTATTGGAAAGTTCCACTTTGCTCCAGTACTTCAGTATTCTAATATGCAATGCTCTGATGGATTTGTGATTTCACTGATATGGTCAGTCATTCTAATGATTCTGATCATACCCTGACCATACCTGCTCAACCTGTGAGGTCCATATCCTTTCCTAATATTTTCTAATATGTTAAGCACAGGGGGAATTAATCTTTTAATTTTTTCAATTTCCACCCTTTGCTGTTTCATATGAAATGTATGAAAATGTTTACTTATTCTATAAGATGACCTTGTTTGTACTTGAAGGCATATATCATAGTCCTCGTAAGTCTTTTCCAGTTCTACTTCACTTGAATATCACACAGTTCTTCATCCACCCTAGCCTTGGAATCCATCATGTAGGAGGAAGAATTGTGGTAACATTTTTATTCAGTACATTAGGGGATTAAAAGATGCTGGGCAGCATTCTTAAATCAATATAGAGATAATTTAATGACTTTGACACAGACCACATTCCTAAAGGAGGTCAGAGAGGAATACAGCGGTCATTGGGAAAAGAGGTCTAAAGTGTCTCTAGATATCCCACATGAAAGTAACATTTCCAATGGGGGATGGGGGCCAGAGAATAGCTCAGAGATGAAAGGACATGGGGTAACTGAGACTGAATTTAAACAACTCCAGAGAATAAAACGATTCTTTAAAAAAAAAAAAAGATAATTATGTCTTACAACAATTACCCTGGCTATGAAGCAAAATTAGCATAGTCCTTTCTAATTTAAATGTGTTGAAAGTGGCTGAGCATGACAGCAGAAAATTACAAGGTTTACGACACGGGCTTTGGTTAAAGTGATGGCAATCGGATTATTGTGTCTTTTTGTCTGTTGATAGCAATGATTACGAAGTTACCTATAAATATTAACTGTTTAATGCTAGGGGGGCTTTTGCTTTGCTGGCAACTGTGAAACCATTGAGTGAAATAGAATCAGCAAGAGGTATCTGAGGTACATTTTAATTTTAATTTGTGTGGTATATATTCTTGATTCCCTCCCAGCACCCACTGAATTCTCTCATCTTCTCCTGGGTACAGGGCAGAATGAGTCAGCCATTACAAAGGTACCAGAGCTACTTCACATGCCCTTTTGTTAGAGAAAAGAAGGGTAGTATGAGTTGGTTGAAGAAACCCAGATGCCTAGGTGAATGTCTGGCCCAACAGTAGGTCATTCTCATTTTATGTAAATACTTTGGGAAAAGTGTTCTATAAAAAACATGCATACACTCATCACTCTAAATAGCTCTTCAGTATAGTTCTCACTTCCCTGTTTCTATGAACATAACATCCCTCTTTCAAGTCAATTTACTGATAGAAGATATGGTCTGACAAATATTTTGAATGTTAAAAACAACTTTTACCCAAGAATTACAAAGATTTTATAAGCCTTTTTATTGCTATATCTTGCCCCAACCCAGACATGGGGAAATGTCCATTTTCTGGGTGGGCAAGCTGAGGAATCATCAATAAATAATTTTCTCAAAGTTAACAGCAGTTGAAGAATTGGGTGGGTTTTGTTCCTAGTTGTATCAATTATAAATGTTTATCCACCAAAAAAAATCCTTAATTTGGTAAAAATTAAATAATCTACTCACTAATGCATCAACCACTTAAAGTCTTTATATTGGTATTTAAATGAAATTGGTATGATCTCTATTAATAGCTCAGAAAAGTAGACTATCATCTGACACCATATGTTTATGCAAATATGGTCTCAAATATATGTTGGAGACCAAAATAACAGACTAGTTGTGTGTGTAGTCCCTTGTTTATGTGTCGTGTTGTATGTGTATTTGTTAGAGGTGGGGTGGGGGAAAGGATAGGGAAGATATGGAGGCACAGAGCAGGGTGCAGAGGTCTGATTTGTAATCCATTTCTTAATGCCAAGAATCATAACATGTGTTCCTGGGACAGTTCTGAGGAAACTCATTTCATGTGAATTTATGAATCACAGTATAATATGAATTCAAACCTCTGTGATTTATATTTGAACAAAAAGGTCATTTGCTGAAATACTTTCATTTATTTAATTAAATCTGAACTAAATTAGTATAAATTCTATTAAACAACTTTACATCTTGGGAGGTTTTAAAAACAAAACTGGGCTCAAATTGCTTCCTTTAGATTACTATTTTCTTAACCTCATAGAATCTTTACATTTCTCTCTCCTATGTAAATAAGCACTCTGTGTATGTGTGTGTATGTGTATGTATGTGTGTAAGTGTTGTGGGTGTGCATATGAGCTGTGTGAAAAACACACATTGTCCTACAATCAGAATAGTAATTTAATGGAGAAAGCAATAAAAACTGAAATATGACTAAACCAAAAGATACATTTTTCTGGGTTGTATTTGGATTGTACTATTTTAAAGAGTGGGGAAAGAGTTTATGGGAGAGGCATTGTGAAGCATTTTTACTTTTCTGCATGAAAGGGATAGGTCCAGGGTTGGTGATAGATGTACTTCAAAAAAGTAAATCATGAGCTATAAGAGATATGAAGTATAAGAAATATGAAGTAGCTATATCTCTCAAAGTACAATATTAGGACAAATGTTCCATGAGAAAACCTTTACTTAGAATATGATTTTTTCAGAGTAAAGATTTTTTTTCCCAAAATATTCAAACACTACTAAAAGACATACATTTAGGATAAATCGCCTTCTTAACTTTATTCATTAATTCAACAAATATTTCTTGAGAGTTTGCCACTTACAAGATACTTTACTGGAAACAAAGAAGAACATCAAATAATGAGTCAGCAAGCATTTATTAAATAATCAATAAGTATTTATTAAGGATCTACTATGTGCCAGACACTTTGCTAGGTGCTGTGCATGCAAATTCGAAGAATGAAGCAAAGCCTACTTTCCAGGATCTTTAATTCTATCTGAGAGAATATATATAAATATATACATACATACATATATATAATACATGTCCATGAATAACTACAGAATAAATGCAAAGATAATATATACAAAGTATAAAGTAGTTAAATACAAGGTAGCTATGCAGTGAGGGTATTAACTGTTGGCTTTTGAGCTTCAGCTTGAAAGAAGAGTGAGATTCTATGAGGCAGAGATAAGGTAGGAATCCCAGGCATGTAGGATGACCATATATCGGTGGTAATAAAGTGTCAATTATGAGGAACAATTTAGCTGGATCATAGAGTAAAATAAGATAGGGAGTCATATACAATGAAGCTAAAAAATTAGTATGGGACAGGTTTTGAGTAAGAAACAGAGTTTATACCTATTAGGGAGATGAAGACCTATATGTAATTAACTAATTGAGACAGCTAAGTGTAGTGTATACACTGCTGGACTTGAAGTCAAGGAGACTTAGTTCAAATCCTTTCTCCGAAACTTATCAACGGGACCATGAGCTAATAATTTATTATCTCAGAGTCTCAGACAACTCTCCAAGAGTATCTAAGATGGATTAAAAATATGCCTGAATGGATAGGAAGATTATATTAACAGATCTTTGATATACTGTCTTCTTAAGGTATATAACCAATTAAAATACAAGACAAAATATAAAAGTGTAACAAGATATATGCAAAATACTATGTTAATTTATAATGGTCATTTTTTTAATGTGGTCTGGTCTTTAGGTACAGACTTAGACTTAGGAGCAATATAAGCCAGGAAATTCGAGAAATAACATTTATAATAATAGCTCACATAAATATAGATATAGCTATTGATATAAATAATGCTATAATCTACATTCTATTCAGCTCTGTATTCAAATGTATTACTGAGTTCAGTGTGGGGTATAGTGGATGATAAGTATATCTTACTTGGCTCAAGTTCTCATCCCTGAAAAGTGTGGGAACATCTAAACACAAATTTGATTTCTAAAGTCAGCTTAGGTCCAGAAATTCAGATACCATAAATCAAATAAAAAAGCATTACATCAAGACGGAGTTGCCTAATAAATAACAGGAAAAATTCATTGAACAGAAGTATCCTCTGCTCCTAAACCCAAAGGAAAATAAATATTGTTGGGACTGATTCCCTGGTATAAGTCGATGATAGGGTAATGTGCCATATTGCAAGTTAATTGTAAGCATGGGGGAGAGGATTCTCTCCTGCAGTATTTAAATATCCAATTATTGCTTTTTCTGCTTTCTATCATCTCAAAAGGAAAAGCATAATTTATTTTTCCACCACCTTGTCTCAACTGGTTCCAGGCAGTTGGCAAACAAGGTATGCCATTATTGCCCCTATTCATGTGCAAGGTACTGCCACCATTGCTTCTTCATTGCAGCTCCCTTATTCCTTCAGCCTAGCTGTCTTTGTCACCCTCCTGACATAATTACCCCATCCTCCCAACACAGCAGATTCCAGACTTGAAGCTGCAATTGCACAGCTCTGTAGGTACATCATCCTATTGAAAATGGAGTTCTAGAATATTCTATGAATGAGTGTGAGCATCGTGGTAAATGAAGTCCTGGGTCCTTCTCTTCACCTTGTATTATTTTGTAATATAAAAAGCCCTTTTAGCTCAACAGCTTGGTGACTAAGATAGCAAAATACATTATCTCTAGTTTACAGAAGAAATAGGTTTAGAAATTTGAAGTGATTTGCAAAGCCCATGGTGTCTAGCTAGCTCTAAGTCAGTGTTCAATTCACTTTACCACATGATCTCCTTATGAGTAGGACTTTCAAAACCTTTAATCAAAGGAGATTTTACATGCATTTTATGTATATACATAAAATATATAGAAAGAAAGAATTTATATATACATATGTATGTATACATTTTAAGTATATTTTAATTTGATTCTGCTGTATTCCACAAAAGCAGTCTAAACATATTTGGAAAAGCACATGTCCATTCATTTGAAAACATGTAAATAAATAAGTATGCAAAACAGTGGGATGTCTGAAAATTATTAATGAAAACATAAATGGTTGATTAAAATTTGACACTAATGGTCTGCCTCCATGTGCAAAATTAACAAATGATATCCAGATAGTTTGGAATCCAAACATTTGTCTTGAGATATTTGATAATGAAGGTAAAAGGGCTTTGTCTTTCATTTGAATTATCTGGATAATTTCATTAATTTTCCCATTCCTCTTTTGTAAAAGTGTGAAGAACTAATTAGTTATATTCAAGAGCTAATTACTACATTATTAAATACATGTAGTATTTTAAAAGTAAAACCCTTTCCATATATTCAATGGAATGAGTGATTTTTGAAAACACATTAGTCAGTCTCTAGGTCTTGACCTGGGCTTGAGCATCAACTAGAAAGCTCAATTAGAAGTGAGAAGAGTGCACCAGCTAGAACGTTAAGTTTGTGAAGGTAAATGCTTCTTTTAATTTTGGTGAATTGGAATCATTTAGGTAGGTAATAAGCATTTCAGGATCACAAAAGGGTTTCTCTTTTGGCTTAATTATCTAGAATCACATTGCCGAAAATCCCCAAGACAATTATTCAAGCTCTACTTTCCTTTTATAGTCCCCAGTATACTGTTGTATCTCACTGAAATCTAAGATGTTTTGAGTTTATGGAAAGACTATCTGGAGACTTCCAAAAGTCTAAAATATTTTAGGTTCCTTTTTAAGAAGTATTAAAATCTATGTGGCTATTACTCAAGCTTGTTTATACCTATAGACTATATCATTAATATAAACATAAGGACAGATAAATATAAGGACAGGTAACACATTTTGGGAATAAATTAATCTTTGTCCTAGGATAGGGGTGGGGAACCTGGGGCCTCAAGGCCACATGTGGCACTCTAGGTCCTCAAATGTGGCCCATTGATTGAATCCAAACTTCACAGAATAAATCCCCTTAATAAAAGCATTTGTTGAAAAAAAATTGGACTCAGTCAAAAGGCCATACCCAAGAACCTAGAAGGACACATGTAGCCTCAAGGCCACAGGTTTCCCACCCCTACCCTAGGGAATGGCAGTATATCCTAAGCTATCCAGGCCTAACTGAACATCAAAGTATATCATTGTTTTAAATGATTATTTCCTTTAAAAAAATCGTAAAGAAATTGCCCCCAGAAGTCTCTTGATTAGTTGGCATTTCTTGTCTTATCTTTGACTCCATGAAAATATGGACAGGTTTGTAAGTTAGTAAAGAAAAAAGAATCACTTTCCACCAAATATGTTTAAATGATTAGAGATACATAGAACCAACATGGCTAAAGACAGGTTTTAAACATTTATTTTTTCAAACATGAAAAAGGTAAAACTTCACATTTCCTAAATTTGACCTCTGTTTTGGACTCTTTCAAAGATGATTTTTCTATAGTTCAAAATTTTGGACATAACTACATTTTAAGACACAAATTAAGAATGCTGCTACAAATGATATAAAAAGAGATCTCCCTCTAGTGTACACAGATTAGTATAATTATGGAGTTATCCATTCCACATTGCGACTTTCTACATCATAGTTTCAGTATATTGCAGGTTGGCATAAGAATTTAAATGGGAATTTTGGCAGAATTTTTTGGAAGCCTCAGATGACACATAAAGCCAGCAGACAACAGAAAAAGTTTAGTTGACTCAGAAATGCATTGTATGTATGTATGTGTGTATGTGTCTTTGTGTATATACACACAAATTTGCGTAATATCAACATATTTTATCTTTTAATACCATAATAATTCAAACTTCTTCTCTAGTATGAAGGGAAGGCCAAAAGATATTACAGAGATTTTCCAGATGCAGGCAGGAGGATGCTGCACCCCTAACCTCCAACACCCTACCCCCTCTTCCCACCATTTCCCCCCCAATATGATACTATGATTCTTGACTTTGAACAATGCCTCTCAGACACACTCAGGGTGTGCTTTCCCTCCCCTGCCCCCTTCAAATTGACACCAGGTACAAAGATGGTCTAGTGAATATGCTATAGAATTATCTCAGAAATTACCAAACTACAAAACAAACAAAAACAAAAGTAAATTCTTTCTCTAATAAGTCCATCCCTTTACCCCCACTCCAGAGTAAAAATCCCTTCTCCCACAATACAGTTTCCTCTCTCATAATCTCGAACGACACGTTATATATGATAAGCTTAGACAAAAATTGCTGCTAATGGCCATGTAATCTATTAGTTGCATCAAGCAGATACAGAATTAAGGAAGGTAAAGAGGCTTGCAACCAAAATCACCTCTGCGGTCTGGGAAAGCAGGAGACAGAAATGTGAATGACAGGGCTTTGCTTGGCCACCAACTGTTATAACAACAATGACATGAACAGGAACAACAACAGCAACTAGCTGTTTATATTATATAGAGCTTTTTAATTGATTCTTCTTTTTGGTTCACACACTCTTTTGCTTCCATGTTTCTCTCACCTCTTCACTTCGTGTTGTGGTGAGCCCCAAAACCTGGTGGAGTAACCTCTCTTCAAGGACACTGGCACGTTGAACAAACTTCACTCTCCTAAACTGTGACTGCTCAGAAAGTCTGTTAAGAATCTAACCCCGAGGACTCGATCCTTTAGAAAGCCCTCCAAATTCTCTATGATCCCATTAATTAGTATCTAAAAAACTCTAAATGACCCTGATTCTGAACCCAAGGATCAACTTATAGTTACAGTATGTGTATGTGTATGTCCATTCACATATTCACTCAAACATGTTAAATGCATCTAGGTACAAAGCACTATACAATGTATATATACAGTGTGCATGTGTTTATATACATACATATATGAATGTACACAATGCATATATGATCAAGGCAATCACTCAACAAGCATTGATTAAGTGCTAAAGATACAAAGCCCCTGCCCTCAAGAAGCTTAAATTTTAATGACTGGAGATAATATATGTGAACACATGCACATTTACATATATATGTGTGTGCATGTATGTATATACCCACACACATATATAGTTTCTAGGATATCAAAATTAACATGAAAATTGATGAAATCACTATTCATTGTCTGATTTCTTCTTTTATCATCAGATTTTATATATGTATTTCTTTTAGTTGCTTCAGAAAATAATAGTATATACATATATATTATACATATATATATATATACATACATACACACACACGTACAGATGGTACTTTTTTAAAAGCACCAGAGAGCTAATTTCCTTCCTCCCTCCTTTTTATGAAGAAAATGATGGGAAATATAAACTGCAGCCCTTAAAGAATTGAATGTATGAAATGAAACAAATAGGCTTTAACAATTCGCAAAATAGGGGAAAGAAAGCCTTTCTTAGCAGGAGGGCTGCAAGTAAAATATGCACTGTGTACATGCACACAATATATCTTCAGCACTTAGAAAAAGATAAAAGAGGTCTTGAAAGTGAATGAAGTTGACTCTCAAAAAGTGGGTTTTAGATGTTGAATATTTAATTCACTGATAAAAGGGACCTGATTTCCTGCACACGGCTGCCATAAATAAAAAAAAGCACATCTTAAAAGAGAAGCAATGAGCAGAAACTGACCTTTCTGTGAGCAAGCAGATGAGAGAAGGTATTTGGCTAATCCCAGCTGTCTCTGATTGGCCAGACAGAACCGTGTTGAAAATGTCTCCATCTGGGCTAATCTGCTCTCAGTTGGATGAGCCGAGGCCTTCAGAGTTAACCTGACATTTAACAATAATTACCCTTTCGAATGACCCTGGCCCAATCTTCTGCTCCCTTAGAAATCTCTTTTTTTGTATGTGCTCTCAAACCCCTTGACTTTTGTGTTAGAGATAGAAGAAAAAAGATGATACGATAATCATATATGTGTATACTCGTAGATGTGTGAGTATGTGTATAAGAGATATATGAACACGTATGTAATATCCATGATATATTATATAGAAATCCAACAGGATTTAGTGGATCTTTTACTGATATGTACTACACAATTTATCAATCTTCCATGTTATTGGAAAAATAAAGAGAAAGGATATAGCCAATTAACTGGTGGCAGAATTTGTTTACTAGTTCTGATATGAATGTCAAAGTCCCAATGTGGCCTTGCTCAGGCACTGGTATGTCCCTTATCAGAGACAAGGAGAAATGGTGCATGAAAAGAGGTTCAGATAGAAAAACAGAGTTCAGGGGTCATAAAGGCTAACTGTAGATGAAATGTGGCCATTTCTTTTTACCTGAGGCTGGCTTCATCTTTTTCTTAGAAAGGTCATTGTGATAAAAAACAAAAACACATCTTGGAGAGAAAACCTATTCTGAGGTTTTATTTACTCTTTTAAAAAGCCTTTCCCATTTTTCCAAAATAGCTTCTATCCAGGGCTATAGACAGCAGACATAATGACCTCTGTACTAATATGGTACTTATTATTAAACTTCACAAAGTGAGGAAGTTTGAATTACATAAAGTTCTTATAATAATATTGTACAAAATACTCTGGCTAGGAAGATTGTCAAAAGTAGACTTCGGATTTCACAAACCCACCTTCCTTTTCAAATTCCCTTGTATTTATTATTTTCATTCCAACTTGAAAAATCAAGAGACTAGCCTCTCTTGAAGTATTTAACTGTGTCTCTTCTGTAACCAATAAGAATAATGGCTGATATGAAAAAATAAATCCATACAGTTTAATTCCCTGTGATTTTAGACAACTTGAGATAGATCAACCATGTGCATTCAGTGAACATTTTAAAGTGCCTACTTACTATGTGCATGACACTGGATAAGACATTGGGGACATAGTCCAGCCCTGGAGTCAGGAGGACCTGAGTTCAAATGTGACCTCAGATGCTTGACACATTTACTAGCTGTGTGACCTTGAGAAGGTCACTTAACCCCAACTGCCTTGCCTTTCCCCCTGCAAACACACACACACACACACACACACACACACACACACAACAAAAAAGAATGAAATAGTCTCTGCCCTGAAGGAGTTTATATTCTTCTATATGTATTCTACTATATGCATATAAGCATATATTCATTTGATTGGAATGTGCAAAAAAATAGACTATACAGGAACCACCCTTAGGATATGAGGCAAAATCTCCATTGATGGTGTGATATTTGTAGGCTATGACTGACTACTAATGTTGTATTGGAGGAGGATAATAATATTCATTACTATTGCGTTCCATTTAATTCAAGAGACCTGGGTTAATTATCTACTATGTACTAGCCACTGTAGTAAATGCTGGGAACATGTGCACCTAGAAAATGAAACCGTTCTCTGAATTTTAGTAATTTACATCCTACTGGAATGTAGAAGGAGAGGGTGACTGACTATGTAAACAAATAATACAAATAACTGTAAATATAATGGAAAAAGAGTGGGCTAGAAAATAGGGCCCTCTGTGTATGCTCGGTCTGATCTGTCTAGTACCAACCCATGTGGATGCTTGGTGAACCTGCTTCTCGACGTGTATATTGGAGGTCCCTGCCCTCCATTTCAAAGAATGCACAAGTGTGCTGTGACTGTTTCCAGTCTGCTTATTGTGTGATGATGAAAATCCTTTTGATTCTATGCAGAGTTGTAACTGAATGTATATACAAAATACTCAAAGAGAGAAACTAGTCTTTCTTTCCTTCCTGCTGTCATAGTGTTCAAAGATGATTCTCTGACCTTTGGTGGTCCCTTCCACAAATATGCAGGTCTATGAGCACATAGCAACTCAGTCTCTTGGTCAGTCTGCAATATATTGCTGGTCTTTATGTGGCAGGTTGGTCCTCAGAAATGGTTCAGCCACTGGACTTCCAGTGACTCTTTTAACTTTTCTTTTTAAAAAAAATCATTTTATTTTTAATTTTTGAAATAAAACAAGCATTTTTATAACATAGTAAAATAAAAAAGATGATTACACATGAAACTTCAAATCTATTATGTACAATTTGCTATTCCTTTTAAATATATAATAAAGTTAGCATGTAACTTTCCTTTTGTATACAATAATAGCAATATTAATTTAAGAACAACTTTGAGTGACTAAATCATCTTGACTATTATAAATACCCAAATTAACTACAAAGGACCCATGAAGGGAGGTGTTATCTGCATCTTGAGAAAGAACTAAAGAATAGAATTATATATGGAATGATTTTACTCATGTGCGCACATGTATATGTATATATGTATGTGTACATATATACATATATACACTTACATATTTATGTCTAATGCTAGCCATATCTAGGGCAGGGTAGGGGGATGGGAAGGAAGACCAAATAAGGGGGGAAAAGACAATACACACTTGAAGAACTGAGACCCTATTGTCTAGTTTCTCATTAGACAAAGTAATGTAATGAATGAGAAAGCCTAGTAATTGGAAAAATTAAGGAAAGCTTCATGAAAGACATGGCACAAGAGCTTATCCCTAACAGAGGAAAAGGATTATAAAAGTCAGGAATTAAAAGAGCAAATATAGGGCATAGTGGCTATTAAGTGCAAGACCAGACAGTTAAGTGGTGTAGCTGATGTAGGGTGATGTCTTTTGATTTGTGCATAAATTGGATTTAAGTAAGGCAGAGTTGCACTAAGTTGTTGGCCTCACTCTCTCCTCCAGAGTCCTCACAGTCCAGTGGCTAGACAGAATCAAGATGACTGGTGATGGCTCAAGATACAGTGGATGACCTTGGCGTCTTCAATGTCTAACCAAGTCCTAAGCACTCCACAGCGCCTGCTTCAGCTGCCTTCATGGCTGTTGGAACAAATTGTTCTCATCTGCCCATTCCACCACTGGAAGTCCTCACATGCTTGGGTTAGATTCACCAACAGGTTTGAGACCACTCGGTTACCTTCAACCTGGTTTAGCCAGTCTGCCAAAACAGTTAACTAGGGTGTGGCTGCTAGGATCAATCTAATATAAGATCTATATTTATATCTTTATGTAGATATATGGGTATGTAGGTTTTATATATATATATATGAATATATAAATATATATATGTATATATATATGCATACACACACAGAGTATAAACACAGATGAAAATACATTGTTGGAGACTTTATTATAAGTAGATTTATATATAAGTATATAGATATATTAATATATGTATTTAATAGAAAAATAATAACTTAATTATGACTGATAATATGAAAAATTTATATATGAAAACAGAACAAAATAGCAAAAGAGAAGATCAACAAACTGAACATGTAATTTTAAAAAAGTAGGAAATTAGCAAACCTAAAATAAATATGGAAGAAAAAATCTTAAAAATTAGAGAAATAGAGAAACAAAAATAAAGTGACACTAGGAACTGATTTTCCTAAAGAACAAGTCTGATTGTGTCACCGCCCCCACCTACTCAATGAACTCCAATGTCTCCCTATTACATCCAGAATCAAATATAAAATCCTCTACTGGTCTTTATAAAGCCTTTATGGTCTTGCCATTTGCTACCTCTTACATTTAATACCCCTGTGATCAAAATACACTGGCCTTCTCACTGTTCTCCAAAACTATAGTTCATCTCCCAACTCTATGGCTTCTCTTTATTTGTTTGTTTGTTTGTTTGTTTATTCACACATTTGTTTATTTATTTATCTATTTGTTTATTTATCTGTTACAGGTGAAAACAGTTTTAAATATTCATTTTTTAAATTTTGAGTTCCAGCATCTCTCCTTTCCTCCCCCCCTCCTTGAGAAGACAAGCAATTTAATGTAGATTATACATGTGTGTCATGCAAAACATATTTCCATATTAACCATGTTACAAAGGAAAACAGACAAAAACCAAGAAAAATAAAGAAAGTTTAAAAAATTATGCTTCAATATGCATGGAGGCTCCATCAGTTTTTTCTCTGGATGTGGATGGCATGTTTCACAAGAAGTCCTTCAGAATTGTCTTGGATCATTGTGTTGCTGAGAATAACTGAGTCATTGATAGCTGATCATCACACAATATTGTGTTACTGTATGCAAAGTTCTGGTCTCTATGGTTTTTCATTGGCTCTCTCCCATGCCTGAATGCTTTCCCTCCTCACCTCTGCCTTCTACAGTCACTGATTTCTTTCAAGACTGAGCTCAAATCTTAGCCTCATCGAGATGCTTTTCTTGTTCCTCCCCATCCAAATCTGAATGTCTGTCTCTGAGTTTGTCTTCTATTTTCACTCTATTTTTTGCATGTATAATTTTTTGCTCATTCTCTTTCTCATTAGAATGTGGTCTCCTTTAAAACAGGGAGTTAATTTTTCCCTTTCTTTGTATCCCCCATGCTTGGCGTAGTGACTGGCACACATTGCTCTTAATAAATACACTTTTAATGACTGACTAAACCTGAGTTTTTTGGTTTTGATGTGCATTGGGAAACTCCAGATGTTTTATATTTTTTTTCTTAATCTCTCCCTTCCACTTACTGTCTCTCTCCCCAAATAAATAATTAAAAAAAGCTTGAGTTTTCAATACAAAATACAGTCTTGCAAACTAAATTCTTACATTGACCGTGTTTGAAAATGTCTCTGCTGCATTTTAAGCTAATCACCTCCCTGACCAGAGGTGAATGTCATGTGCCATCTGTAATCTTTTGGACTCATGATTTATTGTTGCATTAATCACACTTCTGAAGTCTTTCAAAGTTGTTTTTTTGCTCTATTGTTTTCATTGTATAAACTGTTCCTTTGGTTCTGCTTACTGGGCAGTAATTCATATAGTTTCTTCTGAAACTGTGCATTTTGTCATATCTTGTGGCACAATGTTATTCTATTACATTCACATACAATAGCTTGTTTAGCCATTTCCCACTCGGAGGAGATCCCTTTAGTTTCTGAATTTTTGGCTACCAAGAAACGAGCTCCTATAAAATTTTTGCATGTAGAGGTTCTTTTGCTCTTTAAAAAATCTTCGAGACATAGGCCTAGTAGTGATAAAGCTGCGTCAAAAAGGTATGCACAATTTAGTAACATTTTGGGCATAATTCCAAAGTACTTTCCAAAATGGCTCAGCTAATTCAACCTCCACTAATAATGCACTAGTGAATCTTATCCCATAGCCCCTCCAACATCTGTCACTTTTCTTTTTCTCAGTCTGATGGGCACAAGTCTGATGGGCACAAGATGGAAACTCAAACCTGCTTTAATTTCATTTCTCTAATTATTAATGATCTTGAGCATTTTAAAAAAATGGTTGTTGATAGCTTGGATTTCTTCTTTAGAACACTGCATGTTCCTATTTTTTTGACCACTTATCTATTCAGGATGGCTCATACATATACATTTGGATTAGTTCTTTATATCTCTCATATACAAGACCTTTAAATGCAAATAGTTTGTTCCTGCTGTTTTACTACTTATTTTAAGTATGTTGCATTTATCCATGTAAAAAAATTCTATAATCAGAATTGTTTATTCTATCCCTATGCCTGGAATTCTCTCCCTCTTTATCTCTGCTTCCTGACTTCACGGGCTTTCTTTAAGTCTCCACTAATATCCCTTCTTCTACAGAAAACCTTTCCCAATACCTTTTAATTCTAGTGCCTTTCCTATGTTAATTACTTCCTACTTGGCCTCTACATAGTTTCTGTATATTAGTTTTCCTGTTATCTCCCCCTTTAATTGTGGTCTCCCTGAAGGCAGGAGCTGTCTTTTGCCTGTTTTTGTGAATCCAACACTTATAGTGTTGAGCACATAGTGGGCACTTAACAAATGTTTATTGACTGATAGACTAATTATCATGTGTGAGCCTCTCTATTAGCTTTTTAGACATAAATTCTTCCTTTAGCCATAATCTGAAAGGTATTTTTTTTCTTGTTCCTCTAATTTATTTTTATGATGGAACATTTTTTTCATCTAAGTCATGTAGGAGCTTATCTTTGTATATGGTGTGTGGTGTTAATCTAAAACTAATGTTTGCCAGAATGCTGCCTAGTTTTCTCAGAAGTTTTTGTCAGATAGTAAGTCCTTCTCCTAATAGTTGAAGTCTTTGGGTATATCAAACACCAGTTACTGTAAGTATTTGCCTCTCTATGCTATATATCTAATCTGTTCCACTGATCAACTTCTCTCTCTTTTAAATCAGACCAGATTATTTTAATGATTACTGTTTTTTATTATAATTTTAGATCTGGTCCTGAAGGCCCCTTTCTTCCTACTTTTTATTTCTCCATATGAATTTTGCTATTATTTTCTAGCTCCATAATAAATTCCTTTGGTAGTTTTATTGATACAGCACTGAATAAGTAAAATATTTTATGTAGTGTTGTCATTGCTTTATATTAAACCAAACTTCCATATGCAATGAATCTTTTTTATTTATTGTTTATTTTTGTCAAAGAGGTCATTTAGACTTGGGATTGGAGTGAATGAAGTGGTTGTAATATAAAGATAAAAGGCATCAATAAAATTCATTTTTTCTAAATTCAAAAAACAAACATTTACTTAGCATGATACATTGTACACAAGGCACTTATCTAAACTATGTATATCACTTTGGAGCCAGTATAGTACCTACCACACAGTAATCGGTCAACAAGCATTTATTAGGAACTTAACATTTGGCTTTTAGGTCATGTAAGCAATACGATGGCAGACTAGACATTTTCTCTGATCCCCATTACCTTTCAAATTTTACCAAAAACAGAAATTATATGCCAAAGATAAAGCAACTTCAACTGTTTTCATTGTCTAAACACCAAAAATCCAAAACAAGGTTAAAAAAAATCCCAGAAACCAATGCTCACTGACTCTAAGCTCACTCAGCATCCCTCCCCCACCTCCAGTGCTAATGATTGCAAAGCCACATTAGACCCAAGGACATAACACCGGTTTACATGAAAACCCACCTCTTGATCCTGATCTCTTCTCCTTTCCAGTCCTGCAGATACCCCAGCTCCAGACTGTGGAAGTTTTCTCAGTCCTTAGCAACCAACCAGGTTGGTCGTACCCCTTCAGGAGAAAAAGCCTTCAAGGGTCTGCAAGCTGGAAGCACCAATGCTACAAAACTCTGAGTTGGTGGTAGCTATGAACTCCCAATGCCAGGGAAAACATGCTCTGAATGGCAAGTGCCAGCAGACTCTGAACTGCTAGTGTTAGGCAAAAAAAAAAAAAAACTGATAGAGGGAATGAGACAGTACACCAAGCATGTGGGGAGTTGCATAGTATTCTACTAAGGCTGAGGAAAAGAGCAAAGTATCCAAGTTGGACCAGTTCTTACCATGCAAAAGTCACTTAGGGAAGATACCTAGGCTGGAGAATCATTAAGTGTTGGAGGAGGCCGAAATGCTTTAAGATCTGGTCCCCAAGGAAATCACAAGGAAATCCCTGATGGAGTCAGGGAGTCAGAAGTAAATAAAAAAGAAAATAAAGTGGAAGGTGGAGGGGGTGAAAGTACAAGGATTCCAAGAAAATAAAGATTCCAGGAAAAAGAAATCTCAAAAACCTTAAACATAAACAGATAAAACAGGAAAAACAATAACAACTGAAGGAAAAACAGCCTCTAGATTTAGTAAACAAGTTCAGGCATCTAGGAAAAGACTGGAGAACAAAACTGGAATCTCTAATGGCAAGCTTCACCAAAGACATAAAAGGAAGAATAATAGACTGGGAATGCAAATACACAGAAGTGAAAGACAACTAGAAAAAGAGAAGAAAAAAACAGGAATGTTCAAAGAAAATATGCTCACTATGCAAGCAAAACATACAAATTTCAAAGACAGAATGGGTAAAGACAACCTAAGGATCTTTGGTGTCCCAGAAGAACATGACAGGACAAAACTTTAACATTATAATGAAGAAAACAATAGCAGAGAATTACAAAAAACTTTATAACATAGAAAATAAAATTCCAATTGAAATCATTCACAGATCTCCAGGAAAAACAAAACAAAACACCTCAAGATTGCAAACTCAACACATAATGGTAAAATTTAACATTTAAGAAAAAATTTCTGCAAGCTATCTGGAAAAAGACTTTCAAATACAAAAGAAAAGACATTGAGATAGTGCAAGATTATTCTGCATACACTAGAAAAAGGAGGAGTGAATGGAATAATGTGTTCCAAAGAGCACTGAAGTTCTGGATGCAGCCCAGGGTGATCTCTCCTGCAAATCTGAGCCTAACATAAGCATAGAGGGGAAAAGATAGGCACTCAATAATAAAGAACAGTTTGAAATACTTAAAAAAGACAGAACTGAAGAGATTATTTGTATCTCAAACACACCAAATCACAAAAATACAAGAGGAGCAAAAAAAAGTTCAGATAGCAATAGCAAAACTGAAAGACCAGTAAGAGACTTCTTTCTAAATGTACACCAAAAGTCAGGAGTGAAGGTGGAAATTTGGAAGAGTCATTAGTGAAGAGGTCATCATGGACAAAACCTAGCAACACCCTGCCTACAAGTGAATACTGCTTTTGTGGGACTACATTCTAATGTAGAAGGGTACATGAAAAGGGGAAGTGAAATAGGGAGATAGAGATGAGTGAGTTGATGGGGGTTAATCAGAGAAATGAGGGTAAAGAGATCTTTGTGATTTCAGAAAGAAAAGAGCCTAAAGAAGTGTTGATGAGGAGGAGGGAGGAAATATTGAAAAGGTAAAAGGATGAAGGAGGCCTTACTATAGAGGTGGAAGGGAGCTCCATTGATGAATGCTTCTATGGGTGAAGGGAAATGAGGACTTTATACTGGGCGAAGCCTAGGAGTTTTGCACCTGAAAAGTCTACTTTTCCTGGAGGTTGGAAGAGAGTTGGAATTGTTGAGAGCAAGTGGCTTCTGAAGGAGTAGAAAAGCATTCTCCAGGGAGAATATTTCCAAGCAAATGTGGTGGGGGAAGTCAACAAGACAGGGTATAAATCAGTGGAGGGAGGGAAAGGGTTTACAGTGGAGCAGTGTCCTCTATGACACCTGCAATAATTGGCAATGTTTTGTGAGTGATGCATAATAGAAAAGGTGAATCCATGTAGGTAAGTCCTTAGATTGGAAAATAAAACAAAGCCTGACAACCTGTTGCTTGTAAAAAACACATTTAAAAACAGAAACATAAACAAAAATAATAGAACTGAGGAGACATGAAAAAAACTATCATTTGTCAATAGGACTTTCCATCACGCTATCAGACAAAGTAAAAACATGGGTTTAAAACATGAAAACGGGTAAAACCAAGAAGACTATATTATGCTGGGTGGAACCATAGACAACAAACTAATATTGGTGATAAACTTATCTGTTCCAAATGCCTTTGCATCCAAATTCATAAAGGAAAAACTATCTGATCTTCAAGAAGACATAGACAGTGCCATAATAGTGACAGGAAACTTTGCTATCCCTCTCTCAATTTTGGATAAGTCTAACAGAAAGATAAACAAAAAGGAAAATGTAGAACTGAACAAATATCTGGAGAAACTGGAGTTAAAGGACTTATGGCATATTCTAAATAGGACATCAAAAGAATATACATGTTTCTCTGCATCGTATGGAACTTTTACAAAAAGTGACCATGTTTTAGGGCACAGAGATATTGTAAACAGGTTTAAAAAGGCAGAAATAGTGAATACATCCTTTATAGACCATAATGTAATAAGAATAAAGATTGGTTCAGAGACCTTAAATGAAAGACAGACACAAATAGAGTTAACATGGAAATCTTAATGACTGAGATAAAGAACAAATCATAAAAACAATAACTACGTAAAAGAAAATGATAATGGTGAAAACATACTAAAATTTCTGGGATGCTGCTAAATCAATTTTCAGGAGGAAGAACTTATTATGCTTTGGCACTGTGAATTAAAAAAGATAGAAATTAAACAAGTTCTTATCCTTAAAGCGTTTACGTTCTATTTTATTGAGAAATTACCTACCAAATGTTTGTTTTCCCATTTCTAAATTAGAAGGAGTAGATGACCTTTCAGGTCCCTTCTAGCTCTAACTCTATGGTCCTATGAGTTTTCAGTACTAATTAGGAAGATTTTTTTAAAAATCTTCATTATAATTAGCAAGAGCTTATTATAAAATTCAATGATTTTAGTTATCCTACAGTTCTAGGTATATCTTCATATACGTGGTCATACCTCAATGCTATTTTTTGGCAGTGTGTATAATTTGCCCATAGATGTACATTGTAGCATTGTAGTTTTTCTATGATTTGGTGGATAGTCTTTTAGAGTTGCTGTGTCCAGTAGTTTTAGCCCTGGCCCCTTTGATTTAGCTAAGATAATATAGCCCACACTCTGATTCCCTTTAACTGTTAGCACCACCCACATTACTATGTGTTTACTTTATGTATAAGTGTATATGTACATGTTTTCTTCCCTGATAGAATTTAATCTCATTGAGTGCAGAGACTACACCTTCAGTACCTAAGATAGTGCCTGGCAGGTAGCACAGTAAGTGCTTAATAAATGCTTCCTGATTAACCAGCACTCTAAATTTTTCTCCTATTTGGTAGAACCTGCCAAAGATTTTTCTCTACTGGTAATCTCTTTGAAAATCCATGGTCGTTGTCATATGGCAATGAAATATAAGCATAGCTCTTTAGTGAAAGACTAAACATAGTGTAATGTACTAATCCAATAACTCTAATCATAATGTGACCCTCAGATGATGATGATGATGATGATGATGATGATGATGATGATGATGACGATGATGACATTCAGTAGAAGTGAGGGGATGGAAGATAAAAAATTGTGATCTGAGAGGGGAAGCTTTGATTTTGAGATCTTAAAGGTAAAGCAACTCAGAGTATTGATATAGTCAAACACGTGACAGTACTATTAGGTGGCCAAAGTAGAATAGAAATAGTCTTTGGAAATGAGAAAGTTAAGAGATTTTGAAAGTCAGCTACTGATAAGAATGATCACCAGTTGGATGTTGTGATGGATACTACAGCCAACTTAGCACTTTACTTAGGAGAAAGCAAAATTTTATGTTTCATACCAAGATTTAAGAAAGGGCTTATTTAAGAATAATAAAATAAATATTCCCACTTATCACCCATAGTATAGTATATGGCTACTCCCCAATTCCCTTAACCATTGACTCACACAGCCTAAGCTCAATCTTAAATGATTAACATGAGATATTAATTCCTCTTTTTAACCCTTTGTCTCCCCAAACATATTCAAGGAAAAACCTCTTAATAAAGGTTAGGTAGAGCTCATGTCTAGATTTATCTGTGAGTTATAAGGACCCCAATTCTCATGTAGGCATCCATTATACACTGAGGCTATTGGGTATGAGCCAGTCAACATTTATCCCATCATAGAAAATGCACAAGATGCAAAAGACACACAGGAGACCACGAACAAATATAGAAATATAAGGCACCACCTAAATAGCCTCCATGGTTGGTAAAGACACTTTGGGGTACTGATGAACAAATATTCTCCATTCATCTCATACCTGCAGCATCTGAACAACAAATTCAAAATAGCAAAATTGGTAAAGTCCAGTTCTTTTTGTCCCATCATGACATGATTTTTGTTCTTCAGTTAGAAGATTTTGATCCTTTTTTAGTATCTTCTACCTTCCCTAAGAAGCATGTTGTTTGAAGAAATCTCCTCCCTCCAGGAATCTGGTGGTCTCTACAACTCCTGAATTTATGATTGTTCATGAGATAACATGAATCAAAACTAGAGATTCCCAGAAAATTTTCCTTCTTAGTTAGAAGGCTAGATTCTAGGATCATATTACCTGCAAAATTAAAAAGACAAACTTCCCTAAATGGTAGGCCATGAGTTAATATGTCTACCACTTCAACATATTTCTAATTTGTCACCATTATTATTCCTATGTATGAGAAAGGGGAAAATCTCTTCTTCATTTTCTTTGTATACTCAGATGAAGGCACAAGAAAAAAGTGGAGAGAGTCTGAGAGAGTGAAAAAGTAAAAAAAGCCTTTCAGCCGCTAGTTTTTCAGTACCATGGAGCTGAGACTTTAAATCTGGTCCCACGAACCATTCAGAAGGCTTTTAAGTATCTTTTCAATAAAGTTTCAGAGCTGCAAGTTAATATTTATAGGAGGTGCCCTTCTGACACTGTTCAGAACCCTATAATCTCATCAAGTTTACTGGGGGAAATCATTGGATGTCTTCCCTGATCAACACCCTTTGTACAGTCTTTGAAACTGGGATAAATCTTTCACAGGATGTAGCAGTCTCATTCTCTATTGGAGAACTAAGTTAAATGAGTGACTCTTTGTCACAATGGCTAGGATCTTCCTGGAATGTTAAACTGAGTAATGTGTAGAAGTGTAATGTCTGAAATAAAGGGGATAACAGTATCACTGCACTCTTAACTGGTCAAAGCACCTCTGAAATATTTCATTCAATTCTGAGTGTCACATCTGTTGAAGGACATTGGCAAAGTGGAGTATGTGAAGCAACTGGACACTGTATCATTAAAAAAAAAAACCAGCTAGACCATGCAATATGCATTTATCTGATCTCATTGTCCTCTATCCAAGTTCTCACTCATACTGTATATAACAATATATAAAATACCAAAATTTTTCTAAGAATTTATTTCATTTCATATATCCTCAGAATAGGTGTATCAAGCATGTGTCAAGCCTTGTCACAAATACCTAACTTGTCACTATCACAGCTCTTATGAGATAAGGAAGTTAGAAATGTTTCTCTTAATAGAAGGCATGAGAGAAAATGGAAAGAGGGAACTCTAGACAATGATTGAGCATAATAGTATGCCTGCATTAGCTTTTTATTTTCTTTTCTTGGAGGGAGGAGGCAAGGCAATCAGGGTTAAGTGACTTGCTCAAGATCATATAGCTAGTAAGTGTCAAGTGTCTGAGGCCAAATTTGAACTCAGGTCCTCCTGACTCCAGGGCCAGTGTTCTACTCACTGTGACACCATGCCATTAGCTTTTATAGCAGATTGGGATTCATGAGCTGTCCACAGTATGATTCCAGCATTCCATTCCAATCTTTTCTTCCACTGTTCTCCTTCAAAGTATTTTAGTTACCAATTATCCCTCCCAAGTATCTTTCACTGTCTCAATGTTTTTCCTTATGTTATCTCTCCTAATTGGAATTCCTTATCCCTTTTAAAATTCACTAATTCAAATCCTATCAATATATTAACACCCAAATCAATCCCATGACTTTCATAAGGCCTTTCTTGAAGTAATTAGACAGAAGAAATTGTTGTTGGTTTTGTTGCCACTATCCTTGAAACAAAGCTTTTTGTATTTTTTTTTCCCTATACATCAAAATTATGGGTATGTAGTGATCATATATAGTGAACTAAAAGAATAAGATGTTTTTACCACCAGTGTTCTCTGTGTAATTAGCACATTCAGAGGATAGTAGGAAAAAATAACTTTACCTTATTTAGCCTCGTGATAGTAATTCTGATACATTTGTCGGCATATATTGATCTCAGGCAAGTCATTTAGTCTCTGAAGTTCTCAGTTTTTTCATCTTAGAATGGAGATAATAATATGTAACTCATAGAGTAGTTGTGCTGACTGAATTGGAAACTTTGAATTACTCTATTAGTATAATTGGTCTGTTCATTGAATTCATATCACCAAATTAAAAATAGAGCTTTCTGAGATTCCATTCTAAGTATGCTCATCTCTTCAGTCATTGGAGACATTGCCATGATTTTTGGTTTCTGTTTCATTATTAGGTAGTATTTCTAAACTTTATGTTAAGAAAAGATTTTTAACACCTTAGAACTTTTCAGCATTGCTCTCAAGACTTAAGTAACTCATCAACTTTATCCCTTACTTAATCAAACCAGGGCTTTAGAAAGAGGCGATTTCTTCCAGTAGCCTTGCATTTATCTGCAACATATTGCTGGGTAACCTGGAGAAAATCATTGGCAAAAAGTAGTATGAAGTTCTTATATGTACTGGTAAGATCTATTTTTTAATTTTGCTATTATGTAATCCAGCATATAATAAAAACATTTATATAATCAATCCATTTCATGCCCACTGGTGGTTTATATAGCTAGGTAGCCAACCCTATCTCTCCTGTAGCATTTCCAGCAGGTGAGACATTGATAGTTCTGACTTGCTTTGATGTATCTGTCAATGAAAAAGAATTTATCAGGTACCTACATTTTTCTAGGCACTGGATATACAAAGACAAAAAAATAAAATAATACCCACTCTCAAGGATATTAAATTCTGTCTGGAGAGACATTTACATATATAAGAATTTGAATAACAATCCAAGATTAGTACACTGTAGTTTGTGAAGTAGAAGACTAGCAATTTTGGGTATCAGGAGAAAAACATCATGTCCAAGTTGCAGTTAAGCTGTATGTTTAGAGGAAAAGAGGAATTCTATGTATCTAGCTTTCTTCTGTTAGTAAAACACAAAGGAGTGCCACTCACTCCACTATCCTCCATGTCAAGCTAATCATTATAATGGTTCCAGGTAGAGCCAGCTTTCAATCCTATAAAGACCCATTTACTTGTCAGAATTGTGGGATCATTTAAATTATGCTGGCTAAGATGCTAATCTACTCATATCAGATCCCAGTTGCCTAAGATTTTTCAGAGTTACTGCGAGGACTTCACGGATAATATAGTGGTCTCGGAATTCCGGTCTCACTGAATATCATGCTGGCTGGCATTCCCTAACTTTGTCATAAACCCTTCCCAACTTATCCCTCCCCCATTGACATGTTTGATGGATTGGACTTTCAGGGGCACTATTAATAGGGTTGTTGTTATTTTAGCATATCACTGCAATACTTAAGGCACATTGGGTCCATTGATGGACCATTAGTGTGAATTTTTCATCACAGAATGTTATAGAGCCTTCATTCACCATGTTTGGGGCTGCCAAAGCAAACATAAAAGACAATAAACCCTTCCTTGTGAAGAATTTTTAACCACTATACATATAGAAAACCACGTGCATTAGTAGCTCATCTCTACCATTGTGCTATTTTCTCTGTAGCATAATAAAAGTAGTTAATTAGATCACACTTGAATGCCTATCAGTAAACCGCAGAAGTGAAAATGGCCTCTTTTTTAGCTATGGAGCAGGGTAAGAGTACCTTCTAAAAATATGTTATAAAGAACACAAAGCTACACAGGAGGCAACTTACCTGCATATATTCTTTTTCTTGACCTATCCCCCCTTCCTTTTAAAGCCATCTAGACCTTGTCTTCACAGTAATGTCATAATCAGCAAGCTGAAAGCAAGGTGCCTGATAATTGTTCTTTATGTTGCTGTTTGTTTAGTATCTGATTCAATACATCTGTGTGGACACTATTTCATCACCTTCTTAGTAACTGAGGTGAAAAAAATCAATGACAATCAGATTACATTGTTAACAGAAAGGCTAAAGGGCCAGTGTGTTAAGTTCACAGAGCATCACCTTTCATTTAAAACATTTCAGGTTTTTATTATTTATCTTTATTATTATTTATAGCATCAAGCCCACAGGGTTTTCTAACACAAAGTGTGGAATCGCATTTATCTCCTGCAAAGTAGTACAGCTGTAGTACTTTCAAGGCTGAGAACAGTTAGACCAGACAAAATGGAAGAATATGGAAAGCCCAATGCCGCTGTCTTTTATAAAATGATTTTTTTCTGGTTCCCTGAACTTTATGATCCGAATGATTATATAAGATCTCATCTATTATTATCCTTCTTATTTATTGTTTGTAATTATTAGTATCACTATGATTATCATCAACAGGAGTGCACCCTACACTTTGTAAAAGCTGCAATGTGCCAAAGAATAAAATCCCTCACCAAGGGAACATCCAGTTGAAAGGCACAAATTGATAGAGTGCAGTCCCAAACAATAAATAAAGACGGATGTAAGGCAGTCATACACAGAGTGGTAGGTGATTATTGGGAGAGGAAATGCTTTGAAGAACAGGTGGGTATTGAGGAGCAATTTGAAAGCTAAGAGGGATATGGTTTTATTTTAAACTTGTTATTGTTGGAGCTTAATGGATATTTGGAAACATTTAATAAAAACCCAGGATAATACCGAGCCCTAAATTCTAAATAAAATCAAAGAAGTTAAAGCTGTATGGTTGATTGGATGGTAGCTAATGTTTTCATTCACTTTTAATAAATGACCATATTTTAAAGGTATAGCTATTGCTTGTGGTGGGTAGCAAAAGAGTTAGCTAAATGTCAGAGTAGCTATGGTCATTTAAAGGTTGGGTGGCTATAGGGTGTGCCCAAAACAAATTCAGCTTAATCCTCCACTGGCTCTGGGTCTAACTGATCTCCCT
>CM053624.1:101685109-101704762 GCA_028646595.1 Phalanger gymnotis | reverse complement strand
AGGAGTGAGTGCATTCCAGAGATAGGGTCTGATATCCAGAGACAGGAAATGGAATGTCATATATTGGGAACAGCTAGCAGACCAGTTTGACTAGAAGAGAAATTGCATAAAGGGGGCTAATATGAAATAAGCCTAAAAAATGGGTGAGAATTAGATTGAGGAAGCATTTGAATACTTTGCCAAGGGGTTTGTATTTTAAACTAGAGGCAATGGAGAGCCATTGAATATTTTTGAGGGGGAGGGGGTGGGTGAGAGGATAATATGATTAGTTATGCTATTCAGAAATGTCAAGTCTGCAGCTAGGTGGAGAGTGGATGGAGAGAGTGAATGAAAGAAGCAGGTGACTAGGGACGGGTCTTAAAGACCCTCTAGGTCTTCAAGTGTGGCCCTTTGAATGAATCCAAACTTCACAGAACAAATCCCCTTAATAAAAAGATTTGTTCTCTAAAACTTGGACTTAGTCAAAAGGCAGCACTCAAGCACCTAGATGGCCCCGCATGGCCTCAAGGCCTCAGGTTCCCCACTACTGAGTAGACCCTTTGGAAAGTAATTGTAATAGCCTAGTAATGAAGCGATAAGGGCCTGAGCTAGGGTGAGGGTAGAGGAAGTATGAACAGAACAAAGGAAAGGGCATGAGACATATCGTAGAGAGAATCACTGCCTTGCCAAACAAGTAGGCCATATAATAGATAAAGCTCTGGACTTGTAGTCAGGAAGACTAGAATTCAAGTCCTGCCTCAGACACTAACTAGCTTTGTGATTTTGGACAAATTAATTAACTTCTCTCACTCTTAGTTTCCTGAGTTGTAAAATGAAGATAACAGTATATACTTTATGTAGATGATGTTAAAATCAAAACAGAATTTATGTAATGTGCTTTGCATACTTTAAAGTTAAACTAAGCTATCATTATCACTGTCAATTGAGTATATAGCAGAATGAGGGAGAAGGAAGAATTAAGAGTGGATCCAAGGTTACAAATCTGGATGACTAGACTAATCAACCCCCAAAGAAATGGGGAAGTTTGAAGGAAGGAGGGATGGGTTTAAAGGTAAGGTAGGAAATTTTATTTTAGACATCCTGGTTTTGACTTGTCTATGGGACATCTGGGTGGAGATGTCTAGCAAGCAATTGGAGATCGAGAAAAATTAGAGTTAAATATACAGTTATCTGCTCATATTATGAACTGGGTGAGGAATAAGAGAAACAAACCAAAAACTATAGGATAAAATGGACTACAAAGACCACAGGAGAGGTGTTAATTCAGTGTTATTGGAGTTTAAAAGTGAGAAAGCACTTTCTATTTGGAGGTTCTTGAAAGGCTTCGTGGAGGATATTACATTTGAGAGGGGATACAAGTAGGCGTAGAATTTCAATAAATAGAGAGGAGGACATTCCAAGAAGAGAAAACAGAGTGACAAATGGTACAGAGAAAGAAGAGTACAGTGAGTTTTTTGAAGAAAGAGAAAGTGTATAATAGTATAGGATAGTATATAATGTGGGTACCCAGCATGTTGGAGAGGAAGGAAGACAGACCTTGGAGTAAGAGGACCTACGTTTAAAGCCTAGCTCTCCCACTTTCTGTCTATGTAACTTCAGGGAAATCACTCACGCTTGCTGGACATCAGTTGCCTATGGACTTGGTGTCAAACAGATTTGGGTCTGGGGTGGTAAGGGAGAAGAAAGTTAAAGATAGTTCTGAAATTTTAAGGCTCAGAGTTTAGAAAGTGACTGTTGGCTTCATTACCAGAATTCAAATAGTGTTAACTCAGGTAGTGTAACTTAGGATAGACTGGGACAGCGGGTCTAGAGCCTAAAAAGCTAGCTAGGTAGATTCCAAATGTATATAATATTCAATTCTATTTAATGATGGAATGGCTCTAGACATAGATGGAGGGCTAGGCCTTAAGCTTTCATTAAATAGCCCCAGCTAGGGACACTAAAAAGGATTCAAAGGAAGGGACCAAATCTACCATTATAGATGGTGCCATTAACAGAAATCGAGAAGTCAGGATAAATTGTTCTTTTCGAAAGTAGTGGAAAATAATAGCGGAGAAATACATAAAAGGGAAAAAAAACAGAAGCAGAGAGATGAGGAAGAGTGTGACATAAAGAAAAGACAGTGATGGAGATTAGAATCAGTGAGAAGCAATGGACAGCAGAAGTTGCTACAGTGGCAAAGATAACTGCTATAAGAAGATGAAATGAAGCGAGAACTGCTCTTCCTTGCAGGGCCAGATCGCTAATTACCTGTATGAATCTAGGTAAGTCCCATGTGCTCTCTGAACCTTGGTTGCCATAGAAGAGGCCACGTGGTAGAGTAGAAAAAGCGATGGGGTGCTGGGCCTGGAGTAAGGAAGACCTGAGTTCAAATCCCATCTCAGGCACTTACTAACTTTGTTACCCTGGGTAAGTGACTTAACTTCTGCCTCAGTTTCCTCAACTGTAAAATGGGGTTCATAATAGCACTTGCCTCCCAAAATTGTTGTGAAGATCAAATGAGATATTTGCAAAGACCTTACTTAGCACAGTTTCTGGCTCCTAGTATTCACTTAATGATTGTTTCCTTCCTGTTAAGTAAAATAGGTGTTAATAATAGAATTTACTTCATTGGGTGGTTGCAAAGATTAACTGAGATAATCTATGCAAAGTGGTTTGCAAACCTAAAGGCACTACGTAAATGCTAGATGGTAGTATATAATATACTTTGCAAACCTTAACATGCAACCTAAGTCTGTGATTATTCCAGATGTGGAGGTTCACTTGTGCAAAGGCACAGGGGTGGGGTGGGAATTGGAGTGTAATCCATAGAGGACAGCTGAAGACCTATCTGACTTAGAATGAAGAGTTCTAAGAAAGTGATTAATAATGGATAAGACTGAAAAGGTAGGTAGGAGCCTGACTGTAGAGGACCTTAAATAGAGAGCTAAGGATTTTGTATTTTATACTAAGGACAATAGGAAAGTACTTACGATTTCTGAGTGTGTATGTTTGTGAGGGCATGAGAGGAAGTAACATGGTGAGATTTAGGTTTTAAGAATATCAGTTTGGGATCTATGTAAAAACTGAGTGAAACAGTGGAGAGACAGGAAGCAGGGAGACAATTTAAAAGGCTAGTGCGATAGTTCAGGTGTGAGGTAATGAATGAGAGCTTGGACTGGAATAAAGGTGGTGTGGGTGGAGAAAATGGACTGATATGAGAGGTGCTATTGATATGGAATTGAAAAGATTTGGAAAGTAGTTGGATGTGGATAGGGGGTGTTAGGGAACAGTTAAGGATGACTCCAAAGTAGCAAATATGGGTGATAAAAAGATGATAGTATCCCCTTGTAGTAATAGGGAAATATGGAAGAGGGATGGGTTTGGAGACAAACATAATGCATTTTCTTTAGGATATGAGTTTGAGAGACCTATAGGAAATCTATGTGGAAACATCAAGCAGACTTAATGTAGAACTGGAGTTTAGAAGAAAGATTAGGGTTGGGGATACGAATTTGTGAGTCATTTGCAAATTCAATGGGAAAATTAAACTAATTGTCACCAATACGATTATTAAAGGAAAAAATAAAGAATAAGAAGCTTAGAGAAGAGGTTGGAGGATTCCTATACCACATGGGCAAGAACAGGGGGAGGATGATCAAGCAACAAAGACTGAAAAGGAAAGTTCAGAGGAGAACACAGAGCAATTTCCCAGATCTCAAGGGAGGAGAATGTGTTCAGGAAAAGGGAATGGATGACTGTCAAGTTACAGAGATGTCAAGTAGACTGAAGACTGAGGAAAGATCATTGAATTTAGTAGTCAAGAGATGTTTGGTAACCTTGGAGGGAATGAATACAGAAGAACAGAGGGGTCCAAAGCCCATAATACAAACAGTCCATTCTAGGAGTTTGGCTATGTGAGAGAGAAGAGCTATAAGATAGTAGTTGAGGGAATATCAAGCTTAAGAGAAGAGGTTTTTTTTGGTTATTTGTTTTTTTTAAGGATGGAGGACAACAAGGAATGTTTGTGAGTGTTGAAGAAGGAGCCAGTGGATGTGGAGAGATCAAAGAGGAGAGAAAAAGAAAGAATGAGACGGAAAGCTGGAAGAAGAGACTGGAGAGGATGAGGTTAGGAGAACAAGTAGAAGAATTAACATGGGCAAAAGAAAGGCCCAGTATATTCATCAGATAATAGAGAAAAGTAGGAGAGAATCAGGAATGATTAATGGGAGTTTTGAGGTCTGCAGTGGGCAAGAAGAGTGAGCTTATGAAAGAAGGTCTTTATTGTCTTAACAGGGTGGGAAGTGAACAAGAAGAGAAGAAATTAATTGGGGAAAAATATGTGTAGCAAGTATTTTTGTTAGTCTGCTATGCATGACGTAAGGGGAACTGATGTGATTCAAATACAGAAGAACAAGAGATGTTCCCTGATATACAAGTGGTAAAAGGATGTGAACAGGTAGTTTTCAAAAGAAGAAATATAAATTATTAAGAGCAATACTAAAGAATCTCCTAAATTACCGATAAGAGAAATGCAAATTAAAATAATTCTGAGATTTCTCCTCATGCTCATCAAATTGGCAAGGAGAAGCTCTAAGGGGATAGGCACATGAATGGAGAAACTGCACATTGCTTCAACAATTCTGAAAAATAATTTGGAACTAAATCTAAAAAATCATCAATAATTATATATACATATGTGCATATACATATAATTATTTATATCACTATATATGTGCAATAATATACTCACACACATATGCGTATATACGTACAAATATACATGTGTATATGTATATGTATCCATATATGTGTGCATGTGTTTATATATATGTATTGTGTATATGTATGTACGTGTGTATGTATGTATGGATGTATGTGTGTTTCTGTTTGGTTGGAGCAAACAACTGGAACCAAAGTCAGTGCTAACATATTTGGGGAATGATTGAACAATTGTAATATATAAATATTATGAAACATTGTTTTACCATAAGAAAAAAACAAATATGGACAATTCAGAGAAATCAGGGAAGATTTCAGTGAACTGATGAAGAGTGAAATAAGTAGAGTGGGGGGGGGCAACTCACACAGTTGCTCTGATAACAATAATAGCCAGCCTTTAAAGTACTTTAAGATTTGCATAGCACTTAACAAATATTATCTCCACTGGTCTTCACAATAACCCCTGGAGATAGGTGACATTATTATCCCCATTTTATCGATGAGGAAACATACTAATAGAGGTTACTTGCCCAAGGACTCACACCTATTTGAACCCAGGTCTAACTGGCTAGAGGTCCTTTACTCAATCCAATGTAACCTTCTGGCAGCATCTAATGTAAAAGAAAAGAACTTTGAAAGACTTCAGAAGTCTGACCATTGGAGTGATCAATCATGACTTCAGAAAACTAAAACTGAAACATGCCTCCTGTCTCTTGGCTGTGACTTGGTAGACTAGAGGTACACGATGAGACATACACTTTTAGGCATGGCAATTTTTTTTATTAATTATGGTTATTTTTAAAAGAGTTGGCATTCTTTAGGTTTGTGTGGGAGAGGGGCAGGGATCAGTTAGTTCGATACGAAGTAACAGAGATGCAAAAAAAAAAAAAAGAAAAAGAAAATCAAGTCAATGACAAATACAAAGAAGAAAGCAAAAATTTCAGAAGGGGGAAAATTTACAACCTTGTCACATTTAACATACATTAAAAATACTTTTACATTCAATGTTTTATTTTCCCTTTATATTGGAATGTTTATCTATGTTAGACTCTGTTGAGTCCCTAATAAACGAAAAAAATGCATGATTTTTAAAAGAACTAAGTAGGAAGGAAAGTCCTCAATTGAGCAGGGTTATGGGCAAAGTAGTGTGCTTGTTGACTGACTGGCTAGAGAGAAGAAAAGAGAAGAGAAAGGGAGGAGTGAGAGATGATCCACATCTAGGAGGCCTGTATAATCTGTATAATTAGTACTGTATAATTAGAAAAAAAAAACAAAGCATGAGGTTACTATACAATTCAGACACTGGTTTCCATAAACCACCCGTGGAAATCCCTCTCCTTACTTTATATTCACAGCTTATTCTTCAATAATTCCATGGATTTCTGATATCTGGTACATTCTGTAACCCGTTCGTGCCTTCTCATCCTATGGGATTCTTGTTTAGGTCTTTCCATCAATCATCCACGGAGTATATAACCAAAATGCTGGAGGTCTTTCCCTAGGTCTTTTAATATTTTGTTCAATAAAGGGGCTATCTATCTGTTATCTCTTGATCTCACTTCATGACTAGTCCACCTTTTCCCTTCATAGTTGTCTTTTCATATACTTTATCCCCCTCCATAGCCAAAAGAAGAAAAGAAGTCAAAAAAAATTCCTCCCAGCCATCTGGTGATGGACCTCTCTGATAATAATAATTCCAATGATAACAAAAGCAACAATAACAAAACAACAACAAAAAACAACTAATGTTTATGTAGCTCTTTAAGGTTTGAAAAAAATTACAATTTTCTCTTTGTCTTCACAATAACCCAGAGATAAAGTTCTATTATTGTCCCCATTTTACTGATGGGGAAACTGGGATAGATAGAAGCTAAGTAACTCGTCCAGGGTCACACAGCTAAGTGTTTGAGGTAAGATTTGAACTCACATCTTCCTGACTCTAGGCCCACCTCTCTATCCATGAGACAACTACTGCCTAAAACTTAGATAGGTTAGTCCTTGAATCACACTCTGATTGTGCCACAACCTGTTTCAGCTTGGTAGGAACTGCAAGATAACATTTAGCTAGTAAAATCATTGCCAACCCAAAATTATCTCCAGGCTTCTTTAAAGCATCAATGTAGGATGTGGGTACATGTACATTCACATACCAAGTACTAAATATGTTATTGTGCAATCGGTAGCCAGATGCCCTTTAAAGTATGCCACTTCTTCCCTCAAAACCCTACTAAAAATTCTTTGGAATGATTTCTTTGACTAACCACACCCCACTTTACTTGTTCCATATGCATCAGTATTTCCTCAGCACTTAAGCATTATAGTTCCATTTAGTTCTATTAGTGAACACTTATTTACATGTTTTGTTATTTTTATGCTCATATATATTTTTATGTCTTTATTCTTTCTCCCATTAGATTATAAGTTACTTGTAGGCAGAGACTCTTTTTAAAATAAATTTAATTGATGCTTTTTGTTTTTTCATTAACAGTGATTTCTGGAAACACTTGCCCTCAAAATTGAACTCTCCCTTGTAAAAGAGAAAAAAAAAATACAGTTAAGCAAAAACCCCTAACATAGTGGCTATGCCTGACAATGTATACAACTATCTTGAGCAGTGTCTCTTGTGTATCCATAAAACATCTAATGAAATGTTCAGCTGAAAGTGAATTCTGAACAAGCCATATATATACATATATATACATATTTACATATGCATATATGTATATATGTATATATATAACTACATATGTATAGGTGTACATATGTGTATATATGTGTGTGTGTATATACACGTTACTACTTGGAATAAATTTTTAAACAGTTTTGTCTCAACTTTTGAAGATTTGCAGTTTTCATATTCTCTAACAGAAAATTCTATTATTAATCTTGAATTTTAAGATGGGTGTTTGCTGTTATAAGAATCAAGAGTAAGGAATTTGGAGTGAGAAAATCTGGGTGCCAAGCCTAGCTCTGCTTTTTACTCCCTGTGTGACTTTACTCAAGCTCACATTTTTCTTAGGGCCTCTTGTGTGAAATTAGGTGTTTGTAGTAGTAGATAATCTAAGGTCCTTCCCTGCTCTAAAGCCAATGATCTCTGAGATTTTAGATTATCCATACTTTGGAGTGATTCGAGTGGAAAGCATCACTGAAATCTACCAGAAATCCCTAATAGTTTCAAGTTCCTCCCCCATGAAAATTTTGATCAGACTTATTGAAAAGTAGAAAAAAATCAGTAATTTTAAATTTTAGCAAGTTTTATTGCTCCTTTTAATTGCTCTTTGTTGGAGTGTTCATGAGGAATGACCTATTAAAGGGACAAAAAAGGGACCTGGATAAGACAACATTAGGAAGGAAAGAAGGAAGTCAGCTGTGTGCTATGGAGCAAACTCTAGCTAGCGTGAGCTCTCTCTCTCTCTCTCTCTCTCTGTCTCTCTCTGTCTCTCTCTCTCTCCCCCGCCCCCGCCTCCAGCTAGGTGGTGCAGTAGATAAGCACTGGGCCTCAAGTCGGGAAGTTCGAAATTCATATCTAGCCTCAGATACTAGTTGTGTGACCCTGGACAAGTCATTTAACCTCTGTCTCAGTTTTCTTAACTGTAAAATGGGGATAATAATAGTTTCTACCTTGCAGGATTGTTGTGAGAACCAAATGAGATTATGTTTGTAATGCATTTAGCACAATTTCTGGCATGGGGTAGGTCTACTATGTGCCAGGAACTGTGTAAAGATATTATATTATATTACATTATATTATATTATATTATATTATATTATATTATATTATATTATATTATATTATATTATATTATATTATATTATATTATATTATATTATATTATATCATATTATATCATATTATATCATATAATATGTTATACATAACATATATTTAAATGCTTATTCAACCCCCATCTTATAAAAGAAAAAAATAAAATAGTCCAAGAATTTTTCTTCCTTTGACACAAGATAACAATGTTTCGTTAACTGGGCATGATGATGCAGACTTGTGATCCTTGCTACCGGGTAGATAGATCACTTGAACTCAGGAATTCTGAGCTGCAATAGGACTCATGCTAATCAGGTGTCCTGCACTAAGCTCAGCACCAATGTAATGAGGGCCAAGGAGGGGTTGTGGAGTGGGGAGATCAGGCTGCATAAGGAGGTATAAACTAACAGAGATCAGATAAAGAATAGATCAAAATTTCTGTAGTGATGAGTATGATCGTTTTTTGGCAGGGAGAGGAGGAAATAAAATTAATAGTACCTTTCCAGAAAGCTTTTAAAATCACTAAGTTCCAAAGGAAAGTAACTGAAATAAAAGCATGACCAAGGAATAAATTCCAGGAAAATTTTCTGTGAATGGGAGTAAAAGTAGAAATTTGAAAGGAAACTATTTCTTCTCATTAAGTATCCAAGTAGCAGAATTTTTTCTAATTTTTCTTTACAAGAGGATCACATCCTCAGGAGAGAGCAGTAGAAAGAATGCTAAATTCGGAGTCAGAGGGCCTGAGTTCAAATGTGGTTGTTCAGAAATTTTTCAGTTATGTCTGACTCTTTGTCCCATTTGGGATTTTCTTGGTGAAGATGCTGGAGTGGTTTGTCATTTCCTTCTCCAGCTCATTTTATAGATGAGGAAACTGAGGCAAACAGTAAGTGTCTGAGGCCAGATTTGAACCCAGGAAGATGAGTCTTCATGGCTTCAGGCTCAGTGCTCCATCTACTATGCCGGCTGAAATCCTGACATTTTTTACCTGGGTGACCTAAGGCAAGATATTTAACATCACCGTGCCTTGGTTTTCTGTGTGTGTGTGTGTGTGTGTGTGTGTGTGTGTGTGTCTTTCATCTGTAAAATGAGGGGATTGAATTAAATGACTTTCTAAGGTCCCATTTATATTTTAAAATATAACCTTATAACTAGATGACTTCTCAGATCTCTTCTATCTCTAAATTTATATTCTTTGAATTTGTGCTCTATCTTTCCAAATCATGCCTCTAGAATGACACAAGCTTTGGAATCCCAAGGACAGCACTGGAATTCTAAATTTGTTCAACGCAATTTAAGAAATCATGCTATCAAAACAAACAAATGAAAAAAAAAACTTTGATAATTTAAATAACAAGGCCAATGGCTAAATTTGCAGGAGTTTTGAATCACTACCCCATTCAGGAAATATCAATGTGCTTGATATATGCTAATCACGATATATTTTCTGTGTAGATTAGAAGAATGATATATTTTTAAGTGTCCTGCCTCCATCTAAATGTTGAATTTGCAAATTATGAGTACTTCATTGTCTATAACTTGATTGAAGTAATCAGAGAATCAGACATCTTCCTGGCCCATTGTGAGAAATTACACTTTTGTTGACAAAGTAGACTAGTTATAGCTGAAGAAAGACCTAACTTTAACTAGAACTTTCATCCAAACAGACCAACTTCCATTCCCATGTTCAGGTACATTTTTTTTTTTACATAAACTGGTTTTTTTTTTCTGACCTGTAAGACTATCTAAGTAACTAGTATGTCTAGAAATGCTCTTTAAAAAGGGTTTTCTGAAGAATCAGCAGCAGCTACCACAGAGCTGAAACTTTAACTCAAACTTTAGCAAACTTTATGGCCAAGTTCTTTGGGCCACTGCTATCAGAGTCCATTGGACTCAAAGACAGAGCCAAATCACCACCTCGGTCCTTTCTTGTAACTTTGAAAAAGACTTTCCAAGCCACCAAGGGTTAATTTCAAGCACCTCACCACTAGGCCTGGCTTTTATTTATCTCCAATGAGCCCAACATGGTGATAACCAGAGCAATATTGTGCCGGATGTGATATTTCTGCTGTCAAAAACCCTGAAGTTTTTTTTTTCTTTTTTTAACCTCTCCATTTAAGATCCCAAACTACTGCAATGGGCCTGTGGGCATCTCAGAAGCTACCATATTGCGCAATGTACTATCACCGAATGTCATATTAGAGCTATACTGCCAATCGCATCCAATAAGTAATCTGGCATGAAGAAAAGTTAACTGAATTAGTGGCCAATTGGGACATTTTGTGACCTACTCTTTAGGAACCAAGTCCTCTGAACTTTTCCATTATCCTTCGCCTTCATACTTTAATAGGGACCAAATCTCCATTAACAATTGAACGGCAACAATAAGTGCCATCAGGAAAAGGAAATTCAATTTTAGTGGGGGATGACAGCCTTACCTTTTCGCGCTTAATTGGCCGTATTGTCTCCAAAAGTTAATTGGTTACTTAGTCCAGGTAGTTAGTAAAATGTTTAGCTGCGTCAAAAAGCTCAGGCTCCCACTGTTAATGGGGCATGAAATGGAATGTTTGATACTGCAAATAAAATCAGTGATATTCAAGGATGTTATGGTAGGTAATGCGTTGAAACTGCCATTTAATGGGTCCTGGAAGATTAGGGTAGTGTCAGCCGGAACCGCCCGGTCTCTTTTCTGACATTGTTAGTTGCCTCTTCATTTACTTAACGGCTGTCTGCACTGATTACATAGGCATAAAACTCCCTACAAAAAAACAACAGAGACACGCTCTATTAGCAGTCCAATTAGAACTATTTGCATATTACAGTTCATTTCTGCTTAAGTGAATCCCTAATACAACTTTAGGAAAAAAAAATTCTATTGTGTCATTTGAAAGAAAGAGAAAAGAAGAGCCTAAAAGGTGATCTCTTTTCCTCTCATTCCTTTGCTCTGTCTTTTTTCCCTCTCCCTATTTTTTTAACTCCCTTCTTCCTCATTTTTTTATATACTCTGTGGGATAGAAATCTATGTAACTATTAAATGTAGATGAAATAAAAAAGTTTGAGATTGAGGGAACCCTTTCAATGTTTTAAAGATGATGAGTAATTCCATCAAAACCCAAAGTAATGTCATATCTCCTCTGTATTGGTTTGATAAAAGCTTATGATTTTGAAATTAATATTTTATTTTTAAAAGTATTTTGGATCATCTCTTGCCTTGCATTTTTTCACAATGCAAAAAATATGTATAACAATGGCCTTGTGAGGAAAACACTTTATGTTCCCTAATTTATCTAAGCTACTTATAGAAATAATACAAGTCTGCCGATGGTCCCCAAAAGGCTACAATGACATCAAAAATAGGATTTACACAGCATACATCGCAAAGATTGAAATGGAAATCCAAGGTCTGACTTAAACAAAACAAAATTTAAACTGATTCATTGTCAAGTAGGATACAAGAGTAATTATTGGGTCATCATAAAGTAAAAAGATTTGGCCAAGCTTAGAAGACTATTTCTGCTTTTTTCTAAACATTTTCTAATAATAATATCATTTATACTAATATTTTTAAAAGACTTTTATGGAAAAGTATAAATATTTTGTATTTCATCATCTTTGTTCTTTTTTTTGGTTTAAAATCCTCTAATTTTATAAGATAGGTCACTATTTTTCTATTACCAAACAATATGAGTACAGAGCAATTTGCTTTCTTAATATAATGCTTTAAGAATTTATGGGTTATTTTTAGATACCCCGTTTAAAATGAATGTACCCAGAAGTTCTCAAGAAATTCATTTCATCCTATCTCCTTAGATAAAAATGGCTAATCCTTGAGATTTTTAGTATGCTCACCACGTATGAGAATCTGTGGCAGAGTCAATTGGCTGAAGATAGCGTTTACTGAAAAGGGCAAATGGGGAAATGGGACATGTTGATGATCAAGAGGGAAGGAATGAAAAGAATGGTAGAACTAGAATCAGTACAGGACACCAGGGTATCAGGAGAGTTTTAGCACTTTATGCTTACAGGCAATCTGCAAGCTAAAAAAAAGGTATAAACATGAAGTTATAAAATTTCAGTTCACAGTGTAGGAGTATCCTTCTTGTCCTAGTGCTAATTTTCTCAATCTCTTATTTGAAGATTTTATTTAAAGCAGTTACCAACTTGTTTATGTAGTAAAATACTGCTATAGCAATAATCAACAGAAATCATATTTCCCTCTACTATTTAGTCTGCAAAGAGATGACTGGACATTAATTTTTTGAAACACATCTGGATTATCCATGTTTCGGGGCCATTGAGTTTTAGGAACCCTAAAAATGCACGCGCGCGCACACACACACACACACACACACACACACACACGCCCTTTTCATCCTCTAATTAAACACCACTGGAAGCTCTTGAATTTAGGAGCTGTCGAAGTATATGTTGTTTGGATAATTATTATTTGTGAAATTAGAGCTCACCTGGCTGACATATCTGCTTTAAACAAAATCCTGTTTTCCCCCTTAGATCAATGTTACTGAATTTCCTAAAGTCTATTTCCTCTTTGAAACACCATGCCTCAGAACCAATGAAAATCCTTCCATCTGCCTACTGATTGGTCCTCTCACCTCAAACAGTCCCCAAGATGTCATGTTTGGCTGGAAGAAACAGAGGCATTTGATTGGTGCCTGGATTAGAGGTACCTAGATGAGCCCAGGGGAGATCTTTGATGTTCAAATGCTAATGTAAATACCGACAGAGTTATTTCCAAAGCTCATGCAGTTCAATTCCTTTTTTACATGCAGACCTAATTTCACAGGTCAGCCAACCCACCTCCACTATTATCTGGATTTACCGATTAATAGAGGATTTTAGTAGTTGGCTGTGACAAATAGAGGAACAGGGATGAGGATTAAAAGGAGGGAAGAAAAACTGTGCTAAAAATATGAGCAGCCTCCTACCTGGTCTTCTTTCATTTCTTTTCTTCTTCTATTTATTTTTATTTAATTTCACCATTTGAACAATTAAGAGAAAAGAAAGACAAGGAAAGCAAACAAACAAAAAGCAAACCAGCCAGCCCTCCATGTGGAAGGCAATATTCTCTATCTGTCATTTTCCATTCTTTTCACCACATGAGAGGAGACACAGTGTGAAATGTGTGGTGCTGGCTGCAATAGGTATTGTTTTTATGCCCTGTTGGGTCCTTTGTATCTTTCCTCCTGCTTTTATCTCACACTCATTAACACAGCCACTAGATGAGCGCTGTCAGAAGCAGCACTCTGACACTCCAAGCCTATTGCTTCATCGCAGTAGCCCTGCCAGTGGTGGTTACAAAGCCAAGGATGGGGAGGGAAACAGCATCAAGACACGCACTTTTGCCCCTGAAAGCAGTCTTTGCACCCTGCCAGGAAAACGGCTCTCTGGAAAAGCACTGCCTGCTAGTAAAATGGACTAAATCAGTAAACAGTGATTAAGGTTCTGGCACCACTTTCTGTTGTCACCAACTCAGATGTGATGCTTTCCTTACCTCCAAAAATAAATAAATAAATGAATTGTTTTAAAAATTAAATACAGTCCAACTCAGACGCTCAATGGGGCGGAGAATGAAAGCATGTACATTGAAGGTGAGTTGTATTCCTTGACTGAACAATAAAAATGAAATCTTAAAAATATCCCTTCCCCCCTCCATTTTGGGATGTGCATTGAGAATTGCCTTTCTGAATAAAACATCAAGCGAAGGATGTAAGGAATAGTCTATTGCTTCCCCTGCTTCCCCTTCTTATTTGTCCGATTTGCAAATATGCATAACAAAACACAAATCAAAGCAATGTGGAGGAGAAACCACAGGTAGCATAACAAGTCTGAATGTGTGTTGTTTGATAGAAACATGTCACTTCACGAAGTCAGTTGCTTTAGTCAAAAGAATAAGCCTATGTTTAAACAAAAATTACGATTCTCTCTTCTTCTAAAAAATGTTGCTTTAATGCTGCTGAAATCAGAATACTATTAAAACAAAATTTGCTTTTCCACAATTTGAAATATTTGTTTGTAGATGACAAAACATCCGGAAACTTGACTGGTATTTTGGAATACCGAGCTACGATTTGAAATGACTTTGAGAAGTCAAAGAATTGGTCAGAAAAAAAATCCGATAATAATTAGAATGAGCTCTCTATGTGCAGGATCACACTTTTGGTTAAAAAATAAATTCTGCAAATATATAATGTAGGATTAATAATGGATTGAACACATATCAGAACAGGTTCTTGAGTTAGAATTCACTGGCTGATCTTTATATTACCCAGTGCATTTTCACTAAAATAAAAACAACCAAAACATTACACCTTTTTTTCATTTAATAATCACTATTGAATTTCAGTATTCTTGTCATTTCATGTATTCCTAAATTCAGTATTGATTATTCAGACAGGATGGATGACTTCATCACATTTCTCTTTTCCCTGACTTTCTTTCTAATCTCCTTTATTTTCTCTCTATTTTGTCTCCTCTCCTTAGGTAAACTAAAGAGAATGGTGCAATGGAATATATGCTAGATTAAGAGCTAAAAGAACAGAGTTCCATTGCTTGCTCTGTCATTTATTCAGAGACTCTTTGGGTGACCTTTGGGTAAGTCATTTAATTTTTCTAGGTCTCTCTTTCCTCATCAGTAAAATGAAGGAGTTGAACTAGACCTTTAAGGACATTTTCAGCTCTATGATTTTATAAATACCTAATAACAGTTGACAATAGCCGTAGTATAGGCTTTATATATGCTTATGTTTGCAAAGTCTAATTGTGTTAAAATGAGATAAAGATACCCGAATTTATGAATCCAAATGAGTATTATCTCCTTGAAAATAGTCAATTTGGGAGGTCATACATATTTTAATGGAACAGCCATTGCAGCAAACATTTTTAGAATGCCTCTTTTTTATCCTTTAAAAACTGGCTGTGAGACATATATTTAATATATCATTGAAATATATCAGTACTAACCCAGTGACATATTTGGCATAAAACTAAGAGTTCTACGAATCTAAGCTGGTAGAGCTCAGCCACTAGTAGGACTTATCAAGCTAGAGGAAAATTTTTTTTTAAAAAAAAAAAGCTTTGAGAATAGATCCTGGCAATAGATTGTGCATCTGTTCTCTAGGGATCAGCCTAGTAGGTAATACAATTTTTATCCATCACAACATAAAATGTAGGATGTGGAAGACTGAGAAACTCTCTGGATTCAAAGTGAGAGGACCTGTTTTAAGTCTCAGCTGCCTCTTACCTATATGACCCTATGTGTGTCACTTAACTTTTATGAACTTTTATCACCAAATCAGAGCAAAGAAGAAAATAGGAATAGAAGACCTCTAAAATCTATTCCAGTTCTAAATCTCTGATGCTAAGAATTGTGGTGTCTCAGGGAAGAGATGTCTTTATGTAAAGTTTATTTTTCTGATATTATAATTGTTACATGCGAATAGTTTTTTCTTCTTAAAATAAAGTTTATTAATATCATTTGTTTTTACATTGCATAAATTTCTTCTGGTATTTCCCCCTTTCAACAGGGAATAATCCCATATTGCAAATAATATTTTCAAAGAAAAATAAAAGGAATAGAGGAAAAGGGAAAAATTGGCAAACTCGATTATTGCATCAGAAAATACACAAAAACATGTTATGTTGTATGCCAGTATATATCAGTATATTAATCAAAGAAAATTCAGCAATTTCTGTTATTTCAATTGCCACTGCCATCCAAACCTCATGCTATCAAGTGAGAGGAGACCTACCTATAGGCAGAAAAATTGTCTGCCTCTTCAACATAAATTGAGGGATCCTGAAAGGTCCATATCTTTCTAAATATTTCCCCCAAAGGCCATACCATTGTGTTGAAGTTCCCATCATTAATTTCTCTTTACATGAATATCAAACTTCCTAAAACTCTTGCAAAAATTCAATTATGCCTCACAATAGAGACAATATGTTAACCCAGTATTATAGCATTGCTAGATAGCAGGATGATTACAGAATGAAACACTGGGAAGATCCCTTTTGATAGAGATGGGAATGGCATGATATATGGAGCAAAATCTAGCATGGAACTTCAGTCTTAAGTGCGGCATGATGGATGAAATCTTATGATAGTGGGAACTAGAATAAAGGCATTTGTTTATTGGGAGGTTAGAGTACAAAAGGGGCCTCTAAAACAACAGATAGGAGGTCACTGATGATAACTTTGGTGCACTTGCCAATAATAACTAAGACTGGCTCCACTCCTTAGTACCAGCTTGTCCTTGTTAGTGGGCTCCTATGTACAGTCAACCTCTAATCTTTGATAGAACAAACAAATTTGGTTACAACTTAGCACTGGACGATAAGAGTTCCTATAGGAAAAGATACCAAGAAAGTATTTATCTTTATCTAACTCTGTTTATAACAAGATATAATTCTTGCAGAAAAGAATTGGTCGGGACAACAATCGGATGGGTTCTGTTGGTGATGCTGCTGAGTCTAATCAGAGTATCACTGCAGAAACAGAGAAATTTCTGTGAGATACTCTCAGAGTGAAAATGCAAATAACATGTGTATGTATATTCAGACATACAACCACACGCATTCACATACTAGCAACATTGATGAACTAGCCTCATAACCTTTTCAGTAAGAGAAACAATTGGCAGTTTTCACAAACGATAAATTGATCCTATTACTCAGCATAGAAAATTCTACCTGTTTCAGAGGAGATGCTTATTAAAGAGGTCAGCTGCTTTTTTTAAAAAATCAGTGTCATACATATGTAAGTAAGTAGGGCTATTATATGCCATCTATGAGAATGGAGGGGCAAAGCCGTGCACACAAACATTCACGTGGGCAGCCAGGTCTCCAAAGCTCCTGTTCACCAATTACAGTAATGCTGATGACATATCTAGTTTAATGCACACGGCATTAAAATAGTCCCCCCTTTTCTAGGAAAATCTAATTACACCAAACCCAAGCACTCAATCAAACCTGTTATTCTGTGGCTAAACAGCCTGGTGTTAATGCAATTTGAGGAGATCTAGGCCGTGACTGAAAACGTCATGTATTAACAATATCTAATGGGAGCTCCCGTAGGTAAATGAATATGCTAACAAGCAAGATCACTGCTAAATCTAATATCTTTAAGCTGTTTAATTCCAAACAGTCCCTTAATAAATCAATTGACCAGGAGAGCTGATGCCCCTATCAATTATTCAAGAGGGCAAATAAATATTTCAGATGATTTGATAGGAAGGCTAGTGCTGGTCTTATAGAAAGCTTTGCATTTCATTAGCTTCTTGCTAAAAGTTTTATAATGAGCAGAACACAGGTGGTATCCCCACTGCAGAAATGGGTTTGGGAGAAAGAAGAGATCGAAGAACGTGTCTTCCTTCTTCCTCACATTATCCATCAGCTATTTCATAATGGGAGAAATAGGGTCAAGTCTCCAAAAGAATTATCCTTCTCTGAAAGCTGAAAGGAAATTAAAATGATCAGAAGTATCTCATAATTACAATAGTTTTATGTTGATTGCTAATGTAATTATCAGTTAACTGGTAACAAGATTGTAATTTATTCAGTTCCTCATCCAAACTACAATTCACCAAATATTTAATATTAAATCTCATTTTCCAGAAGAAATAGCAAATATGGATACATATAAGGAGCTAAAAAAAGGTATATGTTCCTCAAATTAGTAATTTGTTTTTCTTCTTCAGAAACCATTATTTATACTGATAGAATTCATTCCTTCTTAGTGTGAAATCTGCAAGATGATTAATCTGCACTCATGCTTTGTGGATTCTCAGAAGTTAAAAAGGATGATGTCACTATCCACTGTTGGACCCTAAAAACATTGATTTCTCCATTTCAGAATTCTCCATTATGGTTTTTTTAAATGATGAAACTAGAAAAGATAAAGACATGAAAAATTAGGAAATCAAGTTACTCATCTGGAAACCATGGGAATAATGATGTCCATCTAATTGCATTTTACTTTGTGAATAGCATATAATCAATTTAGAGTATTTAGGACCTCAGTGGAAAAAAAAATGAATGTTGTTGATTACTAAAATAACTTTTCAGTCTCTGATCAACACTGAAATTCAGAAGATCAAAGACTTAGAACTTGGAGGGAACTTAAAGATCATTGAAGCCAATGTCTTACAGATGTGTAAAATGATATACCAAGAGTTGAAGTGATTGGCCCATGGACAAAAAGCTATTATGTATCCAAAGCAGGATTTGAACTCAAGTCATTTTAACTCCTAGTCAAGTACTCTTTATTATGCACTAAAGCAGAATGTTTATGCTTCTTATTTGAAGATACAGTAATAATGAAACTATAAGTTTATCAAATTTTGAGATTATGGACTGTGAAACTGAAGCTTTATGCCATTTATTAATAACATTTTACAGATCACAAATGAAAGATCTCTGTTAAATTACTGTTAGCAGTATTGCTTTAAGAAATACTATAAGAGAAAAAGATTTAAATTATCTGAAAAATAAAAGTTAATTGTCAGAAGGTTTGAATATAAAAGCATTTGATGACTTTTTTCTTTCTAAATAGCAAGATCCATATAAAAATCACTGAATGAAGATTTTCTATGCAGGCAGTTTTACTCCACAAAACACTCAATGAGCTATGAAAGAGATATCTCAATGGCACAAAATCATAATTTAAATGTTAGGTTTGCTTCATTTTCAGCTTCATGAATCAATAGAGTAGATCCTTTATATGATACTGTAAGTAAAATCTGGTCATGTTTAAAATCTGAATCTGGAATTTTCACTCATCAAAAATGAAGCACTTCACGTGTGACCTTTTTGGGGAGATATTTGAGCATGTTCATACTGAAAGAATTGTACAAGTTCTGAGAAAAATCTGAGTGAATGTGATGGACATAGTAAGGGGATGAATTATTTGTTTTTTCAAGTTACTGGTATTTTATATCATATTAATTTTTGAATATATGTCTCTTTGTCCCTTATCTAGTAAGTCAATTCCTGTAACAAATATTTTAGAAAAAAGAATGCAAAAATAATTCAATGAAATCATTCAACACATCACATAGGTCTGATAATATATGTAATATTGCTCACCTATAGTTCTCGCTTTTGCAATAAAAGAAGTGAAGACAATTTTATCAGCTCTTCTATGGAGCCAATATTGGTCATTATAATTAATCAGT